>JAJTUV010001450.1:0-656308 GCA_021653895.1 Mastomys natalensis
GTGTAGGAGTAACCAGGAAGGGAGATACCATTTGTGTGTAAATGAATGGAATGGTTAATAAATTTAAAAAGTCATTTCGAAAGCAAGAACATCATGTTGTTTCTTACATGTTGTTTCTTAAAGCTTCCATTATTGGCCCACCTCATGGCCAACAAGGATATATTCCAAAGATTTTAGTGGGAACACCAGGGGATTTGGGGATTCTAAGCTCAAGAATTGTGCAAACCAAGCACTTCTTGTTTTTATTATTAAAGCAAACAAAACACAAGGTTATGTATATAGTTAGCTTAAACAAATACAAATATAGAGAGGGAATACACCTGCTGATATGTCTTATAATCTTTGCTCATGTGAAAAAAAAGCCAAGAACATACCTTCAAGACCTTTGTCTTTCCCACAGAGATAATCTGAATATGCCAAGGCATTCCTTCATATCCTTTCTTTAAAGTACATTCACTTACCATTCTAGAAAGCTACTTTGTGGGAAGAATGTTGTGCACTCTGCCTAATCCACACTTCAAAGTAAGTTCACAGCTTTGTTATGCAGGATCACACATCTAGGAGTTCCCATTATATACCATCCAAAATGCATCTTCACTCAACAAGTCCATTCAAGGATTTTCAGGGACTTGTCTCACATGAGCACATGAGCATTTAACTTAGATATTCAACAATTGCATATCTGTCATCCTGTGTTTCAGTCACACATGGTAAACTTCTATTTAGTAATGTGTGCTGTCTTTTCTGATTCCATGCTTTCTTTTTTTTTTTTTTTTTTTTTTTACAGTGTTGTCAACTGGTTCTTTCACCTTTAATAAATGCAATTTGTTACATAATAACAGAAGGAAACACAGTTTCTTTTTTTCCAAGACTTATAAATGTATATGGATGAAGCTTTCCATTTAAAAAAATAATTCTCAGTTATCTTTCTAATGCCCATGGCCTTTCTAATTTAAACTCTGTTACTTCAATGTCATTAACTTTTTTAACATGCATATTTATTAGTCTTTGAAAAAGAGGATTTGGGACAAGTTCTCTTTGAGAGACAGGTAGAAGGTGAGCGTGAATTTAGTTAGTAAGATAAAATACCAATTGCTTTTTTCCAGGGTACACTAAGCTTGCTATCCTGTATACCATCATCCTTTCCTTCTGAAATAGGTTTATATAGGACAATATTTGCAAATAAGAAACTTCCCCGACTTTACTATCAGAGAACAATATCAGTTAAGTTGTCAAATAAACTTTAATAAGCTAAAATATAGCTTACAATAGTCTAAAGTAAAGAGAAGGCTAATAAGGGGGCAACATACACTTCTTTCAGTACTTAAAACCTGATCATTGTTTCTTTTTTTTTTTTTTAATTTTTTTTATTTTTATTTTCAGCAAATCAAAAAAAATTTAAAAAGCATTCAAACAGAAACTCAAGTAGTCACTGCACTTGACAAACCTCGATGATCTTTAATTTCTAAAACACTATTCAACATGATTCAGCCTATGTACAATCATCCTCAATAGCCCTAGTTCCTGATTATGTCTACTAGAAGTGAAATATGTTTCATAAGTTTCACTTGCATTCCACTGACCATTTAGCCTATTCTATCTAGTGATATATTAATTTAATGTAAACTTTTCTCCTTAGCAGGATTAACAGCTATTATACCCAAAAAATTTATCCTATGGTGAGCACCTCTAAATGTTTTAATTGGACTGTTTAATGTGCTTCTTACCTCTCACACCATCTCTGAGTTAGAAACTATTACTGCACCATTTTACACATGAAAAAATTAAAGGAATAGTAATTATCATGAAAACAATGATTCCTTGCTAAGGGTGCATTTCTAGATTAAATAATGAATCTTTAAATCCTGATGCTCTAATTCCAGAGTCCACAATCTTCTCTGTTCAGCTGTCATTACCCTCACTGACAAGAGTTGAATATGTACCAACGTTGAATACCTAGGTAATGTTTAAAATCATGCTTTGGGTTTAATAAATGCTCAATGAAGTTCTGAGAGCAATATACAGCAAGTAAACCATCTGCAGCGATTTATTTGAACCCAAATAGCAAAACAAAAGCCTCCCCTCTTGAAACAAAAACAAGATCAAAAACCCGTTGCTCCATTTTAATGGTTTTATCAGCTGGACTTGGGTATTTTTAATTTTTACTGATCTTAATAAAGTATGTAATCTGGTGCATGTTTAATTTCTTAATAAATGTTAGTAATATCTAGAAAGCTTTTTTATTGTCATTGTTATTATTACTTATGTTATCATAGAGAGGTCAGGAGGGGATGTTTGTGTTTCCATGGCCAAATAGAAAACAATGCATGTAGAGAAGTTTAAATGGCAAGGGCTGAAACCAGCTGCTGTTTATTTTCAGTTGGGAATGCAGACCCACTGCTACAACTTAATCTCAGAAATCACACCCATTTGTGCTTGTTTGTTCAATGAGTAGAAAAGAAATCTATTCATTACTGGCCTAAGAGATATTTAGTAGCCTCAATAAACTCAATTTATATAACCATCTTTATTCATTTACTTAAATCAGAAAATTTTCAGTATAATTTATATGCCTATGTAACACCAGAAAACTCAAGATGTTATGTAACTTCAATTTTGAAATAGAATTTTCTTTTACCCCAGAATCATATGCTTCGGGAAAAAAAAATCCCCAATCTTCTATTAAAGTCCCTTGCTTTGTCATTTCATGACAAATTTAAAAATGCTTTAAGATAAAAATCTTTGATTCACTCTGGCTGGAAAGGTAAAGCCAGTCTAATAGCAAATGTATCCCAACTTCAAAAAACGCATACTGCTAAGTCATTGCCTACTTGTGATCAATCATTCTTTCTGAGGAACGCAAAGTGTTCCATAGATGATACGGGAGGAGGGGCAGGAGGGGTAAAATTAAATTTAACAGCTTCCTGCAACAAGCATGTCTTTCTCTAGAGACAACTCCAATTATCTTAACCATAAAATGAAGTTAATTGTTGGTAGCCTTCCCTTTGCCAGCTTTCTTCAATTTCAGTTCTCAAATAAGCAGATTGCCTTCACAATAGAGTTTTGCTGTCTCTGAGATGGAGAGATATGATTGGTACAAGCTGGAATCAACGACCCATGTAGGTCATATCGCATTCAATCTCCTATCTTCTTTGTGACATGAAACAGATGACAAATTAACCCTGATTTGAACTCCACAGCTGTCCATTCTCTTCACCTTAGTCTTATGTCACTCACAGAAACTCATATTCCATTGTATACTCCTCTGTTAAAAATACTATGCACTACACAGTTACTCTTCCTTCTGAGTCCGACAAAAATCTCCATTCAATTCTGGTAATCTATATCATAATAATTGAACATGTGTTAACTAGGTGGATGTTCTTTCTTCCCCAATTATTCACTGCTGTGTTGAGTAAAATAAAAAGTGGCCAGCACAAATGTGCTGCAGTGTGTCACACATGTTTTCTTCTAGTGTTTTCAATGAGTTTGTCATTTGTCCATTTTGAACTAAATTTTGCTCTATTTAAGAAACAGAAGTTTGGGAATGCTTCAAGTTTCTCTCTCCATTTAGTTTGATGTTGGCTATTGGTTTGCTGTATATTGCTTTACTATGTTTAGGTATGGGCCTTGAATTCCTGATCTTTCCAAGACTTTTACCATGAAGGGATGTTGAATTTTGTCAAATGCTTTGAGTCTGACATACTCAGAGGCAGATGCTCACAGCTAACCATTAAACTGATCATGGGTTCCCAATGGAGAAGATAGAGTGAAGGCTGAAGGAGTTGAGAGGATTCGCGACACCATGAGGAAAGCAACAATATCAACCAACCAGAGCCCCCAGGGTCTAAACCACCAACCTGGGAGCTTTAGGGAGGGACCCATGGCTCCAGCTATATATGCAAGGGAGCTATATATAAGTGGGAGAAGAGATCCTTGGTCCCATGAAGGCTGGGCATCATGGGGGGGGGTATTCGAGGGTGGGGAGTGAGATACAGGGGAGGGTGGGTGGAGGTACACCAACGTGGAGACAGGAGGAGGGGGAAAGGGATAGTGAGTTCCTGGGAGGGAGGGGGGAAATGGGGTAAGGAGAGAACATCTGAAATGTTAATAAAATTTCCAATTAAAAAAAAAAAAACACCAGAAAAAAAAAAAAAAGAAAAGAAAAATGCTAGTAGTATTAGTTAAAAGGAGGTGATGACAATTTGAAGCAGGGCTATGGACCAGAAAAATGCAGACTGTGATTGGACAACAGGGGATAAGAGGAGAGAGGTAAATGATTGTTATCAAAGAGTGATTGACTGGGGAGATTGCTTGTCACAGCAAGCATACGGATCTAATGTTTATGGAAAAGCCATTTACCTATATAAAATACCTATGTAAATGAGCATCTGAAACCCCAGCTCTGAGAGCAGTAAAGAATGGGCCAGGAGGATTCACTTAGCTTTTTGGCTCCCTAGTCTAGCAAATCAAGTATTAGATTCACTGAGAGGTCCTCCCTTAAAAACCAAAGTGTAGAGTTCCTGGGAGGGAGGGGGGGGAAATGGGGTAAGGAGAGAACATCTGAAATGTAAATAAAATTTCCAATTAAAAAAAAAAAAAGAAACAAGTTTGGTGTTATTCTTCTAAACATGAATATTCAATTTTTACAGCACCATTTGTTAAAGAGAGTAACCCATATCTAATGCATATTCTTGACATCTTTGCCAAAGACTATTTATTGGCAATAGAGTTTTGGGGTTACTCATTATTTCTCTATTCCATCTGCTTTGTGTCACTTTTCTTGTTAACGCCATTGTCTTGATTACTGTAACATTGTAGGATATTTTGAAGTCCAATGGTATAATACATGTTTTGTTCCTTTTGTTTTCTTTTTCTATTCAGAAATGCTGTGTCTTATATAAATGTGTGGTGGTTTGAATATGTTTAGCCCAGGGAATGGCACAATTTGGTGGTGTGGCCTTGTTGGAATAGGTGTGTCTCTGTAGGCATGGAATTTAAGACCCTCATTGTAGGAGGAGCTAAGGTGGGAAGAGTTAGGATAGGAAGAGTAAAAAGGAAGAGGAGGAGCTAGAGAGAACAGAGATGTAGGAGGATGGAGAACCACACAGGTATGGAGAGCAGTAGTGGGGAACAACTTATAATTAGGTTAGCTAATTGGGATACAATTCTCTTTGTATGGGTATCTTGTTACTGATCATTACCAAACATATATAGCCTTTGATTAATCTTTAAGAATTAGAGTCTCATTCTCTTACTGGGCCCACATGGATGGTGGAATGGTCTGGGCAATGCCCAGCCTTGCAGAGACAGTGTGGAAGATTGGAAGAGCCATCTCCCATGCACACATGGTCTCTGGCCACAGAACATGGTGGCTGAACTAGGCAGAGCCATTTCAGCTTAGATAGTCGGCTTGACCAGAGGCTGATTTTAATTAATTACTTCAACACCTCATCCTAGATGCCTAGAAGCCAGTCTTCTCCTAACTGCTTTCAGAATAAGAGTTAGAATTCTCAGCTCCTCCTGCAACATGCCTGCTTGGATGCTGCCATGCTTCCCACCATAATAGTAATGGACTAAACCTGTGAACCTGTAAGGCAGATTAAATGTTGTCCTTTGTAACAGTTGCCTTGGTCATTGCATCTCTTCACAGCAGTAAAACCCTAAGACAAAGGTAAAATATTAGGGTTTGTTTGTTTGTTTGTTTGTGTTTGTTTGTTTATGTGAGCAATGACAGCATTTTGAGAAAGATTACATTAAATCCGTGAAGTAATGTGTATAGTATTAACATTTTAACAAGATTATGAGCATTTACTGTTTTTTTATTTCATTTTCTGTCTATGCTTCAATGACATTCATTGGAGTTTATGAAATTCATTGGAGAAACCCTTCACCTTTTAGTTAAATTTATTCCTAAACACTTATCTTCAGCTACAGTGAATAGGATAGCTTTCTTATTTTCCTTCCAAACCATTCTCTATTGATAGCAGGGCTCACAAAGTTTCAATGTCAGTTTTGTAATGTATTACTTGCCAACTTTAGTAGTTGTAATATTATGTTGGTTGAGTCTGCAGAGTTTTCTAAATACCAGATCATATCATTTCATAAAGTAACAGTCTAAAATCCCTCTTTTCCATTCAAATACCTTTTCTTTCCTTCTCTTGCCTGACTGATCTAGCCTAGCAGCAGTACCATACAAATAAAAAACGAAGAACACTACTTAATTTGTCTTGGCATCGACAATTCTTTTTCTTTTCCCTTATCTCACAATTCTGTTTCAGAACTAGAATAACTAGGGTTGGAAAGAGAACACAATGTAAAGTTAGATATTAGACAAACTTTAGACAGCAGGGTTACTTCAAAAAAACTGTATGAACACTACAGTGTCTGGAACAGGATCTAGAGATTAGATCATTGATCTACAAAGATTGCAAACATTCTGAAGGCATTTTAGAAATACATATTTCTGACTTATCGCTTCACAGATATTTTGTGTATAAGTATATCTATAATACCAATTATCTGTAAAATATGAATAATTCATAAGCAAACCAATATACTGATATTAATAAAGGCTCAGAAAAGTTATAGTATGCCACTAAAATTTAGGGAGTAATTGATGAATACATTACTCAGACCTGAATGTTGCCCAGAGATACAGTAATGTCTTAGTTATTCACTTTCATTGAACTAGTTTCTCTTATCTCAGGAACTCAAATTAAAGGCATTTTGCTTCTTGCTTATACTTCAGTAGAAGATAAAATGGTAAAGCAGTTGATATTCTATCCATAACAATAATCATCAAACATGTGGAACACAATCTTAAGACTTTCACATTCCTCTAAACTATAAATTTGATTAGTCTCCCTTGATTCTCCCATCTCCCTGATCATCCAAATATTAATTCTTCACAAAGGGTTACAAACTTTTGCCACTAAATGCTGCCCAAATTGTTCTTTCTCTTTCACTTGACATCTAGCCATGCCTCATTATGTATCCTAGTCAACATGAATGATAGGTCTTCTGAAATTGCACACCATATTGTCTGAGACTCTTTTTTACTGACTATACATAGTGGTATACCTTTAACACTTTTCATTTCCTACCTCAGTTATAACAGTTGTCTCTGTCCCTTCTGCTTCTACTACTGGGGATTAAGTTCTAGAATGCTACTAAATACAGTTTTAACTTATTTGTATCATTTCCTTTAGCATTTGCATTTTAAATACTATGTTGTGGTTTCCCAGACTTCCATAATGCTGTTTCAGACATCCAGATTTTGTAATACGTGCTCTAATTCTGGTACCTAAGATTTCCTTCATTTCACAACCCAACCTCTATTTGGCTAGGTAACTTTTGTTCTCACAGAGATGCTCATTATGTTATGGAATTGGCTGAGTTCACCCACACTATATAAACATCTCATATCCTACTTATTTGACAACCTCCTCATAGTTTCATGAGAAATTGCCTCCTATTGTCCACACTTTATTCTCCAACAATCTCAGTTAAAATTTCCAAATCACAACACTTCTGGCATTGGTATATTGGGTGAGAGAACTAAACAAAAACATAAAGTATAATCATATGCATTGTAAGAGTGAGAAATGGAGAATTCCTGGAAAAGCCCATTTAAATACACAGCCATTCTCAGACACTGGGATGGTTTAGGCAGGAACTGAGCTAAAATGGAATCATATTGTGTCCTGAAAAACAGCAAAGACACTCTGGTTAATATCCATAGCCATAACAGCATTTTAGTACACTGTGCATTTTGAAACATATGACAAGAATTCATTGATGTTTTAAATTATATGTGAAAATGGAAATTTGAATACTATCTTCAGATTCCAGATACAAAAGAGACAACATCAGGACAGGGACATTTTGAAAAATCTATGGAAACAGTAAATTCAAACTAGATGCTGATAATGTGGTAAGACAGTATTAAATGCAATAATTTAGAAAAGGAATAAATGCAAGAGCAAAATTGGTAGTAAAAATAAAATAAATATAGACTATATTTAAGACAAATAATATTTTTTCATTCAAAAAATGTCACTGCACCTCTTTGAACTAGTGTTAAGTTGCTTAGCATTCTGACCAAATGTCTTCATTCAGCTATCAATCATCTCATTACCAATTTTTATGCTCTAAAAAACCAGACCATTCTACAGAGAACTTCCAGGAAGAAGAAAATCCTAAGCCACTATGAATAATAAGTATAATATTGAATTTCCCCCGTAGCCCACTTGAATCCTAATATTTGAATGAATTTGATGAAATTAAAGAGTATTCTTCTTAAACTCTAAAGACTAGCCCTAATATTTTACAGAACACTGAAACCTTTCTAAATCTTCCAATTTACCAAGGCTCCATTTCTCATATTGTTGCCTAAATGATAAGCCAAAATGACAAAATTTTGTGAAACTCCATTCAAATTATGAGGAACTTTATCGATTACTTTATAGTCATTAGAACCCTGAACCCTCAAAGCATCTACTACACAGGGTGAACTAATTTTTTTGCACATTTCTCATATAGGACAACAATTTAGAGATCCTAGGAGAGACTGGTTTTGACTCAAATTTTGGATAACAACCTAAAAAGCTGTGTATGTATAGGAGTTGTTTCCATTCTTTCTCTAATCAGCTCTTCTTCTATAAAAGGTGTGTACTGGTACCAAAGAGATGCTTTTTAAGTATCATCTGAATGAATTCTAAAATATGCTATTAGGCTCATGTGTAAGGAAATAAAAAAGGCCAGAAAATAGTTATACAGGTCAGCAATTAGAACGTTAGTTTCACAACATCAGAAAAGCAGACACTTTCCTCTTCTTTCTACAATATTTATCTTTCTATTATTTTCATTGCTATTACATCATCCTTGAGAGCTGCTGAAGATAACACCTTTGAATTTAAGGCAGCATGCAGGAGAGAAAGCGTATTAATTTTAATTGCTCTCTGCAATTAAAATTTACTGAGCACTGCACACAGGATCATGTGTTTATTGTACCAAGAAAAATATGTTACAATCTACATACAAAGGAGATGAAAGGTAGCAGTAAAAGGACAATAATTATCTTATTTGAGCTAAGTAAAATGTTCTTAGATTCATATGAAAAAAATCAAATTTATCTTAAGACAAAACATAATAGGTAATTATTCAATGGAATATAGGCAATACTTAAAAACTTTGATGTGTTTTAGATAATGTTTTTAATTATTAATTTCAAATAATTTCTTGGTGTCTAACATCATTAACCTAAATTTTGAAATCAAAGACAAAAATTCATGCATTTCCTCTGATACAGAAAAACTTTTCAATAATCACTGAAATTTGTGACATCGTTTAGTTTTATAAGCATTTCTCCAATTGCTTTCTTCTTTCCCTTTGCTAGAAACTTTACTGCTTTTCCGGTCAAATAATTAATGAGGCTTTTTCAGTTCATCAAAACGCTTATCAAATAAGTTTTAGCACATTTGTGTTTGGTAATGGAAAGGTACTTAGATAATTAATTGGGAGCTCATTAGGGCTCTTCCCTGAGGCACTACATAAGCAAATAGAAAACAACATAGGGTGACAAAAGTACAAGGAGTCTTAAGCAATCAGAAGCTACCACTAACATCTAATGAGAGAACCCATCAAACTAAATCCACCACTGAACCTACAACCAAGTTCTTCTGCTCTAACCAGTAAACATTTCCTTTGACTTAACTGCAAGAACACTGTAGATAAGATTCCATGGATGCTTTTCATGAAGCCCATGTGGTATGAAGGTGACCAACGCATATATTGCTATTGTCTGAGACAAATTATTATTATTATTTTTTAGAATGGTAGGAAAACTTATTTTTTTTTATTGGAAATTTTTTATTGGAAATTTTTTTTTACATTTCAGATGTTCTCTCCCTACCCCACTTCCCCCCTCCCTCCCAGGAACTCACCATCCCTTCCCCCCTCCTCCTGCCTCCACTTTGGAATTTATTTTTCCTAAACATTTTTGTCTAACAAAGGAAGCCAGAAAATATCCAATCAATCTTGTCTTTCAAATCTTTGGTTCATTATAAAAGGCTACTTTTTAAATGCAAAAATAATAAATAAATAAATAAATAAATTAGTGATGGGTAGAGTAATTTATAGATAGATAGATAGATAGATAGATAGATAGATAGATAGATAGATAGATATACATAAATGAATGTCATACCTAAAATCACTTCATCTATTTTTAGTTTTGCATCTGTCCAGTATTAGCTCCTTGATTCTTACCAACATTCCCATCATATGTATGTATGTGTGTATTGGTGTTTTTATGTGTACACACAAGCACACAGCATGAATTTGTTTGTGAAATGGATTGACTTTTTACATTATAATGATAGAGCCAGTACTTTCTAATTAAATATGGTTGTTTAATTCTTGTGGAGGACCTGACTTGGTTTCTAAGCACCCATGTTGATTGGCAGCCATATGCCTATAACTTGCACTTCAACAAATCTAGTACCCTCTTTTGGCCTCAATAGGGACCTTCAAACATGTGGCTTACATTCACACAGACACAAATACACATAACTAAAACCAATAATAAATACACAAATACAATGATGTGTACAACATCATTGCAAACCCAGAAAAGTAGTCTTCCTTTATTTAGATTGCAAAAGTTCTACAGTTAATAGATGCTCTTTTCTACAAGATCACTTTTATAGAAGTAGAATCACATATTAACTATATTATAATACCAATTGTTTATATAATAATCAAATAAAAGCTTGCTGTGTCACTGAGGTTGTTGAAATGAATACATTTTTTGCATCCAACAAGTGCCTGTCTTATTTTCATTAAGCAGAACATTAACACAGTTTGTCATTAATATTGATATAAAATATATTTTGCTTCCAAAGGACCCAGGGCATTGCCTGCTTTAGGAAATAAAGAAAAATAATTGGAAAAATCAGATACATGTGTTATCCAAAACAAACTATGCTTCAGTTTATCAGTTTTGTGATTATTCGTAGTAGTTAGCAGATATCATTAACTTTTTTTCTTTACATACTAAGTAATTCAGAGAAAATGGCATATTTGTAAATGATTGGCCTGCAAAGTGTCATCTGTTCAATTGTATGATTGAAAATAGTGTTAATTCATTATTTGACATGCAATTCGTGTATCATTACTTTTCATATGTTTATGTCCTCAGTAATGTGAATAACAAACTTAGATTAAAAACATTCCAGAGGTGAATTGTGGAAAAAAACTAAGATCTCAAGGTAGCAAAACTCTAGGAATTTGATCAATAATGTCTTTAGAAATTGATATGCTTATTCTAGCTGAAAATTAAAGGTTTCTGAAATTTAGAAATAAAATTTTATTATAGCAATATAGTAGACAAAAGTCAAATTTGTATTTTAAACAAACAGAAGAATGCAAAAATTGAAAGTAGAGTGAAGGCAGGTGATGCTTCAAAAATTCCATAGTAATCT
The DNA here is from genome assembly GCA_021653895.1 of Mastomys natalensis. Taxonomy (NCBI): domain Eukaryota; kingdom Metazoa; phylum Chordata; class Mammalia; order Rodentia; family Muridae; genus Mastomys; species Mastomys natalensis. The sequence continues at coordinate 11,487 of JAJTUV010001450.1, forward strand.
TCAAAGTCTTACAAGAACTTTGTTTTTAAACATGAGAGTAATAAAGGGAAACACAATGAAAGAACAAATGAATAAGATGAAGAATGAATGAATGAATGTATGCACACATTAATAGTTTGATTTGGTTTTGCTGTGGATCTTTAGGTGTTGTTGTTTGTTTTGCAGCTATTTCACTATTTCATAGATCTTTTTTCTTTTTTTTTTTTCTTTTTTTTTTTTTTTTTTTGGTTTTTCGAGACAGGGTTTCTCTGTGTAGCCCTGGTTGTCCTGGAACTCACTCTGTAGACCAGGCTGGCCTCGAACTCAGAATCCACCTGCCTCTGCCTCTCAAGTGCTGGGATAAAGGCATGTGCCACCACTGCCCGACTATTTCATATATCTTAAGATGACTTCCAACACATTGTGTAGTTGAGGATACCCTTGAACTCCTATCGCCCTCTCTATCACTCAAGTGCTGAAATTACAGACATGAGCCACCACACCTAGCTTAGGGTAATTTTGCAAGGTGGTTGGTTTTAGGGAAGTTAAAAGATGCCAAACAATCAATATACTCAAAGCAGAACTAGCGATTCTGATTTATTATTTAAAAGAAATGAACATACACATAAAGGCAAAGGAACAGAGAGAGAGAGGGTAGGTGGGAGAAAAGCAGCTTAATAATGTTCTCTGCAGAAGTCTTTTGTACTCTGTCATAAATGACTAAACTTGCAAAAAGGGAAATAATTTGGAAAAGTATACTTTTATACAAGTAGTTATTTTTCCTCCTTGGGCTGAAAAAATAAAGAAAATCTTTCTAATTTTCTTCATTTCAAGAAAGTAATCGAAAGGCATAGGAGAATGTGGGAAATAGAAATCAATTTATTCTTTATGAATGAGTATAGGCAGCCGCATTCGAGATTAAAGCTTCTTTCTTCTCAGCACAGGTAGATTGTTTCAGATACCCATACCCCCCACCAAAAAAAAATTATCTGTAGTAGTGATCTGAAGCTGCTAGCTGCTTGCTAACAGGAGTCAACTTTAAATCTGCATGAACTGTTGTAAGTTACTTGTTAAGTGCATTACATCAAAAATAAATTTACATGAGCTTAAAGTTTAAGATTATGTAAAAACAATGGTTAAAATGCTGAATGGACAATTTTCTGGACAGATAGCAGGTACCAAAGTTAAATGAGGAGCAAATCAAACCATCTAAACAGTCCCATAACCCCTAAAGAAATAGCAGCAGTCATTAAAAGTCTCCCCACCAAAAAAAGCCCAGGCCAGATGGTTTTAGTGCAGAATTCTATCAGACCTTCAAGGAAGACCTAATACCAATTCTCTTCAAACTATTCCACAAAATAGAAACAGAAGGAACACTACCCAATTCGTTCTATGAAGCTACAATCACACTCATACCTAAACCTCACAAAGACCCAACAAAGAAAGAGAACTTCAGACCAATTCTCTCTTATGAATATCGATGCAAAAATACTCAATAAAATTCTAGCAAACCGAATCCAAGAACACATCAAAACAATCATCCATCATGATCAAGTGGGCTTTATCCAGGAATGCAGGGATGGTTCAATATTCAGAAATCCATCAATGTAACCCACTATATAAACAAACTCAAAGAAAAAAACCACATGATCATCTCACTAGATGCTGAGAAAGCATTTGACAAAATTCAACATCCCTTCATGGTAAAAGTCTTGAAAGATCAGGAATTCAAGGCCCCATACCTAAACATAGTAAAAGCAATATAAAACAAACCAGTAGCCTACATCAAACTAAATGGAGAGAAACTTGAAGCAATCCCACTAAGATCAGGACTAGACCACAGGCTGCCCACTCTCTCCCTACCTATTCAATATAGTACTGGAAGTCCTAGCCAGAGCAATTAGACAACAAAATAAGTCAAAGGAATACAAATAGGAAAGGAAGAAGTCAAAATATCACTATTCGCAGATGATATGATAGTATACATGCGTGACCCCAGAACTTCCACCAGAGAACTCCTAAACCTGATAAACAACTTCAGCAAGGTGGCAGGTTATAAAATCAACTCAAACAAATCAGTAGCCTTCCTCTATGTGAAAGATAACAGGCTGAAAAAGAAATTAGGGAAATGACACCCTTCACAATAGTCACAAATAATATAAAATACCTCGGTGTGAATCTAACCAAGCAAGTCAAAGATCTGTATGAAGAACTTCAAGTCCCTGAAGAAGGAAATTGAAGAAGATCTCAGGAAATGGAAAGATCTCCCATGCTCATGGATCGGCAGGATTATATAGTAAAAATGGCCATCTTGCCAAAGGCAATCTACAGATTCAATGCAATCCCCATTAAAATATCAACTCAATTCTTTACAGAGCTAGAAAGAGAAATACTCAAGTTTTTATTATTTCTTAATTACACTACCACATTCTACTATTGGCTGTACCTTGGACATTATTCACATTGCCTTTTGCATGCTGAATATCATAAAACACATTCTGTGCATCAGTCTTCGATTCTGAGCTCAATGATGATATTTTGGTGGCTTGAAACAGCCCTGCTGCATTTGAACTATGAAAACCAGAAACTGAGGATTTGATTTACTGTTTTGATTTAAAGGAGTGGAAAATAGTAATAATGAAGATTAAATGTAAAAGTGGGTCGTGTCTCTAGCTGTTTGCACTAAAATGAGAAGGTATCCTTTCGGTATTCAAAAACTATTACTCAGTTCAACAAAGAAATTGATTGTGTGATGGCAGAATAGAGTTATAACAAATGTCCCCATTGCTTCACTCTCTCACACTCATTAAAGTAAATGAAAATATAAATCAGAACTTACATTGTGTCTACAGTCATCTATCCACATCACAAATGGCTCCTTTGTCAATCTGAAAGTAACCTAGTGTTCATTGTAGACTGATTTAGTCGTATCACTGTTGAAATGCAAACCATAGATTGGCTTGGGATAGAAAGGACTGACAAATGGACAAAAGCATGCTTCAAGAATCAGTTGGGTTTGGGGAGTTTATAGTAAGAAGTATCACTTGCGAATTTTGTTATGTGAAATTTAAATAATTACTGTTTCAATGCAAAGATATACAGACACCCATATACACCTACATACATATATTGCCTACAACATAGTTGACAAATACAAATATGCAAATTGCTATTTGTCCACATAGAAGCATGCCCTCTAAAAGTTTAGACTGGCTTGCTTGCCATTCTAAGAATACAATCTCTTTGCCCATCATAAAGTAATTTATTATGGTACAAATTATTGCTTCTCTTGGTAACTTGAAATTTTTAACTGTTAAATTATGGGATTGTATGGATTCAAATTGTCTTTCTTATATTTTCCCCTTTTGAAATCTTCTATCCATACCAGAGTCCCTTCTCAGCTTCTGTCAAGCCAAAATGAAGATCTTCCACCAGACTGACTAGACTTCTGTCTGCCAATTTCTACTCATTGTGAAACTGTTAAATCCTGGCATCCATTTGAATAGATAATTTTCCCTGCTCATCCTCTGATGTTTCTAAGAGCTGAAGTCTAGAAATCCCAGACACTGTGCCTATGTGACAAGCCTCAAACAGGAGGAAAGTTCTATTTTCAGAACCAAGGACTGAAAGTGGCATTTGAATAAAAGGGTGGAGGTCCAAGCAGGCATAGGACTATACTGAAAGTGAGAAAAGAAAATAAAAATTATGAGCCAAAAGAATAATAAAGGCCAGATTCCAGTACCTGTAGATCATCATATCATTAATAGTGTTCCAAACTGAAGCATACTCATAAGCAAATGGCTATAAATGTGGGATTATTTTATTCTTCACACCCTATGAATTCCTAGCTCCTGTCATATATTATGCCAGGTACTAGAGATATACCACTTAGCAACACAGATTTAGTGTCTGCTTTCTGTTTTAAAACAAAGTTTATTATTATTATTATTATTATTATTATTACTATTATTATCATTATTGCTTTTATTTTTTCCTCCTGGTCACCGCTGACACAGTTTCTCATCTCATTCTTCCTCCCTCCTGTCTCCAAGAGGATCCCCTCACCCAGGCCTCCCCTCTCTCTGGAGCCTCAAGTCTCTCGAAGATTAGTTGCATCTTCTGTTACTGAGGTCACACCAGGCAGTCCCTCTGTTGTATATGTGTAGGGGGCCTCAGACCATCTAGTGTATGCTGCCTAGCTCAGTGTCTGAGATATCTCAGGGATCCAGATTAGTTGAGACTGCTGGTTTTCCTATGAGATTGCCCTCCTTCCCAGCTTCTTCCAGCCTTTCCCTAATTCAACCACAGGAGTCTCCTATTTCAGTCCAATGGTTGGATGTCAATGTCTGCTTATGTCTCAGTGAACTGCTTGTTGGGCCTCTCAGAGGACAGCCATGCTAGGCTTCTCTGTATGCACAACATAGCATCAGTAATAGTCAGGCCTTGAAGCCTCACCTTGAGATGGATTCAAATTGGGCCAGTCACTGGACCTCTTGTCCCTCAGACTCTTCTCAGACTCTTTTAGACAGGAGCAATTTTGGATCAGAATTTTTGACTATGGAATGGCAACCCCACTCCTCCACTTGATGCCCTAACTAACAAAGAGATTCTATGACTTGTGCAAGCAAGTATAGTTTACAATTGAAATATTTAGCAGATAGAAATTTATATAGGTATTCCTCTAGTACCTACGTTGCTGTTTATTCTTAAAATAGAAATTATTTAAAATCAATGGATCTTTATATAAGTTCTCCAAATTATACTACCTGGCTAGACTGAATAACAAACTTATACTCAACCAACTCACATTTTAGAGAGAGCAGAATTTTCACTTAATAAACCTATTCCAAATGCAGTAATTTAGCTTATTATTATTTTTATCTGATCTAGAGAAAGACTTGTGTTTTATTTTAACCTAGGCTTTATTTACACACCCATATCTTTTTGTTTTTTGATGTTACGAATAGTATTGAAACTCTTACAAACTAACTAAAACTATGAACTACAGTACACATCTGTCCAAGCGATGTGGGTGTCTCCCACAAGACCGTTCATACGTCTTGTATCTTACCATTTGTAGTTTCTCAGTTTGGTTGGTAATTGAGAGACTACTTCTTATTCTATCAGCAGCAATAGGTGCTGAGTTAATAAGCAGTAAGTAATTATTCATAGATCTTACTGTAGCAAGGCTTACACAATTTTGAAAGCATGTTGCTTCACACACTTTCAGGAAATAACTGGAGAATGGATATAAAAAGAAGTAAGTTTCTATAAAGAGCTAATAAAAAAATATGTTTAATGTAAAAAGGCTCCAGAAAAAGTCTGTAGCTTAGATACAGTGATCAGCATGTGCAAAAAGTTCACGGTAGCTGGTAGTTTGTTTACATGAGCACAGCCAAAAGTTATAAATATGGTCAAAAATTGTCAAATTGATACTATATGTGTGTATACGTATCTATGTATATATATGTACATACATATATATACTGTGTGTGTGTGTGTGTGTGTATGAATGAGAGTATTTTCTATTGCTTTTATTACATCAAGATAAGATACTCTAAAAGTAAGAAATGACTCATTTGTCCTCTCCTGGTGTGCTTGTAGTTTGAATATGCTTGTCCCAAGGTGTGCATATTACAAGTGTAGCCTTTTGGAGGAAATTGTGTCACTGTGGTGAGTGGGCAATGATACCCTCCTGCTAATCACATGGGAGCCAGTCTTCTCCTAGCAGCCTTCAGATGAAGATGCAGAACTCTCATCTCCTCCTGTACCATGCCTTCATGGACAATGCCATGCTCCCACATTGTGGATAACGGACTGAACATCTGATTCTGTAAGCCATCCCCAATTTAAATGTTGTTCTTATAAGAGTTCCCTTGGACATGATGTCTGTTCACAGCAGCAAAACCTAAGATACTTGGAGAGAAATAATCTTAAGGAAATTGTTGCTATGAATGATACACTGACCTCTAAGGTGAAATAGAACTTAGATTCCAGCAGAATATTTGTACTAAATCAAGTTGACTCCAAACAACAGGAGTTTATGATTCCTTAGGAAGAAAAAAAACAGACAGTTGCCATATCATATAACCAAGACTCTAGGAATCAGCAGCATCTGATCCCTGGTATACTGTCTCATTAGCATATTATTCTCAAGTGGCCAGTCATCCATCCTTGCATCAAGATTACTTCTTCATTGTTTAGAATCTCTCACAGAGGTGGAAGTAGCAATGTAATAGCAATTCCTTTTGATCAGTTTTGAATTTGAGTTCAGTATTCATGACACACGATCTGGTGTGTGTTTATTTATTTGTTTGTTTCTTTTATAACCTACCTGTCAACCCATCACTAAACCACAGGGATGGATTATTGTTATTGATCAAGAACACGCCATGGGCCCATTCACAGGACAACACTTTGGATAGGCCAATTCTATCTGAAAATGGAACAATTAAGAGTTGAAAAAAATGGTATCATTTTCATGATTATTAAATAAGCTGCTATTTTATCTCCACCTTCTTTAGGAAACAAAATACAAAATATAAAAGAAAATCATTTATAATAAAGATTGTTTTGTTCTTTCTAGCTTGGCTCCTGTTTTTCCTAAGATGAAGCTGGGCACAACACAAAGCTAGTGCCCAGACAATGGTGAGACTCAGATTCCAGTTATGGCTCAGCAATAGTTTAAATAAATTAAATCTACAAGGCTTGCTGCTTAAGAATCGGTGTACTGAAGAGTGAACCTTAGCTATACTATTTTAGTGGTGCTGACTTTAGGTGATGGGCATAGTTTGAAATGTGTCTCCTAGATAATAGCATTGAGGTTTTAACTCTCAATATCTATCTATGAATGTTACTGGATTTAGGAACAGTCTCATGGAAGATGCAGGCAAGTTATCAGGTCATGTGAATTAGCTCTAATCTAACAATATTTATTGTCGGGGAGGGGGGTCCAGCCTCAACACAGGATCAGAGTTCTCAACTGGAAGCAGGGACATCTGGAAGGCACATAATAAATATACACAAACTACTTTTTGGGTATAAGCTGACAGGCAATTTTTCAAGGTTTAAAGTTTCTCTCTCTTCTCTCTCTCTGCTCTTTCTTGTTCATTGGCAGCTTGAGGCTACACACAGTCTGCATTCTCCTGCACACTCCGCTTTTCTCCTGGTCCCTTTTTTTCTTGAACTCCCACGTTCATACACCCTCTGTGCATTCTCCTCTCACTCTCACACACACTCTTCACACACATCTCACATATACCTCACACACACCACATGCACTCTCCTTTCACTCACACCCACACTCTACATACACATCTTGCATTCTCTCTTCAGTCACTCTTCACTATTCTCTCTTCAATCACTCTTCAAATTCTCTCTCCACTCACTCTTCACATTCTCTCTTCACTCACTCTTCACATGCTCTTCTCATGTTCTCTCTCTCTCTCTCTCTCTCTCTCTCTCTTCTCTCTCTCTCTCTCTCTCTCTCTCTCTGTCTCCATGCCCTGTCATTAACCCTCTTATTTGCTCTCTCACCCACTTACTCTCTCTCACCACATTCACCTCACATGCTTCTTTGCCTTTCTCTTGCCCTAGTCTTTTATTGATACTCCAAAAGCAGGTAGAAATAAAGACATTGTATAATCATTGCCAACTCAAATTCAAAAGAATAACCATGTCTCACAAAGAATTAAGAATGACAATTGTTCCCCAAAGTTTCAAGCTTTCCTATTCCAGGCCTGTAGTCAAAATAATAATAATTGCAAACTTATCATTATTTAAACTTTAACTTTTAACTTATTATACTTCAGAGCTCAGAGCTCCAAGGTCAGCTAGTTGCATTTTCCTGTGAAGCTGTAATGATAAATGACATGGGCAAAGCAGCCAGGCAGTGGCCAGAAAGAATCAAATTAACCCTTAACTCAGTAGTTCCACTAGCTTTCTACTTCTATGCATTGCACACAGTGACTATCCTAGAGTCCCAGTGTTTTGACTTAATTTTACTAGTATAAGATTTTATGTATTCTATACTTCTTTATCTAGGAACCACTCTTAAATGTTATGCAAATCTTATTTCATAACTTCAATAGATTTTTCCTTTCTTGGGGTCCCAATGTTGGCTCTATTTAATTTTCTAATAATCTCTTCAAACTTTCTTCACAAGTCAAACATTAATCTGGAACTACCATTGTGCAGTTATTGCATTATTTTCAAGATGGGAACACACAGAATGCACCTGGGCCATTAGGACTGTGCTGTGCTATGTGCCCCATGCCTCAATTTTTAATTGTTTAAGAATCATTACATCAAGGAACATCTAGTTTCACAGAATTCACCAGAGCAGAAGGAGAAAGAAGTAAGAAAGTCAGAAGTCAGATAGAATAGAATAATTATGTACATCAAGGCCAACTGAAAAACAGTTATGAACAAATGAAATCTATAGAGCCGTTATCCAGGGCTAAGGTTAGGAGAAATGGGAACTGGTTTTGCAAAGAGCTGCCACAGGCTACTGAGATGTCCCAGCCTACTGCAGGCAGTCCCTTATTTCAGATGGTGTGTCCCCTGGAGGGATGTGTCTCCTGCTTCTCAGGGTTCCAGACACCATCCTCTTTATAAGGAGCTGCTGTGGGCTTCCGAGATGTCTCCACCCCAGCCTACTGTAGGCAGTCTTTGTCATTGAATGTTGTCCCCAGCATCTATGTTCTTAGTAGAAAAGGATGAAAAGATTAAAATAGTTAACCTGTAAGTTAAGGAACACCAAGCACAGATTTGTCACTATAAGTAACTATAAAGAGGATGCTTTTCCAGTTTTCAAAGGAATCATGTCCTGGTCAACATGTTCACACTGGAATTCTTGCCTCCGAAAATATGATTGCATTTTTATTTTTCTTAGGTATCAAATTTGTGGTAATCTTCTATAGGAACCCAATGAGACTAATATATTTCTTTTTTATTTTTCATTTTTTTATTTATCACTTTACATCCTGATTACTGCTCTCCGTCCTCCTGGTCCTCCCTCATACAGTCCCTCTCCCACCCACCCCTTTCTTTCATCTCTGAGAGGATGGAAGCCCCTCTAAGTATCTGTCTAACCTTGTGCATCAAGTCTCTGCAAGCTAGGCCCATCCTGTTTCATTGAGGTCAGACCAGGCAACCTAGTTAGGGGAACAGGATCCAAAACAGACAACAGCTTTAGGGACAGCCCCTGATCCAATTGTTGGGGGACGCTCATGAAGACCGAGCTTCACATCTGTACATGTATCCCAATAACATATAAGCAAAATATTCAAAACTAGGATCCACAAATAAGAGAAAACAACCAGTGTTTGTCTTCCTGTGCCTAGCTAACCTCATAAGTATGACTGTATCTATCTATCTATCTATCTATCTATCTATCTATCTATCTATCTATCTATCTATCTATCATCCTTCTGTGTGTCTGTATGTTTGTCTGTCTGTCTGTCTATTGTTTTCAGTGTTCATCCTCTTATTTGCAAATGTTCCCTTTACAGCTGAATGGTCCTTCCATAGTATATATGCACCACTCTTTTCCTTTTCCATTTATCAGGTGATGAATATATTAGCTTATTCCATTTTCTATATAGTATGAACTGAGTTGCAATGAACATGAATGTACCTCTATAATAGGATGTAAAGTTCTTTGAGTATATGCACAGCAGTCATATTGTTTGGTCATATGGTAAGCTATTTCTATTTTAAAGAAATCTCTGGGCTGATTTTCATTGTGGCTGCAATAGTTTATACTCCCATGAACACTGTATAAGATGTCTCCTTTCTTCACATCCACACCAGCCTTTATTGTAATTTGTTTTCTTGTCTCATTTTTTATAGCTCTCTTGGCACTTGTTTCATTCTTGTTGCAAACATTTTCCTTGAGGCCTCACTCCTCATCCATATGCAGAATCTGTGCAAATTGGTAAATTTAATGCCTCTGTGCTTTCCTCATCAGCCAAGTGTGTCTAGTCAACTGGGGTTTATTTCTAGAAAAGTATTCATCTGAAGAATGACAACTAGGATGGTTTCCTCTAATGTATATTTTTGCAGGTCCTTAACGCTATACATGAGCATATTTGAAATCTCTTCTGATCACAATCAGAGCAAGTCATGATTGTGCTTTTTGACAGTTTATGCTTATACTATATATAAATAAAACACATCTATTATCGATCAAAATTCATAAGCATAAAGAATATCTTAAACTAATACTTTAAAGTGATTTTATGGTTCTAATGAAAAAGAAAACATTTAGGGAATTAAAGCACTTCCTTAAGCAGGAAGCTTTCATTAGGTTTAGCTTCTTGGTTGCAGATGAGGTCTACAGTATTGTAGAAACAGGTTACTTAGTTGATAACAGTGTTGATAGCATTAGCTATATAAATCACTGTATATATAGTCTTACTATTAAAATTACATTCAACTTATCTTTAATGACAAAAGCCTGGTAGATATTTTTATCTTAGAAATGCTTAATTTTTTTAAATACAGATAATTTCCTCCAAAAAAAAAAGGCCGAAAACTACATTAGAGAGATAGAGATGGCAGAGAAGTGGGTAGAAGTCTGGGAAATTAATAGAATTAATTGCGATAAAATAAACTGATTCTGAAATAAGAAATGTCTTCTTTTAAAATTTAATCCTGATTGCTTTAGCATCAGAAGACTTTGGCATATTATATCTTGTGTGATAAATATAGAACCATTGTTAACAGGAAAAAAGTCTTTAAAAGCTGACAGAATGAGGTTGGTTCTAGAACATGGCTCTGTTTAGTCTCTCTGATACACAATTAATATTTATTTATTATTCTTTTCTATTGTAGTAACTAATACATCAGTATTATAACTGAGTTCACAGATGCATAGGACTCTTTAGATAACTTTTCTCCTGCAGCATTCTCCATATCACTTAATAAATGTGCATTCTAGTGAGCAGGAACTGCGTCTGGTTTAGTTCTAGCCCAATTCCCCTATGCTGTAATGTTTTTATCAAGAGAGTCTTGCCATCTATTTCTGATGGTAAATCAAGAGGTGTGGCAGTTGTTGGTGTTTGACCATCATCTGTGTCCCACACTATCAATAACACTTTCTTTTGCATCATCTGTAGCTCCTAGGACTGACAAATACCATATGCCTATGCAACTTTTGAAACATAGCTTGAATATGCTTATAGTATGGTAGATTTTCAAATGTAGAATTTTTATTTTATTTGATACCATTTTAATTACATCATGTATTAAGGTCAGTTTTAGGTTGAGTGTCTAGCAATACAATAGATGCAAATAGTCAAGGGACAAGCAAGACATTAAACACAAATAATCAAAGAACAAGCAAGGCATTAAACAAAATTACTTTAAAACAATATCTTCATAAAATAAAAAAGGTGGAGATATATCCCTGTATGCAACAAATTTATTTAAATCATGTTCTTTTTATTTTTTATTTTAAATTTTTTTAAAAACTTTGGATGCCAAGGAACTTTCTGCTGAGTGTCTATGGCACTCTACCACTAGGCATACTTATACATAGGTGAAAGGGAAGGATCCATTTACTGGCATAAGGCATGATCCCAATCAAGTATTAAATATGGAGGAAAACGGCAGTTTTGTGGCTTTTTTTTCTGCAGGATGCTGAAGGAACGTGGTGGCAGCCAGAGCGATGCGTGAGACATGCTGATGCCAGGACAAATGTCGAATTTTTACAACAACATTTTCTATCTTAAGCAATCAGTTTCATACCCAATGGTTAACGTGGCCTCACATAACACATGGTGTCCTTGCTGAAGAAATATTTTCCTAGGCAAAATGTATGTTCCAAAAATAACTGTGAAGAGATTAGCAAGTGCCAAATGGAATATGAACATGTGCATCTATCATTGTGACTATTATCAATGTTTTTTAATGACACTATTTGTCAACAACTTCATTCCAGAAAGACAGTAATACCTATTCAGAAAAATGTAATGTTCTCTCTGGGCCCAGGAGAAGCATGTCAAATGTCAACCCTAGCAGAGATTGGAGGCAGAAATGAAAGCTAATTTTTGTTGCTCACATGCCTGGCTTTTACCTACATAGTAGTGCAGAACTCAAATACTCATCCTTCTTACCTTTGTTTATTAAGTATTTCCCAAACTTCAATAAAAAAAGATATCAAATTTGAAAATATCTCTAAGACTAAACTAAAGCCATTCTTTACACATAAACACTATCAATACTTTGGGATATATCACTGAAACTTCTTCACAGAGAACACATAAAGAACTCTCCATTATGAATGTTTAGATTTATGAAACAAGAGGTCCTAATTGTCTCCTTTTATTATCTAATACAATCATGAAATACTATTGTTAATACTTATAGTCTGTGGATAAATGTAATACACTGCTAAATGTCTAAAGAAATTATTTCAGTTTGAATAATTATAAATAATTTTGAATATCTTTGTAAACATAAGACTACAGAAGTAATAGGCATGAACCATAATAATGGCTTTGACTATTTTCCTAGGCTCGCTGAAAAGATGCAAGTACTAGTATCATTCTTTGAAACTCTCTATGAACTAGTGATATTTCCCCTAAGCCTGGAACACCCAGGATTATATTGAAGGAATAAATTAAGGTAAGGAGTTTCCAAGTGTTTCATGTATAATCAGAGAATATTTCAAATACTCCTCTTCATTGGTTTCTTATCTTTGTATTAGAAATTCTTTTTTTTTTTTTTTTCGGATTTCTCAGACATTAGAATCTTTTTTTTAATTGGATATTTTCTTTATTTATATTTCAAATGTTACCCCTTTTCTCGTTCCTCCCCCCAAAACCCCTATCCCATCCCCCTCTCCTGCTTCTATAGGGTGTTCCCTCACTCACTCACCCACTTCTACCTCCCTACCCTCGAATTCCCTTATACTGGGGCACTGAGCCTTCACAGGACCTAGGGCCTCTCCTCCCATTGATGCCCAACAAGGTCATCCTCTGCTACATATGCAGCTGGAGCCATGGGTCACTCCATGTGTACTCCTTGGTTGGTGGTTTAATCTCTGGGAGCTCTGGCAGGTCTGGTTGGTTGATATTATTGTTATTCCTATGGGGTTGCAAACCCCTCAGCTCCTTCATGTATGTTTAAAACACGGTCCAGAAAAATAGCAATGAGTCAACCTTTGGTACAGCTTTCAGAGTCCTCACTCTCTGAATTAAGATTTGCCAATTAACAAATAACACCTCCTAACATTGAAATACAATGGTAAACACTGAATACAGCAAATGCAATAAAGAAAAAATTCTATGTTTTAATATCTGAAATAAAACCTATACCAAACCAAACTATAGTTGAATTCAAGATGGAATAGAATCAGAACGTGATCAAAATGATAATGTGCTCTGTGTTACAAAAGGAAATCTAATAGAGACATTCTTTGCTCTGTTTGGAGCAACGTTAGCTATGGAACATCCTTTCCTTGTACCTTTACCACTAAGCTCTTATTTCTAGGCTTTGAGCATTTGAGAATCTTAGTCAAGACCTTCTCTACCCAATAATAATTAAACTGTGAATCCATTAATGATCCCATAATCCAATCACTTCTCAGTAGTTACACTAGCTGGAAATCAACCTCCAACATAGGTTTAAATCCAAACCACAGTGTATGTCCTGCTTTCTTAAGGTTTAAGCCATCCTTCACCTTATGGCCCTCATGCTAGCTAGATGGGACCCTGAATTCTGTGCACAAAAGGCCACAGACTCATTTTAGATGTTCATAGTTTACATTTTCTAATCTAAGCTTACAATGGAATGAAGAGTTCCTTTCTTGGGAAAATGGACAGTTCTTGAACATGATTAGTGTAGTGTACATAACAATATAGATGACTCTCTTTTGTGGAGCAGAAAAAGAGGAACATACTTTGAAAGTCCCTATGTATTTTTTCTCAGGCTTTGTGCATATTAAAAGAACCTCTCTCTCTGGACCTTTACCCTACATTTATATCATTTTCCAATTAAGCATCATTTTGTTTTTTAAATCTGAACATAGTTCTTTTAGAAAAATAATTATAAATAAATAAATGAGATTTGCTATTTGAAGTCAGCAACTTTAAAGGCTTTATTTATTTATCATTTATGTGTGTCTCATGAGTTTACATGGATTGTGTATGTGTAGGTTTTCACGAAGGCCAGAGGACATCAGATCACCAGAACTAGAGTTACAGAAGATGTGAGTCACCTGATGTGAGTGCTAAAAACTGAATTTGGATCTTGTACAAGAGCACCAAGCACTCTTAACTGATACTAATCCATCTATCCAGGCCCTAAAATCCACTTTCAAGATTTAAAAACTCTTGATTATAGTACCCTAGACTTTCTGTGTGTTCTAGCAAACAGGATATGTTATATATAAACTTATCAAAGTGATATTGCATAGAATATGCATGATTGTAAACATATTAGAGGAAGTATAGCATAGAATAAAACTACAAAAGATCAAAAGTAGAAAACCATTCAACCTTGTTTCTCTGGCTTTGCAGATGTCACCGTGTAGGAGGAACTCTGTGTTGTTGCTACACCTCCAAAACAACATCAGTAACATACCTTGCAACTATTTGAGCAAATTGTCTTCTTCCTGTTTTACTTGTATCATCATACACTGTCAAGTCCCCACTTTCCAGTTCATGGGGGACAAGTGACATGACAAGATCCAAATAACTGTGCACTTTGGGAAAAGAGTGAATAATTATAAAGACATGACACATTTGCTTTCTGCGTTAATGTCATTTTGCTACTGTACAAACTGATACAACAAATACTCATGTAGAAATGTTTGCACATAGTTAAGGAAAGAATTAAAACCAACCCAAGAGGACACAATAGAGCAAGGGCTCTTTTAAGGAAGAAATGGGAAAAATTCTGTGTGTACTATAACTGGGGAGGGCAGAAGATAATAAATAAGGAAATGGTAGAGAGAAAAACAACACTAGAATGTTTGGAAAAGCCATAGGGAAATGTATTATTTTTTAAAGCTTAGTGTGTGTGTGTATATGTGGGTGCCGCACACATGCATGTGCTATGTAAGTTGCTAATGAAGAAAACCTATCATTATTCCCACCCAAATGTAAAGCCTAGATGCTACAGAGGTACAATAGTGACACTTTTATCTTGGTAGTAACTAGCAGCTGTCTAAATATGCTTAATGGAGGAAATTTAAGCCTGGTCCTGTAAAGGTAGCCAACCCACCCATGGCTGAGGAGGTCAAACACACTAGAAGAAAATATACTATTTCCATTTTCCTAAAGCGAAGATCATTTCTAAGCATATTCTAAATACTTACACTGTCAGGTAAGTGTAGTTCTCATTCCTCATCAAAGAAGATTCATTTTGCAGTAGATGGGTCCATTACTGAAAGCCACAACTGGTTAAAATTCAGAGTATAAGTGACTATGGGATGACTAGCCCAACTGATAAAATGGCAGTGAAACTCTTTCTACCTAAGGCTCAGGAAAACTCCTGAGGTAGACAGAGAGTAATAGTTAGAGGAACAGGACATGCTTTGATAGGTGGTGTCTGCTAGGAGTGACATGGAAGCTACACCATGAATGGATGATTGAAAGGACATGAATAATGACAGCATCATTTGACGTGGCATGCAACTATGAAAGGAGAACATTTCACAAAGTCCCATCCCTAGAAGAAGATCTATAGGATATCAATGCCTACTTGGAGGAGGAATTGGTTTTCTCAAGGGGGGAGCTCCTTGATAGGTTATCTAATCCCAGTGGTCAACATGTAACATTTATGTAACCAGCTCACAGCAGACTTCCTAGTATGACTTAATTCTTTTGAACCAATGTAGAGGTATTCATTGAGGTTTGGAAATCTCATGATCTCTTGATCATTGTGTCTAACTGTGCTTTACTGTGATGTTACTGTAAAGGGCAGCCTTTTTGATGATGGGTTGTAGCTACAGTTTTCTGTAGGTGCAAGAATAAGATTTAGAATGCAGTAAGGAATTATACTGCTCTAGTAAATTGGTGATAGTAGATTCTTTTCTAAGATCCATGACTTCATTAGCCCTGAGAAGCTGACTAGGTTCCCAGTACCATGCATCATTTCCCTCCTATTTAATGGCCCTTAAGTTCACTCAGACAGTTGCTGTTTGCATCAACAATATGAATACCATTTATTGTACCTCTATGCATATATATCTTGGCATAGTTGCAATTACCCTTGTTCTTATGTGTTGCACCAAGTTAGAACTGTTTAATTATCATGGAACCAAGACTGAAGTCCTAGCTTGTGTCAGGTTGACAACTAACCAACAAAAAGTTGTAAGTTTTACTCAATTTTTAAAAAATCATTAAAAATTTATTGTGTCACAGTGAAATACAACAAAGTTATCTATCATTCTCTAAACACTGCTTCCATATCATCTAACTTAGCAAAGTAGCAAAGAGTATTGATGGTGCTTCCAGCTAATTATAATTAGAAAGATTAAATCTTGAACCCATATATCCACAGCTTAAAAAAGTCACTTTGACTCTAATTTTCCAGGTTAATTGTTGGTTTGTGAAGAAATCCTAGCTTAAGGTTACTCACCCTCTCCATGAATAAAGAACAAATTTATATTACTGTTAGATGTTTTATGTGTATTGTTCCAATTAAACTTTTCCATTTATACATACCGTATCCTTAGACATTAAAAAATACTATTTAAAATACAAAGTTTCATAATACTCTCAATAACTTATTTTTGACCCATAATCTTGGAAGACCACAGAATTATTAGAAAAAATAAAGTACAACTCTGCTTTATATATTTTTATGTGGTAGGTGGAATACCAAAACAGATCTAGGAAACTGAATCATATTCCAAGTATCTCATTGCATAAATTAGTTCACTGTGAAATACATCAAGAAAGTTTGAAACTGTGTATTTGATATATACTCCAAATTAATTTGTACCTCAGCTTTGCTCCAAGACAGGTTGAACACACTGCAATTTGAGGGATAAAAACCTGTCTTCTTACAATAGAGTGACATAAATACCAAGCTCCATGCTGCGTAATCAGGAGAAAATGCTGTGCGAATCTTCATGCAACTGCACCAAAACTCAAGAGTTATTTTTAGTCTCTGGAACTTTCAAAGAAATGGATGACATTAAGTGAACTTCAGCTGAAACTGGTAGTGGCCTATAGCTAAACATAGTTCTAACTAAATCCAGCACAAATGAAATCTTTAGAGAAAAGATTGTGAATTCTTAGAAAATGCATCCTTATTCCAACGGTAGTTAAAAGGTATGTTCTTTTCTAGAAATACCACGTTCAGGAATCAGATTGTTACCCATTCTTCATTACATATGGCTAAGTGTTTAGTTTATTTTATGCATAATTTCCTTGTTGAGAACCGTTTAGCTTAGGGGAGAGAAAAGGGAAAGCAAGGGAGAATGAGAGATAAAAGGGCAGAGGTTGGAGGAGGACAGGAGACTGCAGGGAAAGAGACACTCACAGGGACTAATGGCAGCCTGGGAGGGGCTAAGGTTTCTTCCAGGCTCAGCAGTTCATGAAAGTCTGTGTGTGGCAAAGCTGGAACCATGTGTCCCTTCTCCCGCGAAATCTCTTCACACTCTGAGGCTCCTAACAGCAAACCTTCTGGAAGGTAGGCCGATTCAGATTTCACTCTCAGATGTTCCTGCGAGTCATTCTCCACATTTAATTAGACCTTCCTACTCATGAAGCTAGGTATAAAGGACTTGAAAATGCCACCCAAGAGAAGCAAACACTTGGAAGTTCACCTTGGAATTTGTCTGGTGTCATCATTTGAAGACAGTTCCCACATCTTAAATCTCTCTTCAAAGCAAACCCTTCCTTCTACTCTAAATACTATTACCTCAGCCTGAAAGAGCTTATTATAATTTTCTGCTCTCATAAACAATCTATTATTGTCTTTCCAAAAAAGCATGTTTATTTCTAGGAAATGATAATTGTATTTATTCCTGGGATTTTTATTATCCTAGCCTTTCAGCATTAACATGAGATTTAAAAATCTGATTCAAATCCCCACTATTCAAATAATGTTAGCAAAACACCTAGCTGGTTTGTTAACTGAACTCAGTTTTTTCATCTGAATGGTGGAAATGGTAATGTCTACTTGCCTGTAATGCACACAAGATGTGTATACTTGAAAAGCCTCTTATCAGGGCATCCAGAAAGCAGTAAGAACTAAATGAAACTCAGTTTCTACTATTATAACTACTATATGTTGTGGATAGCCTCAGCCTTGTATTTTGATCCTAGTGGATAGCCCCAGCCTTGTATTTTGATCCTAGTGGGTAGCCTCAGCCTTGTAGTTTGATCCTAGTTTCACTTTCCTGGGAGGGGCTGCAGAGGACGATTGAGTCTGTACACCAGTAACATCTTGTGAACCTTCTGTCCAATTAAAACTTGTAAAATAAAGGCTAGAGCCAGTAATTGGGCAGTAGAAGGGGAGGCGGAGAAAAATGGCTTAGGGAAGGAGAGAGTGAGAAGAATTGGATATAAAAAGTAGAGCAGAAGTAGAGGCAAAGGGAGAAGCAGGAGGAAGTCAAAGCAGAAGGAAGCCGGAAGTAGAAGGAAGCCAATGACGGAGGAGCTAGAGCCAGAAGGACAAGCACAGATAAACCGCAAGTTATAAGGGATCTCATAGCCGGGATTAGAGTAGTGTAGTGGTAAATCTGCCAATCTAGGCGTGCTATTTATACCATAATTATCGAGTTATGTTTTCCTTGACTGGTCTCCTTCAGGTAGGAGATTTTACCATGCAAATTTGGTGGTTTAAATAATTTTTCTACTACAAATATATCATCGACATAATTATTAACTGTTTATTTGATGTAATATATACTATCTTTTTAAAATATTTTGTTCATTTAATGGAACTAAAATTATCTCAAGTTGTAAGGATCACATTGGATCCTCTGTATTTCAACCCTCACCACACATAAGAGACCATAAGTATCAGAAATGCTAAGAAAATATTTTGGATAAAAGAAATTTCTATTTGATGTTGCTTCCAGTGTTAATTTTTATAGTGTTCTCCATCGTAAGTTGCATGTACACATGTAGGAGCAGGAACTTCATCCTTCCGCTCAACTAGCACAAGATGTAGCATATGTTAGAAGTAAATATTATTGAATGGGTTAAGTGAATTAATAAACACCAGAACATATGTACCATAGACACAAATAATCAACTTCCTTTTACCAGAAAAATCTATTTGCTACATGCATTCCTGTGATAAGAGAAACACTCAAATGATTGGATGAAATTATTTACTAATTTTTATATATTAAGCTCTATAAATGGGCAGAAGGACAGAAAACCCTAAAATTAATGTCATATAATATGATAGCACTCAATTTTAAGTGAGATTGAGAACACAACACAAAACTATATTTGAGCAGAAGTGACATCATCATGGAATAGAGTTATGAAGAGCCTCAAATAAGGTGTGAGAGCACTCTCTGGGGTAACCCCTCTCCAAGCAGGAAACAACTATGAAACTAATGGAAAACAATTTCTTTGAGTTTTTCAAAGTGTGGATGTTAATCTATTTCTTTGTAGTAATGGTCCATATCTCTAAGATCTTTGAAGTAATACAGCTATAAGGAAAAGATTGATATCCTCATTCTGGTTTTTTGTATGTTTCAAAAATGGAAACTGGGCGCTATGATAGCATTTGGCAGCCCCTGACTTTCCTTTGGAGAATTCTCAATCCAAAGGCTCACGGTTCTCTCAAGCAGAAAACATCTGTCTTCCATGCTATATCTTTCTCTTTTACTTCAGTTACAAATTTTTGAGTAAAATGATGCATAACAGAGCGTAAAGAGAAGCAGAGAGAAGACTGTGTGTGGTCAGAATCTCAGAGCAGTGTTAGATTACTGTTTTCAACACAGTTTTTTTTATCACCTTCTAGGGTGAAGCTTGTGGCCTCTGTCTTACGATTCAGCTACTTGACATATTATTTCAAATTGTTATTAAAAAAACCTAAATTTGTCATAAAAATACATTGTGGAGAAGGCATGATGACAAAGACATTTCAATTTATTGTATTTCCCTTTGCATAGAATAGCAGTAAACCAAATAATCTCCCAATCTCATTAATTTGAGTGGATAGAAATATGTCACCATTAGAGGGAAGGAATGAGGTTAAGATAGGAGCATGAACTCTGCTAGTAAACAGATGCACACTGGTACACATGTGCATGGTGGCCTTCTCAGTAAAAACCAGAAAGAATTATTTGTTTGCAAATTGTACACTATCATAAATTGCATGCCTGCATCTAATTATCTATTCTCCTCATTTATCTTCCCTCTCCCTATGGGAGTCCATATATTCTTCTTCTATTGACATCAGTCCTAACATGTGATTATTCAGGGAGGAGGGTAAACACTGATGATGAAGTTATGACTGCAACTTGAACCCATTACATTGTCATTCTATTCCATTGCTGTGAGCCCAGGCAGGCCTGCTGTACTCAATTTCAGAGACACTGAGATTTGAGAATACTTTGTTTGTTCAAAACAACTTAATATAAACTAATTATAATGCCCCTATTTTATAATGGTTCAATTGACAAAATTCTATTTTGGTATAAAAGTACTAGTAATTTCTTTAGCTACTGATATATCATACATATCATTCTATTACTCTATTGTGGTAGGCATCATCAGATGTGACTTTCAATCAGTCTTGTATTCCAAAGAATAAACACGTCATATCCTATAATGCACTGCATCTAAGTAGAATATCTAGTAGTGTTGATGCTTTAAAAGCATTCTTAATTTATAGTACTTGCAACCATTATAGACATGTGTGTATCAGGGGCAGGAGAAAGTTATATTGTGTGTACGTATAGTGTTTGTATGTGTGTGTGTGTGTGTGTGTGTGTGTGTGTGAATGCAAGTGCATGCATTTGTATGCATATACCAAATAGGAAGGCTGAGAAAGAGTCATAGTGTCCTACTCTATCACTCTCTGCACCATTCCCTTGAGATGGGGTCTCTCACTGGCCCAGTAACTCCCTATTGTGACTATCTTGATTGGTCAGCCCACCAGAGTAATCCTCCTTTCTCTGCCCTTTACAACAAGGTGCTTACGGGCAGCCATGTGAATACTGGATTTTTGTGACTACTGGGGATCCAAACTCAGGTCATCAGGCCTGCACAGCAAGCACTCTTACCCACTGAGTCATTTCTCCAACTCCACAAGATTTTCCACTGCTGAATGGTTTGAATGGTTTATCTAACCAAAACACTACAAAAAGTCAAAGAGCATCTGCATTCACATGTTCCTGGGTCAAAAATCCCATAACTATTCATTTGTTCTGGCTCCTCCACTATTTTTTAAGTCACCCCTCTGTTTACTCTTTACAGACAAAAATTGAGTTATGGAGTTCAGGCATAGACCCTGACTGGTTTTTTGTTTTGTTTTGTGTTTTGTTTTTTCTTCCTGCCATCTATCTGAAACAGTCATGTTGACATGAATATAACTCATCCATTTCCCTAAGGTATTTAGCCTCTTTGCTTGGTTTGCACCGAGTATTATCCATACATATTCTCCACTGCCATTTTACCCACAGGGTTAAGTTCAATCTATTTGTTAAACCCAATATTTCCTTCTCTTCCTCTCTTAGCTTCTCCAGATCCCACCAAAGTAATTACTCTCTTCCTGTTTCTTGTCATCAGTGTATTATAGCAAACTTCATTGCAATTATTTTCTGACATTTCTGGTCCTGGGAATTAATTGAAAGAAAACTACAATGTTTGAAGTATATTTAGATATGCAGCACCTAGGAGTGTCTGATATATGACAGATATCTGGTAAATATTTCAGGGCAAAAACAGATGAATTAATAAATTAACAGACCACTTGTTTCTCTTTTCTCAATGGCACTGTGATTTTATTTAATTCTTGCTAAATGATTCAGATAAATTTGATGTGAACTTATTGACATGTCATGTTTAGGATTCTACTATCTCTTTATTAATGAGTCCTTACAGACTAGAAGTGTTTGTGCCAATGAAATAAACAAAAAGATGCACAAAACATAATATTACCCAAATTTAGGAATTATTTAGTCTTTAGTTTGACTTTAATTTCTAAGCTAGTGGTGATATTCATTGCCTTAGAAACAGGTACTAGAAATGTACCTCATGGATGTTGTGTAATATTAAAGGCTCCTCCCATATTTACAACTGCACATTTTGCAGCACACTGTCATCCTGACCTCATCAATATGTCCTCAACATCGTCGTGAAGGTTGAGAGAACAGACCAACAGAACTATCACCAAAGGTGGTATTTTATACTTGATTTCTATTTTAATAAACAAAATAAATATATTGCCTTGTACATCACAACTAACTGTGAATCATTCTTGTTTTATTTCTAGATGATCTTCGAGGCTATGTCACTTGATCTCTGAAGAGAGCTAGTGTGAGAAGCAATCTCCTACTCTACCCGAAACGGATATCTACAGAACAAAATGGGAAATCAAATAGTCTTAGGTTGGATTTTTAAATCTATCTTCGATGGACTGTATGGTTTTAGATAAGCTACTTACCTGACACATCTCTGTTTCAATTTCCTCATCTAGGCAAAAAGAAAAACATTACTTCCTTTATCTTGAACGTTTCTTGGGGTGGGGGGAGTTATTCAGCTTACACTTCGACATTGCAGTTCATCATCAAAGACACACAATAAATCCACTCTCATAAATAAGTGACACCTCTGATCATGGCACTAATCCATTCACATGGGACAGTCCTTATGAGCTCATTGATTTCACTAGGCTCCAAATACATCAAATACATGAACTTAGAAAGACACATTCAAACAGTAACCTCTGACTGTGTCCTTAAATCTACATCTGGATTTCGTCTACAGGAAAGTGTGCTCCGTAGACATGATGCCTTATGTTCCAGCAGTCATGCCTCACCTGGCAGGTGGTATTCTATGAGGAAACTTTTCTAACGTTTTTTTTTTTCCCTAAGCCCAATAGTTTCCAGCTGAATCCAACTGAAGACTAGCCGATAAGAACCTCATGGCTGCAACCTGTGAATGCCAGTCTTCCAGTACAGAGAAGCACAAAAGAGAACAGTGGTACAGGGGAGAGTCTATCATACTTTATTGAGAAAGGCTGTATATCTAAGATGTCACACTTCCATCTAAGAAGACAGGAATGAAATAAAAATGAGAGAGTATCTTCAAAATAAAAGTACATTCTCTGGAGCCTGGTAAGTAAACACGTTTTCTTTCAAAAGGGGAAGTTGAATAGTATTTTATTATAATCACAAAAGAACTTTCCATGTCACTAAATTGTCATTTCTCAAACTGGGCATTTTTATGCTCAAATCTTCTTCTCAACTTTCCCTTTTGCTGCCTTGCCTCACCCAGCCCATGCTATTATTTGCAGAAAATCTTTTCCGTCCTGAGTAAATCACTCCTGCTCTGCCGTATTGCTGTTCAGATGAAACTAGGAACTGAGCAAACACTGGAGTGATAATAACCACTCGTTGAAGGAAATACCTGGAGTTTTCCATAATTGGTTTTCTTGATAAAAAGAAAAAATAAGTTCCCTCAATTTCTCCCTCTCTTTGAATATAGGTCACAAAATATATTTTTAGTCAACCACCACACAATACTTGTTGGCTTAGGTATTTTCAGGAGTTCTCTACTGGTCTGCTTTGCAGACAATCTATTTTATCACTAATTAAAGCATTCCAACTTTCACCTAGGCTGCCCCTAGGTACTCTTGGTTGGCTGGTTGGTTGTGGTGAGTGAGCAGACATTTTAGATTTGTTTCATTTGCCTTTCATGGAATAGCAATTTCATGTATTTTGGTGTGAACATCTGTTCTTACTAGCCTTAGAAAGACAAAAATGGTTTCAAAATTACCCTGGGATACCCTACTCCTGCCTAGCCTGGATACTCCACAGACTACAGATGTTATACTCAACTTCCTTAGGTTAAAGAATCAGCACAATGATTCTTTGTAAGTGCATTGCTGACAAAGTATTGCATAATTTTAGAGGCTAGAGTTGTAGCGGCTGTGACTGATGGAAGTCTATAAGATGAACTCACTTTACAGGACAACACTTTAGTATCTCCTAAAGAAATAAAAAAGAGGGAACTACAGTTGCCATTTGAGAGAAATCCCGTGGAATCAGCATAAAATACATCAGAGGAGAGTGATGCAGTCACTTGAGGAAGAACTCAGCATCATCTGTAAAAATAACAATAACAATTGTAATCCTATTATCAGAAAATCAGCAAAGTTTCAATAAAGAATACCATGGGTTAGGTATTTTATATGATTATTGTATTTAATTGTAACAAAACCTTATGAAAATATATTACTTTGGTTCCATTTAACTAATAAAAAGGTTTGGGATCATTAAATAACATTTAATTAAAGTAATTTGAGAGCTACAATGGTCCAATGCTCAAAACCACAGTACTATGGGTGTTCAAAGAGGAAGAACAGGAAATACACAAACAGACAGACACAAACAAGGTAGCCTAGCCCAGCAATGAACAAGCACTCTTCCAGGAAGTTTGCTTTCTGGCATGAATATGGAAAATGGAAGCTTCCTTAGTCAGAAGATATATCAAGGTACTGACATGAGCTAATACTCCTTTCTTTAATTCCTTGCTTATTAGAAAATTTTGTAACTTGGCTTCTTCTGAGCTTTCCCCCAAGGAAAAGCATCAGAGGAGATGCTCTCCTCATTTTGATTGTAGTGATATTTTAATTATCTTTGTCAGGCTCTTTATGATTTGTTTGTGTGAGTTAATTTCCCTAGAAGAATTCAGAAATGGAGGGGCTGACATGATGGCTTAGCAGGTAAAAGCACTTGCTCTTGCAGAGGACCTAGGTTTGGTGTCTGAATTCACATATTGGTTGACAATCATCTTAAGTTCCAGTTACAGAGGATCTGAGGACTCACCTGACTTCTGCATACACATGATATATATATACAGAAGGCAAGAACTCATATACATAAAATAAATATTTAGACCAAAAAAATTCATAAGCATGGTAAAAAGCTTGTATTTCATGATAAGTGAAGTGGACATCCATTGCTTTTCACCTTACTATATTAGAGACAAAATCTACCTAACTTGTTTCTCACTTAAGGCACATGTTTTGAGTGAAAGTTTCTATACATTTAGAGATCTAACCTTCCTAGTCCCAGCCTGTACTTTCACCATGGTGGACATATCAAAGTATTCAAATAACTCAGAAAAAAATATTAGCCAAGAGGTACACACACACACACACACACACTTCAAATGGAACCAATCAGATCTTTCCCCAAGCACTCTTTGAGGTAAGAGATAGTACATTTATTACCTCCTCTTATTACCTCCTCTAATATGGAGCAATGTGACTTTGGAGCTATGGGCAGCCATTGTCTCTGTATTGTAGAAGACAGCCCATAGGAATCAAAAATGCAGAGAGATAAAATGAGAAATAAAAAAAAAAAAAGCACTTCTCATTCTTTCAGCTTCTCATAGTCAGCAGCCATTTTTCATTCATACTGTGCTCAGTTAAGAAAGCTTTCTATCACTTTCTTTCTCAGGTACACCTCAGTCATACTAATTTTCAACAAAATGAACACCAAAATATATATTCTAATATATAAGCAAATCACAAACCCCAAATGAGGACCACCATATACAGGTCGAGACTTCATACACTTTCAACCAAAAGAAGGAGCTGAAAACCCTGGGGTTTCTTTTATGTATCAGTTATAATTGCAGAAACACAGACACAAACGCAAACATACACATACACACACACGTATACTCCACAAAAATACATATACACATTCAAACATACACACATACCAAACACACATACAGATATCCAAACATATACGCAAATAAATGAAAAAATACCCTAATGTATATTAAAAAAAAACTTAAAAAGCTGAACATTCTTACTAGACAGTAATGTGCCTTTATCATTTCATTTCCTTTCAGATAGATATATCCATAACAACCACAGAGCTAGGAAAATATTTCCACAGTGTTTCTTTTTATTCATTAATTTGCATATGCCCATAGATGCCTGTCATGGTGCACATGTAATAGGACACATTGGGGAGCTGGTTCTTTCCTCCCATTATTTCAGTCCTGAAGATCCTGCTCAGATGATTAGTCTTGGCAGCAAGCCTCTCTACTCACTAAGCCATCTTACCAGGCTTTCTGTTCCAATCAAAACACAGAATTGTTGAGCCCAGTACCAATGGATACATCTATAAAGCATTCTCTCACCTAAACATTATAGAAGGGGGATGGGACAGAAAGATCATACTACCCAAAGGATCAGGGAGTGTGCTGTGGAATTGTGTCCCCTAGTAACATCAGAAGCTACACCCATAAAGCCTCACCAACAGGACTGCTCAAATGTGAGATGAACAAGGATGATACATGCCAAAGCAGATGGGGAAAAATTTAGTACTAAAGAGTATTTTAACTAAAAAGGAGCAATATAGAGATTATAGTTTTAAATCTCAATTCCATCTTTTGAAAAACAAGGATATATGCTCCATTGTGTTCATAGAAGCCTTATTTATAATAGAAGCTGGAAAGAACCCAGATCTTCCTTAACAGAGGAATGGATACAGAAAATGTGGTACGTTTACACAATGGAGTACTACTCAGCTATTAAAACAATGATTTCATGGAATTGCAGGCAAATGGATGGAACTTGAAAATATCATCCTGAGCGAGGTAACCCAGTCACAAACGAACACACATGGTATATACTCACTGATAAGTGGATATTATCCAAAAGGAAGCTCAGAATCCCCACGATACAACTCACAGATCATATGAAACCCAAGAAGAAAGAAGACCACACCAAGGTGTGGACACTACAGTACTACTCAGTAGAGGGAAGAGAATAATCTCTGGGAAGTAGAGGGAGAGAGGGATCTGGGAGAGAGAGAGGAGGGGGAGGGAAAAGGGAGGCCAGTTCAGATATGGGAGGAGATGGGGGAGAAGTACAGAGGGTCAGGGATTTGAAAGTAGGTGTGTAGCAGTGGGGAAGGGAAATCTGGGGCTAGCCACTAGAAAGTCTCAGATGCCAGGGACCCAAGTGCTTCCCAGGACCCAACAGGGAGGACTTTAACAGAAATACCCAACAAAGGTGAGTTAGAACCTGTAGGGACCATATCCAGACCCCCCCGTTGAGGTATGAGGCTACCCACCCACCTCAAAAATATTAATACAGAATTCCCCCTGTCAAAAGGAAATGCAGGTACAAAGAGTGGAGCAGAAACTGAAGGAAATGCCATCCAGAGACTGCCCCACCTAAGGATCTATCCCACCTGCTGACACCAAGCCCAGACACTATTGCTGATGCCAAGAAGTGCTTACTGTCA
This sequence comes from Mastomys natalensis, assembly GCA_021653895.1. NCBI lineage: Eukaryota > Metazoa > Chordata > Mammalia > Rodentia > Muridae > Mastomys > Mastomys natalensis. Next base: position 38,890 of record JAJTUV010001450.1, read on the forward strand.
GGAGCCCAGTATAACTGTCCCCTGAGAGGCTCTGCCAGAGCAGAACTAATAGAGATGCGGATGTCCAGAGCCAAATATTAGACTGAACATGGGGACCCTAATGGGGAAGACAAGGACTGTAGAAGCTGAAAGGGTTTGCAATCTCAAAGGAAGAACAACAATATCAACCAATCAGATTACCCCAAAGCTCCCAGGGATTAAACCACCAATGAAAGACTACACAGGAGATACCCATGGCTCAAGCTGGATATGTAGCTGAGGATTGCCTTATCTGGCATCCCTTGGTCCTGTGGAGGCTTGATGACCCTGGAGAGGGGAACACTAGGCCACTAGGCAAGACTGCATGGGTGGGTGAAGAAGCACTCTCATAGAGGCAGGGGGAGGAAAGAGGGGATAGGGGACTTGTGGAGGGGAAGGGGGGAAACATTTGAAATGTAAATAAATAAAATAACCAAAAAAAGAGAAAATTTTAAAAAATTACTTCTACCATTTTTCTCATTGTGTCACTGAGCATGACTACAAAGCCCTAGAAAGTCATGAAGATATGAGCAGAGGACCAGTTTCCATATCCATCTAGGAGACCCCCAAGTCTCTGCACACAGGCCTGCACCTCTCTTAACTGACTATTCCTTCATTTCTAACCAGTATCAGCTTTTCCTCTATCTTGTGGAGGACTGCTTTAGCTGACTCAGGCATGAACCTTTCATTAACCACCAACTTAGCATTTGGGAACAGGATTGAAGTGCTGAACCCAGGCAGCTGGCTAAGCGGCTCCAGGCATCGTTCCGTGTATGGACACAGCAGATGGAGGCACCCCATGCCTCCTACATGTGGCTATGCAGACAGCAGGATCAATGCACTAGACACATGAAGGGCCTCATTTATTAAATGTTTTCCAGAGCAGCAGGGGAAAGGAACTAGAATAGAGATAGAAAATGTGTCTCTGTCTGGGGGTGGCGGAGATAAAAAGGAGAGAGAGAGAGAGAGAGAGAGAGAGAGAGAGAGAGAGAGAGAGAAGAGAGAGAGAGTTTCTAACCAAAACAGCCCTCAGATAAATATTGAAGTACATATAAACATTTGAAATTGTATTTCCTGATTTGACAACTATGCTTTTTGTGTCTTCTAATGGTATTCTTAATAGATGTAGTTTGATCATACTTCAATTCAGTTGTCAAATATTTTCAACTTAAGTGTTTATAAATTATAAGATTAATTACATTGTTTTGTTAATTCCATCCTACAACACCAAGCTTGGACCATCAACATAACCTGTAGTCAGATGACCAGTGACAAATTAACAGGTCTTGTCTATAGTGTTCTAGGATGTAAATATCTAAGATAAACATGATCAAGAAATACATGCTATTTTTATGCAAATGGCCAGCATGAGAGGGCAAGCAATCTCTCAGGTATCTGGACTGTTGTCATTCTGAGAGTCAGAATATGCTTCTCTATATGTCCATTTAAAATTCTCTCAAGGGTTGGAGAGACTGCACTGCAGTTAAGAACACTGGCTTTTCTCCCCCAGGGCCTAGATGCAATTGTCAATAGCCACAAATCAGTTCACAGCCATCTGTTACTCCAGTTCCAGGAGATCCAATTCCCTTATCTGTCTTCCATGAACGCCAAGCCCAGAGGTGGTAAAGAAGCATTCATGTGGATAAAACATACCTATAAAAAATAAGGTTAAAAATTAAAGTGACACATACACATATAGGAATGCCATGATTAATGATGACTTTTATTCACAGGAAAATAAGCAGTCAGGTATTCAGTAGTTCTGTAGTATTTTTCCTAGCTCTCGGATTTCATGTCTTTATGAAACTCAGCATCTTCCATAGAAACTTTAAACTAGTAATTAAGTCTGCCCTTGGGCCCTCTCAACTTAGCATCACTCATCTTTACACTGGATTAATTTACTTAGGACACATTGTGTCTCTCCTGTATTGGAAACGTCCCAACACACACAGACTTGGAAAGAAAGTTCTAGCCTCTAGTTGTCTACTGTCCAGTAAAGGGGAGAAATAACAGATTAGTACCAAATGTTATGGTGTGAAGAGAAACTAAGTGTAGCACCCACTATAGAGATCCATTTCTAAGCAGGCAATAGGTGATCAAAGTGTCCAAAGGTAGCCAAAAGATTCATTCCTTATTATCAATCATAAGAAATGTATCAGGAAAAAGGCTCTCACCTTTATGAAAAAGTAGTAGATATATCAAGATAAAAGCAACAGAAAAGGGTAGGAACAGAAGCTGACAGGCTCATACATAATGAGTTAAAAGTACAAGGCTGAAGGCCTCATGATCATAGACCCAAGATGTAAAAACAAGGCACATGAAGAGGTGATATCGTGGGTATTTGCTACACAAAATACATGAGGATGAAAACATATTTTGTGTTTGAACTCAAGGTGAGCTTAAGAGGGCACCAGTTCTATTCATTATGATAGAAACAACAAAATAGTACTCCTAGATGAGAAGAGAGTCTTTAATACCATGAAATAGGAATATCTTTGATATTGTAAAAACCAACTAAACTATGGAAGGTAAAAGTAATATTAAAATACCACAGACAGGAGTTCATCAGGGAAATGTAAATCAAAGTAACACTAAGATTCCTTCACTCTGGTATTCAAGAAAACAAGCATCAACAAATGCTGGCTGGGATTCTTCAGAAAAAAATAACTTCTGTACTCACTGTTGGGGAGAGAATGAATATAAATTAATTTAGCCACCCTGGAAGTCAGTATGGGAATTCCTCAAAAAATTGAAAGTAACTTTTATATATGATCAAACTATAATTCACTATACACACACACATCAATGATAGCTCAATATAGTGATACCCATATTCATCACCACACTATATCCCATTCATCAATATATGTGACAATAAAAACAGAGTAGCATAATTCAAAAGTAGATAGCCCAGAAACTTCTTTAGGGTCTTCAATACTGGACAGGATTTTCAGGTTCAAACATCAATATAAGGACACTTTGAATGCTCTATTCCTAAATCACCCTTGATATCTGTGGAAATGACATTCAAGACAGCTCAGTGAACTGTGCAGAAGAATACAGCCAACCAACTTACTTAAAAGTATTTAAATTATAATCTAATTACAGTTAGACCCAAATTCAATAGATTGACTATATTTAAATTATTGTCTAACTCTTTACAGTCTAAAACCACAGTTATGGTGCTAAACCATCCTGTTTTGTTTAACTCTAGTGACTTGTCTCAAACTCTCTTGCTAAGATGGAATAGATGTGTTACCTAAAGACAGAAAGCAGAAACTAGAGCCAGATGGATTCCCAGCTCAGCTACTCTAACTGTGTTGCTTAGGGAATGCATTAGTTCCCTAAGGTAGCTGTGACAAACCAGCACAAACACAATGGCTTACATGAGCTGAAATGGATTTTCTTGCAGTTCTAGAGTTGAGTTCTGAAAGAATCAGCAGTCCAAAATCAAGGGGACTGGGCTGGTTTATATCTAAGGCATGGCAGTATCGTTTCTGGTCTTCTGCCTTCTGATGCAGGCACCCCTTGGTATGGAGTCACATCACACTAGTCTTTGTTTTCACTATAACACCCCAATCTTTCTATAGTCAAGTTTCCTGTGCTCTCCTGTGTATAATAGGGGCTGTGATTGTCATGGGCCATACAGGTTTGCTGAGTCCTGCTTGTTCATGTATAAGGGACAGCATGACATGGTTCTGTCCTCTGAAACAGAGCCAGCAGGGCATGAATATCCACAAGTGTGGATGGTTGCTGTGGGCAATGGGCTTGTTTGTATAATAGTGTTCATATTTTCACATTCCTTCTTCAAGGAACGTCCTCTCTTCCAAAGTTAATGAGTCCTTGGTTATCACAGACAGCATGAATCCAGGAGATAAGGGCATGCCTGTGTTTCAGCAAAATAGTAGAATGCTGTGACCTTCAAGACAGCCTTTAAGGCTGTGGGATAGAATGCTGAAAACAGGAGTACGAACATATATACTTTTTCAATTATTTAAAATATAAGGATGCAATATGAATTGTATAAGGAGATTCACAGATCTAAAGGAACAGTGGCAGCTGCACTATGAGCTAGCTTGTCAGAAAGATACTAAGGAAGGAGATAAAAAGATTTAGGGAGCGGTGACAAAAAGTCAAGATCCCACCTAGGTAAGATTTTTTGTTTATGCTTAAAAAGGAAGATAGATTCCTGAGTTCAAGGTCAGCCTAGGACAGGGCTAATTTAGGTCTAGGTATGATGATCAGAATGGTAATTTCCAAGAAGGGACCCACCCAGCTATCTTACTGTCTGTGCTGTGCTTGCTGTATCTTCCTAAGAATCAAGGGGCTGGGATCATAAAATGCTGATTCACAGGATAATCAAAAGGGAGCCTGGGGTACTGACTAAATTGATTTGTAAAATACAAAACGGGGCTTTTAATCTGAGATGAGCTATCCAGAGAGTTCTTAGAGTAGCAAGAAAATCTGTCTAGAGAAAGCAGAACACACACACACACACACACACACACAGAGAGAGAGAGAGAGAGAGAGAGAGAGAGAGAGAGAGAGAGAGAGAGAGAGAGAGAGAAAACAGTCTAAAATACTGTCTTTAGCAGAACATAGCCTATCAGCTTGTACCTATGATTAGACATGGAGTCCTTTGTTTCTCCTCTCTCAAACACCCCTTCTCTCAGAATCTCTCTCTAAACCAAGGCTGGTTCTTGGCACAGGTTATCTATGAAAAGTTCTTATACTCTAGAATTTGTTCTATCTTCTGAGATCCTTTTGATATACGATTATATTAACCTTCGGTTTCACATTTCTAAAATAGGAATAAGAAAATTCACTAAAGCCCGGAAGTGGTGGTGCATGCCTTTAATCCCAGCACTTGGGAAGCAAAGGCAGATTTCTGAGTTCAAGGCCAGCCTGGTCTACAGAGTGAGTTACAGGACAGCCAGGCTTACACAGAGAAAGCCTGTCTCGAAAAATCAAAAAAAAAAAAAAAAAAAAAAAGAAAAAAGAAAAAAGAAATTCACTGAAGATAGCTGTTATAAAAGTTAAGTATTGTGATACTGATACATGGAACACAATTCAATAAATAAATATTATGTTGGCTGGTGCTTTCTTATTTTTTAAAAAATGAGTATGCTATTGTCCAACAGCAGTGTTCTGAGAACATGAACTGGCAGCTTTGTTCACTGCAGCATATCTGATGTCTGACAAAATGCTTGGCTCATAATTAGTATTGATATTAGTCCCCTAGGGTTGCTGTGGCAAATTACCACAAGATAAATGGCTTAAAACAACAGAAATTTATTTTCTTATAGTTCTAGTGGCAGGACATTCAAAGTCAAGGTGTTGGCACAGTCCTTTTACCACTGAAGGCTCAAGAGAAAAATTACCCTTTGATTTGTGCAGCTGATAGTAGCTGCTGGCCACCCTTGGTATAAAGTGGAATGTATTGTAACATCATTGAAATTTCTCACCCCCACACCTCCTAGCTTTCTTTTATCTGTCTTGTTTCTTTTCTTTCTTCCTATAAAGATATCAATCACATAGGATGCCAGTTCTTCCCCAACTATTAATATCTCAGTTAACTACCGAGACTATAAAGACTTATTTCCAAATCAGATCATGTTCTAGGTAGAGAACATTCTAGGCTGTGACACTATTTATCTCCTGAATGTGCTTAATGAACATTTACTGTCATGGATGAATGAGTTATTTCTGACCTTGAACTATGCAAATGGGCCTATTGTGATGGATACTAAAGCTAATGTAAGACAAAAGAAAAGAATCAGTGGTCAAAGTGCTAATGAGGAATGGTTAACAATGAATTCCAAAATCTTCCTAGACTAAAACAATGGATTCGGGCTCCCTTTTTTCCAAGCATAAGCATACACACAAATTTTGAACATTTAACTAAGATGAGAAAAAAATGTTATCAGTTTGTCCCTAGTTCTAAGTCACACTTTGGGATCAAGAAAGTAGCATAAAAATATCGAAAATAGCAAGAATATATCTTTTAATTTGAACAGAGAAGTATATACCAAGCCTAGTAGCCCAAAACTATTAGGTAAAGATATAAAAAAAAAAAAAAATGCAAAAGAGCCTTTTAGCTCCTTTGGAGAAAGGAAACATTCGTACTGACCAGAACCTTTTATATGTAAATTTAAGCTCATAAGCTCCAAAGAATAGATATTTCTCAACAGGAATTCTAAAACTACACCCTATATCCTTATATGTGCACACCTATGGAACTAGCAACTGCTAATATTTCTTTTATGTATTTCATAAGCTGATGTGGGAGAGATACTGGAAAGTGTTATCTGCAGAAAATGGCTACAGTTGGTTTACTAGAAGGTCAGCAGAGTACCAGGGTGATTCATAGACACATACATGTCTCACTTTTCTTTTACATGTGTATTTTCCCATGGAAAATAAGAATACTATCACAAAGCGTAATCCAAAAAAAATATAATTTACACGATTTCTTACCTGAAAATTTTTATTTTCTAATTTTTACTAACATCAGATTTAAAGGGATTAAAAAAAATTCTGATCAATATAAATGTCCATGACTGCACATGTTACTTCCTTTCAATATTTTGATATCTCTCCTCTTAATTTTGTTTGGCCTCATGATTTTGCCTATGGAGTTCAATTCCACATGCAAATCAGAAGTCAACAACACCCATCATCCTTTTGCTATAACATCTGCTGTATTTTAGTAGCCAAAAATGCCTGCCTCTAAGGAGTCACTTAAACATCCCAACGCTTGTAATTGCTTGATATAAACCTCATCTCTCTGAGGTGGAGAGGGACATCTTCCTGACATGAATAAGTCATTAGTTTATATGAGGCCTTCACATCACAAATTAACATCTGCTGCTGCTCAGAACACAGGAAAGAATTTGGTTTGGGCTAAAATGCAATTGAATGGGAGGTTAAAGAAGAATACGAATGGCATTATCTCCTCTGAGCTGCACCTGCTGTGGAGGCCTAAGCTAAAGGATTCATACAGACCTCTCAGAAGCAGCAAACAGATTGCTTTGAGGTTTGGGAGCTAGACTCAAACAGGTAAGCCTGCCTCTGATTGAATATGATAGAAAGATGGCATTCTTTGAGGCTATATCAGCAGACACTGTACATTTGATCTCTTCAGCTTGGTGATCCCTGATACAGTCAGAGACTCTGTATCAGTAAGAATGAAGAATAGTAAGCTTGCAGAGGTAACATGAAAAGGTGTTGATGATAGCTGGTATGCTATAGTGTGAATCAGTGTATCACACCAAGGAAAGATGGATTGCATATAAAATATTTCTTAGTTTACACGAAAATGGAATCAATGCATTCATATGTTAAGACATAAACTTTCAAATAAAATATATAAATAATAAAATTGTTATCATATCCCTAACAACCTTCATATCTCAGGGTTACAGGTTACTAACACCAGGACAAAATTTCCCATAGAAACATTCTCTGAAGAGGCTGTTATAGAAGCTGGGCAAAATAGAACAGCAGTTAAAGAGTTCAAGCCCTTGGACCCAAGTGGCAGAAGAAGAAAATCAAGTCTGGTGTATGTGTAGGCTCACACACCACACACACACACACAGCTGTAAAAAAAAATTGAAATGTTTTTCAAATAACACTATTTGTACTACTAAAGGTTGAAAGGAATCTCTCTGTGTGTTTCCAGTACCATTAAGGGATTTATTTTCAGATCGATTTCTTTTGAAAGATGTTTAGCTACTTAATAAATCATGTCCGCTCTTATTAATTCCTTTCCCAGTTCTCTCTCTACTAAAACCTTTAAGTTTTGACTCTTCCATCCTGCTGTGAAAGCATATTCAGTCTTCACATGGTGTTGTTATGAAATAGCCTTTAGTGATGTGAAAACAAATGCTCACCAGCTTTTGAAAGCGCAAAGCATGAACACAGGACATTTGTTTGCTTTCCTAAGCTGAACCTTTTTCTCAATCCCTGTCCGTAGTATGTCTTAGGTAATTTGTGAAAACTTGAGAATCATTAAAAGAATGAACATCTGTGTGTTACTTGTCTAACAAATATCAATAAGATTTTTGTTTGGATAATCAATGTATGAATAAAGTAAGGCTGACAAAAATTGGGCATGAGATAGTAAAGCTGATCAGATATGAAAAGTGGTAGGGCTAATTATTGTGTAACTGTAATTCATAGTTGCCAGCAGGATACAATAAGATGCTTCTGTATCTGACTTGGAGCAGCCCACTCCAATATCTCTCTGGAGTCCTGTTGGGCTTTATTTACTAAAGTGCTGATTTGTTTTATAAACTGCTAAAATTTATCTCTTGAGTAACTTCAATTCTTCCAGAAAATATGAACCAACAGGAGAAAACAGTACTGTTATATCATCATCATCATCATCACACTATCTTTTAAAACATAATTCTAATTCATTTCATCCACCCAAATTGGAAAGGCCCTCTCATCCCTTTGATGCTAAACCTGGTTTAGAGAAGCTTAAAGCAGCTGAAATTTCTTGTCTCATACATGTATCTCAAAGATCAGATGGCAGTTTTCATGCCCTTAACTTGTTGAACCCTCTCCGTGACAGTGGTCCCCTCTCTCTGTTAGTGGTAGCACTGGTTACAGGCATGGAGGCTCTAATTGCAGCTTTATATCTGTAGCCTTTATAGCTCTCCACTACCCTTTAATTCATCAAATCTTCTCTCTCTGCACTTAGAATTCAGCACGTCTCTGTCTATCACTTCTAAAGCACATTTTTTATGGTATTCTGAAGATACAATAATATTGTGATAGTTACCGTGAGATTTAAGGTAGAATACTTCAATAATTATTTAGGAAACTGCTTAAAAGTAGATATTTCTCTAATGCCCTCTCAATGGCCTGAAAAGTCTTGATGATTGAATGATTCTAATATGGTGGCATCATGAAGCAGTGTTTAAGAAGCTTGTCTCCTAAAACTACCTGGAATGCCTTGCCACTGACCAAATTTTATTTAAAATAGTGAATGTCAGTAACAGGGCATGGTGCCAACCTCCTAGTTAGATCAGAAGGCAGAGTTCTCTCAATTTCTTAAACACAGCAAATTCCTTTCTCATTAAGGCATTTTAACTCCCTTTGTTGCTTCCCCAAATGATCTACCTTTCATTATCTTCTTCCTTCCTGTGATTAAAGTATTAATTGTAAATTTACTTTCTCAGAAGAATCATTTCACTGACCAGACACAAAAATGCAGAGTCTTTGGCTGGGTAGGTGTCTCAGTGAGTACAGCACTTGCCATACAAATGTTATGGCCAAAGGTAAGGTTCTTAGAACACACATAAATGCCAGATCGGGTGGCATCCCACCTGCAGTCTCAATTCCTGGGAGGCAGAGATGGCAGATACAATGAGTCAAGCTGACAGGCAAGCATAGACTAAATAGTGACAACTGGGTTTAGATAGCAATCCTGCCTCCTTAAATAAAGTGGAGGAATGGAGGAGGACACCCAATGTCAACCACAAGCCTCTCAGTTCGTTCATGTATATAAACACACATATATGTTCACATACATACATACATGCATACATACACAAAACTAAACTTTTGAAAACAGATTTATCCATCTCTTATTCTCTCCTTATCCTGTACTTTATTATATGACACATATCATTAGCTTAAATCCTACTCTGCATGTGTAATGTGAATAGATATTGTTATCTTCTCATCAACACACTATGCTCTGAAAAAAGCATAGCTTTCGTTCCATCATATGTATATCAGTGCAATCAGAGCTCCAAAAGGAGCAGGCAAAAATGAAACTGAAAAACAATATATGTAATGGAGGCAAGATGTGTCTCACATTTCCTAAGGTCTAGTTAGCAAAAGGAAAAATAAAATATGAGACAAATAGCTGTGGCCTTGACTCTAAGATACCTAATCTAGAATGTCCATGGTATTAGCAATGAGGTGATTTATTTTCCCTCAACAAGGAATGAAGTAACTATTTTCTGTGTGAAAAAAAAAAATAGTACTGTAGCTCACATCTGTTCCAATCAACACCCTGGGTCAAAAGAAGCTATAAAGAACAGCAATGTCCTTAATAAGTACAAATTCTGATTAAAGATATGGTACATGCCATCTGCAAACTTTGTATTTCTTTTAAATAATATGGTGTGATTCAGTGAACCTTCATCATAGAAGTACACAATGTTCTCTTCTTCTAGGTTCTCTTTACAAGAAAATTAGATTCAATGATAAAAATGGAGTTCCAGCAAATAAAACTGAAATCTCCATGGCAAGAGAAGGAAATATATCCATTGCTACTCAAAGAGAATTAATATTTATTTTGCAAACACTACCTGCAGTTATTTCTTAAGAATGATGTCACTGTACATAATGAGAACTGTAATCAATATGATTAGCTCTTGATGTGGATAAATTGAATCTTTTAAGAGGTCAGAAAACTAGTTTGATAAGGACCTTGGAATGTGCCTTACCTCTAGATCTGATGGTCACACTGTTTTTATCATCCTGTATTGATTTTCTCTGTCCAATGCCATCCTGTATCATCAGAATCTCAAATGTTAAATCGGCTACAAGGACTTCATGGTGACCTTGTCTCATGATAACACTGCAGCACTGTGGAGTGTGTTACAAGATTGTTTCTTGATGAGGCTGACCCCAGGGAAAATTCTACTCAAGTCAGAATGTTTCCACATATTTAACCATTCTCCATAGATGCTTTAGTATTGCTTGTGCCTGTAAATATTCTTTAATGCTTGTGCCATTGCTTATCTTTCTAAAATACCTAAAGAACAAACCATATTCTAAGATTTTCGTCAACCATCTTGTGTTTTTTTCTTCCCAAGTAAAATTACTTTGCTTGCTCTTTATTATTTGAACCGTCTTCTCCTTTATCCACACCAATATCATTATGTTAACCAATGTAAAATTCTATGTCTTTTAGATGCCTGTTTTCCTGAACTACAACACTTTAGGCCTTTTCGTTCTTTATCCCCGACTAAGGCCAACTTCAAGCATTCAACTATTGGACGCAATATTATTTGATCTCAACTGGATCATCTTTTCAAACAAACTAATAGAATGCCCAGTTTAAGATGAAAGTGGGATCAATAATGAGAAAATAATCCAAAGTAAAGGTGAAGGAATAAAAAGGGTATGCAGAATTTATTAGTAGTAATTTATGATTGTGATATATATGAGATAGAACAAAATAAAGTAATAACTTTATGATTATGTAACTAGCTAAATTATTAGTCTGTTAAATTGCCATCATGTCTTCATACTTACTAAAAAGGAAAGAAGGATTCAGGATAAGCAATCCAATGATGACATTTTATGAATGACTAGATTACCTAAATATAGATCATGTGTCATACGAATACCAAAGTACTGCTCAAATATTTTCTAAAATTTATCTCAAATATTTTGCAGCTTGGGAGAATTTAGATTTTGCTCCCTGCCCCCAAAAATCAAAGAATCAGAAAAATACATAGAATAAAATGGTCAGGTGAGGAGCTTGTGGGCGGTTAGTAGTATCATTGTAATTTTATATTTTACTATTTAAAGCATATGGTAAATTCTCTGCTTTACTTATACTAGAGAATGACACGGTGTTGACTTGGACACATTTTTTAACCTTTCAAAGTGTCAAAATAGTTAGAGATAATAACATCAAACTTTGATAAAAATAATACTCATAAATTGTATGAAAATACAATTTGCCCACATGCATATAAAAACCAATTGCAAAAATAAAATAAAAGATTAACTAAATGGGAAATATATATACCCTGGAATCAGCCTGTAGTTAAGTGTCCCAGGGGTGGCGCACATACTCCACAATGCTCAGGGTGCTTTGCCTACCTTCTTCATTTCCCACTGTGTGAAGTCGGCATGCTTATATTTTCCTGGTGGAAGGCAGAAGTCTGTTCAGTACCATTTTGTGTTTACTCTTAAGCAGAAATTAAAGTGTTAAAAAGAAGTGCAAACATTGTGTAAAATTTATTACCAAACCTCTGAATCTAAATTTTTAGACAGAACATCACATGTTGTGGTTAGTTTAAAGAGAAGATAAGAAAAAGTAGTTTTCAAAACAGATGGAGAATGAGTCTGTTAATAGGAAAGGTAATTGACCATATCTGCTTCAATAACAAAGACATTATCCCAGTATCTATGTGCAATAAGTGTTCAAGAATAAGATACTATTACCTACCTAACATTAGTATTGTTGTTAAATATATTTATCCAAGTAAATGGTAGAGCATATTATATTCAGATAAGTGCTATTATAAAGGGTTCTGTATTTGATTTTTTTCCTATTGTTCATGTAGCCTATAAGTGATGTTATTTAAGGTAGAATATCATTACAGTTTTAAAAGAAAGAATATTAAATGAGTAAAGGGAAATGAGGACTCTTGTCCAATATCTCAGATCTAGTAAATGTTTAATCTAATATTCTAATTAAAGCCCATTTTAGTTTATAACTCTTTTTCATCCTATTCTGTCACTTAGTGATGCATTCTTTTTTCTTTCCAAAACATGGTGACAATATGAACACTATATTATTTCCTAAGATAATTTTTGAGGCTTAACTCAAATGTTTGATAATCGATCTCTTGAACAATCTAAGCTGTAAAATGTGAGTGTGAGCTATTTCAAAGGTACTTAGGAAGAATTTGAAATTGAAACACCGGCAGCAGATTCAAAGGAACATTCGTAACAGGCATATGACTCACTTGGAGCCTGCTTCACAGCACATACAGCCCCCGCATGCTCAGTACCTTAGAACAATGCACTCCCACTTCTCTTCCCTGAGATCTGCAGCCTTCTTATGCCAATAAGAGATCAACAGGAGGACCAAATATGCTGCGCAGATGAGTCTCATGCTTAACATGTTGGCATTTCTATAACTCACACCTCTGAGTGCTTCTAGGATTCTAGAAGTCCTTTACAATGTGGAATTACTCTCTTTTTGGATTGAATATATACGTGGATGCACATGTTGTACTTGGTGAGGCTCTCTTGGAATGTTTTCAACATTTATTTCAAGATATCTATACCTATGGGCATTTGTTTCTACCTATTATGTAAGAGAGGTGTCAGATCAAAATTAAGCAGAACCTTTACTATTACCATTTGAAAGCACACTACATGTATTAAAGGTGACAAATGGTCTGAAGGGCACATAAGAAAGAGGAATGTTGGACAATTCTGAAGTAACCTATGGGTATCAATGAAGATCCAATTTAATGATTGGGGTAGAATTGAAAGACAAATGGTGAGCAGATCTAAGAAGTGGTTGGGGACAGATATAAGATCTTCCTCCTCGGGATCCTCCTGCCTCTGCCTCCTTCAGCAAATCCTACCAGCGTGCGCCACCACAAGAATAGTGTAGTGGTAAATCTGCCCAATCTAGGCGTGCAATTTATACCAATTAAAAAAAAAAAAAGATCTTCCTCTGTGTGATTCTACCTCTGAGGCTGCTGGATGACCATCCCAGGACACTAAGAGGTACACAAATAGAACACCGGAGTTTATTAGCCCACAAAGAAAGATAGACACCTTTGTCCATAAATTGTGTACTTTGTTCCATATCTCAGAAGGAAAGCAGAATTAAAGTTCTAAGACATTGGCAGGATTGTGAATTTACTACTGCCTCCTCCTGACAACCTGAAAAGTGAATTTCTATCGGGAAAGTGAACACAACAAGCAAAATAATGCGTTTCAGCCTGGGAAAGCGTTTGGAGGCCAGAGGGCTAAGTGCTCTATCAATAATGGATGTGTGAATACACTATGGCCAGAGACGAAACCAGGCTTTTGGAAGAGTCAATAGGGCTCTTCAGAAAAAAAAGAAGATAATTTTTGCAAAGAAATCACTGTGCTGGTCAGAATGGAGCTCAGATATTCTGAAGGCACAGTTTTATACTTTCCAATCACTTTCGTATTATCAAACTGCAATCTAAAATTAGTAACTGTATTATGAATTTTTGGAATCAAGACTTTGTTGCTCTTGATCATAGAGGTAAAATTCCTCAGCTCTGTTTCAAGGACAAATGCTGCTTCACCTAACATTTTAGAAACTAAGACCTTAGAAATTAGTCACTGTATGAGTTACTTTTCTATTGCTGATAAAATACCATGATGCCAATTTACAGAAGGAAGAGTTTATTTGGTCTTAGAGTAAGAGTTCCATAAAGACAAGCATCCATCGTGGTTGGGAGGCATGATAGAGGAGGCCAGAGAAAAAGCTGAGATATCACATCTTCACCCATAATATGAAGTGCAAAGATAGAGAAGTGGAGTGAGGTCTCAAAGCCCTCCCCCAGCAACATACTTCTTCCACATCTGCATTACAAACTGCAGACCAAGTGTTCAAATACCTGAGCTTATGAAAGATATTTTTCATTACAACTATCACTCACATTCCATACCTGCCCCCAAATGCTCAAGGCAATCATAATGCGAGCTGCATTTAGTTCAGTCTTAAAAGCCCCCATTGCATTTTACAGTCTCAACACTGTTTCAAAGTCCAATCTGTCATCTGAGACTTATGGCAACCTCTTACCTGTAACACTTTTTGAATAACAAAAGTAAATTACATATAATATAACATACAATGGCATAGAATATATATTGCCATTTCAAAGGGAATAATGTTGAAGAGGGGGCAAAGTAAGAAAATAATGGACCAACACAAGAACAAAAGCAACCATGTCAAACAGCAAATCCTATAGCTCTGTCTGGTATCTGAGCTTTAATACTAAAAGGCTTTTATGGTGCCCTTCTTCTTCTGATGTGTGTGATATACTTCTCTCTTTGGGCTAGTTATACTGCATGTATGGAGCTCTCCTTGTCTATATCCATAGTTTTAGTATCTCAAGCATCTTGCGGTTTCCATCGTAACCAAGACTTTGCTTTCACAACTTTATAAAATAGCCTCTCTGGGCATACTTCCCTTTTAGGCTCTTCACAGACAGAACCTGGCCACACACTGCCTGGACCCAGCAGCTCTCTGAAGCTGTGAAGAAAAAAACATGACCTTCTTGCCTTCCATCTTTCAAGTGTTGAAAAGCTAGTATCATGTGGATGGTGCTTCCAAATTTGTCTCCCAGCTCAAGATAAACTCTGTTCCCCTGGTATCATATTCAAATAGCTTTTATTTATTATTGTTTTCTAGTGACAAAAAAAAACCATCAAAATCTTTTTCCCAAGCTGGATACATAGCTGGTTGTAGTCTTGCCCTCCTTACATTGTACCCATCATTCCAGTACATGCAAGGCCCCCCTTTACAGGGACTAATCTCCTTAATAATTATGTTTTCTATTTTAGCACATGTCTTGGCTATACCATTAGAAAGCTTCCTAGTGCTTTCTTTTCCCTCCAAATCATACATTTTACAATTCTTTCTGTCACGTTTTTTCCTTTAATTGTAAACCTACACAAGGGAAGTCAGTAGTAACAGTGCCACAGATTCCATTTGATGCTGTCTTGAAAACCACGCTGCTGAAACAAAAACTGGTTCATTGCTTTTTAATTTACTTTCAGAAAAGTTCTTTGGACATAGATAGATTCTCTGACAAAATATCACATGAATGGCCTTTAGCCCAGTTGCTAATACGTTCCCCCTCTGAAAGATCCTTGGCAGACTTCCCTGTCTGAATTATTCTCCCCAACACTGTCTTCTAGGCTTCTAAGAGAAAAGTCTACTAAACTCTGCTTACAGCATTCAACTGCTTCTCTAGTCTAAAATACCAAAGATTTCCAAAGTCCTCCAAAACTCAACAAGATCAGGTTTTCTGCACAAGTGTCCTACTCTTGATACCAACTTTTATATTAATTAAGTTTCTATTAGTATAGAAAAATCCCATGATATAAAGCAAATTATGAAAGAATGAGTTGATTTTAGCTTATAGTTTCAGAAAAAAATAAGTTTCTATTGTGGAGGAACATATAGCAGCAAGCATGGGACAGAAGGAGAAAGCTGAAAGATCTTATCTTCAACCATAATCACAAATCAGGAATGTGACTTAGAAATGGAACCAGGCTATGAACTCTCAAAGCCCACCTCAAGTGATTATTACCTCCAGCAAGTCTCTGCCACCCAAACCTCCTTAAACAGTGAAACCAACTAGAAAACAAGTATTTAAATACTTTCCTATGGGAGAATCTTATTCAAACCACTATAGTTACTTTATTAAGATGTAGTAGAATCTTAGGTATATTTTTTATTGTTATCTCTGAGTTGTCTAAAGGCCTCAGCACTTACATAATATGGTAAGAATAGGTCTTAATCATTGAAAGAACTTAAAAGATTGCAATATTGGTGTTTTAAGCTCCAGATTATTAATCACCATGTTGATGGTTAAGAACAAACAGGAATGTTGAAAGTTCAAGAATGAACAATGAAAAAGAAACATATTGGAACAAGTTTTTTTTCTGTATCTGATGTAAATATGTTCGCTTTCCAGCCATCATATTGGAGAAAAATGACATTTACTCCCATCTGAAGCTAAATGAAGAGAAGCATTCAAAGCCATTGGTTGTGGCTAAAGTGGCTTCATAGCAGAAAGGGGGAAGAAGGCAGAAGTCAAGGAGAAAGGGACACATAACCACTTAGTGGAGGTTGTTTTGTATACTTTAATCTGAAGTTGGAAAGGATTCTACAAGAGGAAACCTGCAGGACCCCATAATAAGGAAACCCATTAGCTTTGATGTGACTGAAATGAGGTATCAGGAAAACCAGAGCATGCATTTCTAAATCTCCTAGCCTCACCTCACCAATGTCTGACTATGAAAGGGCTCACAACAGTAACAAAAGACTGACAAGAAATATGAAGATATAAAGTAAAACTAAACAGGTCTCTTCTCATAGTTTTACATAATAACTTAAGCAGAGCAACATGAAGAGCATAGATGAGATTAAGCACTTTTGCTGGATTATACAAGGCAGTTAGACCATCTGAAAATGATTTTTCAAAACTGCCTGCTTTTAAGATTCATTTTATTATTTTTGATTAAGTGTCTGCAAGGGAGGGGATATGTACTCATGAGTGCTAGTGCCAGAAGACGTCAGAGGTGTGGATTACTTCTGGCTCTGGGAGTTTCAAGTGGTTGTTAAGTGTCCAGTATTGGTGCTAGTATTTGAACTCAAACCTATTACAGAAGTGGGTAGAGTTTAATTCTGTTCCTTTTCAATTGGGCTAAATAGAACAAGGCCCCTCTAATTAATGAAACAAGACAAAGGTATCAGAGATTTATCCTTCATGAAGAATAAAAACTCACCTACTCTTAGACTCTTTGTCTTCTTTCTCATGTTGTTTATTCTAGTTAGAACAGGTGCAATGACTTGAATATAGTCAGCATCTCTTTATGCCCCTACAATGCAGAAATGGGACATTTGCCTACAGATATTTTAGACTCCCATCTTAGATGTGGGTTTTATAACCACAGTCATGTCCCCATAGCATTGCCTTACATGTTAATGTATCATCATCAGAGTCCTGGAGCCTAACTCTCAGAACAACATAAGATAATAGGGTTTTGTTGGGTTTTGTTGTTGCTGTTGTTGAGTGATTGGTTGGTTTGGTATGGTTTGGTTTGCTGGTTGGTTGTTTGGTTGGTTGTTTGGTTGGTTGGTTGGTTTGGTTTGGTGTGTGTTTGTGTGTGTGTTCTTTAGCTGTTCATGGTCTTTTGCACCTGTGGACAACTATGTATGGAGGTTTTAGGTACCTTTCTACTTTGTTTTAAGATACAGTCATTTGTGGATCTGGAACTTCACCAAGTATGCTAGGGTATCTTGCCAGAAAGTTCCAAGGACTTACCTGTCTCTACCTCTCCAGAGCATACCACCACACAATTTTTACATGAATTCCAAAGATCCAAACCCACATCCTCTTGCCTGTGAGGCAAGCATTTTATCAACTAAAATATCACACAACTTCCATGATAACAATTTAAAGTTGCTAAGTTCTGAAAAAAGTGCTGTGTGGTAATTGAGAAATAATACAAAGTGACATCTAATCCATGAAGTACAGAAATTAAAACATAGATGTGAATATAATTAAAATTGCTCTCTGATTATACCATACCTTACCTGTTCATCCAGTAAACAAGTCATAATGAAGGAAGACTTAGTACCTGAGGATATTGACTTCTTTCCACTCACTCCCTGTCTCAGTAATCACAGTGTGTTCCTGGGTGGGAAGAATAAGCTGTTTCTCAGCTGCTACAGGAATGCCAACTCTATACAAGTCCAGCAATCTCGATTATGGAATAGAAGATAATTTACAACAGTGTTCAAAGACAGTCTTTGTGACAGATGGAACTGAATTTGCATCTAGCCTTTATCATTTGTTAGACATATCACTTAGAGTAGTAACAAATGTTCTGTCCCTGGTTCCTTATCTGTGAAATGGAAAGTCAGGGAAAACAGTTCTTTCTTGGCGAAATGGGCAATTTTAGATACTGTATTAGTTACTTGTCTCATTGTTGAAACAAAATACCCTGACAAAAGGAACTTAAAGAAGGGCATATTTCTGGTTTGTGACTCATGGTTATAGTCCCTCATGGAGAAGTCATTGGTCATGGCAGCAGGTCACATGTGTCCACAGCCAGGAAGAAAGTGATATCTGTTCACATTCATCTAATTTTCTCCTTTATAGTCAGTCCAAGATCTCATCCTACTACATGGTTCAGCTCACAGTTAAACTGGGTCATCCCAATTTAATTAACCTCATCTAGGTAATACCTCACAGATGTGTTCAGAGTCTTATTTTTTTTTTAATAAAAAATAATTTCTATTATTTTATGCAGGGAGAAAATTCTAATTTTTCTGTCTCTATACATTTTTTTGGAATTTTTATTTATATTTCAGGTGTTTTCTCCTTACCCCCTTTCCCCACTTCCCTCCCAGGAACTCCCTATCCCTTCCCCACTCCTCCTGCCTCTATGATGGTGTACCCACACCCACCCTTCCCAGAACCTCCCCTCCCCACCCTCGAATAACACCCCCACGATGTCCAGCCTTCATGGGACCAAGAATCTCTTCTCCCACTTATATATAGCTCCCTTGCATATATAGCTGGAGCCATGGGTCCCTCCCTAAGCGCTCCCAGGCTGGTGGTTTAGACCCTGGGGGCTCTGGTTGGTTGGGATTGTTGCTCTCCTCATGGGGTCCCATACCCTTTCTAGTCCTTCAGTCTTCACTCTATCTTGTCTGTTGGGAACCCCATGATCAGTTTAATGGTTAGCTGTGAGCATCTGCCTCTGAATATGTCAGACTCTTGCAGACCTCTAAGGAGACAGTTATGTTAGACTCCTGTCAGCATGCACCTCCTGACACCCATGTCAGCATCTACCTTTGGTGACTGCACATGGGATGGATACCCAGATGGAATGGTCTGCAGACGGCCCCTCCTTCAGTTTCTGTCCTGCACTTTGCATCCATATTTGCTCCCTTGAGTATTTTGTTACTTCTTCTAAGAGGGACTGTAGCCCCCCCCCCCCAACTTGGTCTTCATTCTTCATGAGCTTTATGTGGTCTGTGAGTTGAATTTTGGGTGTTTCGAGCTTCTGGGCTAAAGTCCAATAATCAGTGAGTGAATACCATGTATGTTCTTTTGTGATTGGGTTACCTCACTCAGGATGATATTTTCTAGTTCCATCCATTTATATAAGAATTTATCGAATTCATTGTTTTTAATAGCTGAGTAATATTCCATTGTGTAAATGTACCACATTTTTTGTATCCATTCCTCTGTTGAAGGGCAAGACAATAAACAGAATCTTGTGATCACTCTTGTGATCACTACTTCTAAGGGTTTATCAGGATGACCAAAATATCTGAGCCTACTTCCCTGCCCTAGCCCAAAGTCATTTTCATGCCTAAAGCCTATTTCTTTGTTCCAGCTTAAGGTTTAGATTCCTGGCTGTAACTACTTATTTGTTCTAGCCTAGGATTTAGATTTCTGCCTGAAGTTACTTCTTTGCTCTAGCCTAATGTCATATTCCTGCCTGCAGTCCATTTCCTTGTCCTTGGCCAAAGTCAGATTCCTGCTAGGTAGCCCAAAAGCTCTCCACATCCCATCCCCCCTTTTATTGCAAAAACCAAACTGAGCTTGTTTTAGGTTGTTCTGACAAGAATGCCTTCCTTATCGATCATGGAATATGCATTATCAAAAGCAATGCACTTCTGTCTTATGTTGTTAAGGCTCTGTGCAGAATCTTACCCGTCCTTGGTTTGCCAGCCTGTTAAATTAATAACTCTGTCTGAGGGTCCATTTTCAGTTTCAAGTCACGCACTTTGGCTGCCAGCCTGTTGATGTAGTTAGAGACAAGATTTAACACGATGGGCAGGAATAAAAGTATTCCCAGGACAAAAGGGGCTAGTCTGATCAAGCTATACATGCCATTCCTGAGGTTTTACCAAAATGGAAATACTGACCTCAAGCCATGGCATGTAAGGGTTGAGCAGTGACATTTACTGAATATCCTCTTCTTTTATGAACCAAGAAAATAAAGAGGTAACCACTAGAAACAGCTGTAAATGGCGTAGCATTGCACCTGACAGAGAGCTCAAATGTATTACATAAATGGAGGGAACAGAGAAGAATCTTAGCTGTTCATTGAAAAGAGATCAGAAAAGAAAGGTCTATATCTAGCTCAAACCTGTTTGTAGGAGTCTTTTAAAACTAACCCTCTAAATCTAAGGATCTGAGTAGGCTTTGCACATGCTATTGTTTTTAATTAAAGATAATTGACAAAAGTCACAAAAAGAGGATAGAATTTTATCATCTCAAGTTGTGCATCCTAAAACAAGGATGAGATTATGTTATGTTTGGGGCCTCAGTATTGTCTTACAAAAGATCTCTAGAGTAAAATTTTGTCAGATGTAAATGAGATTGTCCCTTGAAGGAGATAGGAAAGATAGCCTATATTACTGCACTAATTCCCGTTATCAAATTCCCAACAATAGCAACTTAAAAAATGAAAAGTTCATTCTGCCTCATAGTTCCAGGGGATGCAGTTATTCTTGTTTGGAAAGGCTCAGTGGCAGTGGTATGATAATTGATCACAGAGCACCCACAAGTCAGGAAGAAGAGAAAGATGAATGTGCATGTTCTGATCACTTTTTCCTTATTTTAACTCCAGTATCCCAGACTATAGTGTAGTGCCACCCCACACTAAAGGTGACTCTTCCATGCTATGGAAAATATTTCTGGAAACACCCACACAAAGTCACTGAAAATTGTTTCATGGTGATTTTAAATCCAGTAAACTTCACAAATCCACCTTTTGTCAATGTGGCACAAACATAACATAATCTCATCCTCGTTTTAGGAAGCACAATTTGAGATGATAAAATTATATCCTCTTTTTGTGACTTTTGTCAATTATCTTTAATTAAAAACAATAGCATTAAAATATTCTTAGGCCCTTTTATTCTTATCAACTGGGGCTATAATGTTAATTATTCTTTTAGTTCTAATTCTGTCATAGATATTGACTAGAAGCTCATCTCTAAAAGCTACCTAATCTTTAATGGCCTAAACACTAGTCAAAAAGTCTCTTCTGAGACTCAAGTCAGTTTTTCAACTCTGCACCCAAGTAATACTAAAAATCAAGTTCTTTCTTTCTACCACATAATCACACAGAGTAAACATCTCCAATCAAAAGAGAAAGATAGGGTACCACATGAAAGGTTGATCTTAATACTTACATGTAATTAAAATAGAATAAATGCAAAAAGGAGGAGGGAGATGGGATGGGGGTTTCTAGGGAGGGGAAATGGATAAACGGGATGGCATCTGAAATGAAAATAAATAAAATATCCAATAAAAAATTGATTCAAAGAAAGACCTGAGTCCAGTAAAATAAATACTAGAGTCATCTGAGCTCCAAAAGATTCAAGTTGTCTTGACAATCCAACTCTACAATTGCAGAACTCATATTCCCTGGGCCAATTCTATTATGTAGCTGCAATGTTCATCCACAAATATTCAATGGCCTTTGCATTTACAACAATTGGAATCTCCATTACAAATTAGGCTTTACTTTCAGTGTCCATCTAATGTTTCCCCAGGACCTTCTTACTGAAAACACTTCTTCAAATTATTTGGTCTTGGTAACCTTTCTGAACCTTGACTGAAGTCTTCATGACCCTCCCAATCTAGCATCTTTCATTCCAGAGAAATCTCTATGATGTAAGTAATATTGCCAAGTTCTCTCCAAGCTTGAGAGGTATCCTGCTCCATTTTTGTCACAGCTATCATGACCTCTGCATTTTGGTAGGTCAATCAGAGAAAGCAAAAGATTGACAGCTGCAATTTTAATTTTTTAATATCTATTTTTAATGATGGTTTTTAAATGCTTTAACCTCCCTTGTAGCCCATCACTGACCAAAGTTAGTGAAAAAGGAAGGATATGGGGGAAGTGGACCTGTTTAGAAAGGATCTTGTCTGTATTGTCTAGAAATCAGCAGTTCAGTTCACAGGCTAGCAGCAGCAGCTCAATACAGCTGCAAATACTTTACTGAGTGGATGGATGGATTAATGGATGGATGGATAGATAGATGGTAATAGATATGATGATAGATAGATAGATAGATGATAGAAATAGAGATAGATATCTTTGAGAAAATAAACTTAAAATCTGGGAGGATAGGAAACAGTACATGATCTATCTGGAAGGACTTGGGAGCAAGAAATAATATGATCAAAATATAAGTAAATTAAAAACATACATTCTTAAGATTTAGTGGGTAAAATTAGCAAGTTAAAAGTCCCTAGAAAGGATGAAGATTAAATTTAGCATTTACAAAACCTTTAGTTAATAAACCTACTTTACCTTAGTCAAATTCCTTTTTAATCAAATCTTTTCCTAAAAGCATTTTATATTATTCAATAACATTATTCTTTATTAGAGATCTTCCAATGAACAAGAGAAAGATCCTTAATAGAATAAACTCACTCAAGATTTCAGTTTAAAAAATTCATTTGCATTGTTACAAACTGGAACCATTAATGGGTAGGCATGATTTTCTTTTCCAAAGAAAAAGAAAAAGTTTTCTCTTTAATAGTGTTAATCTCTTTAAGAAACACAGCATTTTTTCTTCTTAACACCTGTCTTGTCTATAAGATTAAACTCCTTCTTTTTCCTAACAAACAACACATTTTTTATAGATTTATGATAGTGAACCTATAATATAGTGTAAACACTTTCCTGTCATGAGATTCATCCATTGACAAGTTAGTCCATTGCTTTTTTATTTACCCTTACTCAAATTCTGAGAACAGGTATATAGTCACATAGATTCTTTTCCAGAAAATAACATGAATGGCTCAGTTCTTGGTAAAGTTTTTGTTCCCTTTTCCTGGAGAAATTGTTTCTCCCAGCATTGTGGTCTTCCCAACAGACACTTGAGTGGTCCATTAAGCTTGGCTTACAGCATTCTGGAATTTCTCTAGCCTAAATGTACCAATTCTTCCTAATTCCTCCTGTAAACCAGTTCCAAGCCTGTAACAACCACATGGTCCAGTTGATCCCAACAACAGTCCCATTCTTTGCCATCAAAATTCTTTATTACTTGTTGTATGGGCTTTTTGTTTGTTGTTTTGTTTTGTTTTGTTTTGTTTTGTTCTCAAAATGTGATAAAGCATCTAATAAAAGTAAAAAGAAAAAGCATTTCTTTTAACTACAATTCTCAATGGTATAGTTCATCATGACAGCATGTCAGCAGGAATGTCAAACAAGTCATGTCATTTCATCCACCCTCAGAAAGCAAAAAGAACGAATGTTGGTAGTCAATTTGCTGTCCATTTTTATTCAGTCCAAGACTACAGCCTATGAAATAGTAATGTCTAACATTCAGAGTGGGTATTTCCTCTGCTAAACTTTTCATGAAGTGTCCCAATAGACAAACTCATGGATACATCTCAATGGTGACTCTAAATCTATTCTAATTGACAGTGGAGATTATCACACAGTACATAGACATTTTACATATTTGCAGCTCTGTGTGTGGCAGTGTTTGTCAAAAATAGGAATATTAATATTTTGGGCTAGATAATTGTTTTAGAAATTACACTGTATATTGTAGAATAGTAAGTAGTACTTCTTGTCGCTGTCTTAGATAATGACAACCCAAAACATCTCCCAACAGTGACAAATGCCCACTACTAACAACATTGTTCCTGTTGAAAGCGTTACTTTCCTATGGCAAGAAGTGTATCTCATTCTTTGGGAAGAAAAACCAGTCCCTTCAAAGAATGACCATTATATCAGAAACTTTCCACATTGCAGAGGTAAAGTTCGATTGTGTTGGGATAATTGCATATGTTTGATATGGATTATTTCTTGACGTCAGGTGTACCACCATGACCTCCACATGTGGAATTGGGCAGTATTAACATCTTCAATAAAATGTAATGGCAGTCACCATTTTCTATGATGAGGAATATACACAGACTCTAGAACAGCTGCATCCAAGAGACCAAACTGACGTCATATGGATGCTTCTCTTGGTTTTCAGAAATCTTTTAGAATGAACTCCATTCCTGTTCAGTATTTCTCAGTAAGATTATTGCCAAGTTTCTGAAATTACACCCTTTACCTTTCAGATACATCCTTTATTTTTCAGTGCTTCACTTTTAAGTCTGACACTTACAGGTCTGATTTGAATTCCAAGTCCAACTTGTGATGAACTTAGATAAGGATGATAAGCCACCCATTAAATGAAACAATATTGCATAAACACATATTAAAAATTAATAGAAGTCGTTTTATTTTCTAAAGTTCATTTGGAACTAGTACTGCTGAAAAATTTTAATGTGGCAGTGAAGTTGGATGCAGAAATTAATATTGATCTTTACAGGCTATCTTTCTAACATGATACATGAAGTTTGTACCTCCTCTACAGAAACAAGCAGCCAAAGCTGGCCTCCCCAGCTTCCTCAAAATCTCAAGACCACTCGTTAAGAAATATTAGTCACAAAACCTAAAAGAATCAATAATACTAAGGAATTGAAATAGCATATAATTCTTCCCCTTGGAAACTTTTCAAAAATATCTCCTTGCTGATGCAGCGGAGGATTTCTTTGCCTACTATAAATTAGAGGGAGAAAAGGAAGCAAAAAGACAGAGGGAGAAACTCTGAGCTGCCTGACAATTACCCTGTGTGCATCACTCACTGCAATCACACCCACACTCCTGTGCCAGCACTCCAGCAACCACAGGCAAGCAAGCTCACAGCACCCTTACCCACCCTCACACACACCTACTACTTCAGAGTCGGCCCACAAGGCTGACAATCACACTAGCAACTGAGCACCACCAAAGCCTTCTTCCCCCACATTATTTCCTAGGTTACCAGCTCCTTAACACCAAAGGGCCTACCGATCTGGGAAGAAAATGCCCCAGAGACACACACCAAACCCCAACTGCACAGAAAAGGTGATTTTGGTACATAAATAAAAGTCTTTTAACAGTCTTTCAGAGAAGATGGGCTGCAGGCAAGTCCTCATTTACAATAATTCTCTTCCAGTCCCTCTTCTGAAGGTATAGCAACATCTCAATATCTAATTTGAGACGACTAAGATTGAGCCATATTTGCTTGTGCCTGAACTAACAGACAAACCTAATGCAGATATCAGTGAGCGAGATGAACAGTGTATGAGGGGGAGGAGAATGGAGTGGGTGCCAGGAATTCCAAAGAGCAGTCCTCCCTCGGGGAGCTGGGTGCCAGGCTCTGTGGGATGGGCAGGAGACAAAAATAGCCTTCTCCTGCATCCCTGTGGGGCCAGTGGTGGGTGGGCAGCTGGATCTCTCTGTGACCCAGTTAGAAGAAACCTTTCTGAGGGATGGAGCTGGCCTCATGTACAATGAGAGTAATAATGACTGACAAGATGGTTTCTTCACTGTTTAATGATGACAACAATATTTAATTTATCCCTGAGAATGGTGTAGTGAGGGTTAAATGAAACACCATGTGCAGAAGACATTGTTTGGTGTGTAGCTTATCATAATACTTCAGTAAATATTAGCTCATAATAGGAGTTTGGCTGAATATTAAAACAAATGCAGAACCACACTCCACACCTTACAAAGCACTTACCTGTCTATTTTAAACTACAGCATCACCTCCATACTTTGATTGTCCTAGTTTTATGGTTTCTCAGTGTTCAAATAGAATTCATCGAATAATCTGAGTGCACTCTCCTTAGCTCCATGTCTGATGAGGTTTCAGAGGTAGCCAATTGCTAACCGTTGACCTTTGCACTTGTTCTTTAACACGGCCTTGGTCTCCTGGAGTTCTTGATTCAGTCTGTGCAGTGTGCAGATGGGCAGGTGTCATCTTTAACTTGTAGATAAGAGAACAGGGGTTAAAGGATTTAAATGATATCTATCACTAAACAACTAGGAATAGGTAAAGGCTACTATGTGGGCTCAGGATTCTTAGGAGGAGGCTCATTTATTTTGCCATAGCCAATACGTGCTGTGTGCTTAGGTGTACATGTGCATGTGCACACATACACAGAGAGACTCACAAGCACACAGGCAATCCATGACAGTAGCAGCAGCTGGTATTTGTTGGTTGTCTATAAAGCTGCAGGTCCTAGTCTAGACACTTCCTAGGACAAGAAAAACTGAATCTAGAAGATGGATCATCAGCAGTTCTGTCAGCCAACACTTACACAATTTCTACAATAATTTTGGTATATATCTTTGTGAAAATCAGTTTTCTGAAAGCTGCGTGCTTTCTGGCAAAACAATGTTTCATTTAATCCACACAGGCACCTTCCTATGCACTGTGTAAAAGACTTAATTTCTGTATAGCTTTCCAGCACTCTTCCCTTGCCTCCTCCAATCTCCTCCCAGTCTTAAAAAAGGCTCCCAGAACCTAACAGCCAGCTGGGTGAGTCATGCGGGAGGCGGCCAGCTTTTCTCATCTCTCCCCCCAAACAAGGACCCATTTTATTTTGACTTTGCTTTTTCATATACTAGGGCAGAAGAGAGAGACAGTGCCCTGGGAAGATTATTTCCAGTAACCAGGATACCCACCCCTATCTATGCATCTAGTAGTTTACTAACCTTGAAGGAGCTGCTCATAAGGTATACATGGGAGTACAATGAAGATTATACTGCCATTCAAGAGTTCCTTTTTCTTCTCCGCAGTAATCCTGCTCATTAAATGGTCTCTTGATATTAATGTAAATGTCAAAATGTGGGTTTACTTGATGAGTGCCCTCACATATAAGTGATTTCTAAAGCAAATGTTGAAGGTATTACAAAATGATTGGAAATCAATTTGTTATGTACTTTAACTGTACAAAGCTGGTAGGAAAGATTTATACTTAAAATAAAGCATTATGTTTGACAAGGGAAACGCAGAGAGATGTTTCAAAGACACACAAATGATGCTAAGGTCTCATGCTGCTCATTAGGTACAGATACAAAGTGAGTCATATTTATGTCAGAGACTTTTATAAGAGAGGGGGTGAATTTAGATCCCTACAACAGAATCAAGCAGTGAAAGCATGTTACTTACCTAAATGCTATTTCACAAATTAGAGAAATAGTACTCAGCTTGAATGGCAAGCATTAGACTCCTACTAGCTCAAATGTTCAGACCAGAGAATATAAATAAGAACTGTTTTTCCACTGATCAAAACAGTATAATTTAAAACTCAATTCAGAAGCATCTCCTTACAATTTATTTTATTTGACTCACTACTTAGAGTGACACTCTTTCCCACCTTTAAATGCATAACAAACAAGTGATCATTGTTTATTTTCCTTATTTGAAGTTGTTAGTCCAGTTAAGGAATGATCTGAGCTCTTGAAATTAGACTCTTATGATTCAAATTCTCTGAAGAACTACCCAGGTGACCATGAGCAAGTTTCTTTTACCTCTGGGCTACAAATATCTCACTCAAAGGCAAAGCTTATTGACTAGATTTGATCTTGTCACAGAAGGTTCTCTATGAAAACTAAAAATCAATGCTTCAAGTAAGAGGAAGCAATAATAACCCAAATTGAACAGCAGTTTTAGCAGTTAATTTCATCAGCTGATGGTGGTTTTGTTCATTTGCTATATGTTTATCAGGAACATATAATGTTTTAGGCTTGAATAGTCTATAAAATACAAGTATAAATATTCAAGATTTCTGAATTTTACACTCTGTTGGGAAGAACAAAACAATAAAGCCCCAATAAGACAATCTAAAGTGTAGTTTCAGCTATGAAAATAATGCAGTTCTCTATTGAGAACAGAACAGAAAAAAAATATGAAAAAACACAACTCCCAGCACCTGTAACATCAAGATATTTCCTTCCAAAGTTAGTTGACTCACATCTGTGAACTATAAGTAGATCCATGAAAAAGAATAAGCCAAGTCACTATGGAAATAACCAAATGAAACAGAAAAAAAATAACAAATAAAAATTTAAATTATGATCTAGAAACCAAGAAGAAGACAGATGCTGGTTAAAGCATAAGCCAATACGATGTTAAACCTTTCACTAAAACAGGATTCTCATAGGGAAAGAGGGACCATCCTGTTAGGAGTGCCAGCTGGGTAAGCAAGAAGCAAAATAAAAAGAAACAAAAAAACCTGAAACTTTAACATTTCATTCAACCATACTGATCTATTTGACATTAAAACTATAGATACAAAATATAGCATATGTAGTTATAGCTGAAAAGATACAACAAAGGGTAAGTGAGCATCTAGATATTCTAAAAGCTGGTCAGACAGATATAAAGATTTTAAAATGTTAAACAGACTTTAGCTTGGAGGTGCCATGCTGTCTTGTACAGTGGTCCAGAGTGTGTGTTGTTCTTTCATTTTGGTCATTAGCAATCTCCTTTGGGTTGCATGGCTGGCATTTCACAATTTTATCAAACTTTTCAAAGAACCAGCTTCTGGGATCACTTATTAATTGTTTTTATCCATGGATTTCCTGTCTCAGTTTTATTGATTTTACCCTCATTACAATTTCTCTTTAATTTTTCATTTTTTGAGAACCTCATAAATAAATAGTGAATTACACAATCCCCCTTTGCTCTTCATTCTCCAATACTGCTGACGTGCACCAACTCCCTGAAACTTTCATAACTCCTTTTTCCTTATTTGTTTAATTTATTGAGTTAGTTTGTATGCAGTTATTTTTATAATTTACTATTTTGGTTTACCTATTTAAAGAAAAATCTGACATTATATAGATATGAAGTTTCAAAGGGGGAAAATACATTAATAGCCTTTGAAGTGGTAACAGATAATGTCTTTGAGCACTGTCCCCAAACTTGTAGACTTATGCAATTTTGATGAACCTAAATTACTAGGGCTCAGTTGTAACACAGTGGGTAGTGCGCTCACCTAGCATGCATAAAGACTTGCATTCTATCCAGGCCTAGGAACTCCCATTTGTGAGATAGAGGCAGGAAGATTGACAGTTCAAGTATAGCCTGATCTACATGAGATCCTGTTCTAAAAATATGCTGAACATTCTTCTAATCTCAATATGACTATGTGTTAGATAGATAGAGGCTTTAAGAGCAGATTAGGCCATTAGATAGCAGGCCTAAGGAAGAGTAAGGAAAGTACTAAAGAGCCACATGACTGGGAAAAAGGAGGCCATAAGTCAGGGGATGGAGACACAAAAATGCAAAGAATAAGAGAGCAAGTACTGAAGTAAATGGTTGCAGATGAACAGGGAATTGGGGTAGTGATATGAAATATGTGTGCAAAACACACACACACATTACTTTGTTATTTTTAAAATTATGATTTATGAAGTCAATAGTCAGGAGAGCTTTTATCTTATCTCTGTATCATATGAGGAAACATACGAAAATGTTTATGTGTAAGGAAGGAAGTGAGCCTCACTAGACTCCAGACCTGGCAGCCATATTATTGTGGATGTGCTAACCCTATACAAAAGAGAAATTGTATTTCTGTTGTTTAAGTTACTTCAGCCTCTGATAGACAGTTGGGCAAATGTGCAGAATAGCTTCATAACTAAACTAATTAATATCTTCCAGTCACTCAAGCAGGATGGCATAAAGTACACACACACACACACACACACACACACCACACATATATATATATTATATAGTATATACACAAAATATATTGTTAAACAATCCATTCAAGGGGAAAATATGCCTTAAGATAACATGGAATAGTCATGAATAGGTTATTCAAATTCACATTAGTTTTTGCCTTTAAGAAGTTACCAATTACTTAAGTAATCCTAAGAGAGTCTATTTATAATCATCTGTAAAGAATATTAAAGCCACTACACTCCCTTTACAGGTATGCTTCTGAGTGATTACAGATTTTCTTCATTGGTCAACCAAAAACAGTAGATCATAGCAACTTAACACAAATAACATAGCCCATCTCCAATTCGACTAACTCTTAAAGGGAATAATAAAAATGTTAGATATTATTACAAATCTTTATATTCTTTAACTTTGGAAATAAAATTAATTTCTGTATAAACATGTGATGAGTTTATTATTATTAGATGGATTAATAAGTATGTTTCTTGGGGATGGAGGGCTGGCTTATTAGTTAAAATCTTTCTGTTCTTAAAGAGGATTGTTTCCATCACAGGCACTGTACAAGAACCTGTAATGATAACTCCAGGTATCTTATTCCATTTTGTTGGTCTCCTCAAGCACTGACATTTATGTGAACATAACCATATATAGACACACAGAGATACATATAATTAAAAATAAAATAAACTATTGAAAGTAATAAGTAAATAAGTATATTTTAATTGGAATTTTAATTTCTAATATAATAATTAAGACACATACTCTTTAGAAGCTCTTTAGAAGTCCATAATTTTAAAGAGTATAGGAAGTGGTAAGAATAAAATTAAATCAAGTGTTCATCATATGAACGAAAGATTTGTTATATATTTTCTATATGGAATTAGGGAGTAAATATGATGGACTCTACTACTCTATAATAAGTGCCAAGAGTATATAATACTTCCTAATAAAACAAGCTATTAGCAATACATAAATGAATATTCATTTACATTTAGCATTATATTAAAACTGTATTTCAACAGCCTGTAGTTTATCTACTTTCAAAGTTAGCAAAACCAGAACTGCAAGACTTCAGCAGCCAATGTAAACAGCCTCCCCACCCCCACTTTCCCTACCTTCAGCGCCACCTCTGTGCCCTTCTCTTCACCAGAAGGCATTTTTGAAGATTAGAGAAAAAATAAAGAGCAAAGACAGAAGCATTGTTTCTGCTTTTGACTGTTTAGTGAGCTCTGAGTTTCAGAAGTTAATGTGTATGTGTTTTAATGATGAGTCTTTTCTCCGGCAAAACCGAGAAATCAAAATAAAACTTTCCTTATTTTGAGTCAAAATTGAAGAGTTCTTCTTCATCCATGGTATACTATTAGGAGAATTTTCTTAGTGTTAAAAATGTGGATATAAAATACAGAAAATATTAAATGAATGAATAAAGCAGTGACTGAGAAATGTCAAGACAATAATTAATTCCCACAGGGACCGCCAGCACAGGTTTGTAATACCTGTTGAGAAAGAAAAAAATATCATTACTCTAACCCACACACATAAACGCATGCCAAAAATGAATAAAAATATAGTGGGATGGACAAACAACCCAGCAGTTAAAAGCACACACTGATCTTACAGAGCACTTGGACTGAAGCCTAGCACCGCCATCATGCATTTACCTACTGCCTGTTCAGTTTCATCTCTTTCCTCAATTATCTGACTTTTATACAATTCAAATTTTAAATGTCTGCTTTTGATTATAACAAAGATGGACCTTTATCCCTTCCTCTGGAACCATACACCAAAATCGTTGGTCATGGTGTTTTATCACAGCAACAGAAAAATAACTAATACACAAATAGTATATAGGTAGGAAGGTGGATTTATTACAGATAGTTCGATAGATGCAACACATATCTATAACACACATGAAATTCTGTAATGTTAATATGAAAAGAGAGAAGCAA
Source organism: Mastomys natalensis (assembly GCA_021653895.1). Lineage (NCBI taxonomy): Eukaryota > Metazoa > Chordata > Mammalia > Rodentia > Muridae > Mastomys > Mastomys natalensis. The sequence goes on from JAJTUV010001450.1 coordinate 70,915, forward strand.
CAGGCTTAATATTAAATAGGAAGTGGACAATGAGTTAAAGGAAGAGTAGGTCCAAGTTTGACTTTGTGCTGAATAAAACAGTGCAATTCACTGAGACAGAAGAGATAAAGTGAGAGAAGAGGTGGAGGGAACATCCGAGCACCATATTGATGGTGATAGACCTGATAGGGAGGAGAGACTGAGGGAGTGTGCCTAGATGCATACTGATAGACCTGAGATGACTCCAGAAAGACTTGCAGTTCCAGTGAGTTGTTAGATTAAAAGGAAGAATCTGGAAATCAATTTTGTGATATTAAATAAGTCATTAAAAACATTACTCAATCAAACTGAAATTAAAATGTAACTTTTGAAATTGATCTCTTGACTATTTCTACTTTAATAGATTTCCTAGAGAGTTTGGACAATGTTCTTGGTAAAAGTTGACAGTGGATATTTAACTGAGGAGAAATATGACCCTTTAGGTAGGCTTTTTCCATGGATTGCAATGATATCCTAACAGAAAAGTGAGTCACTTAATTCTAAGCCTTCTTTATGCCTCAGAATGAGAAAGAGAGGAGAGGAAAAGGAAGAAAAGGAGGAAGAGGAAAGAAAAAAATCAAAGAATTGAATTATTAAAATTATTCTCAAAAATTAAAAAAGGCTAAAGTGAATTAATATTTAAAAAGTAAATAAAGCAGGGGCTGGTGGTATAGCTCAGCTTGTAGAGTTCTTACTGAGCATGTCCAAAGCCCCCTTTGAATTCCAGAACCATAAAATCCATACATGGCAATGCAACCTTTTAGTGCCACCACTACAAAAATGAAGGTAGGAATATTAGATTAACTCATCATCCTTGATCTTATACTGAGGAAAGATTGGGTTCCTTAAGACACTGTCAAAAGGAAGAAAGAGAAAGAAAAAGTTAAAATTATAGAGAATTAAATATCTGTAAGTGTCTTGACAGTAGGTTTTAGCAAACATTTATTTTTAATAGAGAGATAAAATTTCTTACTATCCAGAAAAGATATAAGAACTTGAGTTCCAGTAATTTAAACTTTTGTGACACATATTTAATATTTTTGATACAAATACCTGAAGATTTTTAAGTATGCATGCAGGTATAAAGGAAATCAGCCTTAGGGGTGTTAAATATAGTAGTTTTTTTTTTCTTTCCAGATTTGAGAATCGAACTCAGGGCCTCGCACTTGCTAGGCAAGCATTCTACAACTGAGCTAAATCCCCAACCCCGTTAAATGTTTTAGGAGGAGGAGAAAGAAGAGGAGGAGGAGGAGGAGGAGAAGGAGGGGAGGAGGAGGAGGAGGAGGAGGAGGAGGAGGAGGAGGAGGAGGAGGAGGAGGAGGAGGAGGGGGCAAGTCTCTACCACTGAACTAAATCCTCAACCCCTATTAAATGCAGTAGTAGTAGTAATAGTAGTAGTAGTAGTAATGACTAAGAACAACCATTCAGTGGTCAGTCCAGATGTTACTATTTAGGAATTATTAGGGAAATAACCTCAGATCTGACTGGTCCTAAAGATAAGAGGAAAGACAGAACTAGACAGAAAATGATAAAATATGTTCAGATGTATGAGGCAAATAGAAGGAAGCTTTAAAGGAAAGGGGAAATGGAGAAGACTGAGAGAGGGGGCCGTGGGGTGAGCAAGGGGAGAACTACCAAAAGAGGGACGGTCAAGGGAGGATTGACGAACCTCTTTAGACAGAGGGCTTAAGAAAGCCTTCAAGAGCTTAAGAAAGCCTTCAATCATTTCTTTACTTTCTGTTTTTCTTTTTTTGCCAGTCATGTTTGGTTCTATCCTAAGTCTCGGAGCCATCCGGACTCTGGTTTCTGGTCCAGACATGTCAGGAGTGGGATCCCCCTCGTGTCATGAGTCTCAAGATAGACAAGCCATTGGTTAGCCACTCTCATAATTTCTCTGCCACCCTTACCCCAGCACATCATGCTGGCAGGACAAATTGTAGATTGGAGGTTTTGTGGCTGGGTTGGTGTCCCAATCCCTCCAATGTACATCGTGCCTGGTTATAGAAGATTGCCAGTTCAGGCTCTGGATCTCTAATTACCAGGAGTCTTCTGTAGCTTACCCTTATAGGTTTCTGGGAGTTTTCATTGAACTAGGTTTCTATCTTATTTCTGAATTGCCCCAGTTCCAGTTGGCAGTTCCAGAACTCTCACCCTCCATCTTCCCCTCAACCTGATCTATTCTGTCCCTACTTGCCCCTAGTCTACCTACAATGTTTATTCTATTTCATGCTCCTCAGAAGATTCATGCATCCCCCGATGATACTCTGCTATAATCACAGGAATGAGATGCAGAGACCTATAACCAAATCTAAAGCAGAACTCATAGAATGCTGCTGAAGAAAAGGAAGAAGAAAATGCAGGAGCCAGAGGGTCAAGGACAGCACACGGAAACCCACAAAATCAACAAACCTGAACTCATACTGACTCATTGAAGCTGACTAAACTGAAAATTGGGAAGTTTGCATGAGTATAACCTTTGCATATACATTATTGTTGTGCAGCTTGGTGGTTTTGTGGGACTCCTAACAGAGAGTGGGCCTGTTTCTGACACTTTTGCCTGCTTTTGGGACTCTTGCCTTCCTACGGGGTTGGTTCATCCAGCCTTGACATGAGGGGAGGTGCCTAGAGTTATTGTAGCTTGAAAATCTTATTTGTTGATATCCCTGGGAAGCCAGCCCTTTTCTTGGGGGAAAACTGAAGAGAAATAGATGAGGAGGTGAAGAGGGTGAGGCAGGACTGAACTGAGAAGAGGGAGGGGAGGCTGTGGCCCAGATGTAATATATGGGAGAGCAAATTCATTTTAAAAAATCAAAGAGAGAGAAAGAAAAGAAAATCACTCAGAACAAACCAAAGAACAAAGAAAGCAACACTTTCAAGCTTTTGTAGAGCGGTGGGAAGTTCTACATTGGTTGATTAGTTCAACACAATAAGCCAAATACCTGTTGTGACCATAAATTGGGAGCTGTGATTAAGCCACACTACAGCATAGCTTGTTAAATTTCTGTCCCAGGGAGAATTGTAGGGAACAGTAGCCAAATCTCTTCAGGCTTGGGAACTAGCTTCTTAAGAGTGACCACTGTCTTAAAGGCCCGTCCCCAATTTAACAGGAAAATGAAAGCCTTTGTGTATATTGACAAGTCTAAAATTGTACTTCCGACCTGCCAACCTGGAGGATTTTCTATGTCCATATCCTCAGTGGCAATGTTGTCTCCACCTCAATACTTAGCTTATTGCCATCAATGAGAAATCTAGAGCAATACTTTATACCAGAACTTAATAAATATCTATATTTTTGGCAGCAGTTTTATTTGTATGGGAAGAAACAGCAACTGAAAAAACTCAGCATCAACTGGATGGCTGTGCCTATGTGAGATCTCATTTCACAGCCCCAGAGTTACAACAGCAGGGGGCTAATTCTGCAATCACAATTTAGACAGTGCTCTAACAATGCAAGCTGCTCAATTTTTTGTAAACTGCACTAGGAAGGTCTGGGAAAGATGTGAAGAAAAGAAAGGGAGGGAGGGCTGGTAGTTCCAATTTATTGTAGCATGCAAAGCACTATTTCCTGGAAATCAGAAGCAGTCATTGGACTTTTAATTACAGTTTAAAAGAATGATTTCCCCTAAGAAATAGCTACTGTGGATAGCCATTACCATCAACTAACTGCTTTTCTCTTTTTATCTCTGCTAATACTTTCCACATTAATTCAGTTAAGGGAATAATACTAAGATTTGAATCAAGCAGAAAGCATAAGGCCACCTAGCTGTATTATATCTGGCAACTTATTTAAGATTCCAATCCTGTTTTCTTCTTAATTAGAAGCAAATTTTATATGACCTCCCATTGCTAAAAGGACTAAATGAGATACTGCCAATATCATACATAGAATATTTCATGGCACATAATAAGCTCTATATAACATCTCTGTAACTCCTCAAGTCCCAACAAATTTCTTTCTTTTTGGTCTTTCTTACTGTTTGCTCTCGTACAATACACCCTGGCTGCATATCATTTTGTCAATATCTTCTTAAGGTTTCCCTTTCTCTGCTTTATTTTATATACAAAAGCCAAATTAATCTATCCAAAATAAATTCTGTTTTAAAGAACTTAACTGGGGTCATTGTGTCTATAAAAAGGCATCTAAACCTTTATTTTGGTCCCATTGGCTTCAGTCATCTGAACATGACTTCCTGTTTAATTGCTCTATTCCTGCCATATATTTATTTTCAAGCAAGACTGAACAACATAGCCTAGCTCAGGCTTGACAGAGTTCCACTGTTTCACAAAATGGTCAGGAGGGAAAGAAGCCAGATGGGCAGTGGAAACTGTGTCCAGAGGTGCATGCCAAGGCTTCAAACCAAAGGGAAGAAACCAGGTCTGCTGTCAATGATCAAGGACTGATTTGGGGATCAGGAATGGATGATAAAGCCAAGGTCGGCAGACACTAAAAGCAGTCTGCATGAAATAGAACAACAAAGGAAGAAAGCCAGAAGGGGTTGTGATTTAAACAGTGCTAGAAAAAATAGCGATTACATAAAAAATTATTTTCTATGAAATTTAGAAATGATGGTGTTAGTTACAGTTCAATTTTTATAAAATAATATTTGAAAATATGACTAAAGTTATTAATAGATTATTAAATGATCAATATTATTGAAATTCATGTTAATATATATGCTAACAGGTAATATTTATAAGAATATATTTGTTTTTATATGTGCTATATATTTATGTAACTTAATATGCAACATATATTTATATTGCTACATATATTCAGATATGTATATCACTCATGTATGGCATATAGTCCCATAAAACTGTCAGAAAGCAATAGCTGTATAAGTCTTAGATAAGCATATATGTGACTGCTAACAGTAACTTTTTAAAAAAAAATAATTTCTGGTGTATAAGTCTGAATTTTTTTGGTAATTGTATATTAAAACAATAACTGAGATAAAACCAATCATCTTACCACTTTCTGTCAGTAACTTTTCTATTATTGTGATAAAACACCATGATCAAGGCAATTTATAAAAGAAAGCATTTCATAGGGCTTATGGTTTCACGGGGCTAGAGCTGAGAGCTCACATCTTGATCCACAAATAGAAAATAGAGAGGTACACTGTTAATGGTACAAGTCTTTCGAAACCTTAATGTTCAACCTCAGTGACACACCTCTTTCAATAAGGTTACACCTCCTAATCCTTCTCAAATACTTCTACCAACTGGGAACCAAATATTCAAACATGTGAACCTATGAGGGGATATTCTTATTCAAATTAGTCATCTCCTTAAACAAGCAGTAAGAAATCTGTGATTGATTTCTCTGCATAACTCACAGATCAACAGAATGAAAAGCTAAGAGGAGGCTCTTACTCCAGTCGTTAGTGTGTTTTTCTGACAAAAGTTCTCCCTCACAAAAACATTTCAACTCATTATTGTTAACATGTCCCTCAAGTTTTCTGTGCAAAGGAGGGGTTAGGAAGAATTCCTGGACCCTTCCGTATAGACAAATCAGAGTCTCCATTTTACAACATTTTTTTCCTAAAAGTATATTTGGATACTAGATAACAAAATAAAACAAAAATAAATAACACAAAAGGGAAAGCAATAACATGTAATTAAAAAGCTGTAAAGGTACTTATTCTTCAACCAAGTAATAAATGAACACAAAGATAAAGGCAGGAACTCCTTAACAACACAGATACAGACCCTGTGTGACATAACCTTGCTTTCACCTTAGCTACCACCTTCTTTGGATATTCAGATTACTTTTGCACATGTTGTTGCATGTGTTAATGATAAAAAACCTAGATATAGAGAAGACATAAGATTTTGTCACACCTCAAAATGAATCTGAGGCCATTACATCAATGAAACTGATACAATCTGCATCTTTCTGAATATAATTCAAAGTCTGTGATACCATAAAAAAATTATTTGCACAGTGTCTTGTATTGTTTAAGCTAAGTGACAGTTTATATTTCATCACAGGAAATTTTGAGTCTGTTTTTGAAGGGTAATTAAATAGTTTTGAAAAGACACTGAGTGTTCTGCAATAATTGTCCATGATTCATGCCTTCTAACAAATAAAGTTAACCAAATTTTACCAAAAAATATTATGGTTGGTATGGTAGTTTGAATAAGAATGTAGCCTCATAGATTCATAGAGTTAAATGCTTAGTTATCAGGAAGTGACACTACTTAGAAGAATTAGAATGTATGGCCTTGTTGGGATAGGTGTAGACATGATGGAGGAATTATGTCACTGGACATTGGGCTTTGAGGTTTCAGAAGTTCAAGCAATGCCCAGTGTCTCTTTCTATTCCTCCTGTCAGTGGATCTAAGATGTAGAATTCTCAGCTGCTCCCCCAGTACCTTGTCTGCCTGTGTGTCACCATGGTTCCTGCAGTGGTAGTAATGAACTAAACCATTAAAACAGTAAGCCAACCCCAACTAAATGCTTTCTTTCATATGAGTTGCCAATGCCATGGTGTCTCTTCACATCAATGTAACACTGTCTAAGACAGCTGTTTTATAAAGTGTTCCCCAAAGGCTCCTGTGTTTGAGTACTATGTCCCCAGCAGGGAGTGCTGTTTAGAAACATTGTGGAACTTTGGGGAAGTAGGGCCTATTTGACTGACCTGGCCACTAGACTGTCCTTACATGTTATAGCCTAGTTCTGTTTCCTGATAGGTATGAACATATCTAGCTCCTGCAGCCACAGACTGAGCTATACCACTGTGTCACACTGGCTCTGATAGGCTGCATATCCTGAAGCCACGGATCTAAATAAATACTTCCTCTCTTAAGTTTTTTTCTCTAAGGTTTTGTTTCAACAACAAAAGACATGACTCATACAACGAACTAGAGAGAAGGAGGGAGGATTTGAAGAAAATAAAGGTTTCTGTGCAAGTAGAGATTCATTTTTAGACAAAGAATGCCTTTTTTCCCTCTTCTTTGCATGTTTTGAACAAATAGAACAATCCCACAAATCCATGTCTAATATGACAACAGGGACTAATTAAGCATATAAACCCAGAACTCATTACATGGATTGAAAGGGTATGGACTCCTGTGTATTACTAAACAAAGGAAAGGCAAGCATGAAACAAGTCTCTCACATCCCACTTGATTTATTTATTAAAGGCTTCTAAATATGGATTAACATTCTCTGATTTTTTTTCTTATATCTGACTTGAATCTAAAAGTGCATTGATTAATGAATCAAAAGCCCCACAATTCTGGGGAGTTTTCTGTCTGTCTCCATGTACCAAGCTATCATGTTGCTATTGTCCCTAGTATTTTATTACTCCTTAAGTAATAATCCTTACAAAATTACAACAAAATCACTGGTATGGTTCAGAACACAGTAAGCTGTGCTTCCTCGCTTCCTGTAATCAGGAAAAATGCTATAGAGAAAAACATGAGCAAAAGTCAGAAGCCAATTCTTTCAGCACTATTAAGGCAAGAGACGGAGGCTGCCCACTCTGGGAAAGTGCCCTTGGGTTCCCTGAAGTGGCAGTTGGTTCATAAATAAAAACAATGAGCAAAGAAATGGTTGATTTTCTGCTTGATGACTTTTCCATTTACAACCACGCATGCTCCATTCATTTTCCGAGGTCTGTTTTGTGTGGGCTTCTTCTCCTAAACATTGGTATGTGTCCACCTCCTGCTTTAGAACATTTACCATTTGATGATTCTTTCCTAAATCCTTGCATGAATACTTCATTTTCTCTAGGTATGTTTTTACAATTCTACCTATCTTGCCAATGTAAGCCACAGTAGACCATAAAGAAGCACGCTTTTCTGAGCTGCTTTTTATATACAATGCCACTTTAGTGGGTATGGGTGCTAGAATCCTGACTTCAATTGCTAGGTAATGCCATCTTTTCAGAGATCTTTTTCTTTTCATTCATGACTTTATGAAGATAAACTGTAATGTGAATGTGTATTCATTAGCTCAAGTTATATTAAATACTGACTATATAGGAAGTAATGTTGAAAAAGTGGTTGAAGACAGAGACTCTGCCTTGAAAGAATTCAGGCTATTGAAACTATAATGACTAAGAATTGTACAGTGTGTTAGAAAAGAACATTCTGAAACCAGATTCCAGAAATAATTTACTATGCCCTGTGTGCTGAGGCCATAGTTCAGCATCCAGACATTTGCCATGGGCAAACTATTGAAAAGAAAGATCTGAATTCAGGAGTGTCTCCTGGCTGAAAGGGCTTCCCATATTTAGTGAACTATCTCATATTGCTGCTGTATTTCTCTCACTATATGCCCGGTTTTGTAAGAGTAGCACGTTCTTCTACTAAGACCATTGGAATTACAAATGATATATCTTATTCTTCATCAAAAATTTCAAGAGTTTGAATGTAAAATAAAAATACTTTTGGCCATTGTATCAACAGCCTAAGTCTACCTCTGCATGAATTAGCTCTGTGACAGACTATGCTACCATTCCACATGGAACTTTCTGTTTCTTTAAAATTTTTAAATTCTTTGAGAATTTTGTACATTGTCTTTTGATCATATTCACTGCACAAACTCCTACCAGATCTACTCCCCATTCCTACCCACCCAACATTATGTCCTTTTAAACACTTTGCAGCTGAGGAAGACTAATTTGTGCTGTCAATATTTTTTTTTGAATATGTGACTTTCCACTGGAAAATGGTCAATTTCCCAGGGTCTCTATTCTTTATGAAAACTTACTTTCCCTTTCACAGAAACTATCAAATGCAGTAACTCCTCAGCTTGAGGTTGGGGGTCTTCATGCCTGCCTTCCTACTCAATGCTGAGACTGGATCTATATTGAACTTGCATGAGTCTTGTGAATGATTTCTTTGAAAAACACACACACACACACACACACACAATCTGGGAAACTGTACTTAAATAAAATATGAATCTGCCTGGAAAAGTCTGAAGCTGCATTTTTACCTCATGAGGACACCTTTTACATGGTCAACTGAAACTTTGAAATCTTAACAACTTGCCTTGGAGTTCTTTAGAAAATTATTGTAGGGTGTGTTGTCCTGTGGATTGTGAAACCTGCTGTGCCTTGAACAAAGAAATGCAAGTGACAATATCACTGGCTGCAATCGCAAGAAATTAACTCTATTTCTAGGAGTCAAGTTTGGGATAAACTGTACAGGAACATACAAATTAATATTCTGAAGTTTCAGAAACCATAATACTGTCATGCTTTACTTCCTTTTTATTGAAAATTGTTTCTTATAGTATATTTTCTTGGACAAGAAAAAAAATCCTTTTTAAAATCTGATTTAATGAATCAAGTGGATAGATATATGAATTCTTATTATACCAGAACTATTATTCTCTCCATTTGGCATTTACATTGGCCTCCTATTTGATCAAGGTAATAATTTTTATATCCTATCATAAGAAAAAAATTTCTAAACTTCCACTGCATGGCTTAGAAGGCATGTCTAGTATTGTGTTGGATCAATCCATTTGAAATATCTGTCTAGCCAATTTCCTAGTAAGGTAATAAATTATAAATTTACTTCTGTGATACCTAGTGAAAGAAAAGAGTTGGGACAAAATATAATAAAAACTCTACAGTTAGAGCTGAAGAGCTGAAGAAAAAATAAGTCTAAGTAAATTTCCTCTTCAAAGAAGGAACCAGAACACTGCTAAGTTTGTCACACTGCTTGTGCCAACCTAAGCTCAACAGTACCAGTCAGGGAGATGTGCTCTTCACCAGAACATAGACTCCGAGAGAACAGTGAGCTAAAGACAAACTCTCTGGAATCTGGGGATACAATCAAGATCAATATCGAGTATATATAGAGAAATAGGCTGAACAGAGCAAACTGTGGAGGAAAATATAGAAATGTGGCCCAGAATCCTTTATCTGAGGCTCTCTGTGGGTTCCCTGGAGATAACTGAGTAGCATCTCCTCCTACACAGCCTGGTAGAAAGAACTACAAGAAAGCACAAGGCACACAGGGAACTCATTTCAGTATCGTAATGGAACCTCATAGAGCAAAAGCAAGCACAGGCAAGTAGGACACTCTACAGAGCATCAGTCAGACAAACCATGGAATATAAAGAATATTTCCCCAATTGCCAGAACCAAGGTTGTAATTGGTAGGCAGGGGACCTCAGGCCAAGGAATTTCAGCACAAAGTTCTAATATGAAATCCTTCTTAACAAGAAGGGCTTACTGATTTACCTTCTTTGAATAACAGAGACTAGCTACATTCTCCCAGTGCCCACCACCTACAGGGGCTGTTATACAAATAACAATCAGTAACACTTCTGAGTATATACATAAGTACTTCAGGGCCTATGTTGAAATATTTGCATATCCAAGCTAATTATAGTACCATTCACAATAGTGAAACAATGGAACTAGCCTATATATCCACCAAGAACATGTACATTGGAAACATATTATATACAAGACAAAATGGAATTTATTCATACATAAAAATACTATTATAACATTTTTCAGGAAAATTGGTGAAACTGAAGAAAATGGAAATCACTGAGGGTAACATGCTACATTGAGACAAATACCATGAGGTAGATCTTGAATTTTAGTGTGTGTGTGTGTGTGTGTGTGTGTGTGTATGTGTTTGTGTGTGTGTGTGTGTCTGTCTGTCTGTCTGTTGTCTATCTGTCTGTATGTATGTCTGTGTGTGGACACAACAGAGGATAGCTTCATATCTTCCTCATCCTCCTTTCCTTTTCTTGTTTTCCTCCTCCTCTTCCTCATCATCATCATTTTCATCCTCCTCTCCTGCCTCCTCCTCCTTCTTCTTCCTCAGACCCTCCATCTTATGAAGTTGTAACCCAAATTATATGTGAATCTTCCTGCCTCAACAGATCTGGTTTCCTCACTTCAAAAGATTTAATTAAGGAGAAGGGGAAAGAAAAGAAAAGAAAAGAAAAGAGGAGGAGGAAGAGGAAGGAGAAGAAGAAGAAAGCTAAACCTGGAAGGAGGAACTCAGCCACTTGTGCTTTAGTTAATTCCCGATAGTTGACAAATAAGAATAACCATCACAGACTCTACATTCTTATCTGGTAAAGCAAGCACTGCAACATGTTTTGTTCATCCTAATTAAACCACACACAATCCTCTATTAAGAAAAAGTGGGATAACACGGAGTTTTGAAATACCTGAGCATTATGGATTAAGGTGGCATGGAAGCTTTTACTTTCTGTGTTAGGAGAACTCCTAACCCTTCTTTATAAAATGCAAAGCAAATATAATTACTGACTTTAAAGGACATCCCCAGATGAAGAGCTAAGTAGAAAAGAAAACAGTTCCAGAAGCTATGTAGATAGTGGTCCCTGCTATTCTCCTGTAATAAAGTCTAATATAAAGTTAAGTGCAAAAAATATTAAATTTGAAAATAATGACACAGAACAATTACACCAACATACTTAATAAGAACAGTAATTTCCAAATTTCCAACTACTTCTGTCTTGAATTTTCTATACAATATTTTCAAAGAAGCACTTACTGGATGGAACTGAAACTAGAAAAGGTAACTGTAAACAGAGGATAAGCATAATGTCAAACAACTATACTTTCCAAGATTACTGTGCAGACCCACTGAGACTATGTAGAGGAATTGATGCAGAGACAGGCATATCACTGACACTAGAGCAAAGTAGCTATGTGTTCCACAGGCAAGAAGATATTTTGATATGAATGTTCATGTACACTATAAATATACATGATTAAATAGCTTGGTAGATTACACCAAACTCCAATCAAGTTTCTAGTAGAATGTCACTTACTTAAATAACAGCAATAACATTATCCAATATTTTTTTCAAGAATAATTAAAACCAAAGAATATTACCAAAGACTAGGTAAAATTTATGCAAAGTGGTAAATTTGCTTATGCTAACTTTAAATGAAAAGCTTGCAGGTATTTTGAGATAAACTTTGAAGGAAAGTGTTAAGGTTATCTTGGCTGGCTTCTCAGCAATACCTTGTACAAAAATACTGGTCATGAATATTAAGAGGGCTAAGATTTTTAAGATAAACCACAACTTACTTATACAGCCCTACTTAATTAAGGTAGAGTTTAAAATATCATATCTCTTCTGGGAGAGATTCACCTTTCTCCTAAAATATTTCATTTTATTTTAAGGAACTGTTAGTAAGCATACGGAAGAGTGAGCTTTGCTATGACCTCCACACACATAACTACTATGCTCTCTGTGTGTATCACCCTCATTTCCCACTCCTGTTCCAGTCTCCATCAGCCCACTTATTGTTTGTTTTTAGTAGAGAAAAACAAGGAAAAGAAACTTATTGAATGTGGTCACATTGGTTGGTTGGTTTTGTCTTATTTCTGTAAGTGTGTTTTGTTTTATTCTCAACTCAGCCAAGTTTTATTGAAAACAGAAGCACACATACAACACACAGAGAGAGAGAAAGAAAGAAAGAGAGGGAGAGGGAGAGGGAGAGGGAGAGGGAGAGGGAGAGGGAGAGGGAAGGGAGAGGGAGAGGGAGAGGGAGAGGGGAGGGGGGGGGGGGGGGGGGAGGGGAGGGGGAGGGGGGAGGGGGGAGGGGAGGGGGAGGGGGAGGGGGATGACAAAAGGAGGAAAAGCTCAGAGTGGTGGTACATTCTTGAAATTAGACATTCTGGAAGAGGAAGCAAGAGGTTCTTGAGTTTGATGGTGACCTGCTTCCTTCATGAGACTTTGTCTCAATAAATAAATAATAAATAAACAAATAAACATACATACACACACACACACACACATATATATGTATGTATATATATGTATATATATATACATACATACACACATATGGCAGTCTGATCCTCTGTGGTGGTTTGAATGAGAATGGTCCCCAAAGGTTCATATATTTCAAAACTAAGTCCCTCATTGGTAGAACTGTTTTGGGAAGGAATGGGAAATGGGGTCGTTTGAAGGAAATACATCACTGGTGGTGGGCTTTGAGGTTTTTCTCTGCCTCCAACTTGCAGAGAAAATGTAAGCTCTCAGCTACTGCTCTAATGTTGTGTCTGCCTACTACTGTGCTCCCTGCCACAATGATCATATATTCACCCTCTAAAACTGTAATCAAGTCTTCAATAAAAAATATCCTGTTGTAAGTTGCCTCTATCATGGATCTTTTTACAGCAATAGAAGAGTAATATTGGCAGCCTCTATTGGATACACTAAGGTTTCATTCATGAATCATCTCCTTTCATCATGTCCATCATCTCTACCTTGTCACTGTACCTTAAGCACAATGCTTGCTCTGCCTGCCACACTCTTGTTAAATAGGTTATAGGCAGTTTTTTTTTTTTTTCTTTAAGTAAGGTGTACATTTTTGTGGGGATGGGAAAGAAGTTAAATAATTAAAACTTGCAGAATCTTTAAACAGTCATTTCAGAACTGAGGTCCACTCTTTAAATAGATGTACTCAGCTAGGGCATGGCTAAGGCTGCAGCCTATCTACTCCCCAGCCTCGTGCTATCCTTCCTTCCTTCCTTCCTTCCTTCCTTCCTTCCTTCCTTCCTTCCTTCCTTCCTTCCTTCGTCTCTATAACTATTCTGAGATTATGACTTCCTTAAACCACTTTATCTGTTAACAGAAAATACTCATGTGTAGATCTGTTCTCTAACATGAGATGGACAGAGACAACTGGTCTGAACTATTGTATGTCCCTAATGAATCTGATGTGATGGTTTGAATAAAAAGTGGTCATTATAGGCTCATACAGTGTGACACTATTAGAAGGTGTGGTTTGTTGACTAGGTGTGGCCTTGCTGGAGGTGGTGCAACACTCAGGGGCAGGTTTTTTTCCTGTTGCTTAGTGATCTGGATATAGAATTCTCAGAACCTTCACTAGTACCATACCTGCCTGCATGCTGTCATGCTTCCCACCATGACAATAGTAGACTACACTTCTGAACTGTAAGCCAGTCTCAATCAAGTATTTTCATTAAGTATTTGTTCCCATCCCAATGCTCACTGCTAACCATCAAACTGACCACAGAGTTCCCAGTGGAGGAGTTAGAGAGAAGACTGAAGGAGTTGAAGGGACTTGTGGCCCCATGGGGACAGCAACAATACCAACCAACCACAGCTCCCTAGGTCTAAACAACTAGCCTGGGAACACACATGAAGGGACCCATGTCTCTAGCTGTATTTGTAGAGGAAGATGGACTTGTCAGGAATCAGTAGGAGAGGAATAGGAGGAGGGAGGATGGGTTAAGGGGTTTCTGGGCATTGGGAATGGGGAAAGGGGATAACATCTGAAATGTAGATAAATAAAGGGGATAGCATCTGAAATGTAGATAAATAAAGTACCCAATAACAAAAAAGAAAGAAAAAGAAAAACAAACAAATAAATAATGGAACTGGCTATGGCAGTCGAACATTTGAGACTCTTTAGCAGCAATTTAACATTACCCTTATTACAGGGATTCCTTACATTTGTCAAGGACAAGAGACTGTGGAACGGACCCATGGAACTTTAAAACAATATCTTCATTAAATAAAAAAGGGGGAAATATACCCCTGTACACCACAAATTTATTTAAATAGTACTCTTTTTATTTTTTATTTTAAAGTTGGTTTGTTTTTTGTTTTTTGTTTTTTTGTTATTGTTTTTTGTTGTTGTTTGTTTTAAAATTTGGATGCCAAGGAACTTTCTACTGAGTGTCTATGGCGCTCTATAATTAGGCATACTTATGCATAGGTGAAAGGGAAGGATCCACTTACTGGAATAAGGCATGATCCCGATCAGATATTAAATATGGGGAAGAGGGCATGTTTGCGTTTTTTCTGCAGGATGCTAAAGGAGCATGGTGGCAGCCAGATCAATGGGTGAGACATGCTGATGCAGGACAAAGAATGATGCTGACCTGTAAGCTTTCTGAGTGCCCTGACAATGGTGACTGGGAAGCTGTATTGGACATAATTTCCCAACCCACCATTGCTTACCTATACCCCTGATGGGACAAGCTGCCTTGCCTCAAGTTCTTAGACCTTGTGGAACAGAGACTGAAAAAGAGAAGCTATAATGACTTTTTACTGTTATTAAATGTGACCAGTTATTCAGACTCAATCATGGACTGGTCTAGAAATCAATAGAATACTGGAAATAATAGTCTTCATTTGGACTGGTTCTGGTCCTGGACATTTTCAGAGACATATATGGAAATTATCTGCAGTTCTCTAGGACATTATATTAGGAAGAGATAAAGTTGGGGCAGGATCTGGATTTCAAACAGGTGTTAGCACATGTGTTAAGACTCTTTTAATTGTCAAGTTAAAAATACTTTTGTTTCTTCTACAGTATTTAATGTAAGTTGCATTATTTGTACACCTTCTAATTGTGTTTGTGTTTTGAAATCCAGGATGTCAGTTATGGAGGTCTATCAACCAGCTTTTGTTTTAGTTTCCTGAGTATTACAGAACTTTGTTATTCTTAAAAATAGATTGCAAGTACTAGAAGAAATGAGGCAGGCTTTAAGCAGAAGCAAGAGGGTAGTGGGCTTAATTATTGCTGGTATAACAGCTTTAATTACATTAATTGCTTCTGCAATTGCTGTGACATAAGAAGTTAAGACAACTACTTTTGTTAATCTTTTAGCAAAAAATGTTACTAATGTGTTGAATATAACAGAGGATTTAGATAGGGATTTGCAAGAATGGATTGATGTTCTTTATCCTATTCAAATTACTGGAAGGAAGTTCAGAATTTAAGGACAAGGAGCCATCTTGAGTGTCATGTCAAATACCATTGGATTCATGTTAGTGATACAATTTACAGTGATAGTCATGATTACGAAAAAGTTTAATGACACATGCAGTGTATTTGCCATAATTCTAATACCTCTCGAGATGTTTTAACGATACATTGGGAGCTTATAAATTTCAAGAATGCTGCTCTGCTGAGCATTGATGTGGTAGATACTGCAGATAAAATTAACTATGGCCTGAGGTCAGTATTTCTATTTTGGTCAAGCTTCAAAAATGGCATAGATAGCTTGATCATGCTAGCCCTTGTTGTCCTGGGAATACTTTTATTCCTGCCCATTGTGTTAAAGCTTTTCTTCAACAACATCAACATGTTGACAGCCAAGTACATGGCTTGAACTTGAAAATGTACCCCAGAGTTATTAAATTAACAGGCTGGCAAGCCAAGGACAGGTTAGATTCTGCACAGAGCCTTACCAACATAAGACATAAGTGCATTGCTTTTGATAATACATATTTCATGAAAGGTAAGGAAGGCATTCTTGTCAGAATGACCTAAGATAGGCTCAGTCTTGTTAATGAAATAAAAAAGGGGGAGCGGCAGAGAGCCTTTGGGGCTGCTTGGCAAGAATCTGAAATGGGCTAAGGAGAAGGAACCGGGCTGCTTGGCAGGAATATGACATTGGCCAAGGACAAGAAAGTAGGCTTCAGGCAAGAATCTGACATTATGCTAGAACAAAGAGGTAATTTCAGGTAGGAATCTAAATCTTAGGCTAGAACAAAGATGTAATCTCAGGCAGGAATCTAAATATTAGCCTAAAACAAAGAAGTAATTTCAGACAGGAATCTAAATTTTAGTCTAGAACAAGGAAGTAGGCTTCAGACATGAAAATGACCTTGGGCTAGGACAGGAAAGTAGGCTCAGATACTTTGTTCATCCTCATAAGCCGTTAGAAACAGTGATCACAGGAGTGTTCAATTAATTGGGTTTAATGCCTTGCTTTTTCTTTGACTATTGTGTTTATTGTCTTTCTTGTTCCTTGACTATTTGCATCTATTTTATTGCTAGACCCTCAACCTAGAACTGACCTTAATACATGCATGTAATCAAAATGGTATAAAAGCATAAAGGAGGAGGGGGGATAGGATAGGGGGTTCTAGGAAGAAGAAATGGGGAAAGGGGATGACATCTGTATTGTAAATAAATAAAATGTCCAATAAAATTAGAAAAAAAAAATAAGTGTTGATTTGGTTGTACTCTCTCTTCACACCAATAGAAACAAAAACTAAGATAGAAGTCTGTACCAGGGACTAGTGTGTTGCTATGATAGACTTGCCCATGTTCTTGTTTGGAAGAATGTGAACTTTGGGACTGTGCATTAGAAAAGCAGTTGAATCCTTGAAGGAGGGCTGAATGGGCCATATTAGTAAGACCATGGAAGACAGTAATGCTGAGGGTGATTTGAACTGTGGAAACTTTCTCAAGAAGTTTCAGAGGAATGTATTGGGCTAGAAGTGGTTTCTGTGATATTTTGGTAAAATATATGGCTGTGTTTTGCCTTTATTCAAAAAAATCTACCTAAGGTTAAATTGAAGAGTTTTGGACTAATTGTGTTGACAGAGGAACTCTCAAAATTATCTAATATCAATTCTAGTGGTTATGAGTGTTTGTTCTTATGCAGAACTATAATAAAAAGGAGCAAGCTGAGACAAGAGAATTATAAAGTGTATAGACTGAGAAGAAAAGGGACACCAGCAAGTGGAATATAGGTTCAGGCATGGTGTTAAGAACCTTTAATCTCAGAACTCAGGAAACCTAGACACGTAGTCTATATGTTTGGCATACAGAAAGGAGAGTCTCCCACACCCTACAGGTTCTTCTGCACTTAGGAGACAGAAGCATGAATAAATTCCACATAGCATCCAGAAAAGGAGCTCATTCTTTTGATCTTTTGATCAAAATAACATCAGAGTTGTAGGTAATTGTGTAGTCATTAATATGGAGGAAAGAGAGAGTCTTTTTTGAACTGAAATTACAATAAAATAACATTTATGAAACATCAAAGTCCTTATACAACTTAAATTAAAATCAAAATTATTAAATGAAAAATTTGGTGTTGGCATTAGAAATACTCAATCACTCATCAAATGAATTCAGAACTGATATACACAGCTGAGCACAATTTGTGTACAGATTTCAAAGTTATGTACCTTGGGTAAGTCAAGACACTGCCCCATTGGCTGGACTGCTCTTAGACTGTTTGAGTCTCAGCATAATAGCATGACTAGCTTTCATCTGTTGTAAAAAACGGACAAAAATATCATTATTATGTTCTCTAAACGTGCTCTTCTGGGTAGGTGTTCAACATGTTAATTTGGGTAAAATGTTTGTAACAGTTCCTGTCATGTACTGATTGCTCAATAATTACTGCCCTTATTATCATTAATCTTCCAATGACATTCAACTTCCATAAAAGATAGGGAAAATAAATCATATCAATTTTTCAAAATGCATAAGAATAGGTCAATGAGCTTCTGACATAGCTGGAAAAATATGTTAGGGAGATAATTATTTTTTAAATTATCATTCTTAATCTTGATAGTAATAATTATGATCACTACCATTCACTGAATTTGTACCTTGTCTTATGATAGCTGCTTAAGGAAATGCACATTTTTGTTAATGCTTCCTGCTAATAACTGTCCAAAGGCAAATACCATTATAGAATCAAGAAACTTGCATCTCAGATGCCTAGAAATCATGAATTTAGAATCGGTAAGATCTGAAGTTCAACACTGTGCATGACTGTTGTGGAATCTAATTTACTTTTATTTCAACATAGGGAACTCAAATTTATGTAGATGAGTTGTAAGAAGAAGACATAAAAGAAAATAAAAGTATCAAATGGACTTAAGACTGAACATCTAATATAGCTATGAAAAAACAAAATATATCTCACTCTTCTTATACAGTTACATAAAAATGTAACTGGGGTAGTTTTGACATTTATTCCTCTTTCTCAGCTCTTTCATCTAAATCTAAATTATCGACATACCTGGATAAAATTTGAAACCAACAGGATTGAGGGCAAATATAATAAAATGAGAATATGAAAATAGATACTTGAGATTTCTCAGAAACCAAATGAAGTGACAAATGCAACTAACTGGAAACCAGAACTTACGGCAGCAAATCACTTCATTTCTCAGCCTAGTGGGATATAGTGGGAAGTCAGGACAAACGGCAATGGATAGAGTTAGTAATATTGCAATAAAAGAGATTAAAATGATTTTTAAAACATCTTATACCCATAAAAGTTATATTCCTACATTAAAAAAATCAAAATTAAGAGGCTTAAAGTCACAACAATTTGTATGCTCAATAATCTGTGACCTGGTGTACCCGTTTATTTTCTGAGCACCATTTGGATAGTCTTTACTAGAATTCCCTTGAAGCCACAAATTTGATGTTATTAATTTAGATGGTCTAACAGTTTCAGGTTTGTACAATTTAGCTAAGGCTGTCAAGCAGAGGATGTTGGCAAAACACTAAACCAGTCCTTCAGTGAAATGAGCTAGACTTCAAAGAATGGTCATTATAACATACTGATGGGAGGTTCAGCATAAGTCTCAAAATTTAGGTTGGTTCCTGAGCCATGGGACAATGATAGAAATCATTACTATAGCACTGACCAAAGATAGTCATAAAACTAAGCCCAGAATCATGTTAATAGTACCTATGCAAGGACATACTTATCAATAGACATCTCTGAGTACCACTGATGTATTAATCTACTGGTATGCACAGAAATCAGAATATGTTTGGGATCAACTGCATTCCCCAAAGTGAGGTAGTATGTTTGATCTCTTGATTAAAATAATACAAAATCTTGGTTAAATTATTTTATTCTCATATTTTTATTAAATAACAAGACTAAGGAAAATATACTAACTGCACAGTCTCAGAACAATAAAAAGAAATTTCTAGTGGTCCCTTTCAATCCTAGATTTAATACTAACTCACCTGACAGTGGGAAGATTCCTGAGATCTGCAATACACAATCTATAGTTGTTACCTCCAGGGTACTTTAGGGACTGTGTTCCAACACAATGATGGTTTCTCTTTGTCTTCTTTCATTCAAAGGGGAAACATTTCCCCCAATAACTATTTGATGAGATTACAAAGTACAAAAACCAAATAAACTTTAAGCAAAGACTTGACGAATGTTGTTTATAGAGTCGCAGGCTACGTATTGGAAAATCACTCTTTGAATGCCTCACAAGGTAAGACAGTAAATAGAAAGTTTAATGGCACGTGTTCTTGTGAGGAGGAAAACACTACTAGCGTCATTTATGGAGCTAAAATCTACAGAAGAAATTTTCATCACCAATAAAACAAAGACAATGACAGGTACCTCTTTCCATCTCCATAGAAATCAGAATCTTAAAGAGCTCTCAATGTTTCTGTATTCTCTGTATCAATGTTAATATGGAAGCTTGACATTCTAGGGTAATCCAGAGGTAGTGTCAGAATGGAATGTTGGGCATATTCCCATGAGAAAGGATGCATTCTGTCTTGGAATGACTGATGAACATTAATAACCAGTGACAAAAAATGAAGCTTATGGTAGATATGATGCACTTCCCATCCAAGGTCTCAGCTCCTGTCCATGATATAGAGTTATTGCCAAGAAAAAGCCAGCAGGTCAACACTGCACTTTCCACCTGGCTTCATATCCAACGTGACTGACTATTTGGCTAATATGATACCAGTGAAAGTGATGAGCGCTACTTCCATACATAGTTATTACAAAACAAACAAGCAAACTTAAAACACCATGTGGCCTTTGTTCACATTGTTTGATCCATGAATTATGCCCATTGACCCCCTAGAAACCTTAGAAACTAAGTACTAAGAGTGGTAGATGTTCTTAGGCTTTGGACTCTGGATGATTCTCTGGAATAGAATACCAAGCCATCCTCTTCCAATTCTTCTTAACTGAGTTTAGGAGCCTAAATGAGCTTCTATTCTGTGGATCTAGTGACAGTTTGGAATCTTGTTTTAAGTGGTGCTGCCTTAACTGATAAATGTGGCTTGAAGGAATTTTAGCTCCACCAGAATTCTAATGTTCTTGAACTTGAGTAATCGAGATGGCAAATTAAGGAGTCATGAATTGTGGTTTGGGCCCAGAGATTGGCAAGTAGTTACATAAGTGTATACAGAGAAATTAAGGAGAACAGCACCACTGAAAACAAACAGTAGGAAACGAGATTAACAAGATGAGTACTGTCTGATGCTTAGAATTTTGTCTTAGGTCATTTCTTATAGAAATAGAATGTAAAACAAAGATTTGAGTAAAGGGGATTTGGCTAGCATTATCCACTGAATAAAAAAATTAAGGAGGAAGTATTATGAGAGAAGGAGCATTGGCTAATCATGGACATGAGCTCAGCTGGAAGATAGCTTTAGCCAGATGCTCCAGGGACCTCTGAAAAACAAACAGTTCCCCAGAGTTGGTTGCACATTGAAACTATGGGAAACCCAAAGTCCCTGTAGACTAGTAGGAAAAGGTGATGTTACTTTCCATCTCAGGCAGCTCCTTCATAGCCAAGGCTCATTCTCGGGAGACAAGCTGTTAGCAGCCATCATTATATAATGTGGTTTTCTGGTAAATAAAACCTGTAGAAACCCTGACAGCATCTACCACTTTAAGTCCTTCCACTGCTCAACTCCACTTGCTTCTCACATCAGCTTTACTCTGTCCAGATAACATTAGTCCAGGATCATGGTTAGTCACAGTTTCAGAAAAGTCTGTGAAAGGGGGGTTGGCTGCACTGTGGTCTCATGACCATACAGCATCCAATCTCATTTGCTGTAGCTTGCCCTCCCATCCCCATCTAGCACTTCCAAGGGATGACTGGCTTGTCTGGAAGAATGATGCACATCATTCATGAGGAAGCTGAGTCTCTGGCTGATAGGATTTATCAGAACATGATTTGTGTGCTTGTACATTAGAATTGAAACTACACAGGACTAAAAACAGTAAAAAAATAAATAAATAAATACATATGGTGCTATGTCTTAATTTTCTCTACACTGAAACATTCCCTCTGTGGGTAAGAAAGAAGCTCATGGAGTTTTGAAGGTAAAAACGATACAAAATTGGCAAGATTCTTCCCAAGGTTATTAGAACATTAAACAATGGCTGGGAAAGAGGAGACTCCTGAACAGGCTGAATTAACTATAAGTCATGCTCTAAAAGTCAGGGGTGCAGCTTTGCTGACTTGTCACCCGTGTTGGGGTAAGCCTTCTGATGATGCAGCTGCCCTTGAGTCACCCATACTCTTCTAAATAAACCCTCATCCATGTGTCTGTAAGTTTGACCTGTATGGAATAGTTTCGTGGCTTTGTCATCAGTGCTCTATCTGGGATAAATACACATTATTTGTTTCTACAGGAAAATTCATGCAAGGAGCTGAGACTATATCTTTGGGATGACCAAGGTCAAACACTTCTATCATAGCCCCAGTCTTAATAAGTTGACCTGTAAACATAGAGTATCTAACATAACAAGACTGCAGTCATAGCGTCACGTGTATTAAGTAGCCCAGAGAAATACCCTTACTCTCTAGGACCAACGACTTTTAGACCAGCTATATTTTGTTATTGATGTTTACCAAAAGGGCCAAAGAGTAAACATTTTAAGCTCTTTGATGCTACAAATTATAGTAAATTTCTCATTAAAATAATCTGTGAAATATAAATGTAAAAACCCATTTTAGTTCATTGAATCATGAAAAACAGGCTATGAGCAGTAATCTACCCATCTATGGTTTGTTCAGTGATTTTCTGTATTCACAGAATGTAGGCCAAAAGGAATGAAAACAGAAATAGCATACATAGGTATTTCTAGTGGTCATGTACAAGTTTACTCCTATGTTTTTGGAATCCTATAGTATACTAAAGTTTTGGTGAGAAATACCTGCTGATGGGCCTTCATTCAAGTTCTAGCTCATCCAAACTCCCTTCCATCTTTATAATTCCATCTTTATAAGCATTGGAGCACATGAGCTGTCAACAACAGAAACTGGACAAAGTCAGTTGGCCAATGAAATTGGATAGCCATGTGATTATTTAGTTCCCCGTATATTGTGAATATCCTCCGAGGGCATTCAAATGCAAAGCAAAATCTCTCATATTTATTTGTATTCACAATTTATCTCCAATTTCCAAGTAACACATATTACTTACATGAAATAATAATAGGCTTTCTTATGATACAGATTGGTCCTATTCTAGCAAATAGCTGTAATACCCCTGATCCATCAGATCCCTCCACTTTAAACCTTTTAAGAAGTCTGAGTCATTAAAGACAAACTGAGCAAAGTGCAGTCACCAAACTCAAGGACCACGGTGTCCTTTTTTGTGTCCTTCCCTTTACTGAATAGTTGTATCCTCCAGAGTCTCTCTCCTCCCAGTGCATTGTCAGATAAAATTTTAAAATATGCTAAAATGACTCTTGGAAATATAATAAATAATTTTTAGTACAATATATACTTAGCACAGTATATACTACAATCTAATATTTGTAAAATACTTGCATTAAAAAGTTGCCCATGATAGGCTCGGGAGATAGCACAGTCACTGAAGTGCCTGCCATCTACGCATAAGGATCTGAGTTCAATCTCCAAAATCAACAACAACAACCATACACACACACACATTACACCATACCACACCTAAGAGACATAATGGTGCACTCCTGAAGAGAAAACAGGATAGCACTGGCAAAGATAGGATGGTGACTGTGGATTACTGACCAGCAGTGTAGCTTAATTAGCTAGCCAAATCTTGATCGTAGCAAATAAGGTAGATTTGAAGAAGACTCAAAATGTAACCATATGGTCTGCAAACACACACACACACACACACACACACACACACACACACAGCTTCAACAGACCACATGTACACATTAGCACATGTACACATATGTGCTTGACCATATTAACTGTTAAGTAGCTGAAGCTTATTTAATGAATCATTTCAAGCTTCTGTTTACTAAGTTTATCAAATCTACATTATGTCAGTGTGAATGCTTCTGCTGCTGAGACTTCTGACAAATAGTCTTCTCTGTCATTTCTGCTTTCTGGTTGTTTCACGCTCTCTCAAGCACTAATGGTTTCCAACACTTCCCATTCCCCTGACTATTGCGCCTTGCTAGTTTTCACTCACCTAGAGAATAAAATTCAGCTTCCTGAATACCGTGCCCCCCCAAAATTTCACTTCTCTGAAAATTTTCTTTCTTCCCTCTATTAAATGTCACTGCTTTATCAGTTTTATTCTCAAGGAGTATTTATCTATAAGATAATGTACATGTCATACAGCTTTTTAATTTTCATGATTGTTTGTGTACTGTTATATTTTGAATTAAAAGAGTAAAATAATTCCCACTTCAATTGGGTTCTATCATAATGTGCCAACCAATGGAGTAGTAAGGAGGCATGAAACAGCTCATCCAAAAACAAACAGCAAAAGTATCAAAATTATGATTTACTATGAAAGCTGTATTACTTAAAAGCTTCCTGTATTCTTTCCTCTTGAGACCAGATTTGGCCTCCTACATCGACCAGATTTGGCCTCCTACATCGCAAGGTCTCTATTTCATTAAGCGTGAACTTCCCACAAATTCTAGAAAAGTTGCGGCCCCATGGGGAGAAAGACAATATCAACCAACCAAAGCTCACTGGTCTAAAGCACCAGCTTGGGAACACGCATGGAGGGACCCATGGCTCCAGCTGTATGTGCAGTGGAGGATGGTCTTGTCAGGCATTGGTGGCAGTGGAAGTCTTTGGTCCCATGAAGGTGGGATGCCCCAGTGTAGGGGTATTCGAAGGTAAGGAGGGGGAGTGGGTGGATGGGTGAGGGCATATGTGGAGAGCCGTTTAGCCGCGCCCCTAAGGCGGACATGAGCCTTGGCCTGTCCTTGCCATTTACAACTCCTTGTATGGCGTGGGGCTGTGCTGACAGTGGTGTGAGGTTACATCTGACCGCTCTGGACGTATGGGCTCGGACCATGCCACGACTTGTGATTGGCCAGGATTGTGTACCTTTTACTTCTAGGCCGCCATTCTAAGATGGCGCCGGTTTTCCAAGGTCAGCTCAGCTTTCTGAGTAAACAAGCCCCGTTGGGCATGCGTTGGCCTTGAACCCTTCCCGAGCAGGCTTATGCTAATGAGGTATTGGCAGCCTAACCTATCCTGAGAGAGAACACGCACCTAGCCTGCCTAGGGTGGATATATAAGCAGCTCATTTCTGCTGCTTGGGGTCCCCTTAGTCAAGATTCGTTCCTGAAATAAAGCTGTCTGAGCAGGATCCGACCGTGTCGTGTCTTATTTGCTGGTCGAGGCGGACGCGACAGGCATACCCTCATAGAAGCAGCCTAAGGGGCGACAGGATAGGGAGTTCCTGTGGGTGGGGAATGGAGAAAGGGGATAACATCTGAAATGTAAATAAGTAAAACATCCAATAAAAAAAAAGAAAAAGAAAAGAAGAAAAAGAAAGAAAGAAAAGTACTGTAGGGAAGTCTATCCAGCAACAGATCATCCTCAGTGTCATATTTATAAGTAAATGAATCTGGACTGATTATGTAAGAAGCAATATGTATGTACTGCAACGATGAGGCACAAAACTTGTGGTTCACTATTGCCCAATTGGGTAAAAAATGAAGAGGCAAGGTATAAAAGAATGAAAGGAAATACTTTCATTATAACAGCCAACCAACTACCAGTTGGACAGATGCTAAATAATGCTTTTTACATAATGCTGATTTATGTTGGCATATTTTTATTATTTATTGGGTTTTTATACTTCTACCCCCCTTCTAATTCTTATTCCATTCCAATCCCCTTCACCACCACCCCCAACACTACATAGGAGAAAAAGAAGGTTAGAAGGGGAAGGGGGCATAGATCTCTTTCAGCCAACAAAATAAACTACTTCTTGCTGATTAGAGGTGTTGAGTTCCTTGGGGGCAAGTCCAATCTTCTTTGTCAGGATATCTCCAAATTTTCCTCCTCCTCCTCCTCCTCCTCCTCCTCCTCCTCCTCCTCCTCCTCTCCTCTTCTTCTTTTCTTCTTCTCTCTTCTCTCTTCTTCTTCTTCTTCTTCTTCTTCTTCTTCTTCTTCTTCTTCTTCTTCTTCTTCTTCTTCTTCTTCTTTTTCTTGTCAAATTGTAACAATAGGAACCAGGAGCAGCAGAGGGGAGAATCAGCTTCCTTCTTCATTGGAGTGCCTCTTTTCCTTGGGGTTCTAGCATTTATTCCCTCTCCAGAGTCCCAAGAATTAAATTATCTACAGCTGACAAAAAAAAAAAATCATGTTGCTCCTAGAGCATGAGACAATCATAATTAACAGCTGTGAACAAACTGAAGCATTCCTGTATCCCACACCTGGGATTAAAATAAAAACATTCATATAACTTGACTGGGTCTTTAAAGGAAACCAAATTTCTCACTATATTTCTACCTTTTAGTCCAAATGTCTTTTTGTCTAACATTAATAAACCGTATACAATAAGAACAATGACGAGAACTATCAAGAAAAAACTGTATTTACAATGTCCAGTCCATATGTATTTGGCAATCTTGGAAAAAATATTCCACTATCTATCCTATCTTTTTGAGTCCAAAATTTTGTACCTAAACCACTTTCTTATCATAATTTGCATTTATCAACCTAAAAATATCTTTTTAGACACTACAACATTTTCTTAGATCTTAAATCACTTAAGCTTTTATATCTTTAATATTTAATAGGGAAAACTATAAGACTAGTCTTCAACCTCACCAGATACCTGAGTACGATATTACCTGAGTAAACAGGAAGAACATAGCAAGCAGCTTTCAAAATGATAGAAATGACAGAGAAGCCTGGATACAAAGACAGTCACCCAAAATTCCTCTGTTTCACTGGGGCATACAATCTTTGACAGGCCCATAATAACTGACAGTCTCATCTGTGAAGCAGGAATTTTGAAGGAAAGGCCTCGCTTGTCTCTGCAAAGTGTCTTGCTTGTCCACAGTTAAGACAGCCTGCTGTCAGCTCTAGAAGCAAGGACTTTTTTCCCCTAGTGGCTAGTTTTGCCATATTTGAAGCAAACTATACGTAGATGTTCTTCAATACCCACCATTTCTTTGAAGTAGCTTGAGAATACTGCCAGGAGTAGATGACTCTGTCACAAAAGCCTTTTATTTATGTTTTATTTTTAATTTTATTTAATTAGTTTTACACTCCAGATTTTATCCCCCTCCAGGTCTACCCCTTCTGACTGTTCCCCATCTCATACCTCCTCCCCACCCCTTGTTTCCTCGAGGATGTCCCCATCCCCCCACCTCTCCACCCCATCAGACCTCTAAACTCCCTGGGGCCTCCAGGTTCTTCAAGGTTAGGTGCATTTTCTTTGACTGAACACAGACGCAGCAGTCCTCTGCTGTATATGTGTTCAGGGCCTCATATTGCCTGGTTGGTGGTCCAATGTCTGAGAGATCCCGGGGGTTCAGGCTAACTGAAACTGCTGGTCTTCTTACAGGGTCACCCTCCTCCTCAGCTTCTTCCAGTTTTTCCCTAATTCAACCACAGGGGTCAGCAGCTTCTGTCCATTAGTTGAGTGCAAATATCTGCATCTGACTCTTTCAGCTGCTTGTTGAGTCTTTCCGGGGGCAATCATGATAGGTCCCTTTTTGTGAGCCCTTCATAGCCTCAGTAATAGTGTCAGGCCTTGGGAACTACCCTTAAGGTATTTCAGACTTGAGCCTGTCACTGGACCTCCATTTCCTAAGGCTCCTCTCCATTTCCATCCCTGAAGTTCTTAAGACATCTTTAAATACCACATTATATACAGCTCTGAAGAATTTGAAGACCATCTATCTATAATATATTTGAATAGACAAATGTTGCTTGTTTCTAGCTATTTTTTATTATCTGTTTAACTTTGAAAACATATACAAGAAGCTAAATAAAGCTTATTTCTTTTTTATTGCATATTTTATTTACATTTCAGATGTTATCCCCTTTCCCCATTCCTCCCCCCTTCCAGAAACCCTCTATTACATCCCCCTCCTCCTGATTCTATGAGGATGTGCCCCCACCTACCCCCCCACTCCCACCTTCCCACCCTGAATTCCCCCACACTGGGGCATCCAGCCTTCACAGGACCAAGGACCTCATCTCCCACTTATGCCCAATAAGGCCATCCTCCCCTACATATATACAGCTGGAGCCATGGGTCTCTCCCTGGGTGCTCCCAGGGTTGTGGTTTAGACCCTGGGAGCTCTGGTTGGTTGGTATTGCTGCTTTCCCCATGGGGCTGCAAACCCTTTCAGCTCCTTCAGCCTTCTCTCTAACTCCTCCATTGGGAACCCCATGATCAGTTCAATGGTTAGCTGTGAGCATCTGCCTCTGTATATGTCAGGGTCTGGCAGACCTCTAAAAAGACAGTTATATCAGGTTTCTGTCAGCATGCACTTCATGGCATCCACATCAGTATCTGCCTTTGGTGACTGCACATGGGATGGATATCCTGGTAGAACAGTCTCCAGATGGCCCCTCCTTCAGTTTCTGTCCCATACTTTGTCTCCATATTTGCTCCCATGAGTATTTTGTTACTCCTTCTAAGAAGGACCAAAGCACCCACATTTTGATCTTCCTTCTTCATCAGCTTCATGTGGTCTGTGAGTTGAATCTTGGGTATTGCGAGCTTTTGGGCTAATATCCAATTAGCAGTGAGTACATACCATGTGTGTTCTTTTGTGATTGGGTTACTTCACTCAGGATGATATTTTCTAGTTCCATCCATTTACCAAAGAATTTCATGAATTCATTGTTTTTAATAGCTGAGTAATACTCCATTGTGTAAATGTACCACATTTTCTGCACCCATATTGATGTTGAAGGACATCTGGGTTCTTTCCAGCTTCTGGCTATTATAAATCAGGCTGCTATGAACATAGTGGAGCATATTTCCTTGCTAAGTGTTGGAGCATATATGGGTATATGCCCAGGAGTGGTATAGCTGGGTCCTCAGGTAATGCTATGTCCAATATTCTGAAGAACTACCAGACTGATTTCCAGAGTGGTTGTACCAGCTCCCACCAACAATGGAGGAGTGTTCCTCTTTCTCCACCTCCTTGCCAGCATCTGCTATCCCCTGAGTTTTTGATCTTAGCCATTCTGACTGGTGTGATGTGGAATCTCAGGGTTGTTTTGATTTGCATTTCCCTGATGACTAACGATGTTGAACATTTCTTTTGGTGCTTCTTGGCATTCGTGTTTCCTCAGTTAGGAATTCTTTCTTTAGCTCTCTACCCCATTTTAATAGGGTTGTTTGGTTGTCTGGAGTGTAACTTCTTGAGTTCTTTGTATATATTGGATATTAGCCCTCTTTCGGATATAGGATTGGTACAGATCTTTTCCCAGTTTGTTGGTTGCTGTTTTGTCCTATTGACAGTGTCCTTTGCCTTACAGAAAATTTGCAATTTTAAGAGGTTCCATTTGTCAATTCTTGATCTTAGAGCATAAGCCATTGGTGTTCTCTTCAGAAACTTTTCCCCTGTGTCCAAGTATTCGATGTTCTTCCCCACCTTCTCTTCTATTAGTTTCAGTATATCTTGTTTTTCGTGAAGGTCCTTTATCCACTTGGACTTGAGCTTTGTACAAGGAGATAAGAATGAATTGGTTCTGGTAGCACAGTCTGGTAGGATTTGCTGAAGGAGGGAGAGGTAGGAGAATCTAGAGTTTGAGTCCATCCTGGGATAAAGCTTATTTCTATAATTAAACAAACTAGTACCTAAGAATACAATTTTTAATAGTAGCTTCCATAAGACTAGAATTTTACATTTTAAGTGAATTGCATATGTACAACATATTCAGCAAGAGTTGAACAAAATAACATTAAATTCTATCAATATACAATAATCCATACCAGTGTAAAATACTTGAGACTAAGAGATTCAATAAATTAATATCCTATAAAAAGCATTTTACTCACATCTGTCCAACTGGTGGTTGGTTGGCTGTTATAAAGAAAGTATTTCCTTCCATGTACCTGCTTTACAGAAAGTGAGAAAGCCCAGATGTCGGTTTCTGTGCCAACCAAAAAGACAGGAAGGTGTTTTGCCTCTTACAAATTCTGGGGTTTTGTTCTTCCAGAACTGTTTAGATGATTATAGATTCTTTGAGGATAGAATGAAGGAATCCTGTTAATATCAAATGGAACATTCAATATCATGTTCACTTGCATAGAAAAAAGTAAACAGAAAATAATATCTATCTAGTATGAGGGAGAGAGAGAGAGAGAGAGAGAGAGAGAGAGAGAGAGAGAGAGAGAGAGTTTTCAACCAGAAGCATGTAAGATGACTTATTCAATTGCTTAGGTTCAAAACACATCATTTCCTTGGCATAAAACATCACTGAAGATTGGAAAAAATGAGCTAGAGATAGATTTTGTGCAAAAAATGTTCGCTAGGAAGCACACCTACATCGTTTACTATTTTTTCTTAGATCCAAATTGTATACATTACTTATTTTTGTGTAGATTTGATCTAGCCCTACCCTACATATAGTCTCATACAATATCTTGTATAGTCTGTAGGCTCAAGAAATACTTAAAGGAAATCAGTAAAAGTCAGTAAACATCACATAAGTGACAGATAAATCAGAGACCCATTTTTTCTCAGAGACTTTCTCCATAGGGACACATGTGACATTTCAAATATTGAAGCATATCCTTTATACATTTCTTTCTAGGCAAAACCACATGATCATTTACTGTGCTCCAAAAGATAGAAGTCCCATCCTAGCACTTATTGCATCACTTCCTGTGCATATAAGTAACAACCATAAACCATACTCACTCCTCCATGGTCTGCACAAATGGAACAATAATTTCTACTTGATTGTAAAAACAATCAATATCTCAAAACATATAATTAGCTTTCAAATATTAAAATATAATTATAATAATATAATTAAAGTGTGATTAAATGCATGTAATCATTCTCTCTGGGTCTCCACTGATACATTTCCCTTATCTTTTCAAAGTTGTATATAGAATTAAATGTTTTAACAAAGACTTACTGTGTTCAGTGTGTGTGTCTGTTGTGTGTGTGTGTGTCTGTCTGTGTGTGGTTTTGTGTGTGTGTGTGTGTGTAAAAAGACACATTCTAGTATACTCCAGTTCAAATAAAACAGATTTCTCCAAGTAAGGTTCATTTCTGTTTAGTTGACTTCCATCTCTTGTGTACCTAATAAATATTTTCTATAAGTATTTTCCATTCACCAGGACCTTTAGGTCACATTCTCTCTATATACTAACTACCATATTTTATTTCTATAAATATTTATCATCTATTATATACCATGCACTATACTTGGTTTTGTGAGAGAAAAAAAATGTTATCAAGAAGGAAGTATGTCTACAATTAGTAATAAAAAGTAATACAAAACGACCTCTGAGGCAGATACGATATATCTCTGCCTCGGTATCCATGGTGTTAATATTATCAAAGTCTTAAGATCTAGGATCATCTGGAGATAACCCCTGAGCTTGCCTAGAGGAAGCCATTAGATTGAAGTAGTAGAAGTAGAAAAACAAATCTAAATGTAGATAGCACCATACTGTGAACTGGGACTCAAGACTAAAGGAAAAGGAGCCCTAGCGTTCATTTAACTGTGGCTGCAATGGCAGCAGTTCCCTCAAGCTCTTGCCATAAAGCAAGGCATCTTCAACTGTGAACCAAACTGGACACTTAAGTTGTTTTGGCCAAGTATTTTTGTCATAACAATCAAACAAAAATAATTCCTACAGAAAATGTTATCAAGCATCAGTGCTGTTGCTAGGATAAACCTTGACTGTAGTTCTTGGACTTATGAAACTGAGTTAAGCAAAAAAAAAAAAAAAAAAAAAAAAAAAATTGAAATATTTTTGAAACTGTGAGCTACAAAAGCCTTAGAATTTTGCATTAAAAGCTTAATGGGTCATTCTGGTGAGGATTTAAAAAACAAAAATGCTTTGAGAAATATGGACAGTGGAGGTCTAGCTGGTGAAGTTCCTGAAGGGAGTAACAATCACACTGACAATCTAGAAAATCATTCAAGGGATATTCTATGAAAGAAGTTATTTGCATTCTATGTGTGCACTGAGAACTTAATTGAAGGTTATCACATAAAGTAATGGACAAATTTGTTTCATGGAAGAAACTTCACAGGAACATTTCAAGCCTATGACACTGCAGCTCTTTGTTTAGAACTCTCTCTCTCTCTCTCTCTCTCTCTCTCTCTCTCACTCTCTCTCTCTCTCTCTCTTACTCTCTCTCTCTTCTCTCTCTCTCTCTCTCTCTCTCTCTCTCTCTCTCTGTGTGTGTGTGTGTGTGTGTGTGTGTGTGAGAGAGAGAGAGAGAGAGAGAGAGAGAGAGAGAAACAAAAATAAAAATGTAAATTTTGGCAAGGAATATATTGTGTTGTCAAGAAGGTTGCAGAAAAAGCAGCTGTAATTTTTTTTTTTTTTTTTTTGCTAAAGATATTAACTCTACTAAATAGAAATATCTAGATTTATGCTAGGAGTTGAGCAATAGGAAGGAAACATGCTTCAGTGGTAAGAACTACCCATTAAAGGCTTTATTCTGAACATCTAAATTCATTTGAATGGAGTTCAAATTGAGAATGCCAGTAAGGGGACTCACTGTTTAAAACAAACAAACAAAAAATAGGGAAATGTTTCCTCGAGGTTTACCTGGGAAGCATACTAAATCTGATTTAAGCATGATACAAGACAGGCAGACTACATCTTGTGTTTCAGCAAAACTGAATAGCATCTTAAGTTTAGTAATAATGTTATATACTGATATACAGAAGAGTGAGGAATGATGGGAGGTTGTGCCAAGATTTCAAAAGGTTGAGACTAGACAAGGAAATATGTAGCAGGCTTGGACTCCCTCCAAAGAATCCACAATGGCAACCAGCACAAAGCTAAGGTGGTGAAGTTTAAGGTGCAATAACTACTATAGGATGTTGGAAATGCAGTAAGTGATGGATGCCTGCTAAGAAATGATGCATGAATGATGTACACCTTGCCCAAAAGAGAGACTTATGAGACACAAGACTGCTGGAGAAAAGGGACAGCAAGACTTCCAGAGCCCAGATGATTCCATCAAGAGTACATGTTGCACAAAAAGGAGCTGTACTGTTGGTATTTGTTCTGCTGATTTGTGTTCTCGGTTTTGGTGTTTCTTTCCTATAAAACCACTTCACTCTGTTGGAACAAAAAGGTTTATTTTATGTCATTGTATATTTGAAGTATACAAGTAGATTTTTTTGTTTTGTTTATTTTTAAGTAAATGCTAACATTTGAAAAATTGCCTTGGGTCTCAGAAGAAACTTATACTTGTGACTTTTAAGTGTTAGAACTATCAGAGACTGGAAGTTTTGAAGTTAGACTGAGACGACATTTTTACTATAACATAGCAATAAGAACACATGGGTTTAGGGTGAGAGGTGGTTTATAAGCCATATGTTTTGAAGTCAACTTCACACAAGTAAGACTCCGATTGTTAATACTCATTGTTAACATGACAGGCTCTAGAACCTCTTAAGGCAAGTTTGTGAGAGAGTCTCTGGGAGTCTCTAGATTGAGCTAAGTAGAAAGACTTATACTAAATGTGGGTTACATAAGCTCATGGGCAGCGATCACAGGCTAAATAAAAAGAAGGTAGGCTGAGTACTGGCATTCAGCTCTGTCTTCTTCCTGACTATGGATTCAATGTGATCAATTGCCTCAAATGCCTGTGGCCCAGACTTTCTTATGATAGGTTATATACTTAAGCTATGTGCCAAATGATTCTTTCCATCCCTAAGTTGTTTTAACTCAAGTATTTAGTCATGGCAACAGAAAAGGAAGTGATACAGTGTCACAGGGGCTACAAGTGTTTGTACATGTGTCATAAATCTTAATAGGAATTGTGTTTATAGATATACATATATAGATTTAATGATTTTTTAAAAATGTGGTATGACAATGTTCCTGCCAACAAAGGTCACCTAACACATCTCCCAATACATAAGAAGCCCTGTTTGTAATGGTTGGTCAGGACTGTCTAAGATACTCTCAAAACATACAGCCTACTGTTTGTACTTGATTGGTCCCAGAGGTTGAAGATAAATGTCTATGGCTGAGTACACTATGTACTTCAGAAACAGGGCTCAGAGACCCAGAGCTGGAATTGATCTGAATGTCTCCTCCCTAAGAACTAGCTTTCATGGTACAAGAACATACCATGCAAGTTTCTAAGTGAAGAAATGAAACAATAGTCCTATTGTGGAGGCTCTTGGGGCTGCTTCTAGGAAATAGGTAAGAATTTTTGACCTTTGGCTAGGACAAGAAAGTAAGCTCAAGAAAATTACAGTGAAGGAATTTATTCCTTTTATCTTGATCATCTTGATAAGTCCCTAGAAACAATGACCTTGGTGCCTTTGTTTATGCCTTACTTGTTCCTTGACTACATTTTTATGCCTTGTTTGTATCTTGACTACTTTGTTTATGTCTTAGAAGTGACCCTATTCTTTGCATGTACCTAGAATGATATAAAAGCAGACTGGGAAAAACTAATTCCACTTCACCATTTGTTGGGGTCATACTATAATGTTGTCTCATTGTCTTTTTTTTTTTCTTTAATCCTACTCCCTCCCTCGAGACCCTGTTGACTGATTAAGTTGGCTTGGTCATCCTACCAGCATTGATGCCTATAAAGCACAAGATAATCACCATGGCACAGTAGGCTTAAAGTTGGCATAGTGGCATGGAACTGTAGCAGAAGCCAATATCTCTCTAATCAGATTTATGACCCTCGCAAAAAGAAAGAAACAATGCCTGGTAGTGGAAAACTAATTTTTCAGTGCTAGTAAAACCACGGTTATTGGAGGAGAATCTATAATCACTACATTACTAAGTCAGCATAATCCTTAACAACAATATCGAAATATTGATGCTTATACTCTCAGAAAAGTCTTCTCTCACCAAGGAAGACTCTCTTTGTGACAGAAAGACACATTATAGGAAACCAATCAAAATTCAGAATTGGAAACGCAATTCCAATGACTACATCTGCAAAGCACTCTGCACACTCGGGGAACATTGCATAAAGAAGGGCAGAAAATTAAAAAGGAACTAGAGCATCAGGAGCATGCTGTGAGATGGTATCTTCTAGTAATATCAGAAGCCATATCAATCCCATCAAGTCTCACCATCATGACTTCCCAAAAGTGAGTTCAACAAGGATTATGTCAATGGACATATCAAAGCGAGCAAAGAAAATTCATGAGGCTTCAACCCTATACAAAGAACTATAGTCCTGGTATTCTTCTCCAGGACAGGGAAGTGCACACCAATTCCTTATCCAATGCCAAATGGTCATCTCTAAAAACATGTATACAAGTAATATTATACAGACTTGACAGTTATATTTAGGAATGTGTGTGTATGTGTTTCGTGTGTGTGACACACACATACACATATGCAAATGCATGTGTGCATATATATAAAATATATGGGAATATATTTTCCTGTGTATAAACAGATAATAAATAAATGAAATATGTGTTTAGGAGTATATGTTATGTATGGATTATATACAGTTAAATTATGTATAATACACATTCCTAAATATGCATGTACATATATGCATACAATAACAATGAAAAAGAGGCAATGAATTTGAAAAAGAGTAAGTAGCATATGGGAAAGATTGGAAGGGGAAAAAGGGAAGGAAGGGATAAATATTATATTAAAATCTCAACAAGTTAAGAAATAGAAATATATTTTCCATGAGAGGAGAGGCCCTTGGTCCTGTGAAGGCTTGATGCCCCAGTGTAGGAGAATTTGAGGGGTTTGGAGAGACAGGAGTGGGTAGGGGAACACCCTCATAGAAGCAGGGGAGGGAGATGGAATAGGGAGTATTGGTGTGGGGAACCAGGAAAGAGGATGCATTTGAAATTTAAATAAAGAAAATATCCAAAAAAAAAAAAAAAGAAAAAATATTTTCCTAGTAGGTAATACAATATCCATTAGAAAAAAGAATATATTAGGAGGTGATGAATAACAGATGGATCAGAATTAAGCAGAAAGTAAAGAAAATAGGCATGTCATTGTGATGTGGTTGCACGAAGACAAGAAGAATGTACAGTTATGGTATGGTGGACTCAGAGGCTATACCATGATTATTATAGGCCTCTGACTCAACTTTCATTGGGATTATAGACACAAATAAACCAAAAATCAAATTGTGTAGACACAATCAGAGGCTTAATGTTGTCTTAAGGAAATTAAATTTGTCTTTATCTTGTAAGGTGTATAATTAATTTGTATTACATATTAAATGACAAAGTTCTTGGACACAAATTCTTTTATAACAGGCATTTTCTTAATTAAGGTTATTATTGCTGTGATGAAATACCATGATACAAATCAACTTAAGTGCAAAGAGATTATTCCACTTACACTGCCATGCCGCAGTTCATCATGGAAGAAGTCAAGGCAGGAACCCAAGGAAACCAAGAATCTGTAGGCAGGAACTGAGATAGAAAGTATGAAGGAGTGATGTTTACTAGCTTGATCATGTCACCTGCTTAGTCTGCTTTCTTATATAACCCAGGACCACTAGCCCATGGATATCATCACCCATCATGGGCTGGGTTCTCCCACATCAATCACTGATTAAGGAAATGCCTAGTAGATTGCCTGAAGCCTGTTATTATCAACATGTTTGCTGAGATGAATGTTATCTATGTAAGGTAGTTGTTTTTGTTACTATAGTGGTTGTCGCATCCGCCTTGGCCAGCAAGTAAGACGCGACACGTCGGATCCTTCTCAGTCAGCTTATTCCAGGAAAGGCTCTGACTTAGGGACGGGAACTGGACGAGGACTAGATAGGATGTATGGCCGGACCGGACGGAAGGCCGGAGGAGGCAAGGAAGGCAGGGAAGAAGGAAGGAAGCGAGCGAAGGCCAAAAGGCGCAGCAGCAGAAGCGAGCTGCTTATCTAGCTGCCCTAGCGCGCTGGGGATGTGTCCTCTCAGATAGTTAAGCTGCCAATACCTCATAGCATAAGCCCGCTCAGAAGGGGCACGAGCCGTCGCATGCTCAAGGACTGGTTTACCAGTTTCTGAGCTGCCACTCTGGAAGCCAGTGCTTCATTGTCAGGTGCTGTCATACGATTTGTAACTGTAAACACACTGTACAAGTGTGTGTTTATATTCTATGTACTCAATATAACAGCACTGTACCAATAAATTAAGTCATGACAACATCATTAGCATTACATTACCACAATTCACTATCAGCATGACTGTCATCATCACAGCTGCCGCCGCCACACCACCACCACCCCCACCACCAGCACCATATCTGCATTGTCTGACTCTATGTGTCGAATTCTGAATTTTTTAAATGTCACAATATTCTTTAAGTATAGTGCTCATTTTACACATTACTGAACACTACCTATGGAAAATTAGACAGTATCTTATCTATGGCTAAAAAAAAGAGTAGCAGATTCTTAAGTAATCCTGACATTGAGCTTTAATATTCATACACCCTTGTTTCTCTTGATAAGTATCTATTTATTTTATCTTCCTTTGACAATTCATTCAATGTGATGTTACAGTGGCACAGTGTCCTTCAGAGAACAGTATGAGAAGTTGTGCAAGGTGTGAGATCATCTTAGCTTCTGGGACAGATGTGAACCTCACCAATAGATCAAATAGTGACTAACCACATTTAACCTGGAAACCCAAAAAGTACTCAAGGCTAAAAGTACTTTTCTAACTATGATAATTGTTTTTATCTTTATCTTCCCTGAAATTGACAGGTATCATTAAAACCTCCTCCATAAAACTTTTTAGCAGTTAACAAAATCTGAGTCTCTATTGGGAAAAGTGAAGGCACATTTTTTTATATGTATAAACTGAATTTTGAGAGGTACAGCGTTGGAGGTTGTCATGGCAACTTTTCTCTCTCCTTCCCACTGTTTTTAGCATTTTTTATTATTAAAGAAAACAAAATATATATATATAAGCTGTCATTAACACCACTTCCAGTGGACTGAGACCATTTTTCCAAATATCTTATACTCCAAGGCACACACCAATAATACACTAAACTGGGAAGAAAAGGCAGTTCAGTTTCTCCACTTTAAAAACAGAAAGCTGAGTTCAGCCATTCGCTCATTTACTACATACAGTCTTGGACTTCCTCACCCAAAGTATTCAAATCTAGGACCTTGTGAATATACACTTGAAAAAGAAACCTTCCCTTGATGCTTAAGGAAATTGTATCATGGAGGAGATGAGAGAGAATGAACATTTAAAGACAATATATAAGAGAAACTCAAATGCTGTTGGTTCATAGAAGAATGTATTTCATCAGGTAGCACTCATGAACAAGGCTTGTTGGAAGAAACACTTACTAAAAACTTAACCAGGAACTGACAGCTGGGAAGCTAGGTTTGATCATCCCAGGTCTTCTTCCCTGCCTGAAGACCCAAGGTTGTGTTCACCCAAGGCATACTTGTGGCTTGTAGATTTATAGAAGTGAATAATCTGACTGATAACTGTAAAAGCATGGTGATATATAAAAAGGTAATGTGAGAATTTGTAAGGATAAAGAGACGGAAAACCAGGAAGTCAAGGGAGTCAGCTGGTGTGGGATTAATTACTCTTTATTCTCCATGTATTGAAGCTCTTTCTCTCTTCCTCTATCTCTCTCTGTCTCTCTGTCTCTCTCTCTCTCACACACACAATCTCTCTCTCTCTCTTTCACACCACACACACACACACACACACACACACACACACACACACACACACATCTTATAACAAACCTAAAAGAATTTGTGTGCAAGATTAAAATAAATGTTTTCTAAAATAAGACAAAATAACTTTAGTTAAGGTGCTATGGTTGTTTTTTAATAAACAAAGATCAAGAAAAGTCATTTGTACATGCAAACTAGTTGGAGAATTTTCTCATTATTTACTTTGACTTTTTTCAGGGGCAGCAGTTAAAAACTAAATTTCAAATTTGTTGTACTTAAAATACTCTCTCCACACCTTGGGGGAAAATTTTAAAAAGAAAAAATTCTCTTGAACCCATGAATTCATGGCAGTCAGCAGGTACAGAAAACATTGTGCCTCATAAGAAAATCACATCATGGACACCCAGCTAAAATGGGGCAGACCCTAATATTATCAAAGTAACTCAAAAGTGTCCTGACTCCAGTTATTTTTAAAAGGTCATTCAACCAACTCCTGGAAAGTCTCCAGGCTTTTACTTGGAAACTTAACAGTTGTCAATACATTCTAGCCTAGATTCCTTCACAGTGAAGTACTTTCACAAACAGAAAAGAATTACATTTTTTCAAGGTCAGATGGTTATTTGAACACATAATTGCAACTCTCCATTTCATATGGCAAGGCTGTAAATTTCCCTTCTTCCCACTGGATACAATCATTTCAGAGTGGTCATAGCCTTGTAGCTCATGCTGATCAGGAGTTATATCTAGCAGCTGTTTCAGTCCCCAGTTAATTAAAAATAGGAAAGCAAATTAATTATTACTTAATATATGCAGTTGGCTGATAGCTAATTTTTAGAAGAACAGAATCATAAGGGCTATAAAAATATAAGCAAATTATCCTAGCAGATAAAAAATCAGAGATACAGAAAATTTTTGATTTGACAGTTCAGCTATTACCTTTTCTACAATAATAAGAATAATTTATCTTTCATAAGCACTAAAAGCAAAGAATAAGATGGATATGCTTTGATATGTAAGTACTAGGGGAAAAACTAAGGCATGGCTTGGTACAAAGACAACAGAGTCCATTACGGCTAGAAACACTTAGAACTGACCAGGCTCCTTTTCAGTCTTGATCTTGGCCAGGTTTGCTATACTGCAACTATCTACATATCATTTAAACAGCATCACAGAGAGCAAAATGGTTAGTTGAACAGCTATGAATGGGAAGTGAGAGATTCTGGACTCTTTCTGCCATGATGACTTGTTTCATGGCTTCATGTAAGGTACAATGATTTTGCAAATCTAACTAGAAAGTACTGGAATTAGAGTTAGGAACAAATAGATTCCAGTAACAGCTGATTTACCCAGGAGAAATCATTAAGCCTCTAACTCTACTTTGATTGAAACAGGAACAATGCATCTTGTGTCCTAGGCAGAGAAGGCAGTGGAAAATTTATACACACCTATTAAGACTTCAGAGGAAGATATTTAGATTCTTCCTAGACTCAAAAGCTGATGGCTTTTTTCTTTTCTTCTCTTTTGCCTTTGGGCATTCATCTTAATTGACATTTCTACAGCTTTCCTAATACCAGGAGACCCACTATGTCTAGACATCTTCAGGGCAATTTTATGCTGCTTCTACAGAGCAATTATTAAGGGTAATTCATTGTGTATATCTGTCACCTTTCAACCGTGACATCAAAAATGACAGTAGCTTTCTTAAATTCATATTAGCATTTTTTCCAAGGGCTCTAATCCCTCTTAGCTCATTGTGACCTACTATCATCCCAAAAGAGACCTGTACTCAAGTCTTCAATTCTCATTATAGACAGAGAAACTGAGAGTTACAAATGAGTAATTGGTCTCTGGAGAAAGGAGAGATTAGAAAAGAGAATCTCAGCACTCTGTCCCATAGGAATAGCTTTCATGGTGAAATTCAATGAGAGACACAGAAATGAGCACCTGAAATACAATTGGTCCCTTCTCAGCTCATTAAGGTATTTTATAATATACCTTAGATATGTACATAAACAGATTCTAATATTAGAAATTCAGTTAATAGTTATTGAGCAAACACATCATGTCAAGCGTTTATGTCTCATTTACCTCTCATAGCAATCTTCATATAGCAAGATTGAGTAATTTGGCTGTAGTTACAGAGTCCTTGGTTTAAAGAACAAAAGAAGTCAACATATCCTAAAGATACTTACATATAGCATTATAATTCTTCATGTGTAAAAGAAAAATGTCTAATGGAACAACGGGGACAATTTGAAGGGTAGAAAGGCATGAGACAGGAGGTGAGTGAAAATGAGGTAAGTATACATACGTGTAATGCATACTTTGATGAGATGGCCTTATGCAAACCAATATGATAAAAATAAGTCAAATTTAACAAAAACAATTTATTGAAGGACACATTTTTATTTAAGTTAGCTAATATAAAGAAGGGAAAATAGGGAAACTTCAGTCAAAACTTGAGTTCACATTCTATGTGAGTGGTTCATGGATTATGTGATATGAGGTGTGATTCAGTCAAAAAACAAATGCAATGTGAGCCATGTGGCTATCCTGACTGGGTTCATTTCTGGCTTCCCACTGTTTCAGGCCCTCAACATCTCACCTTTCCTGTCTCCACAGTATCCTGTCCTACAAGATTTTATTTTGCTCTGTGGATAGTGCAGTCTACTCACTTCTTAGGGATTCTTCTCTACTTCAGAGCCTCCTCATATTCTGGTTCCTTTTCCTGTAACTCATTCTGTACCTTCAAATCCTAAATAAACAGTTAATTGTGTCTACAATATGGCAATGAGATTCTCCTTTATGTTTTATCATCCTGAAAGTTTGAGTGGTATACATTTCTCTTCATGCATTTTAAATAAGGACATATGAGTACGGAGAAACATTATGTGACCCAGGATGAAATGGCTAAATGGTGATTAAACTAAAGCCCAAATCTAGTTCTGATTCAAAAATTTTGTTTGTCTGTTTTGGATTGTTCTAAACAGCCTTCGTAACTGTTCTCATTACTGTGATTAAATGCCTGACTAGCAATTTAAGGAAAGAAGAGGTTGAACTTGAACTTATAGAACTAAGTCTGTCATGGCAGGGAAGGCACATCTCCAAGAGCAGACAACTAACCTGCCATGATTCATCTGCAGTCAGAGGAAGGAGCGTCAGTGCTTATGCTCACACTGTCTTTGTTTTCTCTGACTCATTCTCAGACCCTAGCCCATGGTATGAGTCTATCTAAAGCTAGGGTGGGTCCTCCCTCCTAAATCAACCTAATCTGGATATTCAGAGGTGCTCTCATAAATTCACCTAATCTCACTAACCACTCAGAAGTATGCATGGAAGTTTGTTTCCTAAGAGATTCTAATTTCTACCAATGCAACAGTATTAAGCATTCAACAACTTAGATATCAGGGCATTTCATGGTATAAGTTGTTGGCTCTTTTCACAGTACTGGGATAACTTTTCATGTTGCCCAGGAATTCATGATCTCTGACCACCTTGCTGACCATCTCGCTAATATAGAGGAAAATCACATGG
This sequence comes from Mastomys natalensis, assembly GCA_021653895.1. Lineage (NCBI taxonomy): Eukaryota > Metazoa > Chordata > Mammalia > Rodentia > Muridae > Mastomys > Mastomys natalensis. The sequence continues at coordinate 113,043 of JAJTUV010001450.1, forward strand.
CATTAACTCAGTTCCTATTTTCTGGATGTGATTACTGTAAAAAGGACTTGAGATTAAATCAAAATTGCTTGGCAGTCATGGTGGTTAGTATCGATAATCTCAGCATTTGACAGGTTGGTCCAGCAGGAGTACTAGGTAGAAGCCAATCTGAGCTAGTTAGGTGTAACGAGCTGTTGGCCTTCTGGTCCCAAGCTCCCAGGATAACAACTCAACTTCAATTATATTTAGAGATACCAAGAGCATACAGCTAGGCTCATTCCCTGACTAGCTAATGATTTAAAAGAACTAATTTTTACTAATTTATATTGTGCCACATAGCTGGTTAGCTCCTCTCAGAGGTGTCATATATCTCTCCTCATCACATACATGATTCCCTGCAACTGACTCTATCAGAGAATTCTTCTGCTTCTACCTAACCTTTTGGATGTCCTACCTTTTATTCCTCCCTTTCCTATAGATTTTTAAATTAACATGTGATGAATCCATACAATACAGAAGATATTCTCTGTATAGTTAGATAATCCCAGTTTTGTCCCCATGGTAATACCCTAACTCTGAAATCTTAATTGTTTAGGGGATGCAGATAAGTGTTAAAGCACCTGTCTAGCATTCAACAGACCATGGGTTTCAGCGCTTCTGCAAGACCCACACAGAAAAAAGAATCCAAGTCATTGAGGTGGATTGTTGTATTATATGAGCTAACTAACTTAAAGAAATTTTTAAAATAGACAAATGCTGTGTCATTTTCTTATTTACTTAGTTTAAACATGAAGTTTATGGCATCTGCTGCACTTAGGTCTTAGCCTACTATAGCAGATATAAGAAATTTTGATATGTGATTTCACCAGTTTATGAGAAATCAAACAAAAATCAAATAGCGAAATGTACCAATAAATACTGCAAACCGTGGATGTGAAAAAAAAAAAAGAGAGAACTCAGAGATGGGACAGAGAATCATAATGCAAAAAGATAGATGCTCTAAATTATTTTTCTTGTGGTCTCAGACCTGGAAGAACATGCCAGTTCTTCAACAAGCAAAAAGTTAAGGTGAAGGGAAACAGAAAAATTGTCAAAACCAAGAGAGTGATCAGGATCAACGAGTGTGCTGTGATCAAAGTATAGAAAGAAGAAAAGAATCAGCGTACCTGTGAAGACAGGTAGACAAGGAAGTCATCCACATACCTGTACTGTAGCCTGAAGTATGAGTTCAGGTACTAGGGGAAAGGCAAGGACCAAACCAAAGTTCACAGTATCCTTGCATACTTGCTCTGTGAGATTCAAACAAGCATCTGTAGCCATAGATAGACTTCATGCTGCAAAAGTTTTGAAAGACACAGTAAAGGCTTTGGGCTTTAATCTTATTGCATCCAGAATTTGACCTATGTGTTGTCAGCCAGAAACACCCAAAATTATTGTTTCATGATATTGATTAGTATCAATATTAAATATCCTGTATCCTTGAAATCTTGTTAGTACAGTAACATAAGATTCTCTCCACTGATGAGACTTTCTAAAATGCCATAGCATAATACAAGGCTGTTTGCTCTCAGAGCTTATTCCCTCCAGATAATATTCAAGCTGCAACTAACTGGAATATTAGACAATAATATTCATATGGCTGAAGACACATGGGAAAAGTTAAAGGGAATGAAAAACACAGCAGTGATGGCCTGTAAATAGTGGAATAATTTCTATTTAGTCACAGTCCAGGGTTCTCTACAGCTAATCATTCCCACTCTAAACATAGACATTTTTAGAAGTGGAAGATAGTTCAGCTATGATCCTTTATCCTGTATTGGCAGTTTTCTTATTCTGTTGGAAAAAGTTGACCACTTCCTTACCTCCTTCAACTTTGGGTAATGTTCTTTTTCTCTTGGAATGGGAGAGACTGAATCATAACTCAACTCCAGGGTTAACTGGAAAACACTAGTACATTATTAAACTTAACAAAAATGAATTGAAAGCAAGTACAGAAACAAAATTTGCCTACAAACATTTATAGCAGGACTAATTCAGATAGCCCCAAGTAGAAGCAAGTTAAATGAGTATCAGATAATAAGCAGATCATGTGGGCTACATCCATTCAAGGAAATATTATTACCTCATGTAAGGAATAAAGTACTAATATATGTTACATGTGATCATAATTTACATTTCAGAAGCACAAAGCTAAATGAAAAAAAATGTATAAAAAATATGTTTTAATGATTCAATTTGAATGAAATGCTCAGAATAGGCAGCCACATGAAAACAGGATAAGGAGACACCCAATGAAGAGGAAGAAGTTCCTAAATGTTCTGGCAGTGGACAAAGGAAGCAGTTGAGTGATAAAGAGAGATTTCTTTTCTGTATCCTGAATACACTTTTACTACTAAGTAGAGTTGATAGATGTATAGTTTTCTGAGAATACAAGTGCCACTGAATTATGTTTATTTTGACTGAAAATTTCATTTTTAATTGGATATACATTTCCATGTATGAGTATATGCATATGAAGAGAGGCATTGAGTCCCCTACAGCTAGAGTTAACAGGCAGTCAATTTCCCCAATATGGGTGTTGGGAATCAAACTCAACACTCTGCAAGAGCAGTATGCACTCTTAACTACTGAGCCATCTCTCCAGTTCCTATGTTTTATATCTTATTATCCATGTAAAATTTAATATCTGACTTCTATACAGCTTTTTGTGTACATGGGATATTTTTAAATTAGTACATTTAGGACAAGCATCCTTTATCTACTTTGAAATCAAAAGATCTAAAACTAGAAAAGCCAAGGAATTCACCTGAATATATAAATCTCTATTTTCTATTTAAAATGTAATGAACAATATTTGAAGATGTGCATTTCCAATAAGCAACACACTAGTCCTGTGTCTGCTGTGTGTATAATCTTAGATGTATAATTCCCATTTTGAAAGCAGACAGAATTCTATCATTGCAAAGTTTTAGGTTTGGATTCATATAGTTGATAAGGTTGTGGTCTAGAACTTCTAGGTATTTTCAGAGTTTCTGAATGTTGTTCATACATTTGAACAATTTAAAATTTAAAATAAACTCAGTTTAAGTTATTCTACAAAATGTAATAGGTCCTCATTATAAATAAAACCAAATTAAATCAACAATGCACAAAATTGGCTAGAATTTTCTGTTTAATAAGGTAAACTGAGTCTACAAAATGAATCCCCTTATAAAATTTATATAAATCTCAATTTCTAAAAAAAAGAAAAAAGAAAATGTTCTTTTACTCTCTTGTTTTCTATCCAGGCTCAGATCTGCTACCAGCGATTGATAACCAAACATACAAAGCATGCCTGATGTTTCTGAACTGTTCTCACAACCGTAGAAATAACTAAGTCACAACAATAAGAAAACACAAGGCGAAGGTAATTTATCACACTCTGTCTAAAATTCTGAAATATTTTTCAGCCTTACTTCTTAATCTTACATGTTTGAGTAAATAGAACAAAACCACATTCCTCCTCTGATATATGTGGTTACTTATCCATAACTGATTAAAACATTTCTGATGAGCAATCATATTTCATGACTAAATCAATGACACATTCAAATTAGTTATGTACTACCATGCATTACATGTTTATGATTTGTCAACTGAAAATTTCAAATTTTAAACAACTAGTATTGAGAGTTTTCTAAAGGTCTTAACTGTATTATGAAGGCATACTGTAGGCTTAGACTTTTCAAATCCTACTTTAATAAGGGTTCTTAAATGCTTCAATCTCCCTTATAGCTCACTGACCAAAGGTAGAGGAGAAAAGGAGCATGGACCTATTTAGAAGGAGTTCATTGGGGCAATTCCAATCTTGGCTGTCTGCATTCCAGTTCACTAACAACATACCAAACCTGAATCAGCAGTAGCTCAATATAGAAGAAACCAAATAGCTCTGCCGATTGGCATGAGTCTGTCAAAGCAGCAAGAAGCAGCCAGAACACCACCAGAAGTTCTTTGGTGTATTTCTCTCTGCAAAGTCACAACAAACAAAGATAAGCAAAGACCAGCAAGGCAACCCAATGTCAGAATATCATCCAGTGTCTGTTGGTTTACACTTATACTTTCCAAACATCACGTGTCCACTCAAGCATCAGCTCCAGCAAAACATAACATGCCCTTTCACTAAAGGTTCCAGAAAAACACCACGTGTCTGTTCTCAGCTAAACATTCTTTCACATGTCTGCTTCAACAAAATATTCCCTCATAAGAAAGCTTCCTGAAAAACATCAAATGATACAATTGAGTTTCCAAGGAAACCAGAAATTGTCACTTAATCTACCTCAATTTGTCGTGTATCTAAAGGATTAAAAATAACCCATGACATCGTAGTGAGTCCTGAGAGTAATTAAAAGAAGCCATCTTGAAGACATAGATGATCTTATAAATCATGTTTATAAGATGTTCCGTAGATGGTCATTGGGAGGAACACAATACGAAAAATCTCCCCAAGTAGTATATTGTGGTATGTTAGTCTATCATCTGGATCCATTATCTATTATTTCTTTCAATGCATTAGTGATTACACTGAGGCTTAACAAAGGTCAACTGAATCATCAGAGGAAGATCTAACTGACAAGCTCCTATAAACCTATAGAGAAAATAGTTCAGAACATTAGAGGAGTTTATCCTCCAGATAAACTGATCAACTCTAGATTCCCAGGGTGCATAATGAATTCTACACAAGTTACCAATTCTTCAAACTACCATATCTGCAGTGTCACTCCTCAGAACTCTGATCCCCTATACACACATATATACTAGCTTTCTGCTTAATACCAATTTTTTGTATCAGTATTTCTTTGCTTTATAAGATCAATTTTATTTTGTAGACTATCTTCATGTTATATAATAACAAATTAGACATCCTTCTCAATGGTGAAATATCTTATACGCCTTCTATGCAATGATGTCCATTCTTTTATAATTGCATTCCACATTTCACATTGCATTGCATATGCTACCCAGCCCAAATAGGTAAGACAAACACTCAAATCAGAAAAAAAAAAGAGTACCAACCTCACCTATTTGAAGAAATAAGCTCATAGAAACCCACCAAATTCTAGAAACAAACTTTTAAAACTAATAAATTTGTTAATATTTAATGTTATAAAATCATCATTCAGAATTTAACAGTATATATACACCAACAATAAAATATCTGAAAAAATACAAATTTAGTTCTTTGTTACTAAAGAAGCTTCTCTTTACAAAAGACACAGACCATCACAGAAAACCACCACCAATCAAATGCAAGGTTGTAAATCTCAGACCCAATTGATATATCTACAATACAACTCCCAGAACTAAGGCAGGGATTATTACAGAAGAGGGGACAGATAGATTGTTAAGACCAGAGAATCATGAAGATTATTTGAGGTTTTGTCTCCTAGGAATATTAGAACTATACCCATAAAGTCTCACTGTCATGACTTCCCAAACTTGAGCTGAACCAAGACAACAGCTTTGGACATGCCAATGCTGCTGGGTGAAAGCCAAAGAGTCTTCAACCCTACCCAAAGAACCACAGGCAACTAATAAATGTTAAGTATGAGAAATAATCTTCTCCAGCAAAGAGCACATGAACTGGTTATCCAGTACCAATGGATAACATACCTGAAAACACATATATATGTCATGTTATACAGATATATGTATATACATATGGATATATGTATGTAATAACAATTAATGAAGAATTAAGCCATGAATTTGAAATAGAATGAGGAGGGGTATATGACGGGATTTGGAAGGAGAAAAGGGAAAGGGGAAGTTATGTAATTATAATCTTAAAAAATGAAATAAAACCATAAAAACTAAAAGAAAAGAGAAAGAAGCAACTAAATGAGTAGCTTAACTTTAGCAGCCAATAAGCTAGAAAAGATGAATAAATAGTACAAGTCAGAAATGCAGTAAAGGAGAGATTATAACAACAATTAAGAAATATTATTGCACCTAAGAAATCAGAGACAGATGAATTACATGGACTACTTTTTATTTAGCCTAATATAGTGAAAGTAAAAGGTTTTAATACCTAAATGGTATGAAAATGTAGATGATTCAGTAGTAAGTATATGTATTTGTATAAAAATGGTCAAACTACCTAAGAGATATTTCACAAAAGATATGTAAGTTTAACGGGTATATGAATTCAAGTTAAAAATAACTGAACATCAGAGAAATGTAAATTAAAACCACAATAAGGTCTCACCTCACACTTACTGAAATGTGTGCTATTTTTAAAGAATGAAAGTCAGTATGCACTGTTGAGGATGCAAAGCAAGTGGAACCCTTGAACACTGTGGGTGGGAATGCAAATTGCTATAACTATTATGAAAATCAGCCTGATAGTTCTTCAAAGCCATTAAATATAAAGCTTCCAGGTGACCTAGCAATCCCATTTCTGGGACTACATCCAAAAAATCCAGAATCAAGATTCCAAAGAGCCATATGAACTCTCCTAGCCATTACATTATTCAGAATAGTCATGATTTAGTGTCAGTATAATTGTCCACGAAGGAACACAAGGATGAAGACTATGCGGTAATATATACAATGAAATATTAGGAATCTTTTTAAACATCAGTTCTGTCATTTATAATAACATGAATGAACTTGGGTCATTACAATATATAACATAAACCATTCACAGATAAACATGAATGATGCAATTTATATGTAGAGTCAAACAATGTTGACATCATAGGAACATTACGTAGAAAGTTCATTTTAGAGTCTGAGGAGAAAAGAGAAAAGTAGGGGAAGGTTTTAGTCAAAGTATGGAGAATATTCCTAGCTGTGAGGGATACGGAGCTTGAAGTAGTCACCTCCTATAGACAGGCAAGATTCCTAATGAAGGGATAAGGGCACCAACATACCCGCAGCACTTTCAACCCAAAATTTTTCCTGCATACAAGAAGTACAGGTGCAAAGATGGAATGGCCAAGCAATGACTGGCCCAACTTGAGACTTATTTCATGGGCACGAACAAATTCCTGACACTATTAATGATACTCTGTTATGCTTGCAGACAGGATCCTAGCATAACTGTCCTATGAGAGACTCTACCCGTCAGCTGACTGAAATAGATGCAGAGTCCCACAACCATCTATTAGATGGAGCTCTGAGAGTTCTGTGGAAGAGGTGGAAGAAGGAAGGGATAGGGACTCCATAAGAAGACCAACAAGGTCAGCTAACCTGGACACTTGGGGACTCCAACAGACTGAACCACCAACTTAAGAGACTACATGGGCTATACCTACCAGCACCCCTGCATACACATATGTAGAAGATGTGCAACTTGGTCTTCATGAGGGTTCCCCCACAACTGGAGCAGGAGTTGTCCTTGACTATGTTGCCTGCCTACAGATCCTGTTCTCTAACTGAGTTGCCTTGTCTGGCCTCACTGGAAGAGGATGTGCCTAGTCCTGCAGGACTTGATGGGCCAGGGTGAGTTGGTTCCCAGAAGAGAATCTCCCTTCTCAGAGAAGAAAGAAAAGGGGAATGGGAAAGGGCTATATGAGTGGGGACTGGAAGGAGAGAGGGGCTTCTACCAATGGAAAGTGAATAAATAAATTAATTAATGGAAGAAAACAACAAAGTATGAAACCTGAAGGAATAAGTGTTAGTGGTATATTGAACTTTGTGACCATGGTTAGCCACTACATATTTCACAGAGTCATTCACAACATTCTTGTTTTTTTTTTTTTTTTTAAAAAAAAAAGTACCTAGTGAGGTGGTAGATTTATTAACTTGATCAAATATTTTACAAGGAAGAATTAAATATTTTATAAATTATAGTATTTTGTTGATTAAATAGAGTTAATTTTTTTACAACATGGAAGGATGGAGGAAAGAGGGTGAGAGAGAGAAAAAAGGAAAGAAGGGAAAAAGAGAAGAGGTCAAAAGAGAGGCAGAGAAGATAGGATGTGTGTGTGAGAGATACAGAGAGAGACAGATAGACAGAGAGAGACAGACACATACAGAGAGAGAGAGAGAGCCTGAATATAGGCTAAGGAAGGCCTCACTTGTGCCAGCATGTCTTTCATTTAAAGGTGCATGAAATGTTTCTTGCATTCTTTTTGTTTGTTTGTTTCCATAACTCCCTCATCATTTTTACATTGGATAAAAAATGTGGGCTTCTGTGTTCTTTTATATTTTTGATTAACATACTAAGTTCAAACAAACCTGCCATGTGCCTTAACAAGGAGAGTAACACCAAGAAAACTTTAAAAGATGCCAAACTTCACCAAGTGGGTATGACTTGACCTTGAACTAAACACTGAATATTAAAATGATCAGTTGATTGTTTAAATCTCCCACTGGCTTTAAGTAGAACTCCAGTTTTCCTCCAACAGTCGAATTTTATTTAGGGAGGCCTTGGTGTCAAGCAGCATCAATTGAAGTAAATCTTCTGATAGTAAAGTAGTAACACAGAAAAATTATGTAACTTGTAACTTGGCTTTTTTTCTCCTCATATTATATTTATAAATGTGTGTTATATCCTCTTGAGAGTAAAATATTTTCAATGACTATGAATTAAGTTTCAAGACTGAAAAACTTTTATGTTAAACACTAAAATAAATTTAAATTTGTAGTAAAAATAATTGTACAACACTATTTTAAATGCACATTTCCTTTTAGATTATAAGTCAAACATTTTCAGAGGAAAATGCAATGTTCATTACATTTGTCAATAGTTTCTAGCTGGTCAGATGCACATGTATAATGCACAATGTTACAGGTTTAGTGCCCACGACTGTAGTAGTAACAATTTATAAATATTTATTTATATTTAGAACTTAATTTTGTAATTTTATTTGGCAAAGAAGTCACTAGGTTAATGATGTCCTATCTAAGTCATAATTTTTTGGAGAAAATCACATTGATATTAGTTTATAGTTAATCTTTGTTTCTAATATCTATAACTATAAATTATCTATAAATTCATCAATACCATTATCCTATATTAGATCCATAAAACAAAAATTTTCTCTACAAGTTCAGGAACCTGAGTTGAGGGAAAGCCAAAGAATAAAAGCAGGAGTCCATTGAGAGAGGGCTCTCTTCACAGCTGGATGTGTAGCAGTTATACAAGAACCTCTGACTTCTCCCTGCAGAAAGTAGGAGTCAGTAAACAACAGTGATGATATCTAGAACCAATGCATCTTAAGCACGGATTCTTCATTCCCTAGTAAATCAGGACCTTCCCTGTTCAGAATATTCTTCTCATCTAAGCACCCATGCTCTGCACAGAGAGATACTTGGAGAATAAACCTCCAAAAGTTCTGGTGTGCTGGTCAGCTTGCCAAAGAAAGAGCTGGTAGAAAATGTAGCATCAATGTTTCAGATGTCACCACAAGGGGCACTATCCATCAATGGCCATTGCAATAACTTCCAACAATCACTTGCATTAGTTTTACAGCTATTAAGTTATTACCAAAAGATAAAGAATAATATCAATATTTTAGTGAGTTCTGTATTTCTCTTTGTGAACAGGAACCAGAATCTCAAATATCAGGTTAGCAATGGTTTAGACAATAAATTACTTCACAAAACATCAATAAATGCTGGACTTTGTCTTTAGTTTTGATGACAATGGTCATAATTTCCTAAAAGGTCCTGTGCAGGCATCTTCAAACTCTACCAACTTTATTTTAATTAAGAGTTAGAAAGAATGCTGTATGTAAAAGAATTTTAACTTGGTGGGAGAGGCTACCTTTTCTGATATCTAAAATATCTGCTCATTTTCTGTGTAAACAATGGCCCTATGAAGAAGAAACAGAAAGGTGGTAACTGCTGAGTGGGGTCTGCCACATGGCATTTGTGTCTCTCTCTGTGTGTGTTAGTAGTTCTACTTTTTACTGTTCTGCTATTGTCAATGTCTCTGAGGAAAAACTTTTTGATTAGAAATTTTGGTATAGTAAACATTCTGCTTATATTGTTTTCAGTGGGCAAAATAATGTTCAAAGGCTTTAATGTCCAATGAAATCCATAAGGTTTGACAGTCTTTGACTTCATTAAAGGTCTCCATGGTTGCCAAGCCCAAACCATTTCAAATTCTTGTGATGACCCGGATTTCCACACATGAGTGAATTATTTAAAGTATTCTTCCCACAGTTCACTCTTGGCATTATGCTTAGGATTGAAATCCACACAGAAAGATGCTCAGTGAAAACTGATGCAACCTATTATTCTGTCATTGCACATCATATTTTTAAAAAAATTATACCAAGATGTTTATTGCTTTATTATGTCTGCTCAATAAAAGAATTCTATTAATACTATCCAGGATCAGATGGAGCACAGGAATTTTATACGTGTAAGAACTAAATGTAATGGTGTTTATGAGCTTCATTTAACCAAAAGTTGGGCCTTGTTGCTACAGGGAGTGGGAGGATGAATGAGACTCAAAGCTGGGAAAGCTATCTTTTATTTTTGATAATTATTCTTATATAGAGAGACTTGTGAACATAAATACTTCTAACCGCATTTTGAAGAAAAAAAATTGCAATTATTATATACCAAAAATTCACAGATATCTGGATGAAATATTCTATAGATGTCTGTAAGGTCCATTTGATCCATAAATGCCTATTAGTTTCATTGTTTCTCTGTTTAGTTTTTGTCTGGATGTCCTGCCAGTTGGTGAGAGCAGATAGGGGATTCAGTATCAGGTGTGGAGAAGGACAGGAGAGATGGCTAGACGGCCGTGAAAATGAATGGAAATCTACAGCTGATGGGAATGAGGAGGTAGGGAGTATCTCCAGAATGAGAAAGAAGCCTGGGATAAGGGAGGTGCCTCAGAATCAATGGGGGTAACCTTAGCTATGACTCACTACATTGGGAATATGGAAACTGAAGAGGCCACCTCCTGTAGCCAGACAGGAACTCTAGTTGACTGCTAGAGACACCAATCCACCCACAAAACTTTCAACCCAAAATTTATCCTGTCTACAAGTAATGAAGTCACAGGGGAAGGAGCAGAGACTGGAGGAACGGCCAACCAATAATTGCCTCAACTTGTGACCCATACCATGAGCAAGCACCAACCCATAACACTATTAACAATACTTTGATATGCTTGCAGATAGGAGCATGTTGTCCTCTGACAGGGTCCAACCAACAGCTGACTCAGACAGATACAGACACGCACAGCCAAACAGTGGATGAAACTTGGGGACTCTTATGGAAGAATAAGAAAAAGGATGGCAGGCACCAAAGGGGATAGGAACTCCATAGGAAGACCAACAGAGTCAATTAACCTGGACCCTTGAGGCTCTCAGAGTCCCACCAACCAAAGGACATGCACTGGCTGACCTTAGGCCTCCCCGCTCATATGTAGCAAATGTTCAGCTTGACTTTCATTCATGTGGATCCTGAAAAACTGGAACAGGTGCCACCCCAAAAGCTGTTGCCTGTAAATGGGGTATGTTCTACTGGTTTGGTGGTCTTGTTTGGCCTCAGTGGGAGAGGAATAAATACAATACACAAATTTTAAAATACCCGTAGTCATGTTATTATACATAGACTTGACATTCACGTAACATTTATTGAATACCAGGTGCTATGGGAAGCTATTTAAATAAATTTTTCTATTTACCTATCAGGTATTAGTGTTCATAGTTTTTCAGGTGTCCCAGTAAATGATGCAACTGCATTCCTATGTCTGAGTTCAGTGCTACAAGACAGATAAATAATCATATGATGGAGATTAAATGCCATTGTTAGACATCAATATCACAAAGGAGCAGGACTTCAAGTCTGGAGGAAGTACCTCCAGTTTCAGACAGCACTTCACCTGCGTTGTTATCCCAGGATCTAGACCCTCATATTGGTACTAAGTAATACACACTATTAAGCAGAAAGCTCTACAAGGATGATTCTCCTAGGGGTGAATGATACATATAGATCTCCTTCTCGTTGTCACCAATCAGAGTTTGTTAGTCTAGTATCTCTGAAAAGAGACTCTTTTTAGCCATATGAAGTTTACTGAGGGAAGGGTAGCATTCAGAATCAAGAACTAAGAGATTTGAGGAAGGCAGGATTAGACAAAGAAGACATTAAACTGTCAAGTAAATTTGTGGTAGAGGGATTTGCAGAGTCCTTGAGGAGGTTTGGAAAAGGAAAGACTACATTTGTCTGGGGTCGAGGCAGAGGAATAAGACTTTGTGTATCTACACTGATTAGTCTTTAGTCACAGACCAATCAGAGTGGATAGCATACTGTGGGCAAGGCTGTGCCCTTAACTGCCACGATTCTTGCATTCATGACTCAGCTGTGAGACATCACCAGTCAATATTGCTACAGTTGAGCAAAAGACACCCTTGATCTATATAAACAAAATATGCCTAGAAATGTCATTTCTTAGGCAAATGGAAGTAGCAATTGTCTATAAGAAATATTTACACAAAAAAAAGATTCTTCAAAAAGTTGAATGACAATAATACTCATTCATTCATATATATATATATGAGAGAAAGAGAGAGAGAGAGAGAGAGAGAGAGAGAGAGAGAGAGAGAGAGAGAGAGACTTAAGGCAAAAATTTGTAAGGATATCTTACATTCGTAGACTGAAAAACTATATCTTAGTTGCCTTTGCTAACCAGAGTGATCAACAGATCTATTTTGTCATTTATCAGAATATAATATTCTCCACCTAGCCAGAAAAAAATTGTAAGTAACCATAAAAGATCCTGGGTAGTAAAAGCAACCTTGCACAAAATGAATGAAGATTAAAATATTACAGCTGATCCAAAATATTCTATAAAGTTATAGTAACTAAAACAGTAAGGTAGTAGCATAAAATATGTTATATGAACCAAGCAAACAGAAGTTAGGACACAGAAATAAATCCATGAATACAAATTGTTTTTAGTCAAAGATAGAACATGCACTGGATAAAAACTTTTGCCAATAAAATGACAAGATGCTGGAAATTAGATATCCATACTTATAAGAATGAGACTACATACACCCTCAAGTGCCATATTTAAAACTAACTCAGAATGAAATAAAGACATACTCTAAGACCTGAAACCATATAATCACTATAACAAAGCCTAACTGAAATACTTAGGGACATTTTTTGGGAGAAATATCTTTAAATATTATCCAAAAAGTTCAGACTATATAAACAAAATTGGCAAATAGGATTATTTTCAACTAAAAACTATGCATACCACATGAAACAATCAAGAAAGTGATAAGAATGGGAGACAATGTTCAAAAACTATTCATCAGTCAGGGAATTAATACTCAAATACTCAAATTAATACTTAAATTAAAAATAATAAATAAGTATAGTTAAGAAACTCAAATAAATAAATTCCCTCAAAAGTAATAATTAATATCATGCAGGTTTTCTACCCTGACACCTATGATGGCAGCCTGTCTAGAAGACATACACGTGCAATAGTGACACAAATGATAGAAGAGTGACCAACCACTTTTAAAATTGGGTTTAATGTCCACTCTGTGACATGGTATTCATACCTGATATTGCTAATGTTGTTAATAACCTGAGACTAGATAGACCATGTGTCTAAAAGAAAACCTACTACTATTATTCTGCTAACTGAAGATATCAATAAAATGACTACTAATGACATATTGTTATAACCATCGATCAGTGCCACGTTCATTCTTAATCAGAGCAACTTCTAATAACCCATGAGAATTATCACAGAGACCAGAACCATCACTGGACAATGTGTAAAGAGCAAAAGACTCTGGAGCACTCAATCTTAAGTGTGATGTCTTCACCAAACTCCTCCTGTCAAGACTCGGGGATCAATGAAGAAAAAGTAGTGAAAATATTGTAACAGCCAGAGGTGATAGATGACTCCAAAGAAACAGTGGCTTCCAGACACAACTAGACTGATGCAAGTATAAACTCACAAAGACTATGGCCCCAAATATAAAACCTTCACAAGGTCAAGCTAGATAGGGTCCCAACACTGAGAAGATGAAGTAGACTTGGGATCCTGCCCCTAACCAAGAAACTATTTGTAATTGTTATCTGCTGGCAAAGGAAAACTCAGTTTTCTCCAATGAAGTGTCACTGGGTATATCAACTACATTTCTTGCCCACTAACTGACCAACAGAAACAAAGTTTATGTGGTGTGTGTGTGTGTGTGTGTGTGTGTGTGTGATATTTTTGTTTTATTTAATTTGGTTTGGAAAACAATGTTATCTTACTGGGCTTTTTGTTGTTTTTGTTTTCATTTATTTAATTTAGAAAAGAGAAGTGAGAGAAAGCACATGAAGTTGGGTAGAGATATGAGGAGGAACTGGAACGAGTTGGGAAAAAAGAAAATCCATCATCATAATATATTGTATGAAAAATACTTAGATTAAATAATTATACACATGAATTAATTAGTTAAATGGACAAATGACATGAAAAGGCATTTCTCAAATGAAGATGGAGAGATTTGTCCAGATTCAACATATAGCTCTAAACCTGTAGTCACACAGACAGCCCTAGTTTATTTTCATTGGTCACAAAGCAAAAAGAACAAACATGAACACAAAAGGGAGATTTTCCTGGAGGGAAATAGACAGGGCAATAGGGTGGGTGAGATCGAGAGTTTTATAATATGCAAAATTATCTGAAAACAAATGTAATTAATGAAAAATAGCCAACAAGTATTTGCAAAATTGCTCAACATTGCTAGTCATCAGGGAAATGATAGTCAAAATTGTAATGAGATCAAGAGTGGCTATTTTGAAAAAGACAAAAATAGCAAATTCTAGTGAGGAAATAGAGAAAGGGCATTCTCATAATTTGCTGGTGGAAGTGTCAATTAACACAGTCTTTATGGATCAGAAATCTGGAAACAAAACAGCTACATAATTGTGCAATAGCAAACAAGATATGTATCTGAAGTAAATGCAATCAGAATCTCAAAAGGATATTCACACTTTCCTACTTTTTACTATAATTTTCACAGTAAGCAATAGAAGGAACCAGCTCAGGTGCTTTCCTGTGTGAGTACACGCCTGCAGACATACATACACATACCATATAAACATAATACACACACACAACACGCACACATACACCATACACTACACACATATCACACACAAATACCACACTTTGAATGCACACACACATGTATGCACACTCATACATCACACAGTCATACACCCATGCCAGATAAACACAGGACACACACACAGCACAGCACAAACACCATGTCACATGCATACATACCACACAAACATCCCATAAACATACCACACACATCACACACCACACACAAATGTACCAGATATATCACATCACACACATATCACATACCACACACATGAACACTTATACATGCACACATCATATACACACACACCACACAAACACACACCACATACACATACATATACCAGATGAACACACAAAAGCCTACACACATGCATGCACACACATATCACATAAAATCCATACCACCACAAACATACAAATGCACACACAATATGCATGCACCCACAAAACCACCATGAATACATACATGCACACACACATGCATATACACATACCCCATAAACATACACTACACACATACATGCACTGCACACAGAGAGACACAGGCACACCTCACCACAAACATATACCCACCCACCCACCACATACATATGACACACACACACATATATATAAACATACCACAGAGACCAATATAGACACACACAAACCATATACACACATCACACATTCACACATGCACACACCCATGCATGAACACATACACATACACCCCCACACACATCACATATATACATACACATACATGCATACACATATACCACCACACACATAAATACACAGACATGCCTGTACACACACATGCATGTACACACACACCATATAAACAGATACCACACATAAACACACACAGCACACATACATACACCACACATATACACATATCACATGAACACACACACATGCACACACATACATGCATACATACAAACACATGGCACACAGATATAAATACCGCATACACAACAAATAAACATCACATATACCACACACACATCACACACAAACACACACACATAAACACTACACACACATACCACATACAATCCACGCATCACATAATCATCACACCACACACACACATACACACACACACCACATATAACCTGCACATCACATAAACATCACATCAGACATACATGTAAACATACCACACAGACCTCCACACACACTATATAAATACCACACACACACACACTACACACACACACTACACACACACACACCTACACACACTACATAAATACCACGCACGCACACCACATAAACACTACACACACATTATACACATACACACACACTCACTGACATATTCAGCTGCAAAAATAATAGTCTCTCATTTCAACAACATTGATAAAACTGGAGTATCGTTTGCTAGATGGCATGTTGTATGGCATGTGGGAACTTGTTACCAGACAGGCATCAAGAATGATAAAGTTGAACAAACTCAAACCCCAGGAATATCAGAATTGAGAACAGGAGTGGAGCAGTTCCCAGTCTACTCTACCTGCTCTGGAAAACATAACCCCACTGTGGACCATGGCAATCAGTCACATAGGATAAAAACCTGGAGATCTCCCTGCTAATGAGGTATAGAGATAGGACCTTAGCATTCAACCAATGATCTTCCCATCCTGGGCATTCCTTCCCGCAAAAGGTATTTAATCCCTGGTCCTCCCTGAGTAAAGCGTATGCATTCACCTCCACCATCAAATAAACCAGTGTGAGCAAGCAAGAATTGTTTCTTCATTAAGGATTGCTGTGGGGAAGGCCTTCATTTTAAAGAAAGCCTAAACAAAAACAAAAACAAAAAACAAAAACAAAAAAAAGGGCCTTCTCTCCTCTGGCCCCTCCATTCTTTCAGAGCTCACGTAGAATAAGACCAGTTCTGCCTGTCCAGAGCTCTGCATTCCCTTTCCTGCCTGTTACATAGATGCCCTGAGGGCAAGCATGGACCAGGGACCCTGTTCCCCAATCCCAGCAGCATGTTAGCAGTGCCTGAGTACACAGGAGACGGGATTGATCCCAGATCCCTGCTGTTTCTCGTTCAGGTCTGGTGAAGGAAAACATGTACTGTGGATCACACATTTGGAATTTCATTCTACCTTCTACTGGTGTCAATCACGCAACGTTCAGAGCACCCCAAAGGAGAACCATTGCACAATAAGACAAGAAAATGGAGGGGTGCGTAGGGGAAGGGGAGGAGAAGAAAACAGATGGCACAAATTCTTAGTTTCCAACCTCAAGAAATTAGAAAGTAGAAAGTTACTGACCCTACCTGGAAAGAGATACAAAAGTGGACATGTAAAAGTTATTGACAAATTCTGGCACAGATCGGTAATAGGAACAATTCATTATTATTGTTTTTAGTTAATTAGCACACAAAGTAACATGTTTTACTGTGGCATTTTCATATAATGTTTCTGTAGCACCTAGGCCCTTGCTCTTTCCCCTGTTCTCTGCCCTCTTCCACATTCTTTCCTCCCTCCAGAGCCTCTGTGGTGTCATCCTTCCTCTTTTCTTTTAAGTTAAGATCTGTGGCTCCTCTTTTGGTCTGCTTTTTAGTTTCATCATCGATTACCATCAAATTCACATCTATACACAACTGTATATATGAAAACAAATATACAAGTAACATTCTACAGACTAAATAGTTAATATTTAGGAATATATGTATAGGCAGATATACATGCATATATACATGTAACTGTAAAGCCGAACCAACTCTGGTTTTGAAGAAACTCTATTTTGTGTGAGACCAGGGACTAAACTCCAATTCCAGGAAGAAAATCAGAGTCCTCCTGAGCAAGCATCCTATGGCAACCCACCCCCCTTAGCAACAGCCAGTCAGCTACAATAGCAGGGCCAAGATGCATATAGATAACTTAAGACATCCTGCAGACAGTAGATAACAGCCATCCTATTTGTCAAGCGGTTTTATTCCAGTGTTCAGTTCCTGCAGATTACACCAGCAATGCAATTTTTAAAGTATTAATTTGATGACCAATATGGAAATTCCCAAGAAATTAACCACAATAAAAACCCTGAACCCTTAGACTCAGGGTTCTCACTCTGACCTGAGGTGATGGTGAGAGTCTGAGAGACCATACTCTCGAGCTCGGAATAAAGAACCTTATGTGTTCTACATTGGAATTGGCTCCTCAGTGGTCTTTGGGCACCTACAATTTGGACAAAATAGTAACAATAATTAATAATAGCCTATATATTTGTAAAATTATTACATGTCAATTAAAGTTTAATTAATTAGAAACAGAGAGACAGAGATGAGAATTACAACTAATTTGAATTCACTCTGTTGCCTTTGTCTTGAATACTGAGTAGCTCAGGAAGATCTGAGGGCAGCCTCAATTGATTACATAAATTGACATCTGGCCTATACTGAGAACAGAATGCAACAATTTAATATGGTTTCTATGAGCTGGTTATCCTAAGTATTTATGTTGGCATATGTCTGAATACTACTACCCACTCCTTTTATTTGAACTTTATATCCAACTTTTACTGACTCCAGACAATTGTAACAGCTGTTTAAAAACATCTCCCTTCACATGGAATCAAAATGTGCCTTTCTCTGAGTCATGAACAGTTTGTAAATGGATCACCAACCAGGCAGCATACACACCAGCTGATATGAGGCCCCAAAGACATATACAGCAGAGGACTGCCATTTCTGGGTTCAGTCAGAGAAGATGCACCTAACCCTCAAGAGACTGGAAGCCTCCAGGAGTTTAGAGGTCAAGCGGGTGGAGGGGTAGTGAAGACATCCTCATGAAGACAGGGGAGCAGGGAAGATTATGGGATGTGGAACAGTCAGAGGATGGACCAGGAGGGGAATAAAATCTGTAGTGTAAAAAAAAAAAGAAATAATAATAATAACCACAACAATAATAATAAAAAGCAACCGAACTGAAAATAATACAGATGTCCCTAACTCAAACCTACAGAGATTTAGATCCTCTTGAGTTGTAAAGTTGACTCTTTTGTTTATTTTGCAAGTATTAATTTTGAGGTTTTAAGAAATGTCTACTTTCCAGATTATGAACAACTGTTGTGTATAAAATGTATCTGATACTATTTTAGATAGCACTGTGTGGATACCTATGGTTGTATAGTACAACTCTAATTTTCTTTTATATATTAAACTAAAATTGTTCTAACACACATTCGTAAAGCCAAGCAAGCACATTGATTTAAGCATTACACTCATACTGTAAATTCTTAAACATCCTACCTACCAGGACCTAAAACCTCAGTGATATAATTCTAAAATTATGTGTACCTTTGTACGGTATAATGATACATATACTCCATAATATGTATAGGAATTTTAAAACTTGTAAACATCAAGTATCATAGCCTAGTGTTTTCATTTCCCAAAAAATATGAATATGAACATCAGTGAGCTATCTCAGCAAGTAAAGATGCTTGCTGTGCAAGCCTGGCAGTCTGAACTTTGAAACCCATGTAAAAGTGAAAGAAGAAAATTGACCTTACACAATTGTCCTCTGACCTCCATATTCATAACACAACAAATATCCTACACATAAACATCATGCATACACAATATAAAAAAATGATGAAATTTTAAAATGAAAATGTGAAAGCATTAGTGTTAAGTAATTTCTCAACGAGTAAGAATTTTTTATCTTCAAATCTCACTCCGTAGCACTCTATTTGAACTTATAAAAGCAGTTACAATGCTTATATTTTTTCTAACTACATTATCATTACACTAACATATTCCAAATATTGGTAGTATTTGCTAGGTACCATGAATGTCAATAGAAACATAGCCTCACAGGAAGAGAATTTACAGAGAGTCCCAAGTTGCCAGCTCCTGGATCAGAGACTGGCATACAGTCTCTGTTTCTTAACTGATAATTGAATAATGAACATCAGAGTTGCATGCAAGTTTCATTATGGAAATCTCAAAATTATAATTTTTATGAAGATAAGCTATGTTCTCAGAGTAGATCTCTACTAATCTGTAAACTCTCCAGGATTAAAATTTTAATTTTACCAACCAGAGCACTGGCTATTTCATCATTTTATTGTATTCCTTATAAGTATAGAAGATGTAACATGCTTCAGATTTTACTTACAAAGAAAATGCTGTGTAGTGACAAATTTGAAATTTTGATTTCTTTTAAAAAAAAACAGAAATATCATGAGAGTATGTTTTCATTTTAATTCCAGGTGTTGGATATGGGTCTGCTTCAGATTGTCACAGCAGCTGACGACAATTTGTTGCCTCATGCTCTAGCAGGGCGATGATTTTGCCAGCTGCACATAGTTTCTCCAATTATGTGACCTTTGGAATTCTGGGAACTTTCCAATGAGTACATAAATGGTACAATACCAAGAGGTACTGTGGGTTGTTGTTGGTTGGTTCGTTGTGGTTGCTTACTGTTAATGGTGGTTCATTAAGTAGTTGTACACAAAGAAGAAAGAAAACGATGAAATTAGATATCCTGATGGCAAAATCAAATGTGTTCCAAGAAACTCTATGCCCCTAATCAGTCAGTAGTCTAAGGATGATGCTGTTGTCCCCTTTCTGACCCCTGACTTTATTCAGGGATCTCTTGCCTCTCTCCCTTCTATCCTTGCTCATACCTACTGTTAGGAAGTTGAAAGGATGGAATGGTGAAAAAAAGAAAAATCTACAAGGTAGCCAAAATTTAACTATAATCCAGGCCTAATGGAGTGGAGGTTAGTAATAGAAGAAAAGGGTCGAATTTTACAATGGAGATGTCTAATCATTTGGAGAAAAATGTCCAGGATTTACAAGAAAACAACTTTAGTGAATCAGTACTAGTGGCAGAAGGTTATGATCCTAGTTATTGAAAGACAGAGACAGAAGATTGCTTTTCAAGTACAACTTGTAAAAGTTATAAAGGCTTTGTCTCAAAATAAAACTAAAATGAGAATAACAACTTTGGGAAGAGAATATCACAGGCCACATGCAGCCATCCTCCCACTGTGTTCTCTCTGGTTGGTTGTACTTGTAACTGACAATAGTTTGCAATTCATAGCAAATATGTAGGTGCTATGCAACATCTTTTTGAAAGTACCTTGGTAACTAAGGTTCAACACTCTCCTCTCACACTCCAGTAAACCAAAATTCCCCTGTAGACATTGAAATTCAATTCTTAGATCTGAATGATCAAACAAACAAACAAAAACTCATCAAACTATTTAACCAGTTTCAAACATAGACCCTGACATTGCAATTCATGGACTTTAAAGACAGAGATAAAAATACAGACTGTATATAGTCTGTATTTTTTATTCGTGTAAAATGTATCATCTAAATATTGGCTTTGTTAACATATATTTACTGTCTCACACTCACTGGAATAATAATCTGCAGTGGATTAGCTAGGTCTTCTTTCCAGGGTCACATGGCCTAGAAACAAAATGTAGACTGATGGTGTTCTTGTCTATTGTTCCATATCTTCTTCAAAACTCTAAGGGTTGTTGGCAGATCTTTACAGCTGAAGAACTTAGTCTCACAGGTTTGACTATCAGTTTCCCACCATTTAGTCCTCACCAGGAATTTATCACATGGTAGAATTTTTATGAAATAGTAAACCTGCTACAATAGTCTTAACTCAACATTCATTATGAGAGCAATGTCTAATGATCATTGTCACTTCTCATAGACAAGTCAAGAGTTGCATGTTTCTCTCTTCCATGTTGTGTTGGCTGGAAACAAGAGAAGATTCCACCTGTTGCCAAGAGCAGGAGGCTACAGAAAACAGTGACTCATTGGGATTTGCCTAGAACGCAGATGTAGTGCTTTTCTTATTTTGCCTCCTGACAGAAGAATGCTTTAAGTACAGTTGCTTTTTATTCCATTGAAGACAGATACATTTCCTATCTCCTTAGGCCCACAATCCTTCCACCGATTCTTCTATAAGAGTCCTCAAGCTCCATCCACTGTTTGACTCTGGATGTCTGTATCTGTCTGAGTCAGCTGCTGGTTAGAGCCTCTCAGAGGACAGCTTGCCCCTGTCTGTTCTCAGGTTGGAGGTTTAGATCCTGGGAGCTCTGGTTGAATCTTTTGATACTCATTCTAAAAAGGACAAAAGCACCCTCACTTTGGTCTTCCTCCTTCTTCTTGAGTTTCATGAGGTTTATGCGTTGCGTCTTAGGTATTGTGTGTTTTGGGGCTAATATCCGCTTATCAGTGAGTGCATATCATGTGTGTTCTTTTGTGACTGGGCCCTAAGGAGATAGGAACTCCACAGGAAAATCAACAGAGTAAACCAACCTGAACCCTTGGAGCTCTCAGAGACTGAATCACCAACAGTGGAGCATACCTAGTCTACAGATCGACCTCCATGGGCTGGACCTAGGCCTCCCTGCACATATGTTGTAAATGAGCAGCTTGGTTTTCATGTAGGTCTCAAACTTCTGGAGTGGGGGCTATCCCAAAACATGCAGCCTGTATATGGAGTATTAAAGTGGCAGGGTGGGGGATACAGGAGGAGGGGGTACACAGAAAACAAGAGATGGGGAAGGATTGTGGGAGGGGGTGACTGGGACGGGTTATAAAGTGAATAAGCAAAAAAATAAAATTAAAAAAAAAGAAAAAAACAAACAAACAAACAAACAAACAAAAAAGACAGATTAAGGACTTTGGCTTGGATATTGCATAAGGAAAATAAATATGTAGTTAAAAGCATGAAAAATAGATAAAGGAATTCCAGCCCAAGTCTCTGACACAGTAGAGAATACTTGCTGTGTCACAAAAGGATTTTTATTTCCTTTCAGTATTATACACCCATAGGAAGATGTTCAGAAATAAGATCAGAGAACAACCTCAAGCTTTATATGTATGAAGATCTTCTAAAGAATTTATGAAGCTACTGATTCTTGGTTCCCATCAGACTCTGCCTATGTAAGATGAGGTCTGTAAATTTCTAAATTCAGATTCTTTAATCCTCACGATGTCTGGAAATTTCTCCAGATAGTTATATTTAGAAATAAGATGTTTTAAGTGATCAAATTCCACAACCCAATGAATGTTTGATACAAATCTCTCTACACCAAACAACATTTTAAACACTGAGTTAGTAAGAGGAAACATTTTCATTACAATTAGATACAGAATCAGAAAGCTTCGTAAGTAGAAGGCATTAGGGTACTTCTGTACATACTATGGACAAAATTGTCTTTGAAGGATGTCACATCTCAAGTAGTAGTGATCAATACCACTCTCTATAAAACCTTTTATGCTGGACCTTACATCTTCATTGGCACACTGTTTACCTCAGCTATAACTGTGGCAATCAGCTGATTGTAGGTGTAACTTCAGAACTGTTCTTATCTGTCACTTTTTGTCCTATGACTGAGGAATGGTACTATTTGGGATGGTTGTAAAATATTCTTAAATGTTCTGAACATTCTATTAAATTCTCTGGGAAATTTCTCATCCATGTAAATTAAGTATTTGGGACAGATTACAAGACACAACCAAATAAATTATTTTTGTCTTTTTATTAAGTCCCTGGGCCTTGATGGAGAATTATAGCATAGAGTTTCAACTGTCTATGAGTATAAAATGATTGTTAACACACATGGGCAATTATTTTAATTATTTTCAGAGTACTTCCTATTCTTTGACATTACTTCCTAAAATAAATTAAACACTAAATCCTTAATCTGGTGCTGTTTTATTTATTACAGTCCAAGGAAGGGCAACTGGTGTAAAACATAGCTTTGGAAAGCAGACTAACCTCTATGTATTGGACTGAACATCATATCAGTTTAAAGCATGATAAATGTTCAATTTCTGTTAATTGTGGAAACCATGACAACATGTAATATATGATAACATATAATTGTTTGAGATTTTTCATTAGCATGAATTCTCAAAAGCTTAAAGAGTACAATGAGATATTAGCTTATAAGATAACATGGATTCCTGGATGAAATTAAAGAAATGAAGATAACAAAAGATATGAAGTTGTCTTGGTTTCTTAAAAACAGAAAATGGCAATCTCAACATGACCAAACATCAATTCCAAAATGTACTGAAACATGGAATCCATGACAACAGAGTTATTATATATCAAACTATTCCTAGGAGTAAAACAATAGGAAGTTAAATAGTGTGTATACTCAGACAGACAAAATCAACTCGTGAAAGAGAGAAAACTGAGATCAGAAGTTATGATAAATACCATGATCCCTCACATGTGTCCTGCATCTGTGTCAGTTCTTATCTCAAAGTTTGCTTGCTATAGAAGATACCTTTCTCTCTATAGAAGAAATTCTACAGTTTGTTTACCCACATACAACCAAGGTTCTTCTCCCAGAGGCAATTTCATCAACTTATCAGAGAAACTATATCTTTCAACAATGACAATGCAATACATAGACAATTCCAGTTCTAATGGATACATAGATTATTATAAGTTCTTATATCTTTCAATAGCTGAGACCAAAAATGTGGCTATGAACTTAGGAGAGATCAGGTATTTACAAAGGTGATTACCAAATGAAACCCAAGCTTATAATGGACAAGCCAGGTCATTTTATACTTTCTCTAATTCCTGTCTCTGTAATTAGCATCTAGAATATTCTCACCCATTCCCTATGCTGGGAACAAGAAACCCTGTATCACCAAGCATGATGTGGAGTCCTTTATATTGCACCTCACTCCTACCACTGAGATAATAGCTCATAAACCATCAGCATCCCAGAGAAAATCATCTATGTTCGTTTCATCTACCAAAGGTTTATTGAAGACTTTGATATTGTACAATTTCACATGTGGAGGTCATGATGGCAAATCTGATGTCAAGAAATAATCCATATCAAGAGTATTCAATTATCCCAACACAACACATCTTACCTTTCCAATGTGGAAAGTGTCTGATACAATGGCAATTCTTTGACAGGACTGGTTTTTCTTCCCAGAGAATGATAATGGACATTGGTAGAAGGAGCTTTAGCAGATGGAGCCCCTTGTGGTTAACTTGTGAGTTGTACAAACCATTGGGAAATTATTGGGATGGCTAAGACTCAGCTGAGTAGCATCCACAGAACACACTATGTTGTCAAAATATACCCAAAGACCACTTTGATGAAGGCTTTGTGATCAATTCAGTTTAATCACAACTTCAGGAGCAGAATACCCTTTCAGTTTGCTTCACTCCATCTGGTTTTGCTGGAGCACTCAGGTTCCTCATATCCTCCGTTTGTGAAATCCATATGCCTCCCCACAGTGTCCCTGATTCCTGCTTTCCAGCTCAAGACTTGCCTAAACTGATGACTTCTCTGTTTTCTTCAGAAAACTTCTCAGCTCTCCCAATGGACAAGCTTCTTCAATGTGGAAACTACACAGTGGGTTTATTCTTCCTAAATGGAAAAGGGGTCTTCCCATCCCCTATCCCTTTGACAATTCCTAGTTCCACTCTACAGCTCAAATATCTAGAGTTCAAGCTAAGTATCTAGTTTTAAAAGAAAAGAACAAATGGCTAATTCATTCTTAGGTTAGCCTTCCAGCCAGTGTTGCTATTTTGTTTTCCTGATCTCTGTTCTTCATAGTCATTAAAGAATTTCTTATGCCTGGTTCTGTGTTTTAAAATAAATTCTCAAAAGACATACTCACAATATGTAAATAGGAAAAACTACAATTGTAGTGCTCAAAGAAAAGTTTAAAGTTGGCCTTGAGATAAACTAACGAATTTTATTGTCATGCTTTTCAAATAAAGTTATGTCAAGCAAATCAAACAGTGAAAAGTCAAGAATAGTATTTTTAATAAAAGTTATTTTATATAACCTAAAATTTTGGTGCTTTTCAGTAGTATAATTCTTATCTGTTCCCCAGGTGATTTTTTGATGTATTTACAAACACTGCTTTGTTAATTTGAATAAGAAGAGCCAACATAGTTTAATAGTATTTGAATTCCTGATCCACAGTTGGTGGGTTTGTTTATGAAGGATTAGAAAGTGAGTCCTTGTTGGAGGAGGAAAGTCACTTCAAAAGCCCAAGCAATTCCCAGTTAGCTTGCTCACTTTCTGCCTCATAGTTATTCTCAACATGGAAGCTCTCAGCTATTGTTCCTGTTCCATAGCTGCCTGCTTGCTATGCTCCCCATTGTGATTATCATAGACTCTATCCCTCTGAAACCATGTACTAAATAAACATTCTTCTAGAAGTAGATTTGGTCATGGTTTTAGCACAGTGCTAGAAACTTAGCTAATACAACTGCCCAAAATTCCTGTATTTGCAACAAAGCTCATGTAAATTTGTTTTTTTTATTTTCTTTCTGAAGTCACTGCCTTTATTTTAAGCTCTAAGTATTTTATACCTTATCTTTGTTACACTAATGCTTCCTACAACTATAGTGATGGTATTTCTAACATAATCTACCTATTCGGCTTGTCCAGTTTTGACGGTCTTTGTAACTTCAGAATTATGTAAATGAATATTTATGAAGATATATGTATTGATTGCATACTAATTGACAGATAATCTCCCAAGAGCTAGGAATAAGATGCTAAGGGGTGCTCACCTACATTTTGAACATTCTATGATGTGACATTTCTTGCGTGATGTAGTCAACTAAGAATTCTTTGTTGTGAGTGAAGTATTATGAGTGTTCATATTATTCTGACTGTGAATCTTCTCTGCCTTCCCTGGACTTGTCTTAAACCCATTCTAAATTCATAACTGTATCTGCTCAATAGGGAGTTTATCCTGAGTTGCCTTCAGGCAATATTCTCTTCTTCTGGTTTGTATGAATTTATTGTCTTAAACATTAATCTGAACCCTGTTGTGCATGCAACTACAAGAATGAAAGACTACAAACTCACACATAAGGATTATCTATACTGGTTAAATGTAAACCTCACTATTTCCCAAGTTTATATTATGTTGCATTATTATATCAGAGATAATCTTAGACATAATATTATTTTGTGTCTATATGAAGATATTCATTTTATCCTCCTAAAGCAGTCTTTAACACAATGTTATAAATCCCAGCCCAGATCAATATTCTCTCCTACTTTCTTATTTTCTTCTTATCTTTCAGCACTAATACTCCAATAGTAAATAAAGCTTTGGTTACCTTTCTAACAAAATTATTAATATTGCATGGTTGATGGAGTTTCATTAGGCTTTCATTGATGTCTGAGTGCATGTCTTAGAATATATACATTTAAAGCATATTCTTCAGGATTTCTGGCTGCAGCTACCATCACATGAGTCTGCCTGCCTTCACTGTCTTCAATTTTGCTTGATCCTCACATTTGTGAAGCTTCTTTGTTTCTATATGTAATCTTATTGGTTCCATGCCTTTGGATAAGACCTTCCATATGCTTTTTTCAGTACAAATAAACTCAAACTGATTGATTACCAAAGTCTGGAAATGTAGGTCTCTAAGTCTATCCTATACAAAAGGCAGAATTTACTTAGTGAACATTATATCCTAAATGTCCCATAGTAAATAGGCCAAGCACTATGAATGATTCTTAAGTTTACAAAGGACAAACTCTGGTCACTCTCAGCAGGATTTTTCAATCATTCACCTCCTATAAACATTCTCAAGAACCCTTCACATTCTTTAAGGCTCTAAAACCCAGCCTGGACTTAATGTTGGTAACAGGCTAATCTTGACAGCTGTCTTTCCATCCCCATTTCTACACTACAGTGATGGTCATACATTTCCCTGTAGGTATGAAAATGTTCAACAATTTGAAATTGTCCTCTAATCACCCAGAACTCAGTTTTAAAATTTCCGGTCAAGACCATTTTAGCAGAACGCTGTGCATACAGAAACATACACTGTTTGTTTAAAATAAATCCGTATACTGCATATGGCTCAGCAACTTGCACTTTTCACTTGACATGCCTTGGACAGTTTTCTACATTTCAATTTTAGTCATAATATAGATAGGCTAAATATATCAGTTAATATACTTCTCTGATTTATAAACATATAAAACCATTAGAAAATCCTGCAGAATTCCAAAGGCCATTGCTTTATATAATAATTATAAAAAATGCCATTGATGATACTAGACTCATATATTAACCAAGTTTGAGTCATTATGTCATAGATATTAGAAGGAGAAGTTCAGAAGGTTGAATCCAAGATGAAAGAAATGAGAAGTTATAAAAGGCCATTTTTTCACTAAATAAATAAGAGAGAAAAGAAGCAAAAAATATATACCATGAATTAAAATAATACTAACATTTTCATTCTGAATTACAACATTTGTTGTTAGTGTACCATTCAACTCTTGCTTTCATTAATCATATTTCTGTATCCTCTCCCACTTGTCCTTTTCTTACAAGGATGCAGCCATTTCTATACTCTCTTGTCTTTCATATATTGTTCCTACTACTGGAGTGCTCCTTCCTGATACTAATTGTGATGTATTTAAATACTGTTACGTACTTCAAATCTCAGTTGCAAAAAGTATTTATAGCCATATAATATACCTTATCATCTTTCTGTAGTTATTTTTCATCATATTTATGACCTTCCAGTTTATTTTCCATAAGTATGATATCTTTACTTCTGGATGAACTTCAATGGCCCTGTGAATGCACACTAGCCCTCTTCCAAGTGTGTCCTGAGACTAGTCTTGAATAGCTAGAGTCTATACTTAGGAAATAAATGGGAATCTCTTTTTTATCTTTTAAATTCTTTTATAACAAATTGGTTTTAATTTTTAAGTTGTTTTATTTTATATATATGCATGATCTGCCTGCATGTATGTCTGTGCACTGCATGCATGAGTGTTCAAAGAGGCTGAAGGAGAGCATCAGATTCCATGGAAGTAGAATTATAGACAGTTGTGCACTGACATCAGTGTGTTTGGAATTGAACCCTGATCATCTGGAAGAACAGTCAGTGCTCTTAGTTGCTGATTCATCTCTTCAACACCACAATTCTATTTTAAGGAAAAGACTATAAGAATTCTGAGAAACATCAATATTTAAGAGTTCATAAACATATTGACTAGAAAATAGTCTCTAGAATGAGCTGGGAAAATATTTAGGGAAATGTGAACAAAATATTTCTTCGACTCTCCCTTTTCAATCTAAGCACACAGATATTAATCTCCATGATTTGTATTCCTTTTATTCTTTTTTCTTAGAGTGCTAAATCCCTTGGTCTACTGTGCAAATTGTCTCTACATTGGCCAAGGCCTTTATAAAGGTGACAGAAATGACATGAAGAGGACAACTGAAAGAAGAGTTTGTTACTTATATCTTAAGGGGAACAGTCATACCACATCATGTAAGGGCACATGGTGAAGCTCCAGCTTAGTCAGTAAGCAGAAGGAAGGAATAAGTATAACTTGGATCTTTATTCCTTTAGTGTGGAAAATTATTAAGATAAGTTCTTTCTATTGAGGAGTTTATAGTACATGTGTGTGTGGGGAGGGTTAGGAGGTTGGGTGTTAGGAGTATGTGTATGTATAGGATATATGTGTGTGGGGGTCAGAAGGGTGTATGTGTGTGTGTGTGTGCGTGTGCGTGTGTGTGTGTGTGTCTCAAGGAGCTACATATGTGTGTATGCCAGGAGCGTGTATGTGTGTTTGTGCATGTGTGTGTGTGTGTGTGTGTGTGTGTGTGTTTCATGAGGAGAGACAAGAAAAATATAAACAATTTTGGCCTTAAGCTTGGCCCTGTGATGCACAGATAGTAAGATTTTAATTATAATGCATAATATAATTAATAATATGCTCTGTAGATATTGCTTATAATACAAAATGCCCAATGAGAATCAATTTAATCATTAAATATTAATTATCTCATATGTCCAGAATCCTGAAGGTTCCATGGTCTTTACTGTGGTCCTGACATCTCATCAAGAACCAAATGTTTTGCAACAGTTCTGAGCCTAGACATGCTGTATCAGTCCTTTTCCTCCTTGTTGAATGATTGTACATCTAAGGCTTACATCTGTGGAAACACTGCTCACATACAGATACTGAGTTTTAACAAGGAAAGGGCTAAGAGTAGTTGTGGGATAAGTAATCAATAGCTTTAGCTGTCTATGGGTCTAAGGTATTAAGTCTTTATGGATAAGGAAGGGGAGATGAGAATGCAGTCACATGCATAATATAACTAAGGCCTTGGAGATTGAGAAAATCAGAATCCTCTGGCTGCAATACAGAATGTGTGAGAATACTTATATCTAGTTAAGTCTGGGCAGTTTTTGTTAAATCTTTATGACACTATATTCAATTAATTATACCAATTAATTTAAAAAGACATGAATTAATTGTAAATAAACAAAACAGCTCCCAAATCATAGCATTGGTTTTGTGTTAGCCAAATACTCCTAGATATGTGGCATGTCCTAGAGTGTGGTTGACATACCAGAACAATGGCATTCCATTGGGTAAAACTGATTACCCCTAGTCCAGCAGGTATATTTTATATTGCTTCTTGTTTATTGAAGGGATTGCATGTCTGCTTTCCCTTCTTGCTGTTGATGATTGGTCTGGTTTGAACTTGTACAAGTCTGCATGCTGTCACAGCTTCAGTGTGTTCATATGTGTCTCAGTCCTATTTGTGTCTAGAAGACATTACTTCCTTGTAATCATCACCTCTTGTTCTTACCAATCTTTCCACCTTCTGTTCCATATAGCTCCTTCAGCCTCAAGGGGAGGGGTCTGATAAAGACATCTAATTTAGGACTGAGTGCTTTAAATTATCCTATTCCTTGAACTTTGTCCAATTGTTTGTTGATATGTTAATTACCATATACAAGAAGCTTGTCTGATGAGGGTTGAGTGGCACTCTATGGTTATAGCAAAATATTGTTAGGAGTCATTGTGCTGCTGTTTCATGTGTGTGTGTGTGTGTGTGTGTGTGTTTGTGTTTGCTTGTTGACTTGCTTGCTTGTTAGTTGTTTTAAGAGACTAATAGTATTAGGTTTTCCCAAAAGTTTATGTTGTATGTAGTATCTAGGCTTCTAGGCCACCTTAGCTGTGATAGCTATACATCCCACCTCCTAGGGTAGTCCTTAAATTTAATCAAAAAGTGGTTGTCTACATCCATAACATTTGCTACTTTTGGATTAGTAGATCTTGAAGGCAGGTCTCTGTTTTAGATTACAGGGCTTGTAGCTGGATGCTAGTGATTCCTATTCTCCTCCAGGAGAATGCCAAGTCTCTATGTAAACCATCAAAAAGTCCAGACAGTTCTCATGAATCTTCTAATAGTGCATCAGCTTGATTTCTCCAATTTTAGTGGTATGAGTTTGACTTCACCTTTATGTTTGGAGTGGTCTATGGAACACATTTGGTTAATGACTCAACAAGTTGTTCCCCATTCCTGGCACTGGCAGTTTTACTTGGTGACATAGGATTTTTATATATGAAGACCTCTTTTCAGAAGACTTTTATTCTCATGGAGTGAGACAACAGTGGATTTTTTTTTATTGGATATTTTATTTATTTACATTTATATTTCAGGTGCCATCTCCTTTCCCCATTTCCACTCCCTAGAAACTCCCTATCCCATCCCCCCTCCTCCCTTTTGTTTTTATACCATTTTAATTACATGCAAGTATTAAGGTCAGTTCTAAGTTGAGGTACTAGCAATACAATAGACGCAAATAATCCATCCATAATTATATTGGAAACTCAACACAATTTGTATCTGAATTAGTCACTTGAATGTCAGCTTGTGACATATTAAGGAAAAGACAACCCACAGTTAAATTTAACCAGAGTTGAGTGGGAAGGGAAAGGGAAAGGAAGAAGAAAAGAAGGAAGGATACAGGAAAAATTTTACAAAATCAAAATTGTAGTATTTACTTCTGTTGTGCTGGAGATTATACCTGGGCCTGGAACACAACATCAAAGTACCAGACCAGATAGTTGCATCCCCAACCCTTGAGACTTTTGTTTGGTTAATGCAGTTTCTGTGCAGAGATCTCAAACAGCAATTTCTTAGTTGGTTATATGTTGTCTTTTCAAAAGAAGTATTGTCTTTATGTCTTTAGTAGAAATATTTCCTTCTTGTCATAACTTAATGTGAGAAATGAAAGGCAAATATAGACTTATAGGAAGTTTAAGAACTTTTTATTTCAAACTTGAATAGAGAAAGAAAATCAGATTTAGTTAAATAAAAGAATTTTTAAATCATCTTCAAAGAAATAAAACAATCACTCACACAGCAGGGAGAGTTGTCTTCCCCCTCAGAAAAGCTACATTTAAATGTAAAGCCATCTAGAATGTCAACTCCTAAGAGCTATACAAAATAACTGTATCTTTCAGAAAACATAAAATCTGTACTGTGCTAGAACAATTTATATGCTAGCAGTTACAAAAGGAATAATGTTTAAGAACAGCTCAGTCTGTTTCTACCATTATTTTTCAACCAGTTTATTTTTTACGGCCCCAAATTTAGAAAAACAAACAAAAAAATCCAACAATAAAAAACAACAAACGAAAAATACCTATTGTACTATTGTTATAGAATGCAATATACACTGCACACAGGATTCCTGTTGATGAGTTCCCAGGCAGTAAATTTAAAGCTATATGACTTTTTAATGAAAAGAAATATATAGCATTTTTTTCATTGTTGGTTATTTTATTTATTTACATTTCAAATGTTATCCCCCTTCCCAGTTAAATCCCCTATCTTTTCCCGCCCCATGCCCCCTTCCTTTATGAGGGTGCTCCCTACCCAGGCACTCACCCCCTCCTGCCTTGTGAAAAATTACATCTCAGTTTTACCATGTAATAGGCACTTCCAGTACCAACAACAACAACAAAAACAATAACAAAACAGTCAAAACATAAGTACATTTTGTTTGCCAATTACTTCTTGGCATGGTGCCTACCCTGAAGTATGGTTAGTTTAGCTAATGAGTCTCCATTGGAAAAAAAATGACTTTCCCTTTGCCAGTGGGTATCAATTGCAAATAACTTATTGCTTATAGGTGGATCCCCAGTTCATAATCTCCTCTATGTGCTGAGACTCTCTCAGATATGTAATTTTCTTCTTAAATTTTAGATAAGTTTTTAGGTTTCTTGTTTTGTAGAGATTTGTGTGTATCTGGAAATTATTTTAAGTTTTTTCTTATAAATTGTGCCAAGGAAATGATATGACATTTCATTATGAAATATTAACAACAAGAAAAAGTCGGTATTGTTTTCTAATTTTACAAGTTGTTAAACCTAAACAATGCTTTTGAAATTGGTTCATTATAGGATTGTATTTTTATAGGTAATTGTTGATAGAAAATGTATTTTGAAAAAAATGGAAAGGTAATAATCCAATAATTAAATAATAGAATGCTTAATATTAGAGGTGAGTTACCAGAAAATATAGATGTAGCTCTAAGCATTTTGCACGTTGTAGCATAGGTGGATTCTGCAGATCTCAGCATTCTGAATTTGAAGGTGTTCTATTCTTTTACCTTGTCAATGTAACGACCTAATAGTGTTCCATATCATGAAACTTCTGAATAATAAATAGCATGTGAAAATACAAAGGGAACAATGAGAGGACAGGAAAGACACTAAGGAAGGATAGAAGAACTCATTAGAGGATAAAGTCATGGCATAGATTTGTCATGGAAACAGAAGGAACCAAAGGAGGGAAGTGGATGGAGGGGTTGAAAAAACAAAGCATAATGATACACATGTTTGAAATGTCACAATAAAACCCATTTCTTTGTAGTCATCCAAAACTTTAATGCAAAAGGAGATAACTGAGCTACCAGAGGACATAGCATTTATTTGAATAAGTGTTTATAAAACCATTTCCTCATATGAGAACAGGATACAGAGGGTAAGGGATTGGGAGTATGAGGAGCTGATGCTCACAGGATATGAACCCTCTTACACCAGAGAATAAGGAGGTTCTTTCTTTTTCTGAGATCTATTGCAAAGGACAGTAAGCATATTAGGTAATAGTATGTCAAATTTCTTAGAATGAGTTTCAAATGTTCTCATCATAAAAATGACATGTATTTGAGGTACGTTCATATGCACTGAGGTGATGGATATGCTAATTAACTTGATCTAATTGCCCCAAATTATATTAACAAATGATAGAATTACTTTGTACCCCATAATATATATACTTATAGTTAATTCACAATAAAATTAAAAATTAATTTTTCTGATATATCTAAAGCCCCATTCAGAAATAGTCATGCTGAGTCTAGTCACCAAATCAAATTAATTCTTTTACCAAGCTCTAAATGTTCTACAAAATAATTGATACCCTCTTTCCGATTTCACTTTCATTGCCTTAAGTGTTACATTTTTTATTTGACTCTAACATAGTTCTCAGTACACTCAATCTTCCATGTCAAAAATGTTAACATGAAGAATGAGCCACTTTTATACTACCAAAGTAAAATAATTTGCACTACATGAGCATGACTAAGAAGAGAGCATGACAGTGCATCTGACAGCATCCTTAGAGGATGGGAAGTGGCAGATGATAGCAAGTATGGCCCTAAATTAACTAGATCAGAGGTGTTACATTCAAATAAGCTTCATCTTACTACTCATTTTCTAGTAGGACAAATGTATTTCCTCAGTCAGTTTCAGTAGACAACCTTTCACAATCATTTGTTACATAATATAAGGAGAAAGGACAGCTACATTCTTTGTTGGGTGGATATCCAAATTCCCCAGGACAACCTGTTGAAGTATCTTGGCAACACTGTAAAACTTCAGTAGACCATAGTGGAAATCTATTAACTGATCCACCCAATTTTTATTGACTGCCTTAATTACTATTCTTTTGAATTTCTTGTGCATATTTATAATGGTTGACATGAAATTTTTAAATTTGACACTATTTTTCTTTGTGTACAATACAAATATATTTATAGGTTAATCTTTAGTATATAAAAGATAATTTTGCTTTCTTATAATTGTGTCACAAATTTATGTGTATTAGTGTTCACGTTTTCCAGATTCTTAGTAACTTCACTGACTTTACCATCCATTATTGAAAATGAGACTTTGAAGTTCCCAACTA
This sequence comes from Mastomys natalensis, assembly GCA_021653895.1. Taxonomy (NCBI): domain Eukaryota; kingdom Metazoa; phylum Chordata; class Mammalia; order Rodentia; family Muridae; genus Mastomys; species Mastomys natalensis. The sequence continues at coordinate 148,115 of JAJTUV010001450.1, forward strand.
TTTCATTGAAGTTATTATTAGTTCTCATTGTGAGCATGCATAGAGATGCCACAATCTGATTCCCATTTCTTTCTTCCTTCCTTTCTTTTTCTTTCTTTCTTTATTTTTTGTTTTATGTTTTATCTTCTCTAACTTTGGGTTAGATTGTTAGATTCATTGTCATCTAATATGATTTTGGCATAGAATTACACATGTTAACTTACTTTTGCTCTTTATCCATATTACATCCTCTTCTTTGTTGCTTCTTACTTTTTATGATGATCCTATTGTTTTAGTTTAACATTTTTGACATTTTAATGATTTTATCAGTATTTTAAAATTAATTTTCTTGGTGGTTGTTCTGTAACAATGCATGCATCTCTTTCTACCATAATCTATTTCAGATTTTTGTGAGCTTAGTTCAGTATGGTCATATACCAATCATGAACTTTATGTGCTATACTGGTCACATTAGACTCTATCACTAAGACATATCATGGCCACCTCAGCTTGTGTTTCTTAAATCCAGGACATCTGTTCTTAGTTATGCCTATTCCTCTGTTTCTATAAAGCTGAATTCTTCATCTGAAATTTTACCATCAAGGTGCACTGAAGTAGGCTCTATTCTTCTCAAATACCCCTTTCCAACATGTAACTTGGTCCTGAATAAAAAACAGTTGAGCGTGAAATGGTACCTGCAGTCCTTCATCCTTCACCATGCTGAGCTCTGGCATTATACCAAGGAAAGCACAGCATGGTCTGGTTCCATCCACTATCCCTTTTTTGCAAACTTTAGTGAATGCAAAATCATTTGAAAAAATATGATGTGATCAACTATGGTAGTTTCATCCAAGAGCAGTTGCTTCAGGCTCCTTCTGCTGTCACACTAAAGGTGAAAGTCTAATTGGCATCTTTTGCTTTTTGCTCCACTTTACTGAGATCTTGTGCAACATTTATCTTCAATGTTGTAGTAATAGTATACCGACTTATACATATTAGCTCATGATGATCTCCAAGTTCCCAAGTCTTGCAGATACAACTGGTTCTATCCTAGAGTCTTTGGCACATAAGTGTTGAGTTAGAGCAGATTGGTTGGGGAAAATATGTTCTGATGAGCAATTTTCTTATCTTTTATAAACTGAAATGCTGTAAATTAAGTACTAAAAAATATCCTGCAGAGCCTTTAACCAGAGCCTGCTACTGTCTAAACCCAACTGACAAGCATCTAGGATAACAATCACATGAATGGTTGTCCTTATCATGCAAAGAAAAAGAGATTGACCTGATAACAACAGCCTTATTTTCTAAGGAGTTATTTCACCCACTCTCCAATATTGGACAAGAATGTGTAAGTTTACCTAGCCAGAATTTTGCAAGTGATGATTTGTGGTAAATTCTTACAAAAGCAGCTTGTGTTTCCTTGGAGTATGTTTTCCCAGACTGTGTGCCTCACTGGTAGGTTCTTAAGCCAATGCAATGCATCATTTTGATGAACAAATGGAGCTAAAAATAGAGAGTTGCACCCACTGCTTGCTGCAAATATAACAGAGCTTGTCATTTGTATTAGTAGAAAGTAAGTCTCCTGAATTGTAAATCCAAACACTATGGCCAAAAATAACTTAAAGTGCATGTCTGCTCAAACAGGCAATTAAAATTACACAAAAGCAAAGGCACACATGTCAAAGAATACATTAATTCTGGCAGTGCTGACGGGTAGTATACTCTCATGCATGAAAGGTATATGACTTGTCACACTGGGACAGGACAATGGCATGATCAAACAGCTGGCACAAGGAGGAATATCTAAAACTGGATTGTTGTTTATTTTAAATAAGACTGTCATGTGTTACAAGGATGTGTGAATGAGAACATTTTAATAGCAAAGAGTTAATACATGCAGTCTTCATGTGGTCTAATAGAAGAGAGTTATTTTTTTAATTGGCAAAAAAAGTTTTATTGTAAATTGATTATAAGTCTTGGACGGTACAGCTGAAGAGGAAAAGGAGCCTTCTTTACTTTTAATGTAAAGATTCCTCAAAAAGCTGAAAATAAAAATTAGTTTTCTTCAGTGCAATAACACTGGACATATCAACTATGGCTAAGAGCCAGTCATGCTCAAGCCAGGGTGATTCTAGACACCATGATTGTGTGTGTGCTTTGTTGTTAGGCCTTGCTGTTTGCGTCTTTTACGGTTTTATTTTGTGTTCTTGATTCTTTTCTTTAGTTACTTTTTTAAGAATGGGATCCATCCCATATTGTCACCAAACCCAGATACTATTGTGAATGCCAAGAAGTACATGCTGACAGGAGCCTGATATAGCTGTCAGAAGCTTGTGAGAAGCTCTGCCAGAGCCTGACAAATACAGAGGCAGATGCTTGCAGCCAACCACTGGACTGAGCTCAGGGTCTCCAATGGAGGACTTAGAGAAAGGACTGAAAGAGCTGAAGGGGTTTTCAACTCCATAGGAAGAACAACAATATCAACCAACCAGACACCCCAGAGCTCCCAGAGTCTAAACCATCAACCAAAGAGTACACAAGAAGGGACCCATGGCTCCAGCTGCATATGTAGCAGAGGATGGCCTTGTCAGGCATTATTGGGAGTAAAAGCCCTTGGTCCTGTGATACCCCATTGTAAGGGAATGTCAGGGAAGGGAGAAGGGAGAGTATGGGGTGAAATTATATACATCATATATATATATATATATATATATATATATATATATATATATATATATACACATACACATACACATACACATACACATACACATACACATACACATACACATACACATTAGCTGTTAGCTTTGTGTTTCTCTGGGACTCCTAACAGTGGGAGCATGTCTCTGACTCCTTTGCCTGATCTTGGGGTGCTTCCTCCTGTTAGTTTGCCTTGTCTAGTCTCAGTATGAGGGATTTGCTTTGTCTTGTATTTTGTTTTGCCATATTTGGTTGTTATTTGATAGAGGCCTGCTCTTTTGTGAAAGGAAATGAAGTGGGGGATCTGAGAGAGGGGAGATGAGGCGGTGGTCTGGGAAGTTTGGAGGAAAGAGAATCCATGGTTGGTATGTATTGTATGAGAGAAGGACTTATTTTCAGTAAAAATAAATAAACACGAAACAGTCTTGTTAGCTAACAGCCTTGGTGACTAATCTTCAGTGTCAGTGTGATTGGATTTGGCATTACCTAATGTACACAATTCTGGGAGTTTCTGGAGAAGTCTAACAGAAGGGATATGACTGTCAGCGTCTTATGAGCTGGATTTCTGGATTAAATAAACAGAAAAACAGTCAAGGCAGTCAGGTGAGCACCACATTGATCCCTCTCTACTTCCTGACTGCAGATATGGTATGCACAGCCAGCTCAGGTCTTCCCATAGAATAATGATAGACTGTATTATTCTTTTCACAATTAATTACAATAATTTGCTTTTGGCAGTCATTTGGCCACAGTGATGAGAAAAGTAACTAAAATGTCATTATTTGCATTCTTCATGCTAATCTTCCCTGGGACCAAAACTGAGTAAAGATTTGCCTGTTTGGTTTTTGTATGAATTGTATGAACTTAAATATATCCTCACCTGGTCACTACTGTGTAATATGAGGCCTTATGTGCTGTGCCTGTGGGAACTCCTCTGACTCATGTTGTATTGTGCACCCTCCTTCATCTCTAGCTACTGAAACTCTACATATCTTTTAAGCAAAACAATTCCTTTAAAGGACTAGGCATTGAATGTACCTTAGGAAGCCACATTTTTTTTTAATTGAAGACTTTGTTTTCCTTTCCATTTTTATTCAACAAATATATACAAGGCACCCCCACATGAAGTGGAAGCTTCAGGATATATTAGGTGATATAGACTCACATGGTGTTTTGCTAAGGCAAGACCCATGGGAGGGCATGTGATGTTGGGAGAGACTATAAATAGGATTCAATGGACAATGACTGCACACTTGCATAGCTGGCCATAGAATGGTCCATTGGTCTCAAGTCTTCATCTTTATTGATCTTCACTTTGTTGAAAGAGGCATGGCAGAGAACTTCTCCTAGAGTCCTGGATTATCCTGGTTGTTCCTGCTCACTCGTTCTGATTCAGCAGAGACCTGGCTACTTCTGCTAGATTGTGCCACTACTGCTGATTCCTGTTTGGTAACCTAACACTACTGAATTGAACTGCAGGTATCATGACAAACAGAGATTGGAATCACCACAAGGAACAACTTCTAAGCAGGTCCACATCCTCTTTTCCTATTTATTATCTTTTCTCCCCTGCCTTTAGATGGTGGGCTAGAAAAGGGGTCGAAGTATTTGTGAACCCTTGTTAAAAGTAGGTTTTAAAAAATCTAAGTCTACAGCCATATGCCATAAATTGTCACAAGTCCCTGAGCTTTATGCCACTCAGTTTTGATTGAGAGAGACAGAACTTAGACAATAATGAAATTACATAAATAAATAGTAAAACACAAGATGAGGTAATCAGGAGGAGAGAAATGGGAGGTGATAAAAAAGAAATCAGAGGATCCTGTCTGTCATTGATATGGAAGGATTCATTAATAGTATTCTATGGTATAGCATTATGATGATATATATATATATATATATATATATTGATATATATATCTCCATTCATTAATTCATTCATCCTACAAATATCCATGGAAAGTATCCTTACTCTAAGCAATGTATGAAGAACTCAGTGAAGTATAAGGTATTCTGTTAGTCAAGCTTTGAAATTATAAGTAGTTATATAATCAAGCATTCTGATAAATGCCATAAATGGTCTGTGAGATGCTATAAAATTCATAATGTGAATACTAAAGCTAATCAGAGAATAAAAGATTTAGCTGTGCAAATTATCTTTGCAAGATATCTATGAGCTGGATAGAAGGTAACAGATGAAGAACTGAAGAATATGTATGTTAATAGTTTTAAGCCAGAGCATTAAATATGCTTTATATGTTCTCTGTAAACAGAAATCATTTTAGTGTTTTTCACATGTCCTTGACCAGTCCATTTATTGGCTCCAATTTTAAAAGGAAAAATGTCAACAAAGGAGCTTTAAAAATTTAATAACCTTAGCCTTGCTTAACAGCCTGTTAATTACCAACACAAATACTGAAGAAACTAAGAGCAGTAGATATTGGCTGAATTAATGAATGGATCTCTTCATGATCCCATCTTCTGAAGTCATTGAAAGTGGATTTGTAATAAAATCTAAGCTTCTTATTCCTATGGTATTATTAGTAACAAAAATTATTTTGGGTTGATCTGATCTTACAACAAATCTTAATTTGAAATGCAGAAAGTCTGCAACACATAGAAGTGTTTCCTCAAAGGTCCCAATTCATGTAGCTCTCACTTGATCATTGAACATTGAAGTTTTGTACTACATGGCCTTTAATACTTACAGCATCCTGCCTCCAGCCTGTTAGAACCATTATCTTAGGAGTTAGCCTTAGTCTGTGAAAAGGGTCTACAGAAAATGGATACAATTTCAAAACAGAATGAAATCTGGGAAGGTAGCAAAACTATAGAATGATGATGAAAACTTTGAAGACTAACCTGCTGCTAGCATGAAAGATTTCAATAAGGAAACTGGAAAAGTAGTGCTCACTAGAATAAACCATAATGAAATCATAGGAACCTGCTTTATTTATTTTTTTTTTTTTTTTGGTTTTTTTTTTTTTTTTCGAGACAGGGTTTTACTCTGTGTAGCCCGGGCTGTCCTGGAGCTCACTCTGTAGACCAGGCTGGCCTCGAACTCAGAAATCCGCCTGCCTCTGCCTCCCAAGTGCTGGGATTAAAGGCGTGCGCCACCACCGCCCGGCGAGGAACCTGCTTTAAAAACAAAGTCAAGAAGAGTGGTTGGTTTGAGCAAAACCACAGTTAGTATAGGATAGAACACTGGATCAGCTCCCATGATGGAGGGAAAATGATAAAAGTCCATTTAAATCACATATCCTCTTTATGAGGTTTCAATTAAGCTCAACTTTAAAAAAAAATGCATCTCACCCCTCCCCACCACCTCATAAGCCATCCCTTCACAGAAGTAGGAAGAATATTGAAGGGAAGATGTCTGGTTGTTCTCTTCTACCAAATTAATTTTCCTCACCCCCATATGTCAATCGTTATATGCAGCCTGTTCTAAATTTTGATCTAGTGCATTATTGATGAGCTCTTAAAAAGAGATGAGAACAATGATCTCCCACTCTCTTTCCAAGAGAAAAATCTTCATGCAGAAAAAGAATCGACAATTTAACTCCCAGGAGCCGTCTCTCCAGTCAATTAATCACATTTATGGCTTTGCTTTTCGCAAGTTCTCTACTACCTTATTGGATAACTATCTTTGTAGACCTACTGTGTATAAGGTACTCCACTCAAAAATAAATATATGTACCAACACTTGATTATATCTATTAGCTTTCATGAGCATATCTCTTGGTTACACTGATGCATTTTTATTTCTTAGTGTTACTTTATTTTAGAAAGTCCAAGTTGGATGGTTATTTTTTTTAAAAAAATACAATTCTCTGTGCTTAATTTGAACATTCCTAATTAGAATTCAATTTCTGTATTACCAACATAATAAATTAAATGAAAATGATATTTGAAGACCACATGCTGACAATCAGTCTATTTTTACATAGTACCCTGTTAATTGACAAGCACGACCATTTGAATTGCAAGGGAACGAAACATACCATGTTCACAAAAATAATCTTGGATGAGTTCAAAAAATGAAAGAGTAATTAATTCACTTACTAATTTTCTAGACTCAGTGAAGCTTTTTAAGTTTTTTTAACTTACTTGTGACACATTTTAATATTTATAAAGCACTAACTTCTATTGTACAAACAAAACATGTTTACAGTGGGAAGACTGAGTAGAAAAACGATGAATGATTAGAAGAAAAAGTAGGAAAAAAAAGTTAAATAAAGGGGCAGAAAAAGAAAACAGAGAAGAAAAGGAAGTAAGGGGATGTGGACAGGAGGATGAGGAAAAGGAAAGGAGAATTTATTATCTTACCACCCAAGTGGAGTTACTGGCAACATTTTCTGTATTTTATGTGGTTTTCAATGAAAGCCCAATTTTTATAATAAATTAAAATTATATGCTAAACTACTAGTTTAAAACATGATAATCTCCCTCAGACATGTCAAAACAGACATGTCAATAATATTTTCATAATTTATATTATTTACAAATTAAATACATTGAATACAAAATTATCATGTTTATAAATCTTTAAACATTGACATCTACACTGTTTCTAACATATAAAATGCTATAACAAATAGATTTAATACATGATAGAGAGAAAGAGAGAGAGAGAGAGAGAGATTGAAAGATGATAAATGATAGATAGATAGATAGATAGATAGATAGATAGATAGATAGATAGATAAAAGAAAGAAGAAGAAGATAGATAGATAGATAGATAGATAGATAGATAGATAGATAGGTAGGTAGATAGATAGCAGTATAAAGATAGACAGGGTTATAATTTGTTTTCCTGTTTTCTTAAAAATCCACAGCATTATTTTAGCTTGAATATTTATTTTTAATGTCAGTAGTTTCATCCTGTATATCTGTTGTGTTCTGTGGTTTTGTTTTGTTGTTTTGTTTTTTCCTACCCAGCAGGGTTTAGAAGTCAAGTAAATGGCGTGCTCCCTAGCAGCTTTCAACCAGTAACTCTAAAGCTTGAAATTAAAATACTCACCTCCTTCTGCAGTAGGTGGAATGATTCTGGAGTGCTTATTTACATCAGCTCCATGGCTTTCCCTGGGGATCAGGCTCAATAAACCACTGTAGGCAGTATCTAATGTGCACTTTACTAAGCATGCTTTCGTGGCACATCTTCATTTTGCTCCTGGTAATCTTTATATCTCACAAATAAATTAATTGCATCTGGGTTTTTATCTCTGTATCTGGCTGCCCATTTTAGACCAAATAAAACTATCTAGAAATGAAAGTTCCAGTATATATTTTGAGCCTCTCTCCTCTCTCTCTCTCTCTTTCTCTCTTCTCTCTCTCTTTCTCCCTCTCTCACTGTGTGTGTATCTGTGATAATTAATGTATGCATGATACTTATTTGTGTGTGTTTACATACTGATGCACCAGCATGTATGCCACAGCATGCTGTGAAGTTTAGAAGACAACCTTGAGTATCTACTCTTGACTTTCCCATTGTATGATATACAGGCTCTTACTGTTTTGCCAGGTCATTCTTTTGTTTCTGTTTCTCATTTCTCTGTAGAAGCATTGCAACCATGTAATGCCAAACTTTATATAGGTTTCCAGGAAGACTAACTCAGGTCCTCATACTTCCACACCAAGTTCTCTAATCCACTGATCCATATTCCCAGTCTCATTTTAATATTTCAATATGTGTGCCCCCTCTTCAAATATTTTATGTTCTCTAATTACACTGTTTTATTATAGTCTTGCCAAAGGTAAGACTCCATGCTTGTAAAAGCTACAAAGTTTGATGGGCAAAATTAAAATTTATTTAATTAAATTTGTTTTGTTGATAATGAGATGATTTATCTTTTTAGATGTGTGTGTGTGTGTGTGTGTGTGTGTGTGTGTGTGTGTGAATTTGTGTCTGTGGGTAAATATGTGCATATGTATCCTTGTGCCTATAGAGTCCAGAAGAGGGCATTATATCCCTCTGGAGCTGAAACTAACAAGCAGCTGTAAATTGTACAGCATGGGTTCTGGTCCTTTTAAGAGATGTACATACTCTGAATCACTGAGACATCTCTGCAGTTCCCACATTCTAATTGGAAAACTCTTGTTTTCATGCAGCTTATGATATCCTTTAATATTTCTGCCGGGCGGTGGTGGTGCATGCCTTTAATCCCAGCACCTGTGAGGCAGAGGCAGTCGGATTTCTGAGTTCGAGGCCAGCCTGGTTTACAGAGTGAGTTCCAGGACAGCCAGGGCTACACAGAGAAACCCTGTCTCAAAAAACCAAAATAATAATAATAATAATAATAATAATAATATTGATTTCTTACATTATAAAATTTGCGAGCTAATACTTTGCACTCACATGGTATTTACATCCTAACCAACTGTGAAATGCTTCCTTCAATGTGCTGTGTCTTGTATGATAAACAAACTACGTCTTTATTGGCAAACCACTATTAATAGATAAAGTTGTAGAAGGTAACGTTAAGTTAATTTACTTATATTGTTACTGTGGTAGTGAACATGAATGACAAATTGTGAACTGTCTGCAGTTCAAAGAGGCAATGGACTTGTTCATTATCTTGCTTATAAAACATGAATGGGGATGTCTCAAACACTCAGCCACCAACCAGGCAGCACATACTAGCTGATATGAGACCCCAGACACATATACAGCAAAGGACTGCCGTGTCTGGACTCAAATCAGAGATGATGCACCTAACCATTGGGAGACTTGGAGACCCAGGGATCAGGGGGAAAGATTCTCTTGGTGATGAGGGCAGGAGGTGTGGGATGTGGAACAGTTGGAGGGTGGAGCAGGAGGGGGAAAAAAGTCTGTACTGTAAAAAATGATTAAAGAATAAATTTTTAAAAATAAAAAATAAAACAAAACATGAATGGTCCTAAAATGCTTATCTCTATACATTCTCACTGCCTTAACCATGAGACATTACCTTATATATTTTTTCCTATGGAGTAGTAGTGTAAACTCACATTAATATCACTATGAGTTTCTTAGATCCAGTCTCTGTCTAAATATAATGAACCACTGCCACTAAATCAAATTTCAAGTACCAACAGGCATTCCTAGGAATAAATTAGCCTTTATTCTTTCTAACAAGTCATCTGTTCTGACCATTTTTGTGATCTCATTTCTGACCCTGATTAAAACAATTCAGACTTTATGGGATTTTAAAAGCATTTCTACTGATGCATCATTATCATCTCTGGATAATTTGAAAGGCTTATGAAGCACAAATGTCATTCTGGGTAACATGTTCTGAGCTGGGTTAATTCCCACATTTACAGAATTGGCCTGCTGTTGACTGGATATCTCTGCATCGATGGCTCTGATCGGCTAGAACTGATGTTTAGACCATTTATTATATCATTTCTAATCAATTTCCCTTTTTATTGTCACAATAATTTCCAAATATTGGCTGGTTGCCTCTCTATTTAGGGCCAACATATTTCATAATAAAACATGCTAAATGATTAAGCCTCAACAATTGGCAGCCCGAGGAAGTCAAGGGAAATGTAGATTTATTCTCACTGCACTGCCCATCCGCCTCTTATGCAGGAAGGCCTTTGTGCATCATCACACATGCTCTGTGCTTCATCTTTGCACTTAGAAATCAGAATTAAAGAGGCCATGTCTATGAGTTATATGCCCCACTTCCCACCAACAAGGATCTTCTATCCTCTAGAACACTGGAAGGTGAAGTTTTGGTATCTCCTGTAGTAGTGTTTTTCAACCTATGTGTCACAATCTCCTTTAGGGGTCATATGTCAGATATCCTACATATGAGATCTTTACTTTAAGATTCATAGCAGTAGCAATATTACAGTTATGAAGTAGCAAGAATTTTATGGTTGGGGATCACCACAACATGGGAACCTCTGTTAAAGTGTTGCAGCATTAGGAAGGCTGAGAACCACTGCCAGGTAGACTCTTGATGTCTAACACAGACCTTTCCTCATAATTATTGAGTATCATGATCTTTGGAAGTTGTGCTAAATGATGTTCATGTATCATCTTATTTAATCCCTAAAATCATATAAATTATATGAAGTACATAATTTTACAACTACCATTTCATTCACAAACAAATTAAAGCATGGAAGTTATTCTATTAATCACTAAAATCATAGAGATCTTGGTTCCATAGTTTGTGCCAGGCATTTCCATTGTAGAAACTTTCCTGTAAAAATTTAGAGTAGTTAAATAATAAGTAATGAGCCATAAAACAATATTTGTAATGTATAAAACATAGTCATCATTCTTTGTATAGAGATAAATAGAAATGACAAAAAGTGCCAGGTATGATGGAGTACCCCTTAATTCTGCATTACACTTGTAAAGCAGAGGCAGGAGGATATCTATGAGTTTGAGGCTAGTTTTATTTATATATTGAATTCCAGGCTAGTAAGTGCTTTAAAGGGGGACACAGTTCTGCAAAATAATTATAATAAAATAAGCACCTTTAAAATAAATGATAGAAATTTTATGGCATGATTATAAAAGACAATATTTGTATTATAAAATTCAACCTGATGAGTAAAAATTGTGTTCTTAGATAGATCACAATTTGGGCCAGTCACTGGAGGCCTGACACTATTACTGACGCTATGATGCACTCACAGACAGGAACCTAGTATGGCTGCTCTCCAAGAGGTCCAACAAGCAGCTGACTGAGACACAGATACTTATATTCAACCAATGAACTGAAGTTGGAGACCCCTGTGGTTGAATTAGGGAAAGGCTGTAAGAAGTTGAGGAGGAGGGTGACCCCATAGGAAGACCAGGGTTAGGGTTAAGGTTAGGGTTAGGGCTAGGTTTAGGGTTAGGTAGGGTTAGGGTTTCAGTTAGGGTTAGGGGGTTAGAGGGTTAGGGTTATGGTTATGGTTATGGTTACAGTTATTGTGGACCCCGGACATCTCTCAGATACTGAATCAATAACCAGGCAACATACACTAACTGGTATGATAACTTCAACAAGTATATAACAGAAAACTGCTAGTCTTACCTTCGTAAGAAAAGATGCACCTAACCTTTGAATGACCCTTGAGGTCCCAGGGAGTGGAATGCCTTGCAGAGCTGGGTATGGTGAGGTGAGTTTGGGCGGGGGGGTGGGGGTGAGGGGTGTGGAGTGCTGATGTCTTCTTGGAGACAGGGCAGGAGTAATGACCTGAGGAATTGTAGAAGGGCAGACTAGTAGAGGGATAAGGACTGGACTGTAAAATAAATTAAAGTATATAATAATAATAATAATAATAATAATGTGTATTTATTATTAAGTTAAAAAGTATACATTATGATTGCTTGTATAAGTGATGTATGTGACATTGTATATAAGGAGGAAAGAGGAAAAGTTATAGACTTTGGTCTCTCCTACACTTATGTGGATTCTAGGAGTAAAATTCAGGCCTCTAAGATTGTGTAGGAAGCATGTTTACCCATTGAGTTATCTCAGCCTTATTAATTTAAAGAAAAAAAATGGAACTAACCAACATGTAAATAGAATTTTCACATTCATAGACCAAGATAATGCAGAGTATCCTTCATTTTTTAACAAGTGCTTGTACTGTTAAGAATGGTCTGTTCTTTCTCTTAGAAACTTCAGAACTGTGAGTATCTCAGGAAATTATTTGGGAATGTGCACTGAGATTAACATAAGAATGATCTCCACCATATTGCTTAAAATGATGAACAACTGTCAAAAGCTGGTGGTAGTTAATTAGAAGTAATCAACTAATTGGATGCTGATTATTGTCAGTCAGACAAGTAGTGAAGGAATATGAATCATGTTTATAGTTAGAAAAAAAGAAATTCACAGAATGATTCAATTTATTTTAATTTACAATTCTCATTACTTACACACACACACACACACACACACACACACACAAACACAATGAAAATTATGAAAGACTGAAATCTAAGACTTTGTATGCCTGGAGGAAAATGTCATGAAAAATTTCATGGCATAGGTCTTGGTAAAGGTTTCTTTGCTATAACAAGCACACAGAAGTCAAAAACAGACAAGTAGGGATTATATCAAACTAAACATCCCCCAGTGAGCACAGAACATGATAACCAGAGTAAATGTAAAAATGGAACAAAATGTTAGCACATCAAAACAAGGATGAAGTCCAAAGCAGGAAAGGGATTCCTAGCAAAATTTGGTAGCCAACCAACCAAACAGTAAACTCCAAAACAGCCCAATTTAAACATGTAAAAACGAACAGAATACACATTTCCTCAAGAAAACACTATAAATGAAAAAGGAAAAGGACTCTTATATAGCCAACTGGTGTTATATTATTAATATAAAAAGTACCTCCATATTATTAGTTGTCTGGGAAATATAAATCAAACTAAAATGAAATATCATCTTATGCCTATTACCAAAACAAAAGCCAAGTGTCAGATATTTGTGTGGACGTGGAAAATTGGTAACCCTTGTGTAATTTGATGGGAATTAAATGAGATGCTACTACATCGAAAAATTAAAACTAGAACCACTGTATGAGTCAATAACCTCTGGATATCTGATAAAGAAATTAAAATCAGAATTTTTTAAAGGTAGCTAGATGCCCGTGTTCACACAATTATTCAAAACATGAAAGGATAAAAGTCAGGAAACAAACTTCAGTGCAATAGCTGTGTGAATAATTAAATATATGTAGGGTACACATAACAGAATTTATGGTTACAGAGAAGAAATACTGGTACTGATGACTTTAAATTATGAGTGAACCCAGGACATTATGTTAAGTGAAGCAAGATAGACATAGAAATTCAAATATTACAAGAACCACTTACAATAACCAATTTAAAATAGTCAAATTCTCAAATATAGAAAGGAAAATGGTGGGTTAAATGTCTGGAGGATAAGGAACTGAGAAATCTTAGTCAAAAGGAACAAAATCATGCTTGTGCAAAATAAAGTGGATGGATTCTCAGCTGGTGGTGATATGTAGGAAGGATCTGGACACTGAGGAGGTGAGGCCTCACTTAAGGAAGCATGGGGAGTAGACCTTTGAAGTGAATGTCTGTCTCAAGTACCTTGCTTCTCTGCTTCCTACCTGCCTTGAGTGGATCAGGATTGACCACCACATACAATTTCTACCATGATATTCTTTCTCATCCCTCAACAAGTTCTCAGGCCATGACGCCAATGGCTATGTGCTGAGATTTCTGATGAACCAAATTAAAAGTTGGTTATGTCAGGCATTGGGTGAAAAATGATGAGAAAACTTACCAAACAATATTGATATTATGTTAAATGTTCTTATCATAAAAGAAAGTAGTAAATAAGAAAATGAGACACACATTGAAATATGGTAGATATGTTTATAGCATTCAGGACTGTGGTGATTTGAATGGGATGCCCTCTACTCCTAGTTCAGGCATTTGAATACAAGGGATCTATTTGGGGCGTTATCTGGAAAAGCTTGGGATTTGGTCCTAGTTGGAAGAAGTATGTTGCTGAAGGGAGGGTTTAAGAGTAAAAACCCTCACCTACTCCTAGTTTACTTGTCTATTTCATGTTTTCAGTTTAAGATGTGAGCTCTCAGCTACCGTTTCCACCTCTGTGCTAGCTCTCTGATGCTGCCAAGGTTCCCAAACCTGATGGACTCTGTTCCTTGGAATAAGAAGCTCAAGTAAATACTTTTGTTCTTTAAGTTGCCTTTGTCATGGTGTTTTATCACAGCAACAGGAAAGTAACTGATACAGAATGGTGTTTATGTCCCAGTGTTACCTTATTTCCAAACCCATGAAGTTGTAGATATTACATACATACTGCTTTTATATGCCAATCATACCTCAGTTGAGTGTTTTAAAGAAAATATTCTATGATAACATTAAGTAAACAGGATGAAAATATGAGATGATCAACTTTTCCAATACATACATATATCAAAATGGAAATGTAGACCTATAATAGTATTTTGTTTGTATATGTTAGAGCTATAAACATTTACTTATTTCTGCTTTTTTTTTTTTTTTTTTTTTTTTTTTGGAGTTTCTCTGTGTAGTCAGTCCTAGCTGTCCTGACACTCACTCGTAGACCAGGCTGGCCTCGCACTCAGAAATCCACCTGCCTCTGCCTCCCAAGTGCTGGGATTAAAGGCATGTGCCACCACCGCCTGGCTTATTTCTGCTTTATGGTAGCTAAATATGCTATAATTGCATTTCTTACAGTTAGAAAATTATATTAAACTTAATTATGAAGCAAGTCTCTGTGCCCCAATTCTGAAGTGAACCAATTGTACATCTCTTACAAGTGAGGCAAGATGGCATGTTGTTATGGGAAGAGTGGAGTGAGTTATTTATGTCTTAGTTATCTGTAGGAAGCTGGCCAGCCGTCTGTTTGGGGTGGGGCAGTTCTCCATCTGGGGTAGCTAATTAGTGATGATAGCTGCAATCTGTAATGCTGCTGCTTTGCTGAAGTGAGAATCATCCTTTTCTTTGTAGAGTACCAGCTCCTTTTAGAAACAATATACTCCAAGGTTACCTTTTCAAATAACCAAGGTTTCTGAACAGAAGATCTCATTTATCAAGCAGGATACCACACCAATAAATTAAAGAAAGAAAAGGGATAAGAAGAAAGGAAGGGGAAAAGAGCCTGAAGCTGAAAAAGGAAAAAAGATGTGCACAATTTGGTTGAATCCTCAGATTATAAAGTACTTACAGGAGAATGATTTTTTTAAAAACTAGTTCAACCTCATCATTAAGATGAGAAAGCTGAAAGTCTACCAAGAAGAAAAGATGCTTGGTGTTTTGACAAAACATAGATTCAAGTAAGCCACAGTCTTGGTGTTAGCCAGTATTCTATTGCTGTGAAGAGACACCATGGCAATGGCCACTCTTATAAAAAAAGAAAACATTTAACTGAGCCTTGTTCACAGTTTCACGGGTTTAGTTCTTCATCATGGCAGGGAACATGGCAGCACAAAGCTAGAATGGTGCTGCATGAGCAGCTTAAAGTTCTACACTCAAAGTCAGAGGTAGCAGAAAAATAGAGGGCCACTGACCCAAGCTTGGCCTTCTGAAAACTCAAAACCCATCTCCAGTGACACCTTTGCTCTAAGAAGGTCATGCCTACCCCAACAAGGCCACGTTTCTTAATCCTTCTAAATACTTCCACTCTCTGATGACTAAGATTCACTTATATGAGGCAATGGTGAAATAGAAATTTCTGGTTTCTTTAACAACTCAGTTTGTATCTTGTGATGCTTTTCCTAGAAACTGTCTTGTGAGCAGGCATGTAATGTTTTACCAAAAACACATACTTGAGAGGGTATATGATGTTTGGAATGAATTATAATGGAACTAAACAAACAATGAGAGGAAACTCTTGCATTTCTATGTCATGCAATGCTTAGCTACTGCCCCGACTTGTCTTCACTTGTCTTCACTTTGCAGAGAGAGATCCACCAAAGAACTTCTTATGGTATTCTATCTGATTCTGGCTGCTTCCATTGACTCATGTGGAAAGAAAAAAAGTGAGAGGAGAGCAAAGAGATTCAGTCTGGTTTCTGAGACTAGAAATTATTGCATGATGAAAGAGGGAAGCAAAGTAGGCAAAAGCTCCACATCCTGCGCATATACTTTCATTGCTAGTGACTAGAGCACCAGTGTGATACAAGGGTGGGGAAGGCAGGAGGCAGTACAGGGACAAGAGTTAGTGTTCAGCCAACTGCACTGCCAGAGGATTTGCCTGGCGTTATTTAAGTGCCTTTGCTTCCAGCTCTGTGCAGCATATGCCTGCTAACAACAATCATAGTCTTTCTTATAATGAGTTGACATGGCACCCAATAGAAATGTAAGATATAAAGCATTTTAAGGAGGCTTTTGTCTGTATGGCTTGCATTGTCCATTCATTAAATAAATGCAAAATAACTGGGCTACACAGCATTGAGTTATTCCCCAATATTGGAAGGGATTGGTGTCAGTTGTGCTATTGACAATTACAATGGTTTTTCTGGAGGGCTCATGAATTCCAGAAAATAGAACAACATAATATAGTAAGGGGATAAATGTTGCTAAAGACCAACTGTCTGGTGAACTCTGACCTACAAGACAAATTTGAACTCATGATGTCATAATTGAGCAATGTCATGTTACAGTTTTAAGAGCCTGGGATATGACTGACAAACCAGGGGCAGGGGAATCCACCTTATTTACTAAGGTAATATGGCATCATGCAGAAATATTTTCTAATTTCTTGCAGAGATTAGGTTCAGCTGTAAATAGATCCATATCAGACTCTGAAATCAGATATGCATTGATAAAGATTATGGCATTTGAAAATGCAAATACTGAATTTAAGAGAGCAATTAGGCCATTGAAAGCATTAGGAACCCTGATGGATGAATGGATAAGAGAGACTACAGGTACCATAGGGAAAACCATAGCTAGAAGTATCAGGAATCAAAATGCCTGAAGCTTTAACTGTGGTGAATATGTCCATTTCTAAGGAAATTGGAAGGATACAAGATTCGGAGCTCAAAATGGGAGATTCATTGACTCTGGGAAATATGGTATTCATAGAAGAGAATAAGCAGATTCTGACTACTATGAAACAGAAAGGCTTCTAAGATATTATAGCTGCTGTGGAAAGGGCAAACATTGGTCTAAGGATTGTAGGTCCAAGAGAGACAAACAAGATAATAAACATCTTGCCATCAGGAAATGAACAGAGGGGCCTGTCTCCTTTAGGCTCTGTAGCAAACAATAGGAGCCATCTTCTTTTGGTCAGCCAGGACATACCAAACAGACAAAACAAATCTAAGTATTTCTAATAAAAAAAACTAAGTATTTCTGACCTTGTATATGCTACAGAAGGAAGTGCAGCTTTGGATCTGGCCACAAATATGCCCCTTACACTATCCCCTAAAGTTGAATGTTACAAGTTAATCACTGGCGTTTATGGTCCTTTACCTTTAGAGACAATAGGAATAAACTTGGAAAGAAGTGGAATAACTTTTTAACAATTTATTGTGCATCCAGGTATAGTAAATGGGGAAAGCAAGTAAAAAATTAAAATTATGGTTAATATGCAAAAGGAGATGCAAATTAATGCAGGAGATAGAATTGCTTAACGGTTATTGTTTCCTTGCATAAAGGGCAAGGCTGCTCAAGTAGAATGAACAGGGGCATTGGGGAGTACAGGAAAATGTGTGTTCTGGCAAACAGTAGTTAATGATCAGAATCAAAATGAATGGTGTTGAAATAGAAGGTTTTGGTGGATACAGGAGCTGATATTAGTATACTTTACCAAAAATTTTGGAGTCCAGATTGGGTACTTCAGAAAGTTTATACACAGTCTATAGCAATTGATAAATTATTACAAATAAGTGTGTGATAGATTAACTGTGTGGGACCAGATGGACAAACAGGGAAATAGAGGCCTTAAATTTATGGGAAGGGATCTTTACAACAATGGGGTACTCAAATTAATATTCCTGCAGTTCCAGAGGCAGCAAATGAGAAAATTACATGTGATATGTTAGATGTTCCTGGAGAAGATATTGATACTGTTGACTTAGAACAGTCACAAGCTGTACCCATTGTCCAAGCACACGACACCATAGGGATTGAGTTTCCAAATGTATAAAAGGGCCATTGCTGACATACCAACAGTCTTGTCATTAAAATGGTTATCAAACAGACCTGTGTGGATAAAGCAGTGGCCTATAACGCAAGAAAAATTGCAGCACTTGAACAACAGGTGCAAGAGCAGATGGAGGCACAATATATAGAAGAATCTACCAGCCCACTGGGTCTGTGCTACCTGTTCTTTGAGGCTTGCCTTTGACTTTGCCATTTGAACTTTGGGGATTAGGTTCATAGTGTGTGAGGTCATGATTGCACCAATCCAGGTGTTACACCAGGAGCAGTCATTCTCCTTTCAAACAGAGGCAGTATAAATCACTATTTTACTTATCCTTTCAACAAGTGTGTGTTTGTCTCTGCATGTGTGTGTGTGTGTGTGTGTGTGTGTTGTGTGTTGGGTGGAACAGGAAGAATACATGCTATGGAAGGCATGTGGAGGACAGAGGACAGTTTTGTGTGTCTTTCTTTCACCTTTACAAGAATTCCAGGACTGAAATAAGGTAACCAGCCTTGTGCCACAAGTGTTTTTACATACTGTGCCATGTTTCTGACCCCATGGTATTTGAATTATTTTATTATTACCAAAGAATTTTCTGGATGTAGGGCCTTATCTCTTAGTTTCCTTCACTTCTTAAGGTAGAAAACAGCATGTCTGTGTTAGTCTTCTTATGCATGAAAAAGGGGGGCACAGTCATGTACTATTCTGATGAATTAGCACTTCATACACAGGACATACAACAGGATCTAGTACATAACTGTTCATTGAATGTTATGTGTGCTTACATATTCAACAGCTTAGAGGTTCTAGCCTAAATAATTCAGCATGACTAAATTCTCTCTCTCTCTTTCTCTCTTTCTCTCTCTTTCTCTCTCTTTCTCTCTCTTTCTCTCTCTTTCTCTCTCTTTCTCTCTCTCTGTCTCTCTCTGTCTTCTTTTCTCTTCTCTCTCCCCCTCTCTCTTTCTCTGACACACGCACACACTTTACAGAGTTATTATAAGGAACAAATAACATCAGAAGTGCTTTACTTGCTATGAATTATAAAAATATTTGGCATATCAAAGCCATCAAATGGCTGAGCCAAGATGAGTGGGTTTTCCATGACCCATCAGCTGGAATGGTTTGATACTTGACAATATATAAGGGGCAATAACATTGAAACAGAATGAAATTTTGAGTCAGAATAAGTTGGAATTAAAAATTAAACTACACCTTTAATACAAAGCAGTATGGCTGTGGCAAAGTAAATTTCTAAAACTTAGTCTTCTAGTCTATAAATTAGGGATACTGACAGCAGGGTAGTTGTATAGGCTTACTATAATAAAGTGATGTATCCAGTATTATATTGCTCTTTGAGCAGGCAATGAAATGCCTATAAAAGAAAACATTAATGATCTATTAATATGCACAAATCAATTCTTATCTTCTAAGTTTTCCTACCTGAGGCTCAGGGGAAATCAGACTTCAGCACACTTACTTCCACAGAATTGAACCTAGAGCACTCTCATCTGATCCCTTTCTGTCAACAGGCATAAACATTCTGTAATCACTCAGGAGAGTGCTGACAACATGGCCAACTGTTCTCAGAGGTGACTCAGAAACATAACAAGCCTGTGCTTGAAGGGCTGTAAAGCTTTCAGGTCTGAGTCATTGACCTGTCACAGCCTCCAAGCCCTGATGTTCCTAAGTGATTTCACAACTCCCTACTCAAGATGTCTACTCTTTGTTCAGAAGACACTTGGGGACTTAATGGCATTGAGTCAGAAATCACCACTCACACTGCATGCTCTTCTGATGATCTAGACACCTGTTATCACCACAAGTTCAAAAGTCTCCTCTTCAGTGAAACCTTCCCAGATGATCCTGGTCAGTGCCCAGGACTCTCCACTGAATACCCTGCTCTTCCCCTATAAGCCATTCCAAGGCCATCAGCTTTACAGTTCTGGAACTATACAGTACTGAGTATTAATGCTTGAAAACTGTGGACATTTTAAGCTTTTCTACTAGCTGTAGACAAAGCTGTTTTAATTCCTAAATCTGTCATGAGAAATATTGATATGTTATTCATTTCATATCCCCTAAAAGTGTGATATACCCATTGATGTTCAAATCACACTAAAAGGACATGAACACATCAAACATATTTAACTTTTGTTATACAAAAAGAGTGACTTTTAATCATGTTAATTTCCTCCAATGTGTCTTAGAATTCAGTATTTCATGCAAAAGTTTGAATTCCAGTTAAGCTCATATTGTTGATTTTTTTGTTAACTAGTATAAGAAGTTATTAGAAATATTTAATGTAGTCATTTACATTTATTTTCTACACTAAAGGTTAGCTGACATTGCTACAGGTTTTCAAAACAATGTTTTGTCAGGCTTGCAAAGCATCTTGACTTCTTATAAATTTGAATATCACATTAAAATCTGGGGTTTGCTCCAAGTAAGTGAGCTAAGCTCATTAACCTCCTCCAGCAAAAATTCCACTCTCTGTTTCACTATCCTTGTCTTACTAGCATCAGTTCTAAGGCTGCAGGATAGTTTACTGGTAAAACACTTGCCTGGATTGCAGAGTCTGGGGTTTGATCACAAACAAAATGTATCTACCCAGTACTGCAAAATTTTCGAGTCAATTACTGTGAAAAGAAGAGAAAACAACATGGGTCTGATCTGTTCATTTTAACCCAAAAGCAGACACAATTCCTATTGAAACTGCATGCTATTTCTCTCTTTACTAACCCTCCATCTATTTTCTCAGACACAAACTTGCTCCTCACACCAAGCCATTTCTTCATACCTGATCACAAGAGAAGTCTCTTGTTGGATGCTTGACTGTCACTCACTTGATCTGATCTATTTTAAGCATAGCTTCACAGAATTTTCTTCCTTAAATAGTACTTTTGTAATATTTCTCCTATGCCTAAAAACCTTTTATGGTTTGTGAGCTCTTACAACTCCAAGACTAAATTTTCCCTGATCCTCGATGGAATTGTTATTTTCTACTTGTTTCTTCAGTGAGATGAACTTCTGCAGATTTGACAACACACAACGGAGATGATTTACTCAGTTCTAGCATCCCAGTAAAAATACTGTGTATGTGGATGCATGAATGAGACAAAACCCAAGTTGAGGATCAAGAAAATTAGAGAACAAGATTATTAGCAGGGCACATAGTGGACTAGGGAGTGTGAAAGAGCTATAAAAGGTGTGAAGGACATTAAGTCAAGGTCAATCTTCTATAATCTGTAGGAATTCTGTCATATTGCTCCTTCCCATAATCCTTCACTCACTTTGTCTATGTTCTACTACTTATCTAGTAATAGTCAGCTGGTATGATAAATTAAGACAGGGGGGTATTTGAGTTCACTCAGAAATAGATCCTGAAACAAGGATTCTACAGAAAAGGGCTTATTCTAGGAACACATATAAACCCAGGAGGAGAATAAGGAAAGAAAATAATCAATAAGTAATATATTATCTAGTAAATTTCAATACTTTGTAACCATGTCTTGATCCAACAAGAACAGCATTATGAAAATAGTATGGAATACACCCTTTAAACATCATACGTATAGTCAGGAAGTGAAGGCACTCACAGCTCTGTGTCACTCAGTATTTCAAGTGTGCATTCATCCCTGCCTTCAGCCAGAGCAATTTGCAGTGGTTATTTTCACAGTAATTGGGCAGGGCAGGTATCATTGATGTGTTTGGATTTTACCAAACAGCCAAAATCATTTCTCCCCAATGAAAAAGTTGAATAGAACTGAGAAAACAAAAGTAGAATAGTCCTCAATGAAGTACAGACAAGGAGTCTCAGCTGAGAAATACTATCTTGGAAACCAACTACTTCCATAAAGCAAAAAAGGTGAAACACTGTGCACTACTGGTAATTATCTGATTCCCAGCACCATCATATAATGACCCATTCAAATGCTTCATGATGCTTAGTTATATTCTATAATGTTTAGTGTTAATCCAGTTCTCTACTAGAGAAGGAAAGATATCACTAGCAGATATTATAATACAATCTCATTCACACATTTCTGTATGGGATTGTTTATTGATAATCAAGTTGTAGTACTGCTACTTGATATTCTAGGGATGTGGAAACAGTGTTCAAATAACAAATGTATAATGAATTTTTCCTAGATGACAGAGAATATTTTCTGAAGTTTGTGGACTGGAGAGTCTGTGGATGATTTAAAATGACCTGTTACTTTACTTTTACCATCACTCTTTACTTTATTAAAATATTATATTGTTAGATAAGTATTAATATACTATAGTTTTCATTTTTATGATGATTTATTTTCTCAACGCCTCAACAAATTCATACTAGAGTCATGAATCAAGCCCACATTTTTTTATCTCAAGTCTATATCATACCACTATTATATCTATGTAGCATGTGACTGTGTCATAATACAATTTACAGAAGCAATTTCCAAATTTCTGAAAATATCAAGTCCACAGATTGTCAACACAGAGATCAAAGAGGGTGACTAACCACATGTAAGGGATTGTAATTAAGATGTATCATATTGAGTTATTGAACTTTTCATTTTGAAGTTCTGCCTAGAAAAACCAAAGCAAGTATGAAAATTCATTGTTGTCTTTGATGATGATGATGATGAAGATGATGATGATGATAATTTCAATAGAAATTTCAATAGAAAGCCACAAATACATTACTTCAGAACTAGCTTTTATAGTGAGAGATTTCCATTTCACTCATTCACCCATTCAATATGCTTCACATATCCTCTATTCAAGCTATTGTTCTATACCTATAAATGATACTAAAATTAAAACTGTAACAAAGATGGGACTTTAGTCCACATTATTTGTAATGATCAAAAATATTGCAAATATTTCACTCTATATAATAGTAAATATTATACTTAATAATTTGATAATAGTGGGGAAAGCTACTTATAATTAAGAATAAAGAGGGCTCCTGGATGCTGCAGTATTTGTACTTGTTTCTAAAACATAGTTTGGAATTCTGACATTTGAACTACAATATTTACAAATGTATGAACAGTAATACATGGACACAGCAGTAGAGTTTATGGTGAAACATGTAGGCACAGAAGAAACTAGTCTATGTGTTCTGCATGTTGTTTAACCATGTTTTTTTAATTTTTTTTTTTGGTTTTTCGAGACAGGGTTTCTCTGTGTAGCCCTGGCTGTCCTGGAACTCACTCTGTAGACCAGGCTGCCCTCGAACTCAGAAATCCACCTGCCTCTGCTTCCCAAGTGCTGGGATTAAAGGCTTGTGCCACCACCGACCGGCTAACCTTGTGTTTTATTTGTAATCATGTGTGTGTAAGTATGGGTATCTGCAGAAATGTAGAGAATACTCCCTGGAGCTGGATTAATAGAGGTTGCTGTGGACTACTAGACCTGGATTCTACAATCTGAATGCCAGTACTCTTCAATAAATGCAAGAACTCTTACCCAATGAGCCTTTTCTCCAGCCTTCCTGATTATTTGGAAAGCATATAAAATATATTCCAAATAAAACTAAGGTTTCAAGCTTCTAAACAGGGAGGAGATACATGACTAAATCTTCACATTTAGAAGAATTACATAATTATCTATTGTGGGACTGCATAAGGGTATCTTGGTTCTTGGCTGGGCATGGGCCTGGAACTCTGAGACTCCAAGGGAGAAACAACAGGAGTTTGACCACATCCCCAAAACCCAGGGTCCTGACAAGCAGTCTAATCTCCATGGACCTACATTGTTCAGTCAGGTAGGCCATTACAGCCCCTCCCAAAAGGCACAGGTAGAGGGTGTGAGTATAGGCCTCAGGCTCTAGAGAGATCTACATACTAATGAAGGCCAGAGGGCAGAGCCAATTAAACCTTTCCCAGAACCTCCCCCTTTCTCCCTCTCTATTTAACTCAGGTCTGCCCTGAGTTTCAGGGGGGTACATCCATCCACCACCAGCCATGAAAATAAACCCTTTTGGAACCAAGGACTTCCTCATATCATTGGGGCCTGCTGCCAAAGCTTCCAGCCTCTGGAACCTTATACTTTCTCCTGTATGTGGGACCTGCCGCCTGGAAGCCTCCAGGACTCCCCCACTGTGGCCCCGTTTCCCACAATCTATGACCTTCAGGGATAAAGTTCAGGATACCTCAAACAATAAGAATTAGAAAAAAACTTATTTTGTGTTTACTATGTACCAGGAATTATGATTAAGTATTTGTTTGAATCAGTTTATTTAGCTATCATTTCTCCCTGAAAACCTTATACTATTATTATCTGTCTTTCACAGATGAGAAAATAAGGTTAGGTAATAAATAATATTCCAGTGGCTTCAGCATTCATAAGTAGAGAACTTTAGAGTAAAACTCAAGCCATTATCTGTGTTAACAAACCACTAGAGATGGGAGAGTTTGGGAAGAGGAAACTTGGAGACTACAATGATTCTCTCCTTATCCATAGATGATTCTGCCTCAAATCCTGCTATGAGAACTTTAGACTGTGGGTAGTAAAGATTCATACTTAAGCTCTGCACTTTCCTATGTGTACATAGAATCCATGTCTTTCCTTCTTTTTTATATATTTTTGTATTGGTTATTTTATTTATTTACATTTCAAATGTCCCCCTTCCCAGTTTTGCCTCTGCAACCTCCCCCTATCCCATACCTCTTCCCCCTGCTTCTATGAGAGTGCTCCCGCACCCACTTACCCACTCCTACCTCACTGCCCTAGCATCCCCCTACACTGGGGCATTGAGCCTCCACAGGACCAAGAGCCACCCCTCCCATTGATGACAGATAAGACAATTCTCTGCTGAATATTCAGCTGGAGCCATGGGTCCCTCCATGAGTACTCTTTGATTGTTGGTTTAGTCCCTGGGAGCTTTGGGGTGCTCAGCTTAGGTAATATTGTTGTTCTTCCTATGGAATTGAAAACCCCTTAATCTCCTTCAGTCCTTCCCCTAACTCCTCCATTGGGGTTCCTGTGCTCAGTCTGATGGTTGGCTGTGGGCATCCGCATCTGTATTGGCCAGGCTCTGGTAGAGCCTCTCAGGTGACAGCTATAGAAGGTTCCTTCTTAATGGAGCATTTATCACATATGTGGTCATGGCTTGCAGTTAATGTGGGAGGGTAAAACTAATGTAAATTCCTTTGTCTTTCTTGCCAGTTTCACTAAGAGATTCACCTTGCCAATGGTCATTATCAATTCTTTTCTGTACTCATGAACTCTAGAACTTTCATCTCTTTTTATTTAATATACATTTTATTATAGCTTCTTATTTGCATATCCAAACTTTAAGTATCCCTCCTCTTGCACCCTGGAGCCAAGATTAAGTAAAATTAAAGCAGTGTGAAAAGAGCATTGTAATATTGCAACAGCTAATCTAATAACCCAGAGGGATGTGATGGGCAGGCAACTGGGACACAGAATATGAATTAAGACAAATGAAATAGTTTATGTCCTAGACTAGACCCAAATGGAAAGCCCATTTAACAGTGTTACTCATAATATCATGTAATTTTTTATTGTTTAATCTTGATTATATTCATATCAAACTTGGCCACAGATATTTAAAACTATAAACAAGAATAAACATTAGAACCAGAAGATTCACAAGGGCAAATGTTATATATTGACAGAATTTTTTTTTTATTTAACTTTTCATTACCTCCCTGTCTATCCAGCATGTAAATTTCTTCAACAGTAGCATCTGATGTCTGATGAACTTTCAATGGCAGAATTTACGAGACAAATACTTTTTCCATCTCAGCATCCAATGTTTAGTCAAAATTTATTAGTGTGAGGTTTGGCTCAATATTTTATTCTCATTTGCTTTCTGATGCTGTGATAAAAACATTATGACTAAAAATAACTTTGAGAGAAAATGGCTTATTTAGTTTACAGTCTACAGTCTACCATTAAACAACCAGGGAATGAGCCCAAGGCAAGAATCTAGAGGCAGGAACTGAAGCAGAGACCACAGAACACTGTTTGCTAACTTGCTTCTTTTGGATTGCCCTTCTAACATTCTTATACAAGCCAGGCCTACCTACCCAGGGATTATATTGCTAGAGTGGGCTGGACCCCTACATATTAATCATCCATCAAGAAAATACCTTACAGGCACATATCTATGGATCAATCTGATAGTAGAAATGTCTCAATTGAGGTTCTCTTTACTTAGGTATGCCTATGTCTGTGTCAAGTTAACAAAAACTATGACAATTCTAATCGCTCTACTTCCCAAGGGCAAATTTATCATTCTATCCGATTACCCATTTATCCTAGCTTTTCATACAAAGATAACATCTTCCTACAAAATAATGAAAATCCAAAGAATGTGATCAACATGCTGCTGGCCATCTCCAACCCTAAGTTTCATATATAAGTACTTCCCCCAATGATATTTCTATTTATAGATCCCACTCTAATCACTGAGAATGCTCTGATTGACAGCCACTAAAATTTTAAAGTCTATTTTGGTTCATTACTGTATCATACATTCAAAGAAAGAATATTAAAAGCTGTAAAGGAAAGAGGCCAAGTAACATATAAAGGCAGACCTATCAGAATTACACCTGACTTCTCAACAGAGATTCTAAACCCCAGAAGATCCTGGACAGATGCCTTGGGGATCCTAAGAGACTAGAGATGCCAGTCCACCTAACAATGTCCAACAAAACTCTCAATCACTATAGGTGGAGAAACCAAGATATTCCATGACAAAACCAAATTTAAACAATATATTTCTACTAACCCAGCCCTACAGAGGATACTAGAAGGTAAACTATAACACAAGGAGTGTAACTACACCAAAAGAAACCAGAAGAAAGTACCATCTCATAACAAATCCAAAATGAACAACAAGATAATAGGAATTAACAATCACTGTTCATCGATATCTCTCAATATCAATGGACTCAATTCCCCAATAAAAAGACACTTAAACAGTGGATACTTAAATAGGAGCTTCATACAAGAAACACAACTCAGAAACAAAGATAGACACTTTCTCAGAGTAAAGGACCAATAAAAAGTTTTCCAAGCAAACGTGCCTAAGAAATGATCTGGAGTCACCATTCTAATTTCTAATAACATAGACTTCCAGCCAAAAGTAACTTTAAAAAAACATGGGAGAGGACACTCTATTTATTAAATAAAAAATAAACCAGGCTGAAATCTCAATTCTAAACATCTACGCCTGAAATGCAAGGGCACCCACATTTGTCAAAGAAACTTTACTAGAATTCAAAACACACTGTAAACATGACACAATAATAGTGGAACACTTCAACACCCCACTCTAACCAAAGGCCAGCAAATCAGAAACAAAACAAAAATACAATGAAACTAACAGAAATTATGAATCAAATGGATTTAACATATATCTACAGATATTTCACCCAAAACAGCAACAAAAAGATACCTTTCCTCAGCACCTTATGGAAACTTCTCCACAACAAACCATATAATCAGACACAAAATAAGAATCAACACATACAAGAAGATTGAAATAACTCTTTACATTCAATCAGATCACCATAATCCAAGGCTGGACTTCAACAACAAAAGTAACAGAAAGCCAGCATACTCATGGAAACTTAACAAATCCTTACTCAATGATCTCTAGGTCAGGGAAGAAATAAAGAAATAAATGAAATACTTTCTAGAATGCAATGAAAATAAAGGCACAGCATACTCTAACTTATAGGATGCCAATGAAAGTAGGGTTAAGAGGAAAATTCATAGCACTATATACCTTCACAAAGAAATTAGAGAGACCCTATACTAGCAACTTAACAGCAAACTCAAACCTCTAGAAAAAGAAGAAACAGACATACCCAAAAAATGGAGACAGCAGGAAACAGTCAAACTCAGGGCTGAATTCGACCAATTATAGACAAAGAGAATAATACAAATAATCAACAAAACCAAATATTTTTACTACACCTGGATCTTAAAGAAAATCAACAAGACTGACAAACCCTTAGTCAAACTAACTAAATGGAACAAAGATACTATCCAAATTAACAAACTCAGAAATGAAAAGGGAGATATAACAACAGGAAACTGAAAAAAATTTAAAAACTCACAAGTCTTACTCTAAAAGCCTATAATCAACAAAACTGAAAAATCTACACAAAATTTTCTAGGGAGATATCACATACTAAAGTTAAATCAAGTTCAGGTATACTATCTAAATAGTCTCATAACACCTAAGGAAATAGAAGCAGTCACTAAAATCCTCCTCATCAAAAAAAAAAAAAAAAAAAAAAAAAAAAAAAAAAAAAAAAAAAAAAACCAGCCCAGAGCCTGATGGTTTTACTGAAGAATTCTACCAGAATTTAAAAGAGAGGCTAATATGCCTCATACTATTCCACAAAATACAAACAGAAGGAACACTACCTAATTCATTCTATGAGGCCACAGTTATCCTGATATCTAAACCACACCAAAAAAACAGCAAAGAAAGAAAACTTCATCCTAGCACTTGGGAAAGAAAGAAAGAAAGAAAGAAAGAAAGAAAAAGAAAGAAAGAAAGAAAGAAAGAAAGGAAGGAAAGGAAGGAAGAAGGAAAGGAAGGAAGGAAGGAAGGAAGGAAGGAGGAACAAAACTTTAGACCAGTTTCACTTGTGAACATTTGCATAAACATACTCAATTCTCACAAAGTGAATGCAAGAACATGTCAAAAATATCATTCATCATGATCAAGTAGGCTTCATTCCAGGGATGCAGAAATGGTTCAATATATGAAAATCCATCAACAAAATCCACTATATAAATAAACTTAAAGAAAAAAGTTACATGATCATATTAGATGCTGAAAAAAATCTGTTGCAAAACCAACACCCCTTCATGTTAAAAGTCTTAGAGAAACCAGGGATTCAAGGCACATATCTAAACATAATGAAAGCAACATATAGGAAACCAACAGCTAACATCAAATTAAATGGGAAGATATTTGAAGCAATCCCACTAAATAAGGGACAAGACAAGGTTGCCTGCTCTCTCCTCATCTATTCAACTTACTATTTCAAGTTCTAGTTAGAGTAATAAGACAACAAAAGAAGATCAATGGGATGTATATTGCAAAGGAAGAAGTCAAGGTGTCACTAATTACAGATGATAAGACAGTATACACAAGCAACCCCAAGAATTCTACCCAAGAACTCCTACAGCTGACAAACACCTTCAGTAAAATGGCTGGATACAAAATTAGCTCAAAAAAAAATGAGTAGCCCTCCTTCATACAAATGATATATGAGCTAAGAAAGAAATTAGGGAAACAATACCCTTCACAATAGCAACAGATAATACAAAATATCTTGGAGTAACTCTAATCAAGCAACTGAAAGATCTGTATGACAAGAACTTCAGGTCCCTGAAGTGGAACATTAAAGAAGATTCCAGAAAATGGAAAGATATCCAATGCTCATGGATCAATAGGGTTAACATAGAAAAATAATCATCTTACAAAAAGCAATCTACAAATTCAATGCAATCCCCATCAATCTTCCAACATAATTCCTCACAGCCATGAAAAGAGTAATTCTCAAATTCATATGGAAAAACAAAAAACCCAGGATAGCCAAAACAATACTCAACAATAAAAGATCTTCTGGAGGAATCACCATTCCTGATCTACAAAGCAATAGTGATAAAAACAACATGGTATTGGTACAGAGACAGACGTGTCCATCAATAGAATAGAATTGAATACTCAGAAATAAATCTACACACCTATAAACACTTGTTCTTTGACAAAGAAGTCAAAAACATACAGTGGAAAAAAGAAAGCACCTTCAACAAATGGTGCTGGTCTACCTGGCAGTCTGTATGTAGGAGAATGAAAATAGGTCCACATCAATCACTTTGTACAAAGCTCAAATCCAAGTTGATCAAGGACGTCAACATAAAACCAGACACACTGAATCTAATAGAAGAGAAGGTAGGAAATAGCATTGACAGCATTGGCATAGGAGAAAATTTCCTGAACAGAATAGCAATGGCTCAGGCTCTAAGATCAACAATTGATAAATGGGATATCATGAAACAACAAAGCTTCTGTAAGGCTAAGGACACTGTCAATAAGACAAAATTGTGGCCTACATCTTCACTAAACCTACATGTGACAGAGGGTTAATATCCAAAATTTATAAAGAATTCAAGAATTTAAACTCCAAAAAAACCCAAATAACCCAATTTAAAAATGGGGTACAGAGCTAAACAGAGAATTCTCAACAGAGGAATTTTGAATGGCCAAGAAGAACATAAAGAAATGTTCAATATTCTTAGTCATAATGGAAATGAAAATGATCCTAAGATTCCACCTTAAATCAATTAGAATGGCTAAGATAAAAAACCTCAAGGGACAGCACATGCTGCCAAGGATGTATTGCTAGTAGGATTGCAAACTGGTGCAACCACTCTGGAAATCAATCTGGTAGTTTCTCAGAATTTGGAAATAGTTCTACCTGAAGACCCAGCTACATTGTTCCTGGGCACTTACTCAAAAGATATTCCACCATTCCACAAAGATACTTGCTCAGTTATGTTCATAGCAGCCTTTTTCATAATAACCAGAAATTGGAAGCAACCCAGATACCCTCAATCAAAAAATGGATACAGAAAATGTGGTTCATCTACACAATTGAATACTATTCAGCTTTTAAAAACAAGGACATCATGAATTTTGTAGGCTGATGGATGGAACTAGAAAATATCATCCTGAGTGAGGTGACCCAAGAAGACGACATACATAATATGTTCTCACTGATACGTGATATTAGCCAAAAAGAACAGAATACCCATGATACACCCAACAGAGGCTAAGAAGTTAACAAAATGGAAGGCCCAAGTGAGGATGCTTAAATGCCACTTAGAAAGGGGAACAAAATAGTCATGGGAAGCATAGGGAGGGAGAGTCCTGGGTAGGAGAAGGGAGGTAAAGAGGAAAGGGAGGCAGAATCATGTATGGGGAGGAGGGGCCGGAGACAGGGGAGAGCCCCAGAGGGCCAGGAGAATAAATGGAAATATGCAGTTCCCAGTGTGGGAATAGGTTGGGGTGTATCTCTAGGAAGTCCTAAAGACCTGGAATTGAGAGGTTCCCCAGGACCCAATGGGGAAGACCTTAGCCAAAATGCCCAGCAGTGGGGAGGTAGAACCTGAGGAGACCGCCTTCAGTAGTCAGACAGGGCCCCCAGTGTAGGGATGAGGATACCAACCTATCAAACTTTCAACCCAAAATTGCCCCTGTCTAAAAGAAATGCAGGGACAAATATGGAGCAGAGACTGAAGAAACGGCCAACCAATGACTAGCCCAACTTGGGATCCATCCCCTGGGCACCGACCGATCTCTGACACTATTACTGATACTATGTTATGTTTGCAGATAGGAGCCTAGTATGGCTGTCCTCTGAGAAGTTATACTAGCAGCTGACTAAGATAGATGCAGATACTCACAGCCCAGCATTGGACAGAGGTTGGAGACCTCTATGGAGAGTTAGGGGAAGAGTTGAATGAGCTGAAGGGATGGAAACCCCATAGGAAGACCAACAGTGTCAACTAACATGGACCCCTGGGAGACACCAACAAAGAGCATACATAAGATGGCCCAAGGTCCCCAGGACATATGAAGCAGAGGGCTACCTTGTCTGGCCACAATGAGAGAGGATGGGCCTAATCCTTTAGAGATTTGATGCCTCAGGGTGAGGGGATATGAGAGTGTGATGGCATCTTCTCAGAGGTGGTCAGGTGAGTGGATGGGGGAAAGAACTCTGTGAAGTGGGACTGGGAAGGGGCAACATTTGTGATGTAAATAAATAGAATAATTAATTTTAAAAAAGAAAAGTATACCATAGACATGCTATCAGGACTCTGAGATTTGTCTTATAAGACTCTTGTCACAATGTAAGGAATCCTGTATGTGTTGACAATGTGTGAGCTATTTGGTAATAATGTTGAATATGAAGACAATGATGTTGGAGAGTCATATACACACAATATCACATTAAATCTCTGAGAGACAGTTATAGAAAAATTAAAGGAGAATGAAGCAGCATCCTTTGGATAACTGACATTCAAATTTTGTAAGAGTAATATTTTTCATCTCAATATTTTTCATTTCTAGATTTTTGATACTTGCTCCAGGAGATAAAGTATTTCTCTTCTTCAGTGTCATACTTATGAATCTCCCATTGAAGTCCACTGTCAATACATGCTAATGAAAAATAACACAATGAAATGAATAATGATGGGTGTTTCAAAGAATAAGTTCTGTCTTAAGATATACCTGTATCTTTGTCTCCCTCACTCTAGCTAGCCTGAAGCAAAGCACCATTGGCAGCTATCTTGTGGAAAATAGTCAATGCAATCATTGTACTGGATGATCTACATAAATAGATTTCCAGGCAGAATATTACATCTATCTGCCTCTTTCTAGATGTCTATAGTAAAGCACACAACGACAGAGGAATGGGAAGAGAAGACTGTTAAATATTAAAGGAGCCTGGATCTCTGGGTAAATAGGCATTTCAGATTCATTCCAAGATCTTCTCTGGAAAAATGAAAGAGCATAATCCATAAACTTAGAATTAAGTTTAATTCTAAACTTAAGAAATGACTCCAGGATAAGGAAAGAATCTAGCACGCAATCAAGGGATTATGATGTGTGATAAGGTCAAGCATGTGACAGTCCTTTCAAATTTCAGTTAAGCATTTAAGATAATGTTTTAAACACACAAAAAGCTTTCTGAGAAAGTTTAGGTATTCACCATGATTCTTCCACATCACAACAATCACGAAACAAGTCCAAAGACTCACTAGGACCACCATGAAATAATCTGTGGTTGTAGCTTTTGTTGAACACAGTGCACCATATATTCACACATGAAAAATATAAACACTTGGAGCTGGAAAAATGGCTCAGTGGTTAGGAGCACTGACTTCTCTTCTAGAGGACCTGGGCTTCATTCTCAGCATCCACATGATTACTCTCAATCATCTATTAACCAAGTCTCAGGGGATCTTATGGTCTCTTCTGGATCCGGCACATACCAGGCTTACAAATGGTGCACATCCAGGCAGGAAAACCATCCATACACATTAAAAGTAAGTAAGTGAACAAGTTTTTAAAGTAAAAAACTCCAGAGAAGAGTAAAAGGGGCTTTGGTCTGGAAAATGTTTATAAGCAAGAATAGTTTAAAACTACTGAGTTCCACACATAGACCACATTATGTAGAAATTGACAAAGTAAAGGGTCTGTGGGAAGATCATTTTCAAATAATGTAACTGAACCTGAACCAAGTAGCCAGGGGTATTTCCTGCTGGGTTTTGGTGGTGGTGGTGGTGATGGTGGTTGGTGGTTATGGTTTGGTTTAGGTTGGTGTTGTTATTGTTTTTGTATTGGTTTGGTTTATTTTGCTTTGGTTGGTTTGATTTGGTTGATTTCCTCTTTTCAAATGGGAACAACCAGCATGGTTATTCTATATCAGACTTAGATAGATAGATAGATAGATAGATAGATAGATAGATAGATAATAGATAGATAGAGATAGAGAAAGAATTACTCAGATATAAGCTCAAAAAGCCTAACTGGGGAGCCTAACCAACACTGAATCTTACCTGTTATTCTATAATTCTGGATAATCTACAATTCTGGGTCTTTGAGCATGAGTCTAATGCCTTGAAGAACAAGAATTTGAAAGAGGGTCTTAGGTATGGAATGAGGAGTCAAGTTTACATGGAAAGTAGATGTGTATTTTTGGTACTATAAAGAAGACTATGGCAAATTTCAAGAAATGTATTAATATAAGTGTTCTCATAAAATCTTGTCAATACAAGATTTGTCGCAGCAAGCATGAAGCCTATTTCTGTCACTCTCAAATAAGATGAATGAAATATCAAGGGAGGAGATATGACATAACATTGGAGGTTAGTTCAGAAAAGATTGTTTGTCCCCACCTTGCTGAAAAAATGCACTTTGAAGCCCCGAGCCATCACATAAGAAGCATGGCTACCTTCTAGCTGATGAGCTAAAATGACAATGGGGACTGGACACAGTCAGAAATAGATGGTCAAGCTTCAGCAGTTCCTATCCACTCATATTTCCATATTCTACCCAGGATATTAATGAGGGTAAATATGCATTCAGATGACACTTTCTGCCCCACCCCACCTGCTGCATTCCTAATTGTATCTGTTTATAAATCAAATGTTAAACGTTATGCAAAGCCAGCAACTTCCAAAGCCATGAAAGATAAATATTCAATAATTACAATTGTTTCAAGCCAAGAATTTTCAAATTCTAAATAAAGTAATGTAGCCAAATGGTCTAAGGTGATTGAGAATCGTGGAAGCCAAAGGAAGAAACCAAAGGAGAAAATACTTGCTCCTGGATATGGCTGCAGAAAAGAAAAAAAGGGAAAAGAAAAAAGAGTACTGGAAAAATCCTGAGAAATAAATGCATATACTGTCTGTATGCAGTATGAAAATGAATTGCCTTAATATATAAACAGAACTGAGTAGCAGAAGGCACTAACCTGTAATATTCTTTTGACCCTATTTTCACCAAGGTCTTCTCAAGCTTGTTTTAAACCTGGGTATTGAAAAAAAGAGCATCACTCTCTCCACAGATGAGGGCAAGGAATAGTGTCTCCATTTGTAATCACAGTGTCTCCATTGGTAATCATGAAGTTTCCTTTAAGTGAATATTATTCTCATGTCATTGGTGAATAAACAAGCTTTAGGGATGTTATCTAAGCTGAAAATATTTATACAGTAAACAAAGTGCTTTTTTAATTTAGTTTAGTGTTACCCCAAAGAGCAGAGTGAAGACTATAGTTGTATCATACAGTCAAATCTAGTCCAATGGAAACTAAAATGGCTTCTGATGATTTAAGCACCAGTCCTCTCTCTAACTCCTCCCTCTTCCATATGGCATCCTCCAGATGGCTGGAAGCTTGAGAGAGTGATCTGTAGCAATCAGTTTTCGCTCTCCTTAGCAATGCCAGTTCATGTATTACTTTCCCATAATGCCCCTGGATTATAAGAGAACTGCCTTCTGTAGGTGCAAATTAAGCCTGGGAAAGTTAAGCTAAAAATTCTAAAAATGAACCACAGAAAAGTATGTTTAACACAGGAACCAGGTTCCAGATTGTGTCCTGTTTACAAAAGCACATATTGTGCTAATAGTAAAATTGAGTTCTACTTTCATAATGATGGCCTAAAATGAATACCACCCACCTACACCCCCATCCTACCCAAACTCACATTCCATCAAAGCAATTAAATCTTAAATAACGTTCATCGAAACAACACTAGCAAATGGAATTGTGGGCACATATTTGTGAGGTTTGTTTACCAGTTTCCCCAAACTGCTTTACTAATAAAAATTTAAAAAAAAAAAAAAAAAAAAAAAAAGAACTCACCCACGTATGGATTCTGGACTCCTAAATTTTAACTCACAAGATAAATGCATTTTCATAGTGATCTGGGAAAGAACCCACTCAGATAAAACAGGTGCCATCCATTATCAGAAGCCAGTGCTTGAAACTACACTCCAGAGACTTCCAGGTTCCATAAGATGTAATCAGTTGTTCAGTAATGAGAAGATAGTATAGTCAAATACTTTAATGACACACAGAAGGCTCTTTTAATTTCTAGAAGTTTTACAATTTGTATTATCATTTTAAAGAATATTTTAAAAATCTATAAGCTGCAAATCTGTTTAAGTGTACTTAAATCTGGAGGCCCCAGATTTATGTGTCTTCTAGGAATTTTAACTCCATAGAATACTTTTTACCTTCCTTTCATAAGTTTTCAAACAGCAAGTAGCATTCTCAGTAATTTACATGGGATTATATTAGGTCAATCAACAGAGCAATTAGAGGGATGCAATGTTTGACCCATGCAACAGACTTAAGAATATGGTGTTGATTTTTGGACAGTAAGAAACAATAAAGACAGAAAAAATGCCATGAAGATACAAAATGGGATTTTTAAAAAACACACAGACTTGATAGACATTAAGTTATCTGATAATTTATGAACAGAGGAAGCTCCTTCAAAAATGGATTAAAGCAAGGCATTTAATTTTTACAAGCTTTAACATCTTTGTGTATAAAACAGGTATAAAAATAGGTACTGTGTAGGAGTGGCTATAGGGATATAGTCAACTATAGTGTATAAATTACCATCCAAAGTGCAGATATGGGATGACTAATACTCCCTCTTTCTGTTTATACTCATCCTTCACTTGAGCAATTTTATAGTTTCTGATAAAAAAATGATACTAGATTAGCTGAACATGAACACTCAAATTCAAGCTAGTGGCACTCTTATTCAGGGTTACATCACTACAGAAATATAGTAAGGACAGAGCACAAGCAGTCATGATAGACTTACATAACTCTGCTTATGTTTGGATCACTTCAAACTAACATAACATAAATGCCTTAAATTAAAAAGCATGTTCTTCCCATTCACCCAAATGTCAAACTTCCTGTACTCTATAGTCACGTTCAAAATTATTCTGCAACTTGAAAATCCTGCAGATTAAATTTATGTCTCTGCATGTCTGCTCTCATACTAAGAGAACTGGTTATATTTAATAAATCAAAAGCCAGTTCTTCATTCTTTATAAACCACAAGTATTCAGTATAGATCTGGACTTATATAGTTTCCCTGGTGTGTATTTAGTACCTTATCTGAGCCATTATTAGTACAGAGAAATACTGTTGACTGAGACTGACTATCTCTGCCTCAAGTTCATCAAATGAAACCAGGCATCAAAGGTGGTGGCCTTTGATGGCATTCATCCTCAATGAAGCCTCCAGAAGATAATTAGGTTTAGGTGAGAATAAGAGTGGGACCCTTGTGATGACACTAGTGGGTTCCTAAAAAGTGAAGCTAGAAAGTCTCCTCTTCACCACTATGTTAGAACATAGTGAGGCATCTATCTACTGGACAGGATAAGAGCCATCAACACTGATATGTTGACCTTGAACTTTAGCTTTTAGAACCTTTAGGAATAATAATTTTTGTTTTTTTAAGTTGCCCATGCTATAGCATTTTGTTCTTGTATCCTGAGCTGACTGTTGAGTGGTATAAAGTTTGAAATGCCAACAGCAAAAATCTTGAAGATAATTCTCTTTTCTGAATTTTCTCCCTCTGTATTCAGATACATTCTTGTTTGAAAGTATCTCTTTTTAACTAGTGTTATAGGGACTATGGAAATCAGTCACAGACGTTTCCTTCCTGGGTTATTTCCTAAAGAACATTTACCTCCCCCACCCCCCAAAAAATCACTGAAACTTAAATTCCCAGAAGAACCATATCTCAAATACTTGATTTTACTATTATTGGAACTTACAGCTCCACATGCAAAGTTTACAATATGATTAATGAAAGAAAGTGCACATTTGGGCATTTACAATTATCCACACTCCTAATTTATGATTATATGTAGGTCCAAAGAGTAGGTACAAGAACTAGGAAAGGCAATAACAAAAGCAGTAAGTATCTTCTGGAAATCCACAATGTTATTGCTGTTTCATGCACTCTATAAAAGAGAAAAGAATGGAAAGTTTCATATAACAGGAGTATGTTCTAAAGTCATTCAGCTTGGAACACATAATTTGATAAAAAGGGATAAAAATGCAATGAAAGTTTCTATACTGAGATAGTACCCACTTATAGGAGATTTCAAACTCCAGGAATAAACAAATAACATTCACAAAAGAGTCTACTGGGCATTACAGATAGATACAGAACAAATATTTCTGGGTTATTTTGTTCCAGAACAAGCCTAGTTCATTTAAAAGCAAAACTTGGAGCGATACAAAAGAAATTAATGCATTCCACCCACCAAATGGCAGTCTATCAACTATCAAAGTAAGGGAAAGTTTTAACTATTGAATTAAGATGAATAAGGTATATCAAACATAAAAGAAGGTATGAGAAATATACACCAAGATAGTCATAGGAACACTTGTACTATGTAATTATAATCCAGTTATAAGAGATTTAAGAGCAGTTTCTGCCTATCTGACTCATAAACTACTAGTGTACAAATTCTTCCAAGATCTAGGTTCTATGTTGGACTCCTCTTCCCCCTCACAGTACTAACATGCTCAAGAGTCCTGTTGCAGCTGATGCTAAAGTTATCCAACAAAGTTAACCATGGCAAGAAATCCCTTTCTTTCAGTCATACATGGTGGGATTTCTTCTGTATTAGGATTCATATGCAATACCAAATGGAAAACCAGTCTGGGGACTCAGGTCTATAATCCCAGTTACTCAAGAATTTGAGGTAGAAAGATCACAAATTCAATGCCTGTTTGGCTTACTGCATGTCTATCCTTGACAACTTTGTGAGAATCTATCTCTTAAGAAGTAAAAATAAAAAGAAATCCAAAAGTAAGAAAGTCAATCTTTTAGGCTCTTAAGTACCTGGTATTTTAATTGGTAGATTTCCTTGTTCTTATAATTTGTCACAGATGCCAATTCCTTTTAAAGAAACAGACATGGTTCAATAGGAGATAGATCACAGATTAGATAAGATGTGACATGGAGTTCCTTTCAAGATCTCCAACCAAAATGTCCCATAGCATCACTAAAGAATCTTGTTGATGGTACAGTTGTTTGATAGAAGTGCTACCTTCTGTTTGATAAACTATTCAAATTGTCAAATAATCATTTTGTAAGTTCAAGTCCTAAGACCAATTACATGAGTCTATCCTAACCAGTCATCTTATGCTCCACAGGGCCTACCAGGACATTCAGAGGCAAAAGAAATTTATTGTCATTCTCAATGTTACTTCACTCATGAGAGTTAGGAGACATTCACTTTAAATCATGTATCTATCACAAGTTCTGTGATGTTTTAGTATGTTACTTTCTCCTTTTAAGCTTTTATTTTTTTAAATTGTTAAATCAATGAAATAAGCCTTTATCTCAAAACTCATTTAATGGAATATTGAAATGATGGTCATAATTTAGCAAAGTCCCAAGACATAGTGAGAACTAAGTTCATATGCATCAGGGGGATGATGGTCTAAATACTGTATTTTAGCCCCATCTTATGTCTAGATTTCCACAAAGCTCATAGAGATACATCCTTTGATTATTCTGCTGATGAATGAAAGTATTTTACTCTGAGACAAGGAGATCTGGTGCCTAAAACATTGCAATATATAATTTCTCCATTGTGATAAAGACAGTAATAAAAAATAAAGCCCATAACTATATGCATTGTTTTATGAGCTAATATTCACAATAAGTGTTATAAGACTGAACTATATAAAATATGCAAGAAGGATCCACTGTTGTGAGAAAGTAAAATTAAGCAAGAAAATGTGGGAATATATTTCATTTTTAATGTGATGATGTTTAACACACCTCATTGGGAAAGAGATAATTTTGATGTAAATTTGCTTAAGCTTTTCAGACGATTTAATCACCAGGAGGTTAGAAATATGGCCAAGTAAAATATAATAAAGAGTACATGCCTCTGAGCACAACATGAAAATGGAAGAGAAAAATAGGCATATTGAGAACCAAATTGTATCTTTGTATTTCTAAAGAGAAGTTGAAAATAACAATTTTAGATACATGCACTTAAACAAAATATCTTACTATAAGTTAATCCATAGAAAATAAGGAACTTTGAACTCATGCCATACAGAAAATGTAAAGCACTTGACAAACATGTCAGTAGCAGCTCATGCTATGCATAGAAATTCTTGAGAACATAAACCACAAATATTATACTGTGTATTGCCAAGTGGACTAAAATTTTCTGTGTCTTAAAAAACAATGGAAAAAATAAAATTCTTGTTTATAACTGTAAAGTGTATGCTTGTATAAAGTAGCTTAGTGGGTAACAGTGCTTATCACAAAACCCAACAGCCATCATTCAGTCCCTGGGACCCATACGGTGGAAGGAGAAAACCAACTATCACAAATTGTCCTCTGAT
The DNA here is from genome assembly GCA_021653895.1 of Mastomys natalensis. NCBI lineage: Eukaryota > Metazoa > Chordata > Mammalia > Rodentia > Muridae > Mastomys > Mastomys natalensis. Next base: position 188,385 of record JAJTUV010001450.1, read on the forward strand.
CTACACACATGCACAAAAATAATTAGTGATAAATAAATGTTTAAAAATCAATCACAAGTCCATTACATTTTAGAAAGAAAGTAACATGGAATAGAATGTGATGCTAATTTTTCAAATAAGGCCAAATTTTCTCTTAAAATTTTCCAGCAGCTGGAGTTTCTGAGTCAGGCTCAGGTAACAACTATTTTGAAATTCTTAAGGGACTAGAAAGAGAGAGCAAGAAAGGACCCCTTAGGAAGAACTGACTCTGGATCAGCAGATGAGATGCTTAATTTTGTGAGAAAGTTTCTACAGCTGACTCCTCAAACTTCAGAAGGGTGGGAGGTGATGTCACTATTCTCCTTGAGCGTTAGCATACATATTATCCAGGTGTGACACCCGTCATCTTACTGTCACTGAAGGAAGGTTGGAGGAATATCTGAAAAGCATAGCTCATGAGAGCAGGTGCAACTGTATGTAAGAGCATCCTTGGTGATTGACTGGTCTCTTGGCAATTATTACATATTATGTTTTCTTGTTTTACTCACCAGTCATATTTATATGTACTTCTATAAGCATGTAAACAATTTGATGATTAACAGTAGGAAAATATACTATGTCAAATTTAAAGACAATTTTTTTAAAAATTATTTGGATGTAGAGAAATGGTGTTACCATGTCATCTCCTTCAGGAAATACATTGATCAGAGCTTCAGATAAATTTAATTTGAATTCATTCCTATGTGAAGCTGAAGAAAAAAATACACGAATTGTTACTTCATTCTTTTGTATTATTTTAACTTTGGCAGTTTGACCACTTGATAAAAATGTCACCCATATGAATAACTACCGTACCAATTCAGGAGGTTTGTCCATTGTTAGATACTTAAGAGACAGAAAGTCTATAAGGAAGTTATTTATAGTTTCAGAATGCAAAGATATTAAAGAACCACGTCAATGTTAGAGCCAGGACAAAGCTGGAATCTCAAGTCTCCCACTGATGGTAAGGCTTTGGAAGAGTTAATATTTTAGAGTAGTGTAATTTTTCCTGAAAAAGGAAAGAGGCCCACTGGTGTGATAGTAGCATTTATGCTTCTGTGAAGTATCTTAGCACATGGTGACACACTCCGTTCACTCATCTCCATTTTGATACAGTTTGGAATGTTCTTAACTGGGGTATAGTGTTTTCACTGTTTTATTTTACTGTCTGCCAGATGGGTGACTTGAAAAACTGTGTAGTCATGCATGAGCACAGTTTGAATTTCCTCAGAGGGATACCAATACCATTTTAATGGAGTTAATAGGAATAGAAGGGTATAATGTAACAGTACATTCCCTGGCTAGTGCTGTTGTAGTAAATTACCTTGAGTCTAGTGACTTAGACACCTTTAGTTCTGTTAGTAAGAAGGCTAAAGGAGCAAGCAGGCTGACTTTAAGAAATAGTCGTTTTCCTGTCTAGAAATTTCCCTGGTGCTTTGGCTTAAGTTGACTGAGTACTTTTGGACCCAAGTTAAAACAAGCTCTACTTACCTTATCTGACTCTTATGTCTCCCTGTTTCACTAGCAACTAGCAACCTTGGAAAACACTGTGAGCACCTCCCAGTATTGCAGACATAAGTTCATTAGCTTACTTATATCCACAGAGTAAGCCTTATAGTTTAATTAACACATTCTCCGAATCTGAGCACTAGAACAGAGAAGTCTTTTGCCTACTGTAGACTAGCTGCATAACATGTAAGCCTCTTCATTGTTAGGAATATAAATTGTATGGTGGCACATATAAGAGTCCCCCTGTACTCTCTACTTTCTCAGTGTATATCATCACACTAATGGCAGATATTAAGCAAAGGCAGTTGATTTTGTTAAACTCTATACAAATAGTTTGTTTTTTATCACAACAACATGTATGAGTAATTGGGATTGGCTCATTCTCTCTTGCATGCTACATAGCATAGTTTGGAATATTCAGTACTACTAAATACAGACCCTCCAGAAAAGCACAGAAAATAGCTACATTACCTTCCAGTCAATCCTAGTAAGTCAATCATGGAAGTTTGAATTTGTTCCTAAGTCTATAATAAGATTTTCCCTCATTTATTTGAATACTAGAATGGTGCCGGCAGAGATAGACAGATCTCTGTGAGGTCTATATAGCAAGTTTTAGAACACCCAGGGCTACCTACTGACAGAAATTATATCAAAGAAAGTATGGTTTTATAGATTACAGAGGATGAAGATTTATTTCCTCATATGAAAATAGAAAACATCTTACAAGGGGTCAGAAATTCTAATTTAACGTTTCAAAAGTTACCCTTCAACGAAAATTGACTCTTTAGTAGAGTAAATAATCCACCTATGCTGTTTTCTCTTTATACATTTTACTAGTTCACACACAATGTCACAGCTCTTAGCTCTAAGAACAAACAAAATCTCAAATTCACTCCCTGTACAATAGCAAAACTATCATCCTCTCCTGAGGAGCATTCATGGTTCAAGTTACAGAGTCTCTGGACTAGAATTTGGGATCTTAGTCTCTAAAACAGTAATTTGTACAATGCATATTTTTCATGTCATTTCACAGGTATTGCTTGCAAACTGGGTTTTTGTATTGCTTTAGATCACAGGATTCCTAATGCCCATGGTCATTCTACTGTCAGAGCTGAAAGTGAAACTTCAAAACTGTCTCCAGGACTCAGGCTGCTGATGGACACTTTTAAACCCAGCACTGAGGAGACAGAGGTAGGTCTGAGGCCCACCAGCCTGGTCTACAAAGAGAGTTCCAGACTAGCCAGGTCTGCATAGTGAAACACTGCTTCCAAACAAAAAGACAAACAAGAAAGAAAGAAAGAAAGAAAGAAAGAAAGAAAGAAAGAAAGAAAGAAAGAAAGAAAGAAAGAAAGAAAGAAAGAAAGAAAGAAAGAAAGAATAAGAGAGAGAAAAAGAAGATAGAGAGAGAGACAGAGAGAAAGAGACAGAGAGATAGAGAAAGGAAGGAAGAAATAAATCAAGAAGAAGGGGGAAGGAGGAGGGAAGGAAAGAAGGAAGGAAGATAAAAGTAAAAAAGTAGGAGCAAAGAAAAGACAAGAAAAAACAAAGTAACAATAAAAAGAAGGGAATAAAAAAGAAATGCCCCTGAACTTGACTGTTACAGAACACTTGCAGCACATGGTAGTCATACATTTCTATATAGTAAATAAATATTTAGTATTATAATTATAAATTATATAAAACAGATTATATGTTATATAAAACAGCTAAAAACATTAGTCTTAAAACAATCACCAAGATACTATTACACAGGTCATTTGGGAAAATAAGGATTCAACCCTAGACATTTGGCTTTATATCTTATACACATAAGCCCACAAAGAAGTAATTGACAGACAGAAATATCCCCTCTGGTATACCCAGGGATTTTTGCATTTATAGACTAGAAGAAAATAATATGCAAAACTTGGATCTCCCTAGACTTTGTCTGAGATATACTCCCATGACTCCTGGAATGTACTTTTGTAAGTGACTTAAGAGTTAGCTTGTCTCTGTGCTGAGGCTTTGATCTTGTTAACCAGCATCGTATTGTCCCCTCAGTTCTAGTTTTTATCCTATTTCTGCGATAAATACCATTACCAAGAGCAACCTGGTAAACAAAAGGGTTCAATCTGTTCTTCCAGTTCACAGTCCATCATTAAGGGAAGTCAGAGTGAAAACTTAAGCAGAAACTGATGTAGAGGAAGCTGATCACTGCTGGGATAGTCCTTCTTTTTTTTTTTTTTTTTTTTTTCTCTTCTAAAGAACAACATTTAATTAGGGCTGACTTACAAGTTCTGAGGTTCAGTACATCATCATCAAGGCAAGAAGCGTGGCAAACACTGTGTCTGGAGAAGGAGCATGAATACATAGACATACAACATTGTAAAACTGGACTGAGCCATTTCTATGCCTTATCAACAATTGGAGTATTGGAAGATCTACTCAAATTCATTTCTTATAAATCAGGTACTAATCAGAGTGTCCAGGTAGACATGGTACTGGAGAAGTAACTGAGAGTTCTATATCTGGATCCAACTGCAGCCACAACAGGATTGTCTCACATGCAGCTAGGAAGAGATTCTAGGCATAAGACCTCAAAGTCCATACTTCCTCTAACAAGACCACACCTACTTCAACAAAGCCACACCTCTCAGTAGTGCTACTTCCCATAAACCATGCTTATTCAAATATCCACAGTCTTCTATTCAGTAATTAAATTGTAATAACAAGTAAGAGCTAACTACATATCCTAATCCAGTGTACCTGAGAGAGCCATATACATCTATTTGGTCTCCCCATAGTGAAAGCTAAATAACTGTGAATGAGGGGCCAGCCACGTCATCCTTCACAGAATCTTCTTCCTCATGTCCATTATTATTCAAGTCATGCAGCAAACAGGACTTTGTGTCATCAAGTAGTCTAAGGATGGCTGAGGAAATAAAACTTATATCAAAAGAGATTTACATGATTTCTACTCTTTGGTTAGTATCTGATTTATAAGAAAGATAGTTGAGTAGATATGCTATTCCAGATTATTTAAAAAGCAAAGGGAATGGCTCAATCCAGTATTAGAATGCTGTATAACTATATATTCTCTCTTTTCAGTTACAAAAATAACTTCAAGATTATTTTAGCTATCCTGGGTTTTCTGTTTTACCACATGAAGTTGAGAATGGGGTCTTTCAGGGTTTGTAAAGGATTTGTTGAAATTTTGATAGAAATTGCATTGAATCTGTAGATTGGTTTTGGTGAAATGTCCATTTTTACTTTGTTAATCCTACTTATCTCTGGCTGAATGATAATAGTATGGTATTAGCATAAAAAAGGTTGATCAATGCAATAGAATTGAAGAGACAGAAGAACCTCACACACCTATGAACACTTTATTTTTGACAAAGAAGCAAACCTACAATGGAAAAAAAAAAAGAACGAAAGAAAGCATTCAACAAATGGTGCTGGTCTAATTGTATATCTACTTGGAGAAAAATGCAAATACTTTTTATCTTTACAAAACTCAAGTCCAGGTGGATCAAACACTTCAACATAGAACTGAACACACTAAATCTAAATGAAGAGAAAATCGAACACATTGGCACAGGATACAACGTTCTGAACAGAAAACCAATAGCTCAGGCACTAAGATAAACAATTAATGAATGGGACCTCATCAAACAGAAAATTGTTTGCCAAGATAAGGACACCATCAATAGCACAAAACAGTAACCTACAGAATGGGAAAAGATCTTTACCAATCCTTTATCTGACAGAGAACTAATTTTCAAAATATATTAAGAAGTCAATAAATTAAACACCAATAAATCAAATAACCCAATCAAAAAATATGGTATAGAGCTAAAGAGAATCTCAACAGGTAGACTCTAACATCCAAGAAGTAGTTAAAAAATGTTCAGTGTCCTTAGTGATCAGGAAAATGTAAATCAAAATGACTGTGAGATTACACCTATCAGAATGGCTAAGATACAAAACACAAGAGATAGCACATGCCAGAGAGGATTTGGAGCGAGGGGAACATGCCTCCATTGCTAGTGGGAGTGGAAACTAACACATCCCAGGATAGTCCTTCTATACAGCCAGGCCCACTAGTCTAGAGCTGGTACCATCCACAGTGGGCTAAACCGTCCAACAATAACTAACAGTCAAGACAATGGCCCACAAACATGCTCGCAAACCAGTATGACCAAGGCAATTCTTCAATTGAAGCTCCTTCTTTCAAAGTGACTCTAGTTTGTGTCAAATTGAAAAAACAAAACACAAATCTAACCAAAACCATCTGCCATTACCAGGATATTCTGCAAGGAAGGGACCCAGCAAGGCTTTCAGACTTCCATGGAGACACCTGGGTGTGCAGCTCAGTGGTACAGCACATGTACAGGGTGCACAATCTAGGTTTGATACCTAGCATCAGAAACAGTTGTACTAGCAGCAACATAATGGCTTCTCGTCATGTTTGCCAAAAAACTAATGCCAGATTGCATAAATGTTCCACCTTGTCTACCAGCGGAAAATATACTCAGTGCTTGATCTGATGCTAATTGACCTTTGTTTTATATTATTTCACTTTCCACATCTGAATAACATAGTACATTCCAAAACATAGCATATAGGAAATCAAAGTCAAGGAAATGTGGCTGGTTACAAAAGCATCAGTCATTTTACTATGGAGAAATGGACTCCACATACCATAAAGCATAACAGTCTTTCATAATAAGCCCTGGTAAATGTGACTTTCCTCTAACTGCCACATCATTTTAGCAATTTAAATAAATCATCATTACAAATTATTTAAAAAGAAAACATAAGCAGCTGCTGTGGAAGGGGCCTGTGTAAGTTGTAGTGAGAGATTCAGATCTGAACATGAGCTCTGGCTATACAGAGCTACATATAAAAATAGAGTTCAAGCAGAGGCTCCATGGAAGTATATTTTAAAATTGTGTTTCTTTGTTGAGTGAGTCTCCTACATGGAGGAGCTATAAACCCAAAGTAGCTTCTGGGATAAATAGAAAGATTAGGTCAAATCCACCATTCTTATAAATGATAAAATGATACTAGGTACCAACCAAGAGCAAGTTAAATATATTCTATTACATTTTCCTGCAGAATTTCCATTAAAAAGTACAAGAGACAAATCTATCTATCCACAAAAGAATTTGACAGTTAAAATATAAAAGCTTCTTTGTGTTAGAACACAGGCCTTGAAATATCTGACCCTCACATCTATGATGTTAGAAACTAGGAATAGGATGAAGACAGGGAAATCCTGCTGAGAAAAAGGGAAACGAGAAGAGAAACCTCCAGTGCCACCATTTGGGCAGACACATCTTACGGACCAGGAGGACTTCCAAGGTGATGGACGGACCAGCATCTGAAGGAAGAAGGAGAACAGCAGTATGTTGAGTTCATTTTATGTAAATATCACCCCCAAGGTGTAAGGCATAAAGTCTGTTTCTTCTTATATGGTCTCCATCTTCTTTTCATCATCTTCATTCTCTCCTTTAACTGCCTCAGATGCACAAATTCTTAAGCTTATTACACATAAATAATTTTTCTTAAAGATTAAAAAATTAAGAACCACACATAGCCACCAAGTTAAAAGATCATAAAGGTGAGAATATTGAGGTCTTGTTTTTATGAACCATGAATTTGTTCAAATTCCCAAAGCCCTTTGGTTGTTTGCTGGATTATTTGCTTCTTGCTTACTTTGTTTTATTGTATTGTTCAGAAACTTGGTAAAGCATCGATTGGATGGAATACACATGTGACAAGAGCTGGAACCATGTGGCTTAGTGATTATGTCACATTTCAGCCCTGATACTCAATAGCCTTGAGCTACTCATCTTTCCTAATCCCATATTTCTCTTGGGTAAAACGAGGACAGAGCTACTTACAGATTTGTGAGAGGTTACCAATGACATCACAGCATTGAGAAGCATATAATAACTGCACAGTTGTTTTGTAAAAGAAAAACAATGCAATGAGGTAATAGTGTTAAAATCTGCTTCTCATGCTCTACATTAGCAAGCAAACATTCTGGAGTCAAAGAATTGCTCACCTGTTCTCAGCATCAGCTTCATAAGCCAGAACTGTAGGTGGAGATGAAATTACCAACAGATTGCGTATCTAGCCCAGAACCTACCTTTTGTTTCTTGATTTTCTTATTCCTTTCCTGTTTTCAGCCCTCCCCTTTCTTTCCTAAGCAAGTATTACATGTAATAAATAAAAACGCAATTGATACTTCCAGAAGGTTTGGAAGGTCTAGGGTAGTGGTTTTCAAACTTCCTAATGCTGCAACCCTTTAATACAGTTCTTCATACTGTGGTGTCCCCCAACTATGAAATTATTTTTGTTGATACTTCATAACTGTAATTTTACTACTGTTATGAATCATAATACAACTATCTGATTTGCAGGATACTTGATATGTGACCCCCGTAAAAGGGTCTTTCACACCCAAAGGTGTCAAGACCCACGGGTTGGAAACCACTGATCTAGGGACAGAAAATAAGAAGTTAGCAGCTAGATGGAAACTGAGTGTTAGGACAGTGATGTTCATGATTGTTACCAAAGCTTCAGATAAAGAAGTAAGTCGCAAAGTATAGGAAGCATCGAGATCAGTGACAATTCCAGAGAGCCCTGGTAGACATAAAAGATCTAGAACATAAAACACATAAGACACAGCCTGAAATAAGGTCTATAAAGCCACAGGTATCTAACTTGTCTTATCAGGGATCAGCACCTTAACCTTCAGAGACAGGGCAGTCTTTCCTAAATCCAGTAGCTAAGTATAAAAATACATAAAGTATCTTTTTTTAAAGCCACGTATGGTTGCATGGTTATAGTCCCTGCACTTTAAAGGCTCAGGAGGAGACTTAGAGTTCAAGGCCAGCCTGAGCTACCTGGTGAATTCAAAGTCAGCCTGAGCTTATGTGATAAAATTCTTTCTATAAAAAAAAAAATGTCACTTAATTCGGAGATTTACAGAGACCACAGAAGGTATTATTCAGAGTGGCTGTCTCTGCTATAGAACGAGATTGACCTACATTTCACTTGAGAGCTGAATTAGGCAGAAGGCAGTACATAATGAGTCTAATAATAAAATTAACTTTACTCCCATCTTAGAAACTATTAGCAATCCTTAATGCTCCACACCATTTCTATTATTTGTCAGCCAACTATCATGTTCCTTGTATTGGGATTAATAATATATAGGTATTTTTTAACCATCATGACCACAGCATTTTTTTGTCCATTGTGTTATTTATAGAAACTGAAACACTGTGTGAACACAGTAGTTATTCGATTAACACCTGATGTTTAAACATACAAATCCTCTCCATCAAAGGACCATAAACCTGATAGATTCTTTCTCTCCTGGTGCTCTCACTCTTTGCAGCTCCAGTGAGCCTTGTTTCAGTGCTCTGTCAATTCGTTCAAATTCCCTAAGCCCTTTGTCTGTTTATTTACATGTTTGTTTGTTTGTTTATTTTGTTTCATTTTATTGTTCTGAAACTTGAAGTTTTTTTGGTAACTCTTATACACATTATGTTTACAAGAAATTCTTCTCAACTAGAATCTAATTGGAGCTATCAGGACCACTGGTGTTGATGTCAGTGAATCAGTTGAGACTCTTGATGTATAACCCTTGTCATCCCATCACTCAATAGGAGAACCAGGAACATGAAAGAGAAGAAGTGGTAATAAGCTGGGAGCTGTGCTGGACCCATTCTGCTGAGGTGCTAAGGATAGGAGGAGAGCATGGGAGTAATGACAGCCAGGACCTGAAGCCTGAAGATTCAGGAGCTGCTGTATTGGGATAGCTGTACACTGAAGGAGCTGAAGCCCGAAGGAGGGATCCTAAGCTGAGTAGGGTTAGAACTGTGACAGCACAATTGCATCTGATGTAAGCATAAGCCCTATTTCAGAGGACTAGAAATTATTTTTAAATTATGCATTTGATATTCCTTCAGAGAAGATTTAGTGAAACAGGCCCATTCAGATAGTATTAACAAAAGAACAGATTCAAGTCAAAATATTTATCATACTATAGCAAACATAAATAAATCCAATAGCCTTGGGTCGAGATATTCTGTTTTTGTATGTTCAAAGATTCATATGAATTTGTTAAATAACAATAAGAATAAAATAATACAACTAGTTTTTAAAACCCAAACAATTGATAATAGTCATGATAGTCATGATCACCTAAATTAAAATTTCTCCACATTTCATAATATATTGTAAAAGTTACGTTTTAGAATATCTATTCAAAATAGAACCAAGAGCTTCCCTTCCCCAACCCTTCCCTGTTTGCTGGGTCCTCAGCTGCCCTGACCAGCCTGCTATTCCAGAAAACCTCCACTCTCCTGCCACCTCTCCACCCACATTCATCAGATGTGCTGAGCCTGAAGCATACAGGTTAGCTTCAATTTCCCTACCCATCTTCCCTGCTTGCTGAATCTTCTGAGTCACACTAAAACTTACCTAAGCAGCCTGCTATCTCATCCAGACCTCTATTCTGCCCTCACTTATCTGTCCACCTTCATCAGACTTGCTGAGCCTGAACCACACAGGTTAGTTTCCCTTCTCCCATTCATTTTCTATGCTCATGGAGACCTCTGGAGCATGCCACGCTGCCCTGAACAGCCTGATATACCCGGTGGACCACCATTTTCCTATCACTTCTCTGCCCACCTTCATGGGACATGTGGCTCCTGTACCATTCAGACCTGCAGATCCTAAACCATACAGCCCTGCAGATCTGGAACCATACATTCCAAGGATACTGATCAGAGACCTGCCACACAAAGATCATTGAGGTTAATCCCCTTCCCAAAGCCTACTACAACAGGAATATCCAGGGACCAAAGCCATCCAGATAGCTAAAGGCCCTCAAAAGAACACAATCAAAAAAGCCAGGACAATGTGATGCCTTGGAAGCATAGCTACCCTACTACAGCAATCCCTGGATATTCTAACACAACCAATAAAGAGAAAATGGCCTTAAATCCAATCTTATAAAAAAGGAAATGAGTAAATCCCTTAAAGAAATATAGGAAAATACAAACAGGTAGAAATCTTTAAAGAAGAAACAAATAAATTGTTTAAAGAAATATAGGAAAATACAATTAAACAGGTAAAGGAAATAAATAAAACTTGCAAGACCTGAAAGTAGAAATAGAAACAATAAAGAAAACACAAACTGAAGGAACCCTAGAGGTAAAAAACTTAGGGAAGAGGACCGAAATAACAGATGCAAGCATCACCAACAAAATATAGGAGTTGGAAGAGTGAATCTCAGGCATAGAAGATATAATAAAAGAAATTGATACATCAGTCAAAGAAAATGTTAAAGCTAAAAAATTCCTGTCACAAAACATCCAGAAAATCTGGGATACCATGAAAAGACACAACCTAAGCCCCAGCTCCAAGACCCACAAAATATTTTGAATAAAATCATAGGAGAATGCTTTCCTAACTTAAGGAAAGAGATGCCTATAAACATTCAAGAACCTTACAGAACACCAATTATACTGGACCAGAAAAGAATATCCTCCTTCCACATAATAACTGAAACACAAAATCTACAGAACAAAGAAAAAATATTAAAGCATTGAGAGAAAAGGGCAGGTACCATACAAAGGCATTGGAAACACGCCTCCATTGCTGATGGAAGTAAAAAAGTATCTAACAATTCTGGAAATTAATTTGGTATTTCCTCAGAAAACTTGGAGTAGTTCTACCTCAAAACCCAGCTATACCACTCCTGGGCATATACCCAAAATACGCTCCACCATCCCACAAAAAACACTCACTAAACTATGTTCATAGAAACTTTATTCATAATAGTAATAAACTGGAAACAACTTCTCAACTGAAGAATGGATGAAGAAATGTGGAACATGTACACAATAGAATTGTATCTGGCTATGAAAAACAAAGACATCTTGAATTTTGCAGGCAAATGAGTAAAACTTGAGAATATCATTAAGTGAGGTAACCTAGTCCCAAAATGACATATGTGGTATGTACTCACTTAAAAGTACATATTAGCCATGAAGTACAGGGTATCCATGATACACTTCACAGACTCAAAGAAGCTAAATAAGAAAGGCACAAATGAGAATGCTTGAATCTCACTTAGTAAGGGAAATAAAATAGTTATAAGAGGCAGATGGGTGGAGAGAACTGGATGGGAGAGGGGATAGAAAAGAGAATTGGGGGAGTTAAGGATAAGATATGGAGAGAAACAGGATAGATGGCCATATGGCCATGAGAATGAAGGGAAATCTGCAAGTTTAAGGGAGGGGAAGTGGGGGAAGGACATCTCCAGGATGTAACCAAGACCTGGGATAAGGATGGGACACAAGAATCAACGGGGGTGACCTTAGCTGTGACTCAGAACATTGGGAGTATAGAGTCTGAAAAGGCCACCCCCTGTAGCCAAACAAGGATCCCACTGGAGCAATAGGAGCACCAACCCACTCACAAAACTTTCTTCTCAAAATTTATCTAGTCTACAAGAAATACAAGGAAGGGTAATGGAGCAGATACTGAGGCAATGGCCAAGCAATAACTGGCTCAACTTGAGACTCATCATTGGGCAAGCACCAGTCCCTGCTACTATCAATGGCTGTACTCTGAGAGTCTCCACCCAGAAGACGACCTAGACAAATGCAGACACCCATAGCCAAACAGTGGATGGAGTTCTGGACTCTTATGAAAGAATAGGAAGAGGCCCTGAAAGAGAGAAACTCCACAGGAAAACCAATAGAGTCAATAACTATTATCCTGGACCCTTGTAGCTCTCAGAGACTGAACCAACAACCAGAGCATACATGAGCTGGGCTTAGACCTCCCTGCACATATATAGCAGATGTGCAGCTCGATCTTCATGTGGGTCCAGAAAATTAGAGCAGGGGCTATCCCAAAGGCTGTTGTCTGTATGTGGGATATGTTGATTTAGCTGGGCTTCTTTGTCTGGCCTCAGTGGGAGAGGATGCATCGAGCCTTACAGACATGATGTGGGAGGGTGTGGGGATACCTAGGGAGGCCCCACTGGCTAAGAGTATAAGGGAATGAGGAATGGTGAAAGCGTTGTGGGAAGGGTGACAGGGAGTGGGTAGGGAGAAGGATGTAAAGTGAATAAGTTAAATAGATGATAGACAGAGAGAGAGAGAGAGAGAGAGAGAGAGAGAGAGAGAGAGAGAGAGAGAGAGAGAGAGAGATGAAAAATAGGACCCAATATTCATGCTTTAAACTGATTCAAAATTTTCACTCTTTCTGGATAAATATCATAAACATATAAACAACATATAAAGAGAAATGATGTGTATTTATAATGATAAATTTTCATATGGGAAGCAGTTAACGGAAAGTATCTTCAAAAGTTCTTTTGTGAGTTAATAATGAGCAAAGGGTTGAAAGCTGTGAATAAGAATAATTTTTGACACAGTAAATAATCATTATTAACAATTGTAACAACTGCAATAGCCATTGTCAGCATTATTACAATATCTTATTAGCTATGCCCTATGCTACATGCTTTTCATAAGGATAATGGTTAATTCTCAGAAAGTACTTATGAAACAAGTGGTGTTATTCTTGTTTCATAATTAAGAAACTAAATGTTTAGGAAGAACATTATTTCCCAGGATTAAAAATATAAGGGTCAAAAAGGTGATAAAATGTATCAGCGTAACAAACACTGAAACATTTAGTTTCATCTAGTTACTATACCCTTAGTCATTATGTAAGCTTCCAAAAGGCACAGTTAAGAAACACATGCATGTGCATGCATGTGAGTAGAAAGGACTAAAACATGTTTATTTTATTTGGCTTTTGTTTTGTAAAACTTTCTTCATGGCACGTGTATACACTTAATAATAATAAAGTAACTATAAAGCCTATATAAATAGTTAATCTTATCCTTAAGAAGGAAATGGTTATGATATAAGTGAGATTCAGTTTTGTTACCTGAATTCCTTGGCCATGTTCTCCAAACTTTCTCTGAAACTCAGCTAATAAAAATATTAGAATATCTATGCAAATGATATGTTAAATGTTAAAGGGATGAAAGTGTCTATGAGAATGTTAAAGGGAAGTAACAAGTAAGCCTACACTTTCTCCATGAACCTGGATATGAGTGTTACCCTAGCTTCAGAGGTTTTGTCCCAGATATGGTATATGGTCTTGAAAGTGACCTTGAAAGCCACACTGAGTTTGGACCAAGTGAAACAAAAGTACCTGTAATATAATTCCTGAAGTCAGTGAAACCTTTGCCCTCCTTCATCTTTCTCTTCTTTTCTCATCTCTACTTTCCATCCTTCATTTTCTGGAGGAGCTGGATTTTTTAAAGTTAGCTTCAGGGTCCATATTAATTGAATTTTTTCCTTTATTTCTTGCTGCTAAGCATGCTAGATATATCTTTAGGGCTGAAGGACTTATTAGTCGAGAAAATGGCACATTCTGAAGCCTGCAGCAGAATTCCAAGCAGTCTGGCACCTGCCTTGTTCCATTAATAAGCAAGTGATGGTTTCATCTCTATATGCTCCCTGCCCCATTTCATCTACCTTGAAGAATCATTAACACCAGACTGCTATATGCTCCTGGGATTAGCTTCCTTCCAAAGTCACCCTTCTCTGGACCTCCACTTGTGGCCCTTCTTGGGCAGATGGTGTCTGGAAGGCATGATTGATAAACATGTTTAAATATAGAAGGCAATCTTTTCTGTGTGCCAAGCAATTACTCAACATCACAGATAGGTCTGCCATGGACCAACAAAATAGCTATAGTTTAATGAATTTAACACATTAAAGGAATGGAAAATGATTAAGAAACCATCAAATGTCAGCATAATATGGAAAATATTTACCATTTACCTTATATAAGCAAAGCTAATAGATACCAAGAAGGCTGAAAGTCACCTTGTTTTCTTCACATACTGACTTGGGTTCAGGTTTCTTTTTTTCATTTTTTATTGAATATTTTCTTTATTTACATTTCAAATGTTATCCCCTTTCCCAGTCCCCCAACCCCCAAAACCCTCTATACCTGACCAAACTATACTTCTTCAGAACCTGCTCCTTTTCTGTACCTGACTTGAACTGTAATAATATTGAATGTGTCTTATCAACACATGTGTTGGCTACTATGCTTTCATATAACAAACATGGTGTTATTAATTCCCCATGGCAGACACATACTGTTGAATACTGCTGTCTTCCAAACAATAGCTGGAGAAATTCAGACTCGGGAAGGTTAAAATTTCTCAATATAATAGAGGTTGTAAATACTATAGGCAAGATTCATGCCCGGAGCTGTCTAATTCCATACTATGCGCTGGTCCATAAAACCAGACTGACCTCATGACCTCTAGAGTCTTTAGAGCTCATTTCATACTCTTCTGGGTCACTATTATGAATATTCCAGCCCAATATTACCATTTGATCTACATCTAACATGTGACTATATGACAAAAGTAATATGTACTGGAGAGGAACTTTCATCTCAAGGTAGCAAAGACTTAAAAATGTCAAGGATAAATTATTGTGACTTTGTGTATTGACAGAATAATCATGGAAGGAAAATGTTAGTGGGAGGAGAAGGTTTTGATGAGGACTGACTTTGTTATGGTCCAGGACCACTGGACTCTTCCCCTCCAGCAGGCTTATGTTTACAGTCAGTGTTAGAAGTTTAAGAAGAGGCAAGATCCACTTTGAGACAACATGGGGTCAGACTCCAATAAAACAAAAAGCCCTTCCTACATCCTATTCTTTGTTGTCTGTCCTTCCTTCCTTCCTTCCTTCCTTCCTTCCTTCCTTCCTTCCTTCCTTCCTGCTTTCCTTCCTTCTTTCCTTCCTTCCTTCCTTTCTTCCTTCCTTCCTTCCTGCTTTCCTTCCTACCTTCCTTCCTTCTTTCCTTCCTTCCTTCCTTCCTTCCTTCCTTCCTTCCTTCTTTCCTTCCTTCCTTCCTTACTTACTTTTTTTAAATATTTTTTGTTGGTTTTGTTTTGTTTATTCATTTGTTTGTTTTGACACACGGTTTGTATGTATAGTCCTGGAATTTACTCTGTAGACCAGGTTGGCCTTAAACTGAGAGATCTGCCTGCCTCTGACTCCTGAGTGCTGTAACCACCCTACTCTTCTTTCATTTCTCAAGTATCTATTAACGGAGTGATACTGGAGCACATTTTCAGAGTAATTGAAGGATGTAGGGATGGAGAATCATCACGGGATGGATAAAGTCGAAAACATAGTAATAGAAATTGCATGTGATAGAGTAATTCTCACAGTCATTATAACTATAAGATTGGGCTGCAACATGTTCTGAATTTGTCCATAAAACATTATAAAGAAGATGGAAATGTAATTGAGTCCTAAGATCCCATTTGGCCTCACATCCTAAACAAATGAAAATGACTCAGTGACCATTTCTGCACTCAGCTGCACCTCACTGGTGAAATTGCTGTAATCCCACAAAACCACACTGCTTCCACAGTTTCATGACTGAAGATTTCAAATCCTTCATATTTATATTTCAGTAGATATTGCTCATGGCCTAACACATTTTTCCAGAAGCTATATGGGAGGGAAGACTCATCACATTCATTTTACTGATGAAGTTCAAGATGCCTAAAGTAAGCAAAAACTAGGAACTAAGCCTGACATTTTCCTAGGAATCAGTCTATTGGTAGCTTTCTAATTTTAATATTTGCTTTTACCTCTCTTCTGATCCAAGGAGCACATTTTTATGAAGATGTCAGTTAAAATTACATATAGTAATAACTCCAAAACAAACATCTAACCTTTAAAATATGACTTTATATACCACTGAAGGATAAGAATTGCTTTTTATACTTTATTTATAGATTTATTGATTCATTCATCCATTTACCATGTGTGTATGTGTGTGCATGTGCGTGTGCGTGTATGTGTGTTCCAAAACGTAGAAGTGCATCTGCATGTAAGTGCAGGTTTGTATGTATGTGGAAGTCCAGGATTAATGCACAAGGTGTGTGCCTCAATCACTCCTCCATCTTATATACTGAGCTATGTCTCTCAGTTGAGCTCACTGACTGGCTGACCCAGCTAGTGAACTTGCTACTTGCCTCAGGCCTCCTAACACACCCACATATGGACATATATACACATAATTTGAAATGGTAAAAACAAAATAATAACAAATCTTTTTAAAGTGATTGAGACAAATGTCGTCTTCCTAGAGAAGAACAATTTGAATTTAAAAAGTTTGAGCTCCTTCCAAATTAATGAATAATTTAAGTTATTGACATTATATGCACTGCAAGGAAGTAGTGGGTCAGCAAACCCTTCAAGCATTTACTTGGGTTCTTGGAATCGAAACTCTGGTCCTCTTGCTTGCATTTCAAGCACTGTACCCACAGGACCTTCTCCATAGTACTTGAGGACTAGAGTTTCTAACAAAGAACTCAAAATCAACAAAACTATAACATCAAGCAAAACTATAAAAGTTCACTATCCACTTAATTTTTAAGAAAAGATTTTAGACCTATAGTTTCAAATGTAGTAGAGGGACTAGAGAGATATCTCAGCACTTATCCCATACTGTTCTTGCATGCAACCAGAGTTTAGTCCCAGCACCCACATTGGCAGCTCACAGATAACTGCAACTTCAGCTTCAGGCATATCCAGTACTGCTACTCTCTTCAGACCTCCTAACTTACATGCACACACCCACAACTGGACATATATACACATAGTTAGAAATGGTACAAAAAAAATAAGTCTTTTTAAAGTGATAGAGACAAGTTACATCTTCCTAGAGAAGAACAACTTGAATTTAAAAAGCTTGAGCTCTTTCTAAATTAATGAATAATTTAATGCATTTCTAACCAAAGCTCCAATGAAAGTATTTAGAAAGAAGCTGAAAGAGATATCCAGAAGTTCACCTGTCAGAAGAAACTAATTAAAATGAATTAAAAATGTTTCCCTGAGGAATTAAGCAGAGAAACCTATACGCCTTGCCTAGTTATTGACCTTAGCCATTCAGAGAGACTTCAAATGTCTCTGAATGCTGTATGCTTCCTTGAAAGTGAGCGACATAATAGCATCATTGTTATCAGAGTTTTACATCACTGAGTTCTATTGTGACACAAGAAACCAGTCTTATTTTATGAACTATAAGAAATAAGGCCTTCAAAACACTTGAAACACAGACAGACTATAACAGAACAAATGTGAATCAAAAGTTCTTGACTATTGTCATTATTTTTAAATTCATTCATTTGCCAAGTGGCATAGTAATTGATTAATACTACAATGCAGACCAATTTTAAAATAACATTATTGTATCTAATATTACTATAAGCACTATTATGAGAGAGAGAAAAAGAGAAAGAGAAAGAGGGAGAGAGGGAGGAAAGGAGAGAGAGAAAGAGAGAGAGAATGATTGATGATTGAGTGTATATATACACATATTGTGCACACACATGGAAGTCAGTGGACAACTTTCAGGGGTCAATACTCTTGTGTTTTTTACTTTACACTGTAAAATCCAAGCATCAAACACAGGCTACTGGTTTTCAACAGACAATACTTTTACCTGCTGAGCCAGATATCTGGCCCAATAAGCCATTATTAATCTTGAAGATATTATGATGAAGTAGAGAGATGAGGCCTGTAGTTTGCACAGAACACAGGCTGTGATGTTCAGGGCAAACAAGAAATGATACTAGCATATGAAAAAGTGTGTTAGATACTGCTGATTCTTTGAAGAATCTATTATATATAAAGACAAGAGATTCATATTTAGTTGGGAGTCTTTGGAGCAGCAGGGAGCCCCCTTTGGTAAAGATAATCATGTTGAAGAATATAAGGTTTCAAGACAGAAAAATAACTGTCAAATTTTTCCTTTGGAAAAATCAGCATAAAGTATAAAGCAATGGTAGAGAATAACAGAAAAAATAAAAGCTGTAAACAGTAAACAGATAGGTAAAAACCTGGATCTATAGAACCCTTAGGCTCAGAACAAGAAATTCAAGGGAAAACAGATAAGTAAATCTCTACATTAAGCCATATGCAAAAATTAGTTCCAGAGAGAGCTAAAAGTTAAACATAAAATAAGTAGAATACTAGACAATGATCTGATTTTAAGATAATGAAAAGTTTTATTTGCATAAAACTCAATGCAGAAATTCTATGTAACAGATAGACATATGCTAACCTTATCACATTTTGAAATATGTGCACTGAAAATATAGTAAGTCAGAGTAAGTGTACATCTAACAAAGAACACAAACTCTGAAAAAGCTATGAAAATCATTTAACTTTGTGTTAAAATTGTTAATAATTTATAAGAGAAATACAAAACATGCAAATTCAAGTGAAATTATTGAGGTAGGAATTAAATACATAATTCCATAAATAAAAAGTATATAAATATAAATGAATAATGACAAAGATAAATCATTAAAGCCAATAAACATGAAAAATAACTTCTAGTCATTAAAGAAATGGAAAAATAAAAGGAATAAATTTATGGTTATTAAAGCCATAATTTCAACAAGAATTATAAAGTAAGTGATGATGAATATCAATTACCCACACAATGGGATTTGAGTTCCTATTGAGAGCCTCAGAGAGTGTAAATGAGAGTGTAAATTAAAATACAAAATGGAAACTGCAGGACCTCCCTGGAGGTTAACAACCTTAAAAAATATGGATACAGACTTACTCTATTTACCCTATCCCTGAGACAAGAGTAAAAACATCAACAAACACTTATTCACAAAGGACCTGATTCCAAGACACACCATTAGTCAAACCAAGCCAAGCACTTAAGCTATCTAGAGAAGGGATGTGGCCATGCTAAAAACAGAGAAACAACCAAATGCCGCATAGGATGTGTATAAAAGTGGGACTAGTTGACTTGTAGAGGTGACTAGCCCTGGTGTATTTAACCCTTACATGTTTAACATTATCACCATTTTTAAACGATCATACTAATATAATATGTAGAAAAGGACAGTTGCTATTTAATGTGAGCAACATTCTATATCCCAGAATATTCCCCACTTAAAAAATGTCTGGACCTTCCAGTGCTTCCAGGGACTAGATCACCAACCAACGAGTGTACAGTGAGGGATCCATAGCTCCAGATACATAGGTAGCAAAGAATGACTTTCTTTGACATCAATAGGAGGGAAGTCCCTTGGTCCTGTGTAGATCCTATGCTGTAGCCCCAGCATAGGGAGATGCTGAAGGGCTGGGGCAGGAGAGGGTGAGTGGTTGGGGGAGCACGCTCATAGAGGCAAAGGGTAGGGAGGAGAGGGAGGTTATGGAATAGGGGCTTGTGGAAGGGTAACCAGGAAATGGGATATTATTTGAGATATAAATGAATGGAATGATTAATTAAAAATAAAAAGAAAAGAAAAATGTCCCACTCTTCCCTTTCTATTAAGACAAAATGTTAAATAATTTGTTCTCTCCTTCTTCAGACAGCCTCTATCAAAGAAGTATAAATCATCACACGAAAACCTTTCTGTCATCATGCTAGTGACAGCCATAGATACATGTACCGAGATATATATTTGTTTGTCTTACAAAGAATTTTAGGAAGGAAAACAAAGGAGTGACACTTCTATATCAATACAGTGAGGATACAAATATATTACTTTCATCACTGAAAGAACATGTATGATAGCTCCCTGAAGGCCATATGATGGGCTGCTCTGTGACTATAGTGTTAGTATTTCAGCCACAGAATTCACCTTGCACGAAACTGTTTGTCGGATTATCATGAGCAGTCTCAGAATGTGAATGAGTGTGTTTTGCTTGGAATGAAGCTGAAACAATGAGCTTTCAAGAGTCTCCCATTCTCCTCCCAAAACGGCCTCTCTAAAACCACAAGGCTCTTGACCAAATATAGTTTCACTTTCTCCATGAAGCACATGGAAATGTTGATGGAGCAAACAAAGGAGCCAAGAGACTTCTCTGATGTCAAGTATGATTCCAGCAGAAAGCTGCTGATCTGGCTTCACAGAGTACTCACTGAACGAGGAGATTTTTGCAGCAAAGAAGCCCCATTTGTCTGAGCCTATTAATTCCCCTGTAGGCCAAATAGATCAAATTCAATTCAGGATTATTTCAACAAACCATCTTGGCAGGTAAACATTTCTGCAGACTGAGGCTTTTTCTTGCAATTGAAAACTGAATTGTATGAACCATACTGAGATAATATTGATAAGAATCAAACAATAAAGAAATAGCATGCCTGTATACCCAGCTGCCCAGCTGTTGATAAAGACTGGTATAATTTGAAGAACCTAAATATGCTATTTGTAAAATCTTTCTGCATGTTTTCCTTGAGTTCAGTATAATAATCTAGTGCTAATTTTAGTAGTAATTTTTTCAACCTATATGATTCACATATACACCGTCAATTTAAAAAACACACATCTGCAGTCAGGGGCCCCTTCACTCCAAATCTGTTAGCTGAGTCCTCTTAGGAATGTTTTACTGTGATCCTAAGTTATAAGCAAGACAGCTTGAAAGCCCTGCTTTTGAAGAACTTGGTCAATCAACTCAAAATAATATAAATGATAATATCTAAGTTTATCTTGAAACATTATGTCGTATCCCCATATGTGGGGCCCCATAAAACCACCAAAAGTTCTGCACAGTTATCAGTATTTACCTTTTGAGCATTCTCTCACCTCCATGTTCATCAGCACTCTCTCCCTGACCAGCTTCATATCACCCAAAACTTGGTCCCTCCCAATATATGTAGACCCTCCATAAATACCTTAGCTTACAACTCCATCTTTCATTATCTACCTCTCTGTCACTTCTGCATCTTTGAGCAGTCATCCTTTCTCCTCGAACAATTATGCAAATTTTGGATATTCAGTAAACGACTTGTTTTTGTTGTTGTTTTGAGACAGTCTCCTCTCCTTTACACTGGCAATCTTGATGGAAAATCCAGGTTAGTTGCCCTGCTCTAACTAAGTCAAATTGAAGCCCATGCTACATCGGGCCTTAGTCTTTCTCAAGAGATTCAGAATCTTGATTACAAGAACTCGAAGACAATGATGGAATTTGTCCTTTCTGTTCTAGTAATGATCACCTGACATGACTGCCAACTGAGTCAGATCCAGAATTTGTGATGACCATGTTTTCTCTATATGGTTTTCATAATTTTACTCTAATTTAATAAATTGTTCAGTGACATTACCATAATTTTCTTCTGACATCTCATACTCATTTTCAATAAAACCCAAATGATATAAGCTTCTCAAAAGCTTTAGGCTTGTTGCTTCTCCCCTAGAAAAACCTGTGAAAATTGGATAAAGCCATACTATCAAAACTATTTTACAGGAGAAAAAAATTGGAGTCTTATCTCATTTAACTATAATGTCCAGTGTTACATGTTAAACACATAGTGAAGTGAAGTATTTTCATTCATACCCAGGTATTGGACCCTTGCATGAACCCTTTCTTCTGCAATATTTACATTTGGTATAACACTAAAATGTATCTTTTAAAGTTTTTAGTCCTCCAGACATCCCAAAGATTACCAAGTGATCCAAATATTAAGTCCCAGGGATGAAAAGATGGGGTTAAAAGACTATCTCACTCTTTCAAAGAACCAGCATCACTTCCCAGGACACATAAGTGGTTAACAAGTGCTTGTAATTCTAGTTCCAGGAAAGTCACATAGGATGAAGACTGGTAGAGGATGCATGTGTTTTCTTTCTCAAGGGCATTTATAGTTAACTTCAGGAGGAATATTTCTCTGTGCAATAATGTAAAGGGAAAATGGAAATAATATAACAAGAAGTGTTAATTTGGGTACAGGGTTGGAGGGCAGAGTCAAGTAAAGCATATTGAAAGGAATGAGCTAACCCCAAATATCATTGAAAATATCAATGAAAAAACTCCTACGTCCTAAAATGGAGGTACCCTATAAAGAACTAACAATTCCATTACTAAACTCTATGGGAGAGCAAATAAAATGTCCAATATTAAAAACAGGTTTGTGATGGTTTGCATATGCTTGTCCAGGGAGTGGAACTATTAGAAGGGGTGGCCTTGTTGGAGAAAGTGTATCACTGTGGGGGTGGGCTTAGAGATCTTCCTCCTAGCTTCCGGATGGTGCCCAGTCTGTTCCTGGCTTCCTTCGGATAAAGATGTATAACTCTCAGTTCCTCCTGCACCATGCCTGCCTGGATGCTGCCATGCTTCCACCCTGATGACAATGAACCGAACCTCTGAACTTGTAAGCCATCCCCAATTAAATGTTGCCATTTATAAGACTTGCTTTGGTCATGGTGTCTGTTCACAGCAGTAAAACCCTAACTAAGACAAGGTTATCTCTGTTGAAGTTGTTGGCCAGTGAGGTCCCATAGAGTCAAAATAAATATTAAAGGCTATTGCTCTTGCTTTTTGCTACCCTTCAGAACTTGACAGCAATGCTGTATTGTTGAAGAACTCAAAACTTTGAGTCATAGAACATCTGGAAATTTAGCTAGAATTGACCTGGAAGCTTCTTCCCTAATAACTAGGTTTCATGATGCTGGAATGTGCTATACATGCTACCAGAAAAGAAAAATAATCACCAGTCACTGGCTTCCGATCCTTCAAGCTATAGTAACAACTGGCCTGGCAATATTTGCTCACTGTTGCAATAATGGGATGAATGTTATAGGCATAAGCAACAACTTTCTAATTATATTTAAGGCCTATTTCACAGGATGAAACTTATTCTTGGCACAGTTTTTAGGGATATGTCATAAACCCTAGTGGAGAACCTTCTACGTTACTCAGATAATGGAATGCAGTATTAAAGTAAACTCCTAATGACTTCTTCTAATACTTTTATATTAGTGTCTCTCCCATGCCTCATGAGAGAAACGTCTTTTTGCAGCATGTGGCAATTAATGCAAAGATCCACAATTGGTCAAAGTGCACAGGAAAAAAGACTTCAGATTCTTCAGCCCTAAACATGACATTTATATACTACTCCCTCCTCCCAAGGTTCAGAGATCGTAGGGGTAACAGAAAAACTGTAAGAGTTAGAGGCAGAAAATGACTACATGGTAAGAGTGTTTACCCAACATGAGAAGGTTGTTGCACAGATGAACTCACAGTGGTTGTGACAGCACGCACAGGGCCTAACTGAACAAATGAGGAATCTTAGCATGGAGGATGGAGGGGGGTACAAAGTCCCACTCCTAGCTGCAGAACCATTGTAATTAGTAGCTGCTGGGAGAGTTAGATTTCTTTATGTGTATGGCCTCTGGGATGCTCCAGTGAATGGCTATATGGTTAAGAGCATATAGGCATTACTAATGGGGTTCAATGGTTTTCACTTATAAGCAAAAATGAAGACACAAAATCGGATTGATATGAAGTAGTGATATATCTAGGAAGGAGTAGGGGATGGAGATTAATGATCAAAATAAAAGGTATGAAATTCTTAAAAATTAAACAAAATAAAATCTAAAAAGTATCTCTCTAAATGAGCTTTAAGAAGTCAAATGTTATATATGTGCTGCAGAGTATCTGAAATCAGCATTGTTTGATTTCTGTCTGATAGTAAAGCTTTTATATGACATAAATATTACAAACAGAAAACATTATAAAAGCATTGGAAAATTAAAAGTGTGCCACTTAGACTACAACAAAAAGAAAGATATGATAATTACATTTCCAAGCTTCAGGGGGAACTAAATAACTCAAAACATAAAATTCTCATTTGTATCTTAAATCATCATGGGACAAATTATTATCTTAGCATATCTATCATAGCTATTTTCAAAATACAGTTAACCAAATAACTGGAATAATCTCAGAATCTATTGCCTATGCTGATACATGCAAACATACACACACACCACAAGGCATTACTTATAGGGCAATGGAGAGATCAATGGAGAGATGGATGGTTTATGAAGAAGGACTTCTTAATGTCTATTTCTAGTTTCGACAGTCTATCTAGAATTATTTTCCCTGTTCAATGAACAGAAAATAGAACCTTTCCAATTCCACCTTTATCTCTAGACTGAAGTTATCCTAATCACAGAAAAGATATTACAGAACATGGCACTCAGTATCAGAAAGTGATATTCTGATTCACTGTCCACTACTAATCCCAGTGTGATTTGGAAAAACTATTGGTGCTTTAAGTCCCTTGTTTAATTCCACTTAAATCATTACTTACTCTTCCAATTCATCAGGGTTTTTAGGTAAATATTGGCTTTGATTTAAAAAAAAAGTAAAGGTTCTGAGACAAAGTACATACTAATCATTGGTACTGCTAATCATTGGCCTTGCTTTATGAAATGGACTAGAAAACCCAACCTGTCAGTTTACTAAGAGAAGATCTATCTTTCAGGAATATCTCACATTAACTGAGACATGAAACCTCATTATAAACCCAGAAGGCTTCATTGCTGTTTAGCATAAACATAAAAATATAGTTAAACCAAATAAAAAAATAAATAAATATAGCCGAACCTCAGAAAGATTTACTATCTTCATACTTTGCAGGTGCACATGTATTAATTTAATATGACTTAGTATTCAAATGCAGTTATATTTATACATTTATACATTATAGCCTAAGCTACTCTCTAGAGCAAAATTCCAATCCCATACATTTTCTCCAGATACATTATAGTATAATTATATTGTACAATATATTTTGAAGTGCTCATAACCAAAAGACAATAGTTATCTGTTTCTTCCTACCTGATGAGAAGGCCATGACCCTTATGATTGAAGTTGTCATGAACTAAATTAGCCCATATGATTGATAGTTCACCCAATATCAGCATTTTAATAATATCCTTGTGACTGAGTGGCTGGTGATGAAGTTGGGGTTCCATCACCAACTCAGCTGTTACTTTATATCTTCTCCCAGGACTGCCATAGCTAAAGACAGCTCTGAGCTGCGGGATGGAGGTACTGTAGTAGGTACTGGGTCCTTAACACTTTTGTACCCATGGTAATGGTGCACGGTCACTGAGGATTTCATTTGCCCTTCACACATTCACTCAGCACCGTATGGTGAGGGATTGGGACACTGTCGTTTGTTTTTTTGTTTGTTTGTTTGTTTGTTTCAGTTTTTTTAAGCATTGTACTTATTTCCTTTCTCAAAGCCAATCTCATTCTCAGTTTTATTTCAATAGTTTTGAAACTCACACAAAGCAGAGTCAGCCCTTATCTCCTTTGTCTATGGAACTCTTCGTCCCATGTAAATTAACAGATACAAATTCAAGCAAGAGTGATGCCACATTACCCTGTGGCATCTAAGCTACAAGAGTTAATAGATATTTAAGAAAACTATTAAAGTAATTATCCTCACCAACAAAGTCTGAGCCCCAGGCCAAGCTAAAATGCCTCCCCCTCATTTTCTCCCCTCCTCCCCTTACACACACAGAATTATATCTACAGAAACAGATGTGCAAAACACTGCAGTGCTAAGGAAAGCACAGCCATTGGGAGGCTAGAGGGAAGAGTGAATGAAGAACATACAGAGACATCAAATGAGCAAGCAGGCTTCATAATGAGCTGTTTGATGGAGCTTGGAAATTTAATGAGAGACATGAAAAATCACTTAATAGCTGGTGGGGAGGGAATCTAGAGATAATTTAATCCAGCCACTTCATTTTATCTCTGAGAAAATGAAGATGCAGACTGAGGACATGACTTCCCTAAAGTCATACAGCTCTTTTCAGACACATTTGGAATAAGCTTGACCATGGTACCCTGCCACTTAGGTACCACTTTTTCATACAGAATACTAGCTCTAAAGTTTGTCCTTTTGTTAAAGGTGAAAGAAAATTCATTCCCATTAGGTCCATTAAATGACCTGGAGTCTAACTGTGTAAGTTAGAATATAGAGGAGATCAATGGTCAGAGCTTCATTCCATGTTCTATAGCATCAAACTGTTAATCACAGTCTTCAGGCATAGTACCAGGAATGACGCTGATAGCACAGTGTGCCGCCCACCCATTCACCCTGCTCACTGAGAGTCAAACACAATACAGTACTCTCTCTCCCTCTCCCTCTCCTACCAGCTCTCTCTCTCTCTCTCTCTCTCTCTCTCTCTCTCTCTCTCTCTCATCAGTATTCACAGTAAATACATTCAGAAATAAATTTACTTGGCACAGGTGACCTATGCAACATTGTTTCATTCCTAAGAAACAGGAATATTGACAGTTCCCTGGAGGGAGAAGCAGATTCAAGCAAGTTGTTAAGAATACTTAGCTGTTAACACATTTATGTGTTATTTTGACCACTCTGACATGTGTTTTGTTTTATATCCGTACTGCTGGACCCTACATCTCTAACTAAATTCCCCCTCAGTTTTCTGCTCACTGCTATCACATTTACATTGCTGAAGATTGACTTTTTGAGTGGCACCTTTATTCTAAAACCTGCAGTGGCCCCAAATCTATGTCTTATAAGCCATTCATGATTCATAAACTGCTGGAATCTTCCATTTTGGTATCAGACTTCATCTTTGTATTTGTAGATCTAGCTCACTTCATATCCATGATATAAACATTAAAATGTATCCTGTCTTCTCCAGCATTTACGGTATATCTACTGTGTGCCAAGTGTACTACAAAACATGGAAATTTAAAATAAATCTTAAGAAGTACTCAAAAAGTCCATTGAATAACTTGAGTAATGTAGATAGACATCTGAACTGATGGTGATAGTCTAACACAAAGACTGACATAGCAGAAGCTGGCCAAAATACAGCATACACAGAGACATTCTGAGATTTTACTTGACTTGTGTTGTGGCCAATTTGCCTTTTGCAACCTTTGCCAACCTGTATTTGACAGTCAAATTCAAATATCAGAGCCATCGCTACATATGTTCAGTTTTCCTAAAAATGAGAAAGTTCCTAATGATTAAGCAAAAACAACCCCACAGACTTAAATTTTTGTTCTAGAATCTTTAAAGTTTATGCATAGAAAAACCAGAGAAGCAGAAAATAATTGACATAATTCTAAAAAAATGATTTGAAGGTCTTTAGAGACTGAAGACATGGGTTCTATCCATCCAACTTTATAACTTCTAACTCAAATTCTCCTGTACTCATAGCTAATGGTTTTAATTTTTTGGCAGAGTGAGGGGTCTACAGTTTGAACATTGAAGGTGAAAAGATGGCAGAAGTTTGCTGATTTGAATGGTGAAGAGAAAAAATGAATACAGCTAAGATTATTGTATGTTACTAACAGCTAAGATGATTAAAGTTAAAAAAAGAATAAAGAAAAAAATCTGTATTTAACAATGAAGGTTATAAGAAAACCAAGTTACCCCATGAGCAAACTCATGAGAAATATGTAGGAATCAAAAGAAGGAAAGGAATGAGGGAAGAAAGAATAGAAGAAAAAAAAGGAAGGAAAGAAGAGGAAGAAGAAAGAAAGAAAGAAAGAAAGAAAGAAAGAAAGAAAGAAAGAAAGAAAGAAAAGAAAGAAAGAAAGAGAAGAAAGAAAGAGGAAGGAAGGAAGGAAGGAAGGAAGGAAGGAAGGAAGGAAGGAAGGAAGGAAGGAAGGAAGAAAAAAGGAAAGAAAGGAACAATAAAGAAGAGGATCAGAAAGACCAACTAGTTCAACCAAACACAAGAGGTACCTTCATCTATTGAGATTTTCAGGACTTTTAAGAGATGAGCAGGTTAATATGCTGTCTCTAAACAACAATTATATTATAATTACTGACATCCCAGATGTGAGATTCTTAAGTGCAAAGGCCTTATCAAATTCATTTTCATGTTCCATAATGTTTAACACTCTTTTAAGTACGTGATAGGCACTCAGGAATATTTGTTGACTACATGTTTAATAAAAGAATAAATAGGCACTGATTGAAAACAATGTTCCTGAAAAACAATAGCTGGTAGTTTACCAGGCCAGAGATACTGTATCAGCACTGCTTTACTCTCCCAGCTAATGTAGCAATAAATCTCCAGGAAAATCTAGCCTACAGCGCACCCAGGACATTTACTGCTACTATTTCTCTAATCCTTTATATAGAAAGGGAAATAAAAGGTGTTGAGTGTTGCTTGAAACAAGCCAAAAAGTAGAACACTCCAAAAATGTTGCTGGACTTGGAAAACATCACAAAGCTTAACAGCAGCAGCCACTCTGGACTAAGTTCACAGTGTTTATCAGGTTCAAAGGCAGCCACTGTCCCAGGTCTCTGAGACCTGAGAAGACTATGTGCAAACACTGCAGGGAGTGTGCTGATCTGCTCAGCTTGTATTTACTGTTCTGTATGGCCTTCTATTTTAAGCCATGAAAACATTTTGTAAAAGAGAATATTATACTGGAGAGTTAACTGAACTCTTCTCTATGCTTAGATAGTAAAGAATGTAACCAGATGGCCAATGGCAAGCTAAGTAGACCAAACCCCCAGCCCTGACCAGAGGGTATTCACAAAGAATACTAGCTTTTACATTCAAAATATCAACCAGACTAAATGAGACAGTTTTAGGACCAGAGGGAGCCCTCCAGTCAGCTCAGGCTGACGTTTGTCACGCTGTTTTGATCAGAACATCCTTGCTTTACATAAAAAATTTTCATACCCTAGTACAACTGAATAAAACTAACTTTGGGGGAGAAAATAAAGAAATAGAAGCAGAATCTCTAAGGTCTTGAGAGCATAAACATTGATTTTCTATAGGAAGAGATCTATAAAAAGCAAGCCACTGTGCTGCCACTTCATAGATAAAACTATGAAAGCACAATTTATTTATTCTTTGTAATATTATATGGCTATTATTTCAGTCATATGTCCTTTAGAAAACAATGGGCACATTCAAAGTTAGCTAGCATAAAGAGCAGTAAGTAATGACCCTATTTAAAAGATATGGGCAGAGTTTCCAGAGCTACTAATGCATAATGCAATAGCCCAGGATTGGTTCTTTGGGCCTGAAAAGAACAGAATAATAAACCGTCACGTGAAAATGCAAGGAGAGCATCAGGTAGACAGGACCACAATGAGAGAGCAAAACTGTAGCTGAGCAACACACCTTGCCATGGGCAATCTTCAGAAGAATAACCTAGAGAACTGTTCCCACCATGCCTTTTCCTGTTTCCTCTCTCTGATTTCTTACATACCTGCTACTAGCAAACAACTACACACCAGAGAACTAAAGGGCTCAGAGTATCAGCCACTCTCTCACAGCATAGAGAGCATCCAGGAAAAAAAAGAGTGTGTGTGTGGAAGGGCAAGCCGACATGGTCTGCTATAGTGGGCTAGTGCCAGCCAGCAACCTGGTGAGCCAGGTGTCTAATGGTCAAATCTATGTTCTGGGTCAAAATGATCTTATTCACTTCAGTTTTACTTTATTTTAACACACATAACTCTTTGGTAATAAGGCCAGCATGTATTAGGATTCATTTCCATTATTCTACCAATGTATTTTGTTGTCTGTTGTTCTATGAACTTGTTCTACAATGCTGTTTTCAACTAGTAAGCAATATTTTGAAATTTTGAGGCATATTTAATCATTTTTAAGTTCTTAATTTATTACTGTTATTATTCTTACTTAGTGTATTTTTGGAAGTTAGTGAGTACTCATATGTACAGTACCTCCAGACATGTCTAATAACCCTGGAGTTGCAGATATACAGAGTTGGTTTTAACCGGCCTGATGTGGTCTTTGGAATTCAACATGAGTTCTCCTGAACAGCAGTGGACGCTCCTAACTCTCAGCCGTCTAACTAGCCCGTTATTTTTTCTTTTTAATGGAAGTATAAGGCAGCACAATTGTCCTAATGGGCTTTATTACATCAAGGCCATGTTTTAATAAACACTCATTCCAACATTTTAGTTCATCTAAATGCACAGAAGTTAATTTCTATGATATGGAATGTTTAACACACTAAAGAACTTAGCACACACCTAGAACTCTATTTCTTAGCTTATGTGTGTAATGAACAACCTGTTGGATCATACTTCTCTCTTGATGATGACAGATACCAATTTTTAACCATTCTCCCAGAGTCAGTGACTCATAAATGAGTTGGCACATAACAAGGTTTCTATTCACACTGACAGCAAAGGCACAAAACAAAGACTGTCAGCACCTAAGAAGAACTCAATCCTCAAAGTCCCAACTCATCACTTGCCAATAAAAATATTCAACGGAAATTAGTCACTTTTGTAACAGATAAAATAAATGTGCATACAAACAAAATACCTGTTAGATCTAAAGGACAAGATTATCCTTAATTCTTTAAGGAATTTGATTTCTCAGTGAAAGTCTCTCAATGGACAGTTGTCATTGTCATGGCTTCATACAGAGATTTTGGAAGAAACCTGTGGGCAGCATTTAAGCCGTAAAACTCCTCTTTTTCCTTCCAGAATAATTTAAAAAAAAAAAAGGTGATCAGGGTTGATAGAGCATGTATTTTACCCAGAAAATGAAGAATGATGCAAATTTTCTGAGAAAAACTGTGCACAAATTCCCCTCAGCTGATGCCTCACCCCTTTATGAGAATCACTCAGTGATGTCACATGAACCTGCAGATCTAACAAGAGTCACCATGATAGGTAAGATTCAAGCAGACTACCTCCCATCTACTACACTGTTGCTATCTAGCCAATCTTTAAATATCTACTTAAAGAATGCACTTCTATGAAATGTTTATTGAAAGTTGTTTCTTTCAATTGTTCTCTACCTCTGTTCCAAGATTTCTCATTTGATCAGTAAAAATAATTTCATGTTCTTTGCCTGACTCCAAAGCTAGAATATGAGTGCCACATAAACAAAAGCCTAAACCAATCTTGCTACTGGAAAAGATAATATTCAATTTCCAAGTATCATTTTTTAACACATCCAAGCAATGATGAAGCCCTGGGCACTGAAATCAGACTCGTTCTCTCCCATTATCTTTTCTGGTAACCATAATAAAAACATCAGATTTTCTATCAGCTAGGAAGAACAGAAACTAACAACAATCTTTAATGTTTTGTGTGTTATAGCGACCTGTATTCAGTTCTAGAATGATCTCTTGTAATAAACTCATGGGCTCGTGCTGTTTATTACAACTCTAGTGCTCTTGGGTAACTCCTATATTGGGTGATTCCAGATCACAATGTTGAATTGCAAGAATATAAAATTAAAAATTAATTCTGGAAGATAAGAGGCACTCGCTGGAATGGTAGATGCATACAATTGAGAGAATGAAAGGACTTGGATTAGTTAGCATCAACTGAGTGAAAAAGAACTAGATTCAATGTAAATGAATAAGGAAGATAGAGCGGGTCCCCAAGTCATGAGAATTCTTTTACAAGTTTTCAGTATTAGCCATGTACAGAAGTGATCTGCAGTCAGTGTAAACTCTACTTGAAATTTCAAACTTTGATCTTTTCCTGATCTAGCAAACATATCATCTGATACTCATGATACTGGTCACTAAAAGTTTCTATTGCTTCAGTTCAAATACAAATCATAAGAATAACGACCCACTATGTGTTGCTAACCTATGCTGTATGAGTTAAGGATATCAAACGCATTTGCCACATAGGATACTGCCAGTTTGTCAGAGGTTTCCCATACTAAGTTAAGGGGTAAAGGGGCACATATATACATGCAAGCAAACAAACATACATACATTGTTTTTATGTATTTCACCCCAAAGTACATTTGTTAGGGAAAAAATCCTACTATTAAAAGTAGTCAGCATACTGGAAAAATTAATGCTAAAAAGATTTTGGTATTTAACAGTATCCAGTGAACTATGGATACTTGGCAAAAATATATAAAAATGAGAGATTTCTTATCCAAATATAGATGGGATTGAAACAGATAATCTTCTAGATCTCCCTGAGCTCTCTGTAATGGTTTTTTTCTCTGTACTCAGTAAGTACTTTTGTGTTAGTTTTCATGTATTTAGGCTTGCAATAGGCAGAACAAAAGGAGAATAGACAAAAAAATAATAAGAAAAAATCCTTAAAGTAAAATTTTACATGATCCAGAAACATCATTAATGGGTGTGTAGCCAAAAGAAAAAAAAAAAGAAAAGAAGACTAAAGAGTTACCTACATAATCCAATTTTATGGAAGCACTATTAATAAAAGTTGTTTGTGAAATCTGGGCATTTATTGATTTGTAAATGGATAAATACTATTACTCAACCATAAAATAGAACAAACTCTTCCTGTCTTTTAATGGAGTAACCATAAAACAAAATAAAATCATATCATTTACAACAGTATAGGAGAGCCTGGAAGACTATATATTACAAGAAAGAAAGACATATATCACATATCCTTACCCTTCAGTAGACGCAACAACAGCTGATGTCTTAAAGAGTAAAAACTTGGTCATCACCGGTAGAGAAGGATAGAAAACATGGATGAAAAAAGCTTGAGAAAGAGGAGCAAAATAGGTTACAAGAATCATTCTTAGTGTTCCTCTTTATACTAGGGAGATATTCATTGACAAGAATTTATGATATATTTCAAAACAGCTAAAAGAACATCTTGAATTTTCTCAGTACAAACAAATAATAAATAAATAGCTAATGACGTTAGCTATTGTGCATTATACAGTGGGGCTAATAAATATGAAGTATCAATTAAAAATTGAAAAAAAATCCTCCCTACCTTCAAAAATAATGACTTAATTATAGATAAAACATATAATGTAACAATCCCATTATATATATATATAATATATATATAATATATAATAAAAATGATATATATATATCAGTTTTATTGCACATATTAAATGATGCTAGTATATTAGTAAACATTCTCATTTTGGAAGCTAATGGAAAATTTCAGGATATTGACGATGCCTGAGAATAACTTAAAATTCAAATTAACTCAGTAACTACTTCCATTCTGTTAGCCAGGCAATAGAAGCTATTACATTTTAGTAGGAGTGGGTTGAAAATGTAATTGGAAGTCTACTCTCCATAAAATATTGTGATGGACATAATAATAATAAGCAGAAAAAAGAAAAAAATAGATGATTCAAGTGTTAGGAATGAATAAAGGAACCCCAAGAGTTAGTCAGTAGGATTAAGTTAAAACATTAAATAAACATGGGCTCAGCAGTTAGGAGCTTTGCAGCTCTCCCCAAGGATCTCAGCTTTCATATCAGATTATTCATAACTGCCTGTAACTACAGATCCAGAGATATGAAACCCTCTTCTGGCTTCCATGGTCACCTGCACTAAAATGCACATGCACACAGTTGCATGCATATATTCATGAATAAAAATAAATTTTAAAAAGATCCTACAAGTTTCTCATTCTAGTGATGCTAACCAGGAATAAGTACTAAATATGGGGCTTGGTGGGGATGGAAATGGCTCATTTTTAGAGCACTTGACAAGCTAGTACCATAAATGTATATAGGGGTGTGTTGTGTGTGTGTGTGTGTGTGTGTGTGTGTGTGTGTGTGTCTGTGTTTATTATATAATAAAGTCCCTCCACTGATGTAAATTCAAATCTATATTTCTAAACCATAAAAGGTTCAGTGGAATTTTACTTGTATCAATAACGCCTCCTTGTTAATGGGCTACTAGCAAAATTGAGCTTCTAAAAAATAGTTGAATTAATGAACACAAAGATGAGCATTAAAATTTAAATGTTTCTAGATGATTCATGTAAATAGCATGCATATTTAGGTTAAATTAAGCTCTTAAAAATAAGTGGGAGGCAACTTGTAAACTAAGATAAGGAAAATCTAATCTATTATTATCATATAATAGAAATTCTCATTTTTTGGAGGGAGATGACCTGATTTTTTTTGGACAAAATTTCCTAGATAGTTTAACTACTATAAATCATATAGTAAACAAATGTTATATCAGCAAAAGAGAATTAGTTTAAATATTATATGTGATAGAAAGATGCAAAGCTTTGGCAATTTTTCATTCCTGTATGCATTCATTCAACAAATACTTCTTTAAGTATTTTTTCTTCATTATTTACAGAGAATATACTTCTTTATGAACATGGAATAATGTTCACTGATGATATAACACACAAAATAAATATAGAATTCCAAAGAATTTCAATGAATGCTGGCACAAGGCAATGAAATGTTCAACCAAACATCCAAACTGGCAAAGAAGTGTATCCTGTCATACATAGCCAGTAAAGGCTATAGGAGATTCACCTGGTGATCAGGTGAAGTGACTAGACACAGTTGTTAGTGAGTTTAAGATACTGATGATTTTTCAAACCTCTGGAAACAATAGAAATTGTAAGAAGTTTATCTGGGAAACTGACAATAAAAAATTCAGAGGTGGGTAATTTCCAGTATTTGAAAGTCTTGGCTGTTGTAATGTATAATTTATGTTTACTTTTATGGTCTGTGACCCATCCCTTTTGTTCAGTATGTTTATGACACTAAATCATACAGTCACATTACTGCTGGAGAGCAGAAGGAAGCAAAGACTAAGGAGTGCAGTGCTGAAGACTAAGGAATAGTGTCATTCTTCATCCTGACCACAGCCAGATTCCATAACTAACTACATCACTCTCCCAGAAACCTGTGCTTAAGTCTAGCTCCCATCTCTGCACCGCATTCCACAAAGACATGGCCAATCTCTGAGTTAAGTATGAAGATAGAATCTTCATCCGCTATTTTATTGTTACTTTGGTTTAATCTCAAATGGTAGTCAATAACATGCCCAGTGAGTCCTTTGCTCAGTACAAGTAAAGGAGAATGGATTCAAACTTTATCAAAAAAATATTTAGGAATTATTTAAGAATATATAGCAGTATCTATATTATTTTAAAAATATTAAGTTTTATAGGATATTTTTATTGTTTTCATTTGTTTGTTTGGTGTGTTTGTGTGTGTGTGTGTGTGTGTGTGTGTGTGTGTGTGTGTGTGTGTGTAATATCTAACTACTTGGGGAAAACTCTCTGAGCTATGATGGTGGTAACAGCTATGGAAAAGGAAGCAGAAAAAAAGACTGGATAATGCAGGGCTGAATTTAAATAATACACTGTGTTTTAACCTTTGTACTGAGGGGGTATAATATGTTCTGGGGCCCATGCTGTAACATGTGTAAAGAGGTAAAAGGAACAATTTGTAGAGTCAGCACTCCCTGCTTCTCCATGCACCTAAGGGCTTGAACTCAAGTCAGCAGGCTTTTGAGACAAGTGCGTTTATCCACAGAGCCATCATGTTAACCCATGTACCAGTTTCCTTGTTGAGTTTCATTTCCATTGAACATAAACATCGTTTCCCAGACATGACATGCTGCTCCATGCCTTTAGATAGTCTGGCCCCTTCTTCTGGAACTCCCTGATACTTGTACATCAACTAAACCATGGACTACTACTTTTTTTTTTTCTATAGAATAGAGTTTATTCAGGGTATGGGGAGGGGAGTTAAGAGAATAGTAAAGGCAGAGAGAGATAGAGAGAGGGACAGTGAGTAGAGAAGTAGAGGCTGGCCATGAGCACATGGCGAGAGGAGGAAGGGAGGGGGGAAGGGATCAAGAGAGCAAGAGTGCAAGACAGCAAGAAAGCAATAGAGAGAAGAGGAGGAGGCCAGCAGCCCCTTTTATAGTGGGCCAGGCCTACCTGGTTGTTACCAGGTAACTGGGGGGATGGAGTTTAGACAGAATGCTAATATTCCTCTGTTTTGGTTTAATCAAAAAAGAAAAAAATTGGAAAGAGGTGATGGTGATGGTGAAGCAGGAATAGGCTCATAGCGATATCTGTCTGCTTGCTTCTGGCATTGGGGGTGATGTGTCTCTAGGGAACCTAGAAAAATGGGTATGGGGAGGTGTTTGTCCAGTCTTTGGAGAGTTGGCTGATGCCTGCTGTCCAGAGTCTGTGGAGGGATCTGAGGACAGGTCAGAATGAACAGGTCCAGTAGAAGCATCTGTCTGTGTGACAGGAGATGGAGCATCTGGAGGTTGCTTCTCTGGAGCGCCTGAACTTGACAAGATATAGGGAATAAGATTAAGTACATTTAAATTGTCAGGTATAGGTAGGTGAAGAATTCCTTGGTCCAGTGAAGTTTGAACACCCCAGTGTGGGGAAAATTGTGGGTGGGGAGGTGGAAGTGGGAGGGTGGGTGGGGCCATATCCTCATAGAAGCAGGAGGCAGGAGGGATGGGATAGGGGGTTCCTGGGTGAAGGGGAAATGGGGAAAGGGGATTACATCTGAAATGTAAATAAACTATCCAATAAAAATTTTTTTAAAAAAAGATGTACATTTGAAACCCAGAGGGATCCCACCCTTTGGAATAGGTAGTAAGTGGGAACTTTAGGCAGATGCACTTATCTGGATGGAGTCTATTTGGTCCATGAGAGGTAGATCTGAGTGGGTTTCCTGTAGCTTATATGTTTACAAAATTAACATGAGCAGTCTTTAATATGAGCCTTTCTTGGATCATATAGTGGAATGTTTTATTAAAGTTAGGCAAGTTTATAGGAACTCAGATACTATTAGGACAGTGCATAGCAAGAAGAGGAAATATGAAGCATTCAATTAATTGATGGAAAGTGAGTTTGGATAATGAGGTAACAGATTACATCTGTGAAAGTTCAATGTAGTCAGAAGTCTGAGAAAGAGTAAACAACAATCTACCAGTTATATATTTACCTGAGGACCCAGCTTTACCACTCCTGGGCATATAGCCAAAATATGTTCCAACATATAACAAGGACACATGTTCCACTATGTTCATAGCAGTCTTATTTATAATAGCCAGAAGCTGGATAGAACCCAGATGTCCTTCAATAGAGGAATGGGTAAAGAAAATGTGGTACATTTACACAATGGAGTACTACTCAGCTATTAAAAACAATGAATTCGAGAAATTCTTAGGTAAATGGATGGAACTGGAAAATATCATCCTGAATGAGGTAACTCAATCACAAAAGAGCACACATGGTATACATTTACTGATAAATGGATATTAGCCCAAACGCTCACAATACCTAAGACACAACTCACAGACCACATGAAGCTCAAGAATAAGGAAGACCAAAGTGTGGGTGCTTCGGTCCTTCTTAGAAGGAGTAACAAAATACTCAAGGAAGCAAGCAAGGAAACAAAGTGTGGAACAGAGACTGGAGGAGGGGGCCTCCTAGAGACTGCCCTACCTGGGGATTCAGCCCATGTGCAGTCACCATAAGCAGGCACTGTTGTGAATGTCCGAAAATGAATGCTGATTGGAGCCTGATATACCTGTCTCCTGAGAGATTCTGCCAGAGGAAGATGCTTGCAGCTAACCACTGAACTGATCATAGGGTCCCCAATGGAGGAGATAGACTGAAGCAGCTGAAGGAACTTGTGGTCCCATTGGAAGAGTGACAATACCAACCAACCAGAGCTCCCAGGTTCTAAACTGCCATGCTGGGAACATGCTTGGAGAGACCATGGCTCCAGCTGTATATGTAGTGGAGAATGACCTTGTCAGGCATTGGTAGGAGAGGAGGTCTTTGGTCCTGTGAAAGTTGGATGCCCCAGTGGGGGGAATTCAAGGGTGGAGAGGGGAGTGGGGAAAGGGGATAATATCTGAAATGTAAATAAATAGAATATCCAATAAAATATTCTATTCAGCCAGGCGGTGGTGGTGCACGCCTTTAATCCCAGCACTTGGGAGGCAGAGGCAGGCGGATTTCTGAGTTCGAGGCCAGCCTGGTCTACAGAGCGAGTTTCAGGACAGCCCGGACTACACAGAGAAACTCTGTCTCGAAAAACCAAAAAAAAAAAAAAAAGAAAGAAAAATATTCTATTCAGTTACAATCAATCCTTATGGCTATTAATCTTGTCAAAAGTCTGCTAGTAATATATTTAAGATTATGACAGAGAGGATTCCCAAAGCCTCTAATAGTTGACCCAAGATGATTTCAGAAGACTTGGACACACTAGAAGATACTACCTGGATTGTGATATGATCACTGAATAACGCAGTGGACAAAACCAGATACCTGAGTCAAATGACTTGACTAAACCAAGGTAAGTCATCTCTCATGTCAAGCATATCCATTCCAAAGAGAAAAAATCCTGCGTCTTCTGCCCTTGAAAGCCAGACTGACTCTGCTCAAGAGATCATAGAGACCACAGAAACTATTGGCTAGTGGACTACTTCTTTTTTTCTTTTCTTTTTTTATTGGATATTTTGTTTACATTTCAGATGTTATTCCCTTACCCCATTCCCCTCCCCTGCCCAGGAACCCCCTATACCATCCCCCCTCCTCCTGCTTCTATGAGGATGTACCCCCACCTATCCTCCCACTCCCCCTCCCCACCCTCGAATTCTCCCACACACGGCGTCCAACCTTCATGGGACCAAGGATCTCCTCTCCCACCTATGCCCTACAATGCCGTCCTCCCTTACAGCTAAAGCCATGGGCCCCTCCCTAAGTGCTCCCAGGCTGGCGGTTTAGACCCTGGGAGCTCTGGTTGGTTGGTATTGTTGCTCTCCTCATGGGGCCGCAAACCCTTTCAGCTCCTTCAGTCTTCACTCTAGGTCCTCCATTGGGAACCTCAGTTCAGTGGTTAGCTGTGAGCATCTGCCTCTGAATATGTCAAGCTCTGGCAGACCTCTAAGGACACAGCTGTATCCAGGAAGCTTCTCTAACAACTTTTTGTTATTGCTTCCATATTTCCTATATCTGTAACAGTACTCATTGCCCATTTCATTCACTTGTCTCCTGGTTTCTATTGCCAAGTATAACTTTCCTCAACTCCATACTACCAACTTTCCGTGGAAACCTGCACTCAACAGGGTGATCAATAGGGAGGCTTGAGTAAACAAGGAACTGATTGAATTGGTCTTCAAACTTTTCACCATAGATTTGAACAGATTATTTTGTATCTTCTGATATTCATAATTATGAAGCTAGACATTAAAGTCATTACTTTATGGACTCTCTGAATTTATTTATTTATTGAGGAAAAAATCCAATCAACTGGTTTGTTTTGTTTTGTTTTGTTTTGTTTTGTTTTAAAGGGAGGGGTCATAGAATATATACACATTTGTATAGGGGTGTGCATGTCTATGTGAATATGTTGGAGTATAGAGGCCAGAGGTTGATGTCAGATGTAGTCTTCAATCATTCTTCACTTTATTTTTGAGGCAATCTTTCACTGATTTGGCTAGGCTGGCTAGTCAATGAACTCTGAGTATTCGTCCTTCTCTGCTTCTCCAGTCTTGGGGTTACAGGCATGTGTATCACTGTGCCTGACTTTTATGTGGGTACCAGAGATCCAAATTCAGGTATTCTTGTTTACCCATCAGATATTTTACCAACTGAGACATTGCCTCAGACCTCCTTCCCCACCCTCAAGCACAACTGTTGTTTTAGAAAGACTGTTAACCTTCATGTATTTTCTTGAAACTGTTGCCACTTTTTGAGTTGTGGAGCCATATTATCCCAGAGTCATGTTTAACATTGCAACAACCAGAGACTGGTCCTTGAAATCCTCTCTAAACACAGGAGGCCTCAGTGCAGCTGACTGCGTGATGCCTAATGATAGCATGAGTGGAAGCTGTGGGATCACCAGAAAGACTGTTTAGAAAGGTGCAAGTCAAACTTCAGCTAAGTTCAGCCTAGCAGCCTTTGTCCTGGGAACAACATGTACTTGTCTAAGTTTTCATAAAATTCCATTGCTCTTAGGAACCCTGGGGGAGAGCTTTAGCACGGAGATTTTCAAAATGAAGAAGTTGATTCCAAGAGTGCTCAGCCCCATACCCTAGGATTTCAATAAGAAAATAACTGAGCTCAGAATTTAATGCAAAGTACAATAAACTATCTGCCAGTGGACATTACTGTCAGCAAGAGAATCTAAGTCATTACATCACCATCATTGCTATAACAAGTTTGATAGGCTTCTTTGTTGATGACGTTCCCATGAGTCCAGTCAACAACAGACAAACCCTAGGAACAGTAGGCATAATGCTTCTTTCTCAGACTCCAGTAGGGAAAGCAGAGAGTACTAATAAAGTGAAGTGACTCAAGTCAGTTCAGTGATGAGCAAAATGAGAGCTTGGATTTTCAAATAAGCCTGTAAATGACTGACACTTAAGGTCAATAACACTATAATGGAAAATAAACATCTTTGAAATGGGTAAAATCACTGCAACATTTCTAACAGACAATTTGGGAGCATCTATCAAACTTGAAATGGACATACTCCAGTCTAATTTATTCTAGTTTTCAGAATCTTCTTGCCAAAATATCTTCGTGCATGTCTGAGAGCCTACTTACATAATATTTGCCTATGAGGAAAAGGAAGGTGAGCTAAATATTCATTATTAAATATACTGTGGTGCATTGATAAGAAATATTATGTAACTCTCAAAAGTGACATGGTTGTGTCACTAACATGGATAGATAAAAATTTTACTAGGAAAAAAACCCTCAAATTGTAGAATGCCTCCTTATTATGCTATGTGTATATACATACCAACCTCAAGCAGCACATACAAAAATTAGAAGTAATCCAGGAATTTTGTGGCTTCCATTTAATCTCAGCACTCAGAATAGTAAGCAGACAGATCTATACGAGTTTAAGCCCAGCCTGATTTATATAGCCAGTTCCAGGCCAGATAAGAGTACATAATGAAATTGAGTCTCAAAAAAATTAGAAATAGAAGTTGAATGGGAATAGTTGAAGAAGAAAATATATACATTTTAAAACTTATTTTTAATCATTTAAAATTTTAATGCTTAGTATATGTGACCACCCATCCACCACATTATATTACATGCTTTAGAAAGTATTTAAGCAATCTTTCTATTTGTCAGAAGTTTATACAATATATTCTCATTCATGGTTTAATGACAGATTTCATCTACTTTGGAAGGTGGACCAGACGTTAGTACCACTTGTTAGGGTGACTATAAATTTAGAGGAGGCAGTGAGTGATCTGTCCAAGGTCACAGTTGTCTGGAAGGAACATTAAGCATTGTTAATGAATTTGCTTCTTTAAACCTAGAAAGCAGGTAACGTTCTTACAGGAGGCTTGGCAGTTCTGGTTCTTAATTAGCAAGTAATTGCAGGTTCCCAGCCAGTACAGGAACGTGCAAAGCCAATCCCTATGGGCTGGCTATATAAAAACCATATACACGACCTATAGCTAGAACAGCTGTCAGTAATGCCAAGTCTTGGTTCTAAGGACAATGAAAGAGACTTCCATCAAGTCCCTAGAGAGCCCTACTTTCAGAATAATAACCTTTTAAAAACTGAATAACCCAGAAAATGCTTTGCTCCAAATAAAAGTGTTTTAAGACTTCATGTTCTTTTACACCAGTTGCCATCTCTCTTTTTATTTTATTTTTTATCATTCACTTAAACTACCAGGCTGTTTGACTCATTTTAAAGGCTATTCTGAAACATAAAAAGCTGATTCATTTTGAAACATTGTAAATATTTCAATTAACTAAAGCAAGTCTTATTCTGTGAGCACTGAAAACAGTTCATATTTTTCTTTCTTTTTTCCCATCCTTCTTTCTTCTTGCAAATTGGGTGCTCTAAAATGACACCATTGCTCCAAGAAAGTTGCTTCCCTTCAAGCTACGAAAACTCATTCCTCCTTCCTTTATTTCTGCTCATTGAGCCCAATGAGCTGTCTGTGCACACTCAGAAATATGAAATTTCCAGTCATCCCTTATTTGCTCTGTAGGTTGGACAATGATCTTAAGCATATTTTGTATGGTATCTTCATCTATGAAGACACTAATAATCCACTTCACAGGCATGCTGGCTAGCATTAGCACAGTGATGTACCACATAACAATAATGCCTCTTAATAAAAGCTTTGGCGGCAGTAGTATCACTAATAAAGAGTAGCTGCCATTGTCCTGACCATATTTTGATGCTCCCCAAGCACCTTTACCCACTGTAAAATTCAAGCTGCTTGGTTGTTTGCAATAATCTTCTTTCTCTAGCTTCATTATAATAGGAATCTGCTTAATTCAACAAATATTTTCCCGAATGTGAATCCCAGCATTCAGCAAAGAATTTCTGGGTTCAGGAAATAAAATACCTCATTATACTATTTCAAGCTCCTAAAATCACATACACACACACACACACACACAAACATACATATATATACATATACATATACATATACATATACATATACATATATTCATAAAACATTTTACATATTCATGGACATGTCATTCATGGACACCAAATTCTGCTGTTAGAATTATTAACTAAAATTCTTGGCCTTCATATTCAATGGCTGATCAACCTCAGCAAATCTCAAAGCAAGGATCTCTATCTTCCTTCCCCATTATTGCCTTCTATACTTTTTCTTCTCCTCAGGCTTCTGACAACCCAAACTTGAATGTTAGATTATAATGGACACATGATCCATTTGTTCTACTAATTTACAGTTTTCATTCATGTATTGCTACTTTATTTCAACACTTTCAGCCTAGATGCTCACAGCAGCTCTGGACTTCTAGTAACAAATGATGCTTCAAAATTTTTTAAACATATTATCTAGTAGACCCATGAACTCTATGCACCACTTATACTCTCTAAAGCAATGCTCCAGAATGAATAGTTACCCAACCAATGGCAGACCCCTGCTTCTCAATGTTTCATACTAAGAATGCTGTTTACAATATGACCGCCCTCAACACTACCTCCTTTTTCTTTACAAATTCAGAAATGTTAGCATCGTTTATGGAAGAGTCACTCTTGTGTTTCAAAACTCTTAACTGGAGTCTTCTTTTTCGAGAGAGCAAATCTGACACTATGTGGTAAGATATTTATTTCCATCCCCTAGAAAATTTGCATCCCTTCATCCGGTGCACAGCTTGGCATCCTACTACCTACCACTGCTGAGAAATAGGGCATCTGGTCAAGATTTACATTCTTTTGCTTGTACTTGGAGGGAGCAAGCCAGTTTTGTCTCCGAATTATACAAGTATTTCTTTTGAATACCTTTCCAATGTTTGTCTTGTTGAAAGACACTATTGCAGTCACTATGGATAAAGAATGGCAATAATGATGCTGGCAACAATGATGCTGCCTCATGCTTTGGCCTCTTGATGCATGGCCTTATTCTCAATTGGGTGTTTGTAGGAACAGACTCTCTCTACTCATTTTTTCTGATATGCCCTTCCCACTTCTAGTCCCTTTCCTAAGAGTATAGTACCACCAGTATTTAGTTAATAATACCAATGACTAGACACCCTTTGTGAATTTGTGAATTGATGATCAAATGGAACAAGTCTGCAAAATAAAGCAAAAATACCTCAACAAATATATTCATTTGTTTTGACAAGAGCAAATTTGTGTTAATTACTTATGGTAGTAAATATGCATAGCATGTTTTCTTAAATTAAGTCCCACTTTCCAACTATAGCACTCAGCTTATAGGAGAGGAGAGAATGAATATGTGCATTTCACTGAGATAGGCACTGCTCTGTGGATTGAAAAAAATATGAAACCCTTTCAAATAAGAATACCTGCTTCTTTCAAATACATATGCCATATGATTATCTGGAGAAAGTGGGTCTTTATTTGGAAAGATAAGCGGATATGAAATGAAATTGCTTTAGTATTTAAAAAGTATTTTAAGCCTATTCCAAGGGGAAATGGTATCAACTATGCTGTTTTTATGCTTGTAGACTATCAAGACTGGAAGGACTACCTATGTTAATATATTAGTAGCTGTTACTAGATTTAATATGATGAGTTTTATATCTCATGCAACCACATTATAAAAGAGTTTAATCCTCCAAAATGTCCACAGTTAAAATGAAGGCTTTGTGCTATGTGGAGAATATTTAAATTTGATACTAGTTTTTAAGTCATATATTAGAAAATACATGACCCATTAAGAATGAGGATCTTGGAGACAAATCCACACCATGTCCCCCAAACCACCATCGTTCCATTGTGTAACCTGAGATATTCATTAATTTTCTCCCTGTCTTCCCCTCTCTCCCTCTTTCTCTCTCCCTCTCTCCCCCTCTTCCTCTCTATCCTTCACTCCCTTTCTCCCTTTCCCTTTCCCTCTCTTCCTCTCCCCTTTCTATCTCTGTCCCTCTCCCCTTCCTCTCTCTCTGTCTTTCCTGAGACTGAATCCAGGACTAGGTTAATGTCCTACTCATGAGACTGTATCCTCTTTTTCTCTGTATTAGCTGTGTCTTGAAACAGGGTCTAAGTTGTCCAGTAAATGTATGACTTTAAACTGTGAGCCTCCTGCCTCAGCCTCTCAAGATGCTGGAATTACAAACTTGTGCCACCAGGTCCAGAGTAGGCAGATTCTTTATACTTTCTAGGTCCCATTGTCTAAGCCTGGGTGTATAGCTCAGTGGTATGTGCACTTGCCTAGCCTGCATAAGACTCTAGATTTCAAATTTATAAAGAAAACTAAAATAACAACAAAAACTTGAAAATAAAATAATGATAATTTAAATAAAAATGAAAACAAGCATGCATGCCTAAATCTTAATTTATAATCTGTTTAAAACCTAGATAATAATTATTGATT
Source organism: Mastomys natalensis (assembly GCA_021653895.1). Lineage (NCBI taxonomy): Eukaryota > Metazoa > Chordata > Mammalia > Rodentia > Muridae > Mastomys > Mastomys natalensis. The sequence continues at coordinate 233,375 of JAJTUV010001450.1, forward strand.
CCTCTTTTATTGTTCTGAGAACTTGAGCATGTGAAGTGTTTATGGTAAGCATAACCGTCATATGGTAAGCAACAGCAACTATTTTCATGGTTCTCACTGTTGTCTTATGTAAGAATTTACGCCAAAACAAAGTTTTAGAATTTAGTCTCTACTATCAGTCCACTTGTTGATTTGGAGTGAGCCAATAAAGTCTCTCAGTACCCTTATGTTCATCCCAGAAAGGTGAGTTTGGTAGCTAATTAAAAAAAGAAAAAGTCTACTCTAGTTGAAGACAAACCCAGTATAACTATCCAGGCCAATGTATGTGTCATTAACCTCAATAACTCATGGTGAATACTAGCATATTTTAAGTCACAAAATTCTCTGACCTTGGCGGGAAATGAGATGCATGAATGACTCAGGTCCCCATCATTAATGGGAACCTGAGGTTAGAAAAGAAGGAGAGGAGGATAAGAAGAGAGATGTGGGAGTAAGGAAAGGAAGGGGAGAAAAGATGGAGGGGGAAGGGTAGGGAGGTAAGGAAAGAAAGAATACTCAATAGCACTTTAACAAATCCATGTGAAAGCTAAAGGTTCTGTATTTTTCTATTATTTTCCATCACATTCTAGGAGCAAACAGAAGACATTCCTGATGCAGGCTGAAAACAGGCACACATTATCCATGCACGATTAATTGGCTAGCAGCAAGTTCTGTTGTGAAAGTATCTTGTAAGTTTTTATAGTTCTGCTTATTACTCTCTCCTTTCTTGCTCTTTAAGGTACAAAGTCCCAAGGTTGGCCCTGTATTACAATGACTGGACATCTCAGAGCCAATTAAACTTTGAACGAAAGTTGATGACTCATTGTTCTTCACCAAAATTCTACTGGATATGTGAAAGACTTCAGGGCTGAGCCAAGAAAAGCAATTCAAAGGAAGAAAACCATATTCAAGGATGTTATGTGCCAATAGCCAATAACCAAAATATTAGAATTCAACTCCTCTCACTCAAATACTACAATAGCCAGCATTAGTACTACAATTGATTCAGCAGCTCTTTTAACTTAGTTTTTGATTTATTTCTTCACTCACTCTCCAAATATGCCTGCTTTTTAATTAACATTTTTCTCTGAAATAGTTCATGTTGTAGGTACCCTTACTCCTTTTGTCTGGTTTTATGTATATGAAAACCCAAACAGGGGCTGGAGAGATAGCTCAGCAGTTAAAAGCACTAACTGCTCTTCCAAAGGTCCTGAGGTCAATTCCTGCAACCATCTGTAGTGGGATCCAATGCCCTTTTATGATGTGTCTGAAGATAGCTACAGTGTACTCATATACATAAAACAAATACATAAGTCTTTGGGCTGGAGAGATGGCCCAGTGTTTAAGAAGAGTAACTGCTCTTCCAGAGGTCCTGAGTTCAATTCCCAGCAAGCACATGCTGGCTCACAACCATCTGTAATGGGATTTGATACTCTCTTCTAGTGTGTCTAAAGACAGTAACACTGAACTCACATACATAAAATAAATCTTCTTTAAAAAAAAAAAACAAAAACAAAAACAGGGAAAGATATGATGTGTCGATTCTAGTCAATGTACTTTCTTATTCTAGAGCAGTGGAGGATTTTCAGGGAGAGAACTATGAAAGATAGCACCGCTGCTTTCAAAGAGGACTATCCGTCATGCTATCATGTGGTCTGTCCTATGCTTCAGAGAATATGCTCTGTAGAAAGTATTGTGAAAGCAAACACATAAACATTAAGAGTGTAAGCATAAGCTTACAAACAGTTCTGACACAAACTTGTCTGGTTTTGTTTTTACTGCCGGCTCTTCCCATTCTTATCTTTACTAATATAAGAATGAGGAAACAATATTCTGTACACATATTTGATTTAGGTTTTTATTGTCTTCAGATGCAGAGTCTTAATTATACAGCAACAGCGCTGAATTTACAGCAGAGCTATGGTTGATGTTGAAATTTTACATTACATAGCTATGATACAAACCTTATAACAGTCAGAGCCATTCATTTAAATGTAAAAAGAGATGAATATAAAGGAAGTCCAAATAATTACATACAACTCACAATTGAGGGTACTACATCCCAGGTCATTATCCTACCTCTATTACCAAGATGGAAAAGCTATAACTTGAATTTATACCAGGAACTAGAAAGTACACCAAAACCAAAAACACAATGTACCAGCATTAGCACAGAAACATGTACAACAAGTCTACAAAAGCACCCAGCAGATGTTATGTCACTCAAAAAAATTGTAATTTACAGCTAAATAAATCCCTGCAGAACTGGAATTCATTCATTTTTTTTTTAAATACTGGTCATTTATAGTATCCTGAATCTGTCCTGTTCTGACACACTAAGTAAGTCAAACATAAAAGAAATGTCTTTCTATTTATATTACTAGATTTTTATTTACATAGTCTTAATAATATGATGAAAATATGATTTAGATTCAATTAAATTGAAACTTTAGATCTGACCAAAGATAAGTCTGGAGTTTAACTTTAGAGCTCTGATAAAGTGTTTGTAATCAGACCATAGAAATTAGGATTCAACCTTCTGAAGAAGAAAGACTTTTAATGAATCCATCAATTGCAAATAATTAGGGATTTCTAACTGCATATATGTTTGAAATTCACTGTAACAGGATTTCTCTGGAAGAATTTGTTAAGTGTAAGAATTTAAGGAGCAACAGATCTTACTTAGCAGGGAGAACAGGCTTAAGGAACATAGCATTGCATTTATCAAGAAAATAGAGGATTTAATTTGAATCTTGGGCCACTTACTATGTATAGAGCCTAAAAAGAAAATTTATTACTAAAGACTGTAAATTAGCACTTGAATAGAATAGTTTTTATATAGCCTTAACCCAATAGTTAAATGTGCAATAATTGAAGCAGATGAAATCACAAAAACAAAGACTGCATTAGACATTGACTTTCGAGATAACTGTTTTTTTCATGAATATCAAATATACAGCTCAGGTTTTTTGAGGTCCCTTCTCGTGGCCAGGGTAGGCTTCATTAACCAAGTCTATTTCTCCTAGCATGCTCAGACTAAAGCTTTCAAATAATTCTACAGACATCATTTCAGATAAGAGGGAGAAATGAAGCAAGTGGAACAGATATAAACAATGTATTTCCTTAGCTGTATGTAATTAAAACCCTTCTTTAGTTACTGATAAGTTTTCATATAGAAATTCATCTAAGATTTTGTCCTAAGCTGGGTCTATAAGTGCTAAGATCAACAGGGGTTTAAATAGTGGACATAACTGAGCGTCCTCCATGTATAGTTCCCTAGGCTTTATAGCATGAGACCTCAACTTCTTGCTTGCCAAGAACTTTCTAAAAGGCCATATGGAATATTCCAATGAACATGGAAATTATCAAAGCTCATAGCTACATGGTGCTTTAGTCTGGATTTGTGTGTTTGTGTTGCCTAGGAAACATTATAAGAAAAAATTAAACCAATTTTAAATAATATAAGTTATATATATATATATATATATATATATATATATATATATATATATATGAGACATAGATGCTTACTGATCATCAGCTCCAATACCTTAATGGAATGGTTCTCTAACCACCTCACTACCAGACTCCAGGAAGCAGATAACCTGGAAACATTAAGCATATACAGATCCTTATAACTGAAGTTAAGACATCGATGACAAGTGTGTGTACAGCATCTTGGATTTTATTCTAAATCCTTCTCTCTGGAATTTAGTGTTCATTAGACTATTGTAGGCTCCAAGGAGCAACACCATAGGGAAAACCAAAATCAAACAAAAACAATTTTTCCTTCGTTTAATTCAATATGTCAAAAACTGAAATTATTTCAACTATTGACTAGTATGATGATCCTTTGGGAAATTTACTATGAACTATAATTTCTTCTAGATAACAAACATATGTAGCTCTCAGAGGTCTCCTATTATTCACATTTGGAATCTAACTTTATATAAAGACCAAGATACAGTGAAGTTTCTTTGGTATATCTGGTTATGAAAACTCCAAAAGAAAAAAATTATTGGCTTGGTCCCCAGAATGACCTATATTAAAATAAACAGAATGAGAGTTTTTTGTTTTGTTTTGTTTTGTTTTGTTTTGTTTTGTTTTTTTACTGCATTAGATTGTATTCACAAATCTCCTCTTTCCTTGGAGTCCAACATAGAACTGGGGAGCAGTTTGAAACTGGTCCCTGTCAATGTATCAGCACACTATAAAAGACCACTCAATGACTTTGATGGCTGCAACTCTTGTTTTCTAACAGAGCATCATGTTGGTCATAATGAATCATAAATACCAAGAACCATATTCCTGTCTGGGTTGTGAATTCTTCATAGATTCACAGTGAGAATTCCATCCTACATCTGTCTGAAAGCTATAATCAGTAAATTAGTCAAATAGAGAGTACCACTCAGTACTCATTGCAACTGTTCATTCAGTACCACAAGAACCCATACCTGTAAATAAAGCAAATATTGTCCAAGGCAAAGGGAAGCAGTAGCTAAATGAGAAAAGCTGGAGTGAGAACAGAACAACACCAAAAAATTCTCATCCCTATTTTCTGTCTGTCCTTCAGATATATCAAACTGTATCTGTGTGTGTGTGTGTGTGGTGTGTGTGTGTGTGTGTGTGTGTGTGTGTGTGTGTATGTATGTATTCTTGTTGAATTCTCTGTTTCTGTTACTTCCAAAAAGAGAAATATAAACAGGTTAGAAAATTTTACAAAGTCACTATTTTGTTGATTTTTATGTTCAAGACAAGAGTTAGCCTAAAGGAAAACATCAACCAGTTATGAAAGTAGCTGGGGCCCCCTAGGGAGAACCAGCATCTGTAACCCATGCATCACTGAGCTGCCCACTTAGATGAGCAACTCTTGCTCATAGAACTGAAGACAGAATCTTCCACTGTAACAAACGGCCACTTGTGGGAGCCCAAATGCAGAGGAAGGGACAACAAAATAATCCCATGGGCTCCTATTTTTAGAAGCAAATGTTGTATCAGAGATAGTTATTTAATACTAGAGGCTCCCTACTTTCCAACACATCAGCACAGAGGGACTCAACTACATCAAAAAAAAATATACTTCATTCCAAACTCAAAGTAGAATCCTTGGGTAAATTTTAATATGAGTCCAAAAAGACAACCATGCAGTCACTTAGTGAACATATGCCTGAAACTAAATGCATTCTCCTGTATCATTAACAATTATATCTGTGCTAATATCTCTTAATATCTTATTCTCGAATCAGATGTGTCCCTCTCAGGTTCAAAAGTTTGGTGCAGAAATTTAAAGGGTATTAAACATTTGCTACAATTAACATCCAAAGGAGAGAAAAGACCTGCTTTAATAGTAGTGTGTAACAACACTGAAGTGCTTAAAATAGGACACGGTGAAGGTTATATGACTTTGAAGCTAAATAAGGAGGGACTACTAACTACAATTGTAGATTTCAGTTTGGTTCGTCTATGTGTTAGCAGAAAACAGCTTCTCCAAAAACGTATCTCATCCAGCATGAGACAGTTTTCTGACCAGAGTCCCAGAGGCTAATAAAAATTGTTCTGCTGTTAAAGAGAAGCCATGGTGGTTACTCATGCAGGTGGAGGCAGCTGTGTGGACAATAGCCACAGGATTCCTGGATCCCCACACGCAATGTGAAAAAATGTCACAGCCATCAGTTATTTTTCTCTAGGAAGAACTCTTGATTTTATGGAGATGAATACTTCCATTAAGAGTTTCCCGAAAAAATTAGGTTCCTGCAAACGAACACCAAATGACTAATGTACCTAGCTATTGACAGCAGTTATTTAAGGAGCAGAAATGAGTAAAACATAAGTAAAAATCACTGTATTTGGCACTGGTGTAGTGATTCACACCTTTAATCTTAGCACCCTGGCAGAGACAGGCCAAGGCTAAATAGTGAGACCTTGTCTCAAGAAAAACAAATAAATCATCATATTCATGTTATCTATGTCTTTGGAAGTCTGAAAACAGTAAGCTAGTTAACAACTGGAAAAGCAGAATATCCTTTTATGACACTTGCATGCAGTCAAAAGTTAGATTGGGATAGATAAAGCCAGAAAACAGGGAGCACTGGACAGCACAGAAAACACACATAGAAGGAGAATTAGAGAAGAGATGAAATCAAGAAACAGGAAGAAAAATCACAGTACTGGTTATCTCTACATGCTAAATCCTCCTCCTCTTGTAACAGCAAACTAAAATGCCGTGAAAATGCTTTGACCCATGTAGAGTTATCCTCTCTAAACTCCCAAAGCTCCTTATCTCAACATCTCCTCACTCCTGCCTGGTACTGGAGATATTTTTAGACATGACACCTTCTCTCTTAGACTGTGAAAAATGAACATATCTTGGTGCTTCATGCTTGGGACAAGCAAGGCATGTTATTTAGTTTTTTCAGATGCGTCACTTCAGTAAAATTCTTTTAACAGCCCTGTGCAGTTGGGCTGTTTTGTCACTTGGGGGACAAGAAAATATGTCCCAAAGGCCTGAGTATTTACAGCAGTTTTGTTTTTACAGACACGAGTAATGGAGACAAACATCATTTGTGAGTACAGGGGCTGCTCAATAAAGCCTTTCTCACTGGTCTAAGAGATACAGAAGTGTCTACTGAATATAAAAGACAAGATCAATCATCTTGTATTTCAGGTCACTCTCTGAAATGTAGCCCAGAAAATAAAACAACATCAAAATGACTGACGTGATCCTCTACAGGCCACAAAAACTCAAGCTACAAAAGGAGTAAAGGAGACAAGGGAAATGGAAGCAGTGAACCATCTTCTAATTTGTCCTTGGGTGAGCTCCATAAAAGACACATATATTGTACATAAGAACAAGCTTGTACTCAGTGACAATAGCACCCTGCTGCATTACCTAAACAAAATAAAGGAAATCAGATGGCACCACAAGTTTAAATAGTTTATTACATGAGCAATAGCATTCTATCCATTCATAAATGTCAACTGTTTAGCCTCTTATTGTGAACGTTTCTTAGTCACAGACTGAATGAGAAGAACCCACAAAGTTTATGTTTTCTCCTATGAAAAAAGAAAAATGATGGAGTGTGGGACACCAACTGCAGCCACAATCACGACACTTCAGGCGCTTTAGCAAAGAGCTCTAAGTCATTATTTTACTTTTTTAAAAAATGCCACTAAACCAATTCTGATATATCCACCTATTCTGTTAAGTGTATCAAAACTGAAGTCCAAGAAAGGTGACTCACTTCAGATTACACATTAGTCTATGACCTAAAACACTATTTGGTATTCATTTTAATGTGGTCTCTAACAAAAACTAATTATAGGTGAGAGTACTGTGTTAAAATGGCGCATTGAAACAGTGCAAAAAGTCACTGAGTAGAGATCTAAGACACAGGTTTCTGTATGAGGTATTTTAATACTTGTTATAATTTCCTCATTAATAAAAGTGTTGATTTGATCGATGAACTTTTAGATTAAAGGCTGGTGATCTCATTTAACAAATATAATTCTTTGCTATGTACCTGCATCAGACACTACAAGGGACCCACCAGATATCTATATTCTGAGACCTGTTTTCAAAATTTGCAAGTGGGACTACATAGCCATAATTAAGTTACAAATCTTGAGATGGGACTCCAGATTATCTATATGAACCCAGTGAAATCTTGAAGAAGGTAAACAGGTCAGGTCAGAAGAGAGAGAGAGAACTAGAGGAAGCTGGGGTGATGTGCTTGCTGCCTGACAGAAGAAAACCAGGGACCCATGTAGGTGGTCAGCCCCCAAGGCAGAAAAGGTAAGGAAGCAGATTCTTCCTCAGAATCTTCAAAAGGAGTGCCATCCTGCTAACTGCATCATTAAAAATGTCGTAACTGTCATAGTTTTAAGAGTAAACATGTGCTGTCTCACATTACTAAACTTGTGGTATTTTTAAGCAGTAATAAGAAATTAACACAGAACAGAATGTGCTTTGGTACCATTTATGTACAGCTATGCCACAGAAGGAAAAAATGATCTTTTGTAAGAATTATTGATTTGATATCAAAAGGTAAACAGTTTCTATTGCTAATAATGGTTTTTGAGGAAGGGTAAGAAACACTTCGATTGTTCACTGTAGATGTAATCAGGTGATGTCTACAAAAGCAATGCAGAGTCATGAGAACAATAATCACAATAAGAAATAAATATTGAGCCTTTATTGCAAGCTAGGTGCCACAGTAAGTATGTTACAGGTGCTATTGTGCCTTTTCTGCAGTGTGCTCTGATTTCACTGGCCCTCCTGTCTGTGTCTGCTTATCATTCTACAAGCTACATAAGAACAGCATTTAACTCAGCAAGAGGAGCAATGTGGAGATGGAACCAAGATAATAGTTATGATTAGATGTTTGTCAAAAAGAGACACCGAGCTCGTTGCCCTGCTTTCATTCAGAACATACACAAAGTTGTAACCATGAAATAGGAGGCAGGACCTTTCATCAGTCTGACACGAGTCGGCAATATTCCAGCCTCTAATTCTTCCAATTCAGAACCAAACACTCAAGCGCCTCATTGAAAAGTCATCCCCTCCTCCAAGTTAAGAGCAGCCACTTACACAGGAAAGAAGAGCAACACAGATCTGCTTACAAGGCTGTTTCTGGGAGAAGAATCTTCTAAGTGCTTAGCTGGGACTTACTATGTTGCATTTTCAAGAGAATGGGAGGATGAGAAAGAAAACAGTGAGGAGCTGCATGCTCATCTTTGACTCAGTTTCCCCAGAAAGTAAAATAAGTTGAATTCCACTATTTTCATCTCTAGCTGTCTCTCTCTTTTTAAAAATTTTATGTGTGTAGGTATCTGCACACATGCCTCAACATCATGTGTATGATGCCCCTGCAGAGCCAGAAAGGCTGTTAAATCCAGTCCTAGATGCACAGACATATAGAGAGACTCTCTTCCAGTGTGACGATGTAGGTACTGGGTTTGAATTAAACCCAGGTCTTTGGAAAAGCAGCCAGTATTCATTATCACTGAGACATCACTCCATGGTCTAAAATCGCTATTGATAAAACTATTGAATCTCTATCCCTTTTTAGATCATTCTGCACAAGATGCAGATGTTAAGCTTACCAAGGTTATATCTGTGGGAACCATCACAGTAGCAATACCATATCCTAAAATACCAGTCACAGAAATCAAACGGGCAGTCTTTCATAGTAAATATCAGTGTGTAAATCTAGAATCATGTATAAAGAATATATCAACATTTGTTGTAATTCTTTTGCTTTTACTTCATTCTAAAAACATGACCCCAGCATCCTCTAAATATGAACAACAATTTACATTATTTCATTATTTCAAAAACAAATGACAAATCCATTTAAATACTAACCAACTACTAGGGGGCAAGCCTCTGTTTGGAATCACAAGTCCAAATGTCTAATTGTTATATCATCATGACAAAGCTAAAGAATACTGTGATTCGTTTAGTATTAAATAGAATGAAATAAGATCCCTGGAGCCTCACACAGTACAGTCAAAGCCACTGTGAAGAGGAGGAAAATACTGTTATTGGAGTACAAGAAGAACAGCTTTGTAAGACTTCATTATCTACTTCAATATGTGAAGATGTATGTCCTATTTTACACACATACACAAGTAACAACACACACACACACACACACACACACACACATCTACACGTACAGAGAGATACATTTGTATTTTATATAAATAACCATTACAGTGATTAAGTGGCGAAGCATTTTGGCAAAACATTTTCAGGATATGGACTTAACTAGAGTTCTCTTTGGATAGCTGTCTCCATACTACTACAAAGATACTAAGGCTGTGTCTAAAGCAAACATCCCACTGGGATTAATTCTAGGAGTTCTGCCAGAGTATAGGATGCAGAACTAGCTCTGGCAATATTGTTGAGATTTCTATGTAAGAAGAACAAAAACTCACAAGACAAATGTCAGGATACAGACCTGGACAAATTAGTTCTCTTTGGATCTTCAAGCACACCCTAAAGGGTCTTTTTGGCTAGAGGTGAAGCAGGTGGGAGAAGGTAAGAAAAGGGAAGAGGGAGAAGGAGTTGGAGACAAGTCTAGAAATAAAGAGGAATGGAAGGAATAGAGAGACCTACATGGGAAGTCAGAAAGAAATGTAAATACAAGTGCAAAGTAAAAGAGTAAAAATACTACAAAGAAAGATGAGAAGACAAGAGTGGACACAGGATGAGGCACAGAATACAGGTAAGTGGAATTTAACTGTAAGTGTGCATAAACATTAGTTTTAGATTCCAGAGACTACAGTCTCAAAGACAAACGTATAAGAACAGTTCTGTGGACTCACATTTGCTTCTTCCATTAACACTCACACAAAAGTTTGCACAGTAAAATTGTCCTCTTAAATTGGCATCTGTGTAAGTTCTTCTTGAATGTGACCTGTAGCTCAGATAATTGTCATGTAAAAATACTAAAGTCTCTTAACCCTTTACACTTTCAGTCAGTAACAATCATTTCATTTATCAGCTGTCATAAGTGAAACCCTTCTAAGTGCCATTTATGGTTGTGGATATTTTTTTGAACCAAAGAATAGAGCTTCATTTAATGATTACAGGTATACCTGTATGTCAGCATGCATGTCTACAGAAACCATCAATGCTGCCACCAAAGTGACAACTTTGAGATGAAATAGCTTCTGAGGAAAAAAAAAGATAAAAAATGATGCATAGTTAATCTGAATTTCATTTAGGAAGGAAGCTATTCCCAATTAACTTTATAAACGTCAGAAATCTACTTACATATGCTCATCTTACATAAATTCTCAATTATATTGGTATTCTGAATGTATAAAGAAAAAATAATATATCAAGTCATACAGTAAATATAAGAATATGAAATGAATTTAGGATGGAGCGATAATCAATTAGACAATGTACAAATGACAAGATTTGCTAAAGAAATAAAGTAAACTAAATTAGAGAATGGGAATGAGAAGGATTCATCCATCAAGACTGACCAGATGTCCGTCAACATACACTAGCTATTAGGCAAGATGAACCATGGATGCACAAGGTGCTGAAATAGTCCCCAATACTAAACAAGACAATCATATCATACCCTGTAAGGCTCAGGGAACTTGTGGAAGGGAGAGCAGAAAGAATGTAAATGCCTGAAGAGTGGGGAAGGACTGTGAGATGCCATCTTCTCTGCAATTAAAATCACAAACTCAGAGAAGCTGTAGTTATCACTAAAAGAATAAGCAATCAACCATTAAGCATGGATGGAGGCCCTGTTCCTCACTGGTAAGCAGCTTACTTCTTATGAATTCAGAGAAAGGCAGAGTCATCACTTTCTGTCATGTGCCTCAATAGATTAAATGGGATCCCAAACAAAAACAATATTTATGAATCAGAGAAAGTAAAGGATGAGAGGGGTGATGGGACTAGGGAGAAGATAATGGGGAAAAGTATAATCAGAATACAGTTTATCCACAAATAAAACTGTCTCTGATAAAGAAGTTAAGAAATATATTGTAGGCCACCAGTGGCCCAGGTAAAATGGAGACTGAAATATTTGGATATCAGATTATAGTATCTTCTATCATCCCTAAATCATCATTGATTTATTCCATAGAGGAAAGAGATACTTTCAAATAGCATATATTTATATTATAATTAGCTAATATTGGTTGAAAATGCAGTTGAAAGAGATACTCATCAATATCACACAAATATCCATCAAAGTGAATCAGATATTTGTTCAGTAACCATCATGATGAATCACCTATCAGAGAATATGGAATAGATGTGCATTAACGTAGACTGAATCTCTATCAACATAGATCAAATCTCCCTCAAGATAGAATATCTGTCAAAATGACATCTATATTTATCAAGTTATATCTGATATCCATCTAGAGGCAAATGGATAATGCAGAATGTGCTGAATCTATGCCCCAAACAGCTTCTAACAGTAAACTGAGAGCAGCTGATGGCTACATTACAATAACTAGCTAGAAATCAGAGGTGCCAAAGTAGATGATTCTACTTCTCTAAAATCTAGAAACTGTAAAGAACTGTAGATGACAAAATAAAAGAGTATTCTTATTTTGGTCACATGGAAAGATGGACAATGGACTGCATAGGATATTGTTGGTGAGTTATGGAATTCCAATACATGTTTCTTAAATGTTATTTAGTTTTATACTAAATAACATTTAGATGGTATTGTTATTATACCATGCTGGATTATTCAGAGTTCCCAGCACAATAAAAATGCTATATAGAATGTTGTTAAACTGTCTTGTTTATAAAATAATGACTAAGATAAAATATCAGTACATGTTCCACACATATGTAATTGTTTGCAAATATATTTCATTCACAGTTGGTTGACTTCACCAGTGTTGTACCCACAGGTGCCAAGGTTTATTTGTGTCATCCACAATTTAATCTACATATATCCAGATCACATTAGGTGCACTGTTTTCTTGTGAACATAGAAAATTGACTCTGTGAAAAATTTAATTGTTAATGGTATCCACAAAAAGGTTGATTTTCAGTTATTAAAGAGCCAGAATGCTGCTCAAGTTTTGCCTTCATCTTATAATGGCTATTTGGAAATGAAAGGCAATTCTTAAGTATGAAAATGCAATATAACAAAGGAAGCAGGCAAGGTCATTTATGCGTAAGAACAAACTATTTAAAACTGTGGGAAGCAAAGAATTCAAGCACACATGTATCTACCCAACCAAAGCAGGACAGATAATTAAGTAGCTAATTATTATGAGGATAGGTACAGATGACATTTTTTAAAAATAAATAAATAAATAAATTTATCTTCTTCAGCAATTACTCTTTCAAGGGCTCTGAAAAATTAAGAAGTCGGGCAGTGGTGGCGCACGCCTTTAATCCCAGCACTTGGGAGGCAGAGGCAGGCGGATTTCTGAGTTCAAGGATAGCCTGGTCTACAGAGTGAGTTCCAGGACAGCCAGTGCTATACAGAGAAACCCTGTCTCGAAAAAAAAAGAAAAAGAAAAATTAGTTAAGAACTTGCTACCCCTACATTAGGAAGTGCACACACACACACACACACACACACACACACACACACCACAATGGAAGAAGAAGAGTAAGCTAACTCTTGTTACATACACATCAAAAAAACAAAAAAACCCTCTTTCAGTCCCTTCATTCAAAGAGTAAAACACATTTGTAACTAACATGACTAGAGAGGTACACAGAAAGTCAACAGAACTATTGCTGATGACAGTAATAAGCCAGGGTAAGTTTCTGAAATCACCTGAAACTTTACTACAAGATGGATACTGTACTTAATATGCAGCCCTGAATTGTCTAGCAAGATGTACTATTTCCCCATTCGATGGTACATGGGCAGCAGAGGAAACTGTTGACATTCACTAAGTAATTGAGCTCACATTTTCCACATGAGAGAAGACAGAACCAAAGTTGAACTTGTATTTTCTAACCAAACACCATAGAAAATAAACATTAAGTTCACAGAAGACAGTAGTTTCAGTTTAAATCCAAGGCACAAAAAGGTGGCAGAGATTTATTAATACAAATATTTATTATGTTCTAATAATTGTTTTCAACAGCTACAAAAAGCCACAATGACTCACAAGCAAATGTAACAAATACATAAACATGCTTACTGTGAAATTCTCGTGTAGTCAGGGTAACCTGAAGTTTAGGCAATACCACTATGTTTCTAGACTAAGAAAGATTGCCAAAATACACATGAGTCCTATATTTCTCAAAGTTTATAATTTGCTCCACACAAAAATAAGTGTAAGAAATGAGACTTAATAGAGATAAAGATAACTTTAAAGCACATTTTTATGAAATATTATATCCAAAACCACATATAATCTAGGAGCTATAAATATATTAAGGTTCAAGGGCAAAGAGCTGTAAAGAAAGACTAAGATAAACATTTTTTTCCTTGCATTGTTTCTGTGTAAATGGACAATTTATCTATAGTAATTGTTCTGGGGGAAAATTCTTCATGAAAAAATATGGTAATAAGCTGTTATGAACTAAAGAAAAAGGACATGAATAGTTCATAGTTCTATCATTAAACAGAGATGTCTGTCTCTATCTCCAGAATCTACAATCAGCGATGTGTCTTGTTTAGCTAATTAAAGCATTAACAGAAAAACAAACAAGATACAGATAGATGTTTGAGAAGTCCATCCATTATGTTTAATCTATCTAACTGCTTCAGAGCTCAGCTCCATGTGAAGCCTAGGCTATCACACTGGATTTTGAAGATGGCTGACTTCTCAGACATTTGGTTAAGGCAGTTTGGGAGAGTCAGCCAAGAGTGTACCTACTCAGTGACTATAGACACATGGAAGAGTTCTGATGATCTCAAAAGAACCAGCCAAGGGAACTGAAACAAACTGCTAACACGTAAAAAATCACTACATTCTAGAGTGGGTTGAAACTTGGAAAAAGCCAATTGATGCATGTACTAATCTAACTTACAATGAAAGCCTTTAACAATTTGAACTGGGATTTATGCCATTATTTAGTGTAAATTGGCTTCATCAGATGCAGGATTAATTTGTATGTACTGTGGTCTAGTGAAAAAAAAAAAAAAAGCAGAAATCTAGACGGTTATATCCAAAGTTGATTTCTGAAATATAAATAGGAGAAAGAAATACTAAAAATTGAACTCTAGAACTACTAGTCTCATAAATCGAAGACTAGTCTCATAAAATAAATGATATATTAGCACTGAAGCTGAGTTTTGGCATTCCTCAAGGGGTCAGAAATTTACATTGAAATTTGTATCCTGAAAGGATACAAAGGGATGTTCCAAGATACTGAAGATTTGATGAGTACCATAGCATCTACTGGCTACTGATCTGTATAACCAGTGGCAGGGCTGTTACTGTTTCAAAAAGTCTATTCCAAACACACCGAATGAAGCTTGAAAACCTGAAGCATTTTCATAACGTATCTACCTCAATTTGCATATTAATGTGTTCTAGTTTCTTTATTTGCTTATTTTAGAAACTGTAAAGTAGCTCTTGGCTTTATTGGCTCTTCACAGAAGTGACTGGACCATGAAAACACTGAAGGATGTTAAGACCTCTCTGACTAGCAAGATCCACTTAGAAAAAATAGAGAACATAGGATAATATAAGTTGATTCCAATTTTTAAAAATTACATGTCTTTTTCAGCAATATATCTGTAATAAAAAAGAATGATTGGGACCGGTTTTAGTTTAATTGAGTCAATTCTTCCAAAATTGGTCATCAAAAAGATGAGTAGATAATAAGAAACATAGTAAGGAATGAGAAGCTGAAAGGTTATAATGATAAACATTTGAAAACATGTCCCAGGGTCCTTTAAATATCTTCTAAGATTTGCGGAAAGAATTTGAAAACAATGGCCATGGGTATAGAGGACCTAAGAGTCTTTCATGACAATGTCACACTCATGAAATTAGACAGACAGATTACTCCTCAAGGGCACAAGTTCATCCCAGAATAACCAGTTCTGTTTCCAGAATACAGTACAAACATAGCATCTGTCTCCTTAAAACTCAGGGGTCTATGCAACTTGTCTCTTAACCAGGACATGGGCTTCAGTCTTCCAGTGCTAAGGTGCTAGAAGATAGACCCAAGCAGGAGAAACACATTCATTCCTTAATAGTCACATGTCAAGACAGTGAAAAGTTAGATAATCTTTTATGGAAAATGTGAGGAAAAGGAACAAGGGGGAGCAAGGGGAAAAAGAGAAAATGGAAATAAAACCTGTGTTCAAGTATAAATCCTCTGACAGGGACTCTCCTAGGAATCTGCTCAGAGTTAAGCAGATCCCTGGTATCTCAGAACATTTTTTGTCTTGAAATTGAATAGGAGGCATAAGTGATGATGTGGTGGAGCTTTAGAGAGACAAGGCAACTGAAGGGAGCATCTCCAGCTAGACTAAGAAAATGGACCTAGAATTAACCTGCCCTCCATGACCCAAATGAGAAGGACCAGGACTAACAAGACAAGGGAGAACCATTAGAAACGAATTTGCCTTGCCTTCAGCTGCTCAAGCAACATTTGTCATTCTAAAGCAATTTACTATATGAATAGGCAAAGCTGAGGTCAACATATAGTCACTCTGTTATTGATAATATTTAAATGATTCATGCTGCTGAGCTAAGGAGAACAGAAAATGATTTCCCAAAGTTATTTCTTGCTGTACTAGGTTCATTATTGGTATAGAATATACCATTGTACAAAGGGCAATGTCAAAGAAATCAAAATTCTTTTATTTACAAGTAAATCAACTTTCTCTCGGAAGCAAGAATAAAAAGAGGCCTAAAAACTATCAATGGATATGTGAAGATAATTATCAGAGATTCTTTTATAATAAAAATGTTTAAAGAGGAGAAAATATACATTATATAGGAATAACCAAGAAGAACTATGCACAGCGAATGAATAAAATCTTGTAGAGGTGAAAAGTCTTAGCAATAAAATAAAAATAAACTATGTGGCAATAGTAAGAAAATGGTAATGATCTACATTCAGGGATAAAGAAAATTTAGATTATAAACAAATGACAATTGCTATGAGGTAGAATAAAGATACATAGAGAAAGGGAAACTGAAGAGAGGCTTATTAAAAAAAGCTTTATCCCTCTGTCCTATTTTATATATTAAAAACATAATACAGTTATATTATTATAGTAAATCATTTATTGAAGTAACTCCTAAGGTTTTTATTATAATAACTATGCCTTTCTTTCATTTTCACTACATGCCATATAGTTACTTGGGGTCATTATATTAACCTATATTACTATATTATTGTCATAATATAAACATACTTCAATAACACTCTTTAAAAACATACGGAATTGACTGTGTAGCATTCAAAAGGCAATGAGCAAAAATGTCTTCAGCCTTCTCAATATAAAAGCACAAGCTGGCTCCTCCAAGAATGTGTGCATGCAAATGTGTTGTGTGGTGTGTGTGTGTGTGTGTGTGTGTGTGTGTGTGCACGCATGTATATGTGTGTGTATGTGTACATACGTGTGTGGATGCGTGTGTGTATGGGTACTTATGTGTTTGGAGGTAAAAGATAAGCTCAGTGTCATGCCTTTCGGCTTACAAATCTGCTTGTTGGAAGGGGATACTGTTATGTATAAACTGTTTAATAGAGCCTGATACCAAGTAAAGACCTTCAAATGCCCCCCTAAAAAGCTAATGTATGTATGTGTCTTTCATCCATGGATCCAAGGGAAACAGGGCAGTGGCTGGTAGTGCAGTCCACCCAAAGTTTAATGCAGGATAATAGAAACTACATGCCACAGGCCACCATATTGGCCAACTACATGACCTGACCACCATATTGGCTTTATGTGGGTATTGAAGATCTGAACTTAGGTTCTTACTCTTTGGTGGCAAGCTCTTTGCCTATTGAGCCATCTGTCCAGATCCTAAACATCATAAATTGAACCACATGGAGTACACCACACCCCTTTGGATCTCCTATATCACTAAGTAGCATAAGTCAGAGGAAAATATGGCATTTAGCCTCTAGTAGCATAAATGCAAGTGAAGGTACTCTCATAATAGTAGATTGGTCTCGTCTAAAAAAAATGGCACAAAAATAACAAGCACGTATTATTCATTTTCTCCAGTGTCTAGGACACTGATATCGAGTATGTGCCTTGAAGCCCTCCTTCTGGCCAGAGTTTCATCGTGAGATGCTTTTACTGCTGTTCTGTGGAGACTACGAGGTTTACTTCTTCATGGCAAATGGTCTGATTTTTATATGTAGCATGACTAAGTTGTAATAAACACAGTACTCAGTAAAATCAAAAATATTAAGGAAGGGAGAAGCATGATGGCTGAAAATTGATTCTAAATGGCTAGTAGAAACAAAAATGACTGTGACATCAATTTCTCCAGGGGTCAATTGGAAAACCATTCCTCTAAGCATAAAGCTTAATACTTCTATAGAAGTATTAATAATTAAGCAATCAGTAATCAATGTTAACTAATAGCTATCTGGTGTCATAAAATCCATCCATTTGATTCCAGAAAAAACAGTTAAAACTATAATCAAGTTATAAAGTCAAAATCCAAAATAAAAGTTAAAAGTAATTAGTCTTATATACATATATTCAAATGCATGCATGAGGAGGCATTTTCTTCTGAAAACATAACAGCCAGGGAGGCAAACTTTCAAGCTGTCAAAATTTGTTCTGTGGTCATTCACACACAACTTATAAGCTTTAAAGTATTTCCTCAAACACTAGACTGTTGTATGATGCAAAGTTATTTAATACATAAGAAATGTAATCTAGTTAATGTAAATTTACAATTCCAAATTCTACTCTCTAGTTAGGTGAAGATGCATCTTAAATGCATTTGTTTTCTTTTCAAGTGCTTCTTTAAAATAACATACCAGCAGTTATGACTTTCATTGTGTTTCAGAAACTGTAAATACTTAGATGCCCACCTATCTCTAATTTCCAATATTAAAAAGAATATCTAACTCATTTCTTCCTTCATAATATATTAACAAGCAACTATCCAAATATCCTCAAATATTAATGGTGTGCTGGTTAATTTAGGACAACATACATTTTCAAGTCTACAGATACTTCAGATACTTTCACAAAAATAATATAGAAAAATATCTTACGTTCAAGAATTTGCATTTAATATACAGTACATCATATTTCAAAGGCACCAGGAATAGTTTCCATTTCCTAAAGAAAAGCCAAGAACTACCAGAAGATTATGTTTTTTAAAATTAAAAGTATTTCTCCAGCAAATTGCTGGAAGCTGAAAAAATTTCAAATTTAAAAAGAATAAAAGATGCATTTGACTCCAATGGCTTTAATGAAGCAGAATTGAACTGATGCTCCACAAGGGCAAGCAATTCACTTGGTTTTGCTTTATTTATTTATTTTCTTTTCTATTTGCTGGCCTGACCAAGTGTTTTGGCTTTAAGAAGTAGTGACTTCAATTAAAGATAATGTTTGTTTGGCTTGAAGAAGATTCAAACCAGAGACCTTAATGTAAGTTCTGAGATACTCAGAAAACAAACAAGGTACTCTAAGGCACACTTCATAGAAGAATAAGTAGATGGTTCTTAAAGTAATGATAGTGAGAGAGACCTGAAGATGCCATTGCAATTGCATCTCAATATTGGAAGCTTTATTTCCAAGACAGAAGATCAGAGATGAAAAGACTTAAATGGAGGTTTAAAAGGAATGAGATTACTTTAAGAATGAGCTTCATTGAGAGATGGAGATTCACACCATACTCAGCTATGACCAGGTCTAGAAGTAGGAAAGAATTAGAAATGATGGCCACCAAGGATATAGCATGAGAGAGTGTCCTGAAGATATAGACTCTTTCGCTCCAGAAAACAAAAGGGGTTTTTATTGGGATCAGGAAGTTTGCACAATACCCTGTAACTTAGCCTGGTCTAAGCTATGTTCCACAGGGCACTGGGCATATATTATACAAGCTTATGCTATAGCTGTAACCTTCAAAATCACAGTATAGTGTGCCTATCAACTCTCTGTTCCAGAAAGAGACTGTGAAATGGTGGGGTGGCATGCCTTGCTTTCAAGATGAGTGAGAGAGGTATATGGAGTTTCTGCAAGCTAACAAGACAATGTCTTAGAAACAAATGAAAATCTGAGTAAATACCAGTTACATCTCATCAGTGCTAACATAAAGCCTCCCAGAAACACTATTAAAATTTATCTCAAACTCTCTTACTTGGCCAGCTACATAATACAAGTGTCTTACCTAGTAGAAATAGCTGCCCAAAACAAACTAATAAACAAGCAAAAACAAACAAATAACCCTTTTTGCATTTAAGAAAGAAACCTGTGCCGTTATTCAGGTCAGAATTTGTGGAAGAATTATCAGTTATAATTTTTAAAGAAGATACCTTTGAAAGAATAGAAAAATGATAATATCATAAATGCTACTTAAGAATTTTTGTGTGAATAGCATTTTGTTTTTTAGAAAATGCTTCTGGTGTTTCTGATTTTTATTAAGGCTCCTTTCATTTCTGCAGACCTGATTGTCTTTCTACTTGTCTGCTTGTCTGTCTATCTATCTATCTATCTATCTATCTCTATCTATCTATCATCTATCTACCTACCTATCTTCTACCATCATCTGTCCATATACTTCTCTCATTATAATTTATTCAAAAATTACTAAATTAAAAAATGTAAAATCTGTGGATTAAAAGGAGGAAATACTTTTCACACAATCGCCATTACTATTTGAAAACATTGGCTACTATCACAGCTTTAATCAAAATAAAAGCCAGCTATTTCAGCTTGGAATTAGGACTGTTTACTACATTATTGATTCAGAAGCTAAAAAAAAAATTTCCAGAAACAACATGGTTTTTTAAAAGTATCATTTCAACATGATAGCCTGGAAGTTCAAGCTCCAAGAAGAAACGAGACCCTGCCACACGTCGGTAGCTTCAGAGAGGGAGGACAGCGTAGGACAAATTAGCAAAAATGATGTTTCATTTTGTTTTTACATAACTGAATATTCCCATATCTCCAAAATCCATGCACCTAGATGTGATTTTTCTGAAGTTTCAGTACAGTTTGCATAGTCCAGCTGCACTTAAGGAACATCTATGGAAAAAAATAACTAGGAAAGGAGAAATCTCTACGTAGTTTTTCCTCCTAATTTTAGCCTGGTTAGAACACCAATAAACAGCATCAGAATTAAATTTGTTTCTACCATACAGTGGTATAAATCTAAAAATCTTCATAGTAGAATACTTCATTGTCTTAGTATTTCAAGCTTCCCAATCAGGGTTAAAGTCAGTCACAAAGGGACCAACCTAAAAATAGACTGAGTGAGACCGGACTATAGCTTGCCTGCTGTCAGCTCTTCTGTTTAGTCCTAAGTGGAAAATCCAGGTGCTGCCTCCTTGTGTATAAGCATATTCCCTTAAGCAAATCAATGTAGCAGTGAAGGCAGGGTTTCAGTAGCCTAAGGTATGACACAAAGGTATTTCAAAGGATGCCTATCCCTTCAGCGACTTGATGTGCCAGGGAGGGAGAATACCCAGGGGGCTCTGAACTCTATCAGAGGAGAAGGGGAGGGGTAAGGAGAAGAGATTGTGTGAAGGAGGACGTGGAACAGCAACCAGGATGTAAAGTGAATAAATAAATGAATGGGGAAACAAAGTTGGTAAATCAACACCTTGGTCTAAGAATCAAAATGAGTCTTACACACTGGACATGTCTCTAAAGCAGTAGACATCAGAACTTCCTTTTAACTGTGACTCAATACCTAATAACAACTATATCAGAACAGATTTGTTGTTATTATTATTGTTTCCAGGACGTTCCACACAACCATTGTTTCTACACAGTAATAAAGCATCTGGGTGAAAAATAGAGGGGAAAATAATCTAATCATCCAGCTGTTTCAAAACTCCCAGCTGTTCAGTAATGGGCAGAAAAGAGCTAGCATAATAATGGGACAGAACAGACCCACGATGCAGGTGACAGTGGGAGCTGTCTGGAT
Source organism: Mastomys natalensis (assembly GCA_021653895.1). NCBI lineage: Eukaryota > Metazoa > Chordata > Mammalia > Rodentia > Muridae > Mastomys > Mastomys natalensis. Next base: position 254,939 of record JAJTUV010001450.1, read on the forward strand.
ATGCTCTGCTATGACCTGATTTATAAAATAGCAAGGCATCCACTTAAATCACACACAAATAGCTCCTGCTAAGAGATGTGTGAACAGGGATGGCAATAGCCTTTGTATTGTATTCTCAGAAGGAAGTGATGATGCGGGACCAGAGGTGGGGTCCTGAGAAGGTGGGGGTGCCAAGTATTTTCTTTGTCTCTTCAACCTTAAAAAATGCTTAGTAACCAAGTGCATGATTGAGAAGCAAACAAAACAGACATCTCTGCATACTTTACTTTTTCTTCAGTTTAAACATATATTAGAATCTTAAAACCAATACTCACTACCAATCCCCTTCAGGGAAGCAACGCAAATACTTGAAAGTCAGATGATTTTGTTTTTAATCTCTCTTGAAAAGGTTATAACACAACTAAGACTTTTCAAAACTTAAATAAGGAAAAAAAAAATGCTTCCAGCATGTGATTGTCAGCATGTTTTAGCAATGAAGGTAGGATCTAAGCCCTGTGACACGGGACTAATCCCTAAGAGTGACACTATGGATGTACGAGAAGGAAATGGCAATTCCTAAAGAGAGCTGCTCCTATCTGAAGATTCCTCTTGATCTCTCAAGAGAATAAAAATAGTCTGGCGTCGCGCGATGACTCACACCTTGAGATACTGTATGTTGCTTTATGCTTATCTATCTAATCTAACCCTTTCTTTCTCACACTGCCTGGAAGCCTGTGAAATCTGTGGATTCTGGTAGTGAAGTAACACCTCTTCCCTGTGTGGATGAAAAGCAGTCCCTGCCACAGCTAAACCAGCAAAGAGCATATGATAGCAGACTTCTAATTAGGTTGCACAAAGTTTATGATTTCTCCATTCCACTAAGTATTATACACAAGCAATAACCAGTATAAACATATTCCACAGCTCTGCCTTAGTGATGTTTATTCCCAGGGCTTCTGAGTTTGCCACTTAGCTCAGGTTCAGTGCACGACCAGTACCCAAGTGTCAATCAGTTAAAGAAGTGAAAATCCCCTTTTGCAGAGGAGAAAATTGACTTTTATCCTTACGAGACTTAGTATGTTTTATCCTTATTTTGCAGCTGCAGATGTAGCCTTTGCATGTAAGTGTCCTGGGAGACACAAAGCAGAGACCTGTGACAGTGGGACATGCATATCCATATGCCTAGATGAATCTACTCTTCTGGATACCTACTGTTTGCAAAAAATTATAATTAGCATTATAAAACACAGCTGCTTTCAGACTATCCAGCTAATCCTTTCAGCAAACTGATGATTTAACTTACGCATCACTCCTTGCTTCTTGCCCACCCGCTTCCTACCCACCTATCTCTCAATTGGCTCTGGTCTTAGATCATGATTCTATTCTGGAAGAAACTGATCTAGAACTCAGAAGTCACTTATAAATACTCAGAAGGAAAAGGCACCCTAATATTCCAACAGTATCTGTACATTATGATACAGCGAACAGACCCAAATTGTGTTGTATTTCATAGTTACTCTAGTCAGCTTAAAAACTGACTGAAAACAAATGTTACAAAAGAAGGTATCAAATGTGCCTGCCATCAACCAATCAATACATCAGTGCCTTTTACTTTGTTAGAGAGACAAAATGTTTATGATGAATCTACCAATTGGAATACAATGTTAAAAATCAAGGAATGGAGTACAAAAAAAGAGAAATTGCATTATATTCTCAGGAAGAATGAATAAATAAGTCACTATTTCTAGGCTAAGTCTCTATCCAAATAAATAGTTCAAATTATAGATTGCAACCTCTTAATATATTAATTTCTTAAAATAACTAGCTAGACATACACCTGAAGTTACTAAGGTAGGATGAGAGTTAGAATCTTTAGCTACCTTCTCAAACTTCATTTTATTATTAAGAAAATCAACCTTAAATTTAAAACTTGTGGGAGAACAACTAAAGGGCGGCTCCTGGTATACCAAACATATTCCAGTAAATGACATATACCTAAGAATATATAGGGAGCACTAACTGACTTCATTTTATTTTTTAATGTGGACACAAATTGGGCAGAATGGAAAGGGGGATACATCCAGGAAGAGATAGAGGAGAAGTAAATATAATCAAAATATAATGTATGGAATCTTCAAGAATTAATAAAAAATATTTTTAAAATAAATACTAACTTATTAAAATTTGGCTTTGACCAGAAATGGCAAGTAAATATATAAATAAATCTTAATCCAAAGGCATTCCCTAGGGAGTCTATAACCTCTTCACAGACTTCAGTCCAAAGACAGACTCATTAATTATTTCCTATTCTGCCTGATAGTAACTGAAAGCCTCATTTGGATCATGATCCCTACCATTGAGAAGGAAAAGAAAGACTCACTCAGGTGCTATCAACACCATGAGTGTTCTTTGGGGAAATCACCAATCCATTCAAGTACCAGCATATTCAGTTTATAAATAGAACAGCATGCATCTTCCAAGCTAGCTAATATGGTCCTTATCATGACTGGGTAAGAGTTCAGATAATTACCACCTGGTCTTATAAAAGAGTCCATATTATCCAACTGTTTTATGTGAATGCCTTCAGAGACTATGAGAGGTTTGGGACATGTTCCAGAAACAATAATATAAAGCTTTTTAATGTTATAATTAAAGCTGGACAATTGAGGAGACACATCAAGCACCAGATAGAAGAAAAGCACAGAAAGATAATGGTTTTAGATAAGACTAGTTCTAGAGAACGCTAGGTAGAGCCACAGTTCCTTTCCTTCCATATATACTTTTTACAGAATAGAAATGATGTGCATAAAAATAAACATTTTGAATGTCTCATAAAAAATTAAGCTTTTTTTCCGTTCCACGTGTCTATATCCCACAGACCACCTCAGAGGTTAGCCCTAATGCCACTGAAGGTTTAAGACACAAAATCCAACCTAAAGCTTAAGAAAGATTTTTCAGTACTCAAATATCACCATTTTTTCCACAATGCATATTTTCCTACTAATAGAAAACTTAATCTTTTCCCTTCAGGTTGTCTTTTTGCCATACCTCAGACTGCTCATTTGCTTACACATATTTTGTCCTAATAAAGGCAGAATAAGAAATGCATAATACATGTAACATATAAATGTTTGATGTGGGAAGATGATTCTTCTCAAACAAATAAAACTCATTGGCCCAGATTGCATTAATACTCACAGACTTTGTGTAACTGCTTTGATTGCTAATAAAAGTGGAAGATCACTTAAGAACTTGTGGACAAAAAAAAAAAAATGTGTTTTTTCTCTTGGGACATGGAAATTTTTTTAAATCAAGCACATTTCTGCATAATATCTAGAAGAGGACAGACTATCTTCTATAAGTACTGGATTTTCCTAGATGACTGTTAATAATACTGCTCAGATTCCACCTCACACCAGTCAGAATGGCTAAGATCCAAAAAACAGGTGACAGCAAATGTTGGCAAGGATGTGGAGAAGAAGAACACTCCTCCATTGTTGGTGGGATTGTAAGCTGGTACAACCACTATGAAAAGCAGTCTGGCGGTACCTCAGAAAATTGAACATAGTGTTACCTGAGGACCCAACTATACCCTCCTGGGCATATACCCAGAAGATATTTCAAATACAACAGGGCCACATGCTCCACTATGTTCATAGCAGCCTTATTAATAATAGCCAGGAGCTGGAAAGAACCCAGATGTCCTTCAACAGAAGAATGGATACAGAAAATGTGGTACATTTACACGGTGGAGTACTACTCAGCTATTAAAAACAATGAGTTCATGAAATTCTTAGACAAATGGATAGAGCTAGAAAATATCATCCTGAGTGAGATGACCCAATCACAAAAGAACACACATGGTATGCACTCACTAATAAGCGGATATTACCCAAAAGCACACAATACCTAAGACGCAATGCATAGACCTCATGAAACTCAAGAAGAAGGAGGAAGACCAAAGTGTGGGTGCTTTTGTCCTTTTTAGAATGAGTATCAAAAGATTCAACCAGAGCTCCCAGGGTCTAAACCTCCAGCCTGAGAACAAGTAAAAATGAAACACCCATGATGTCTGCTGGTAGAAGCTCTAATCCTGATGCTGGCCTCCAGACTTATACTACTCAGACTTTTGATGGGCCATTGACAAGGACACCAAACAGCTAGAGATTGATATCACTAATCTGAAGAAATCCTCATTTCGATGTCTGAATTGATCTCCAAAAATTGCAAAGGACTTTATTGGACTTGATTTACTCTTCTACAATAGAAAAGACTGTGTACAGCTCTTGACTGTATACAGCCCTTAAAGAAGAATGTTTCCCTTACACAGACAAGACAGGGATGGTTAAAGAGAACATGAAAAAGGTCAGAGAAGGCCCAGAGAAAAGACAGAGAGAGAAAGAGAAAGAGAAAGAGAAAGAGAAAGAGAAAGAGAAAGAGAAAGAGAAAGAGAAAGAGAAAGAGAAAGATGAGAGCTGGTACAAGGACTGGTTTCAACCTCTCCATGGTTGTCAACCCCACTTCCTCCCATCTTGGGACCATTAACTGGGTTATTTCTGCTGATTTCTTTTAGTCCTGGGCCTTAAATAGGCTGACTAACTCTGTGATACAACAGATAGATAATTTGGTAGCAAAACCTATTCAGATACATTGTCATAAGTTAGCTATGGAGGACCACGAGACTCAAGATGAGGTTGTTACTTTATCCAGGGTGTTCCTCAAACCCATCTCCACCCAGCCTAAAAGAAGAGACTTCCACCCCTAGACCAAGCAGAGAGGGGCTACCCAGAACCCTCTCTGTCTGGTGATCTGAATTCTTGCTTAGGCTTTGAGGCTAAGCACTGCAAGGGAATATAAATAAAAGTTAAAAATATCTCTCTGGGTTCCCTGAGGGACAAGCCTGACTTCACAGGGGTTGATGTCAAAAGTATCCTCTCTCCAAGAAAAAGACATCAGGATGGGTATGGCCCTCATGCCTCACTGGACAACGACAGGAGGACCTGAGCCATTACAAGGTCCCCTTCAATTATTGGAGGTTAGGCCTCTATCCCTGCCTTCGCAAGAATAGAATCGCCAAGGCCCTTCTATACTTAGAGAAGGGAGGAGATGTCAGGAGCAGCCCTACATATACACTAAAGGCCTAAAATCAGCCATAGACCTCAAGTCAGCAATAGTCCTGACATACTTGCATGTTAACACCAAGTCTTGGGTCTCTGTGGAAAAACACTGAAACAGCAGGCTATAAGCTATTGTAAACAGGCAGCTTCTGTGGAAATTTACCAGTCCAAGTAGTCATAGATCTTATAAATAGGCAGCCTTGGTGGACAGTACCGACTTAGATAAGGACAAGTGAATCATAGGCAGAGTCATAGTGACCTGTCCCCTGAACCTACACCCAGCTGATACCCTGTTCTGAAAGGTATCTGTACTCCCCCTGAACACCTATGCTCCAGTGCCATTCCCTTCCCCACATCCTGCCTTTTTGTGTTTATAAGCCCTGTGTAAATAAGTAAATTATGATGTGATTTAAATAACTAAATAAATTTAAAAAAAATACTGCTCAGGTTGGCTGACATGTCACCTGACATGTTGCCTGACATTCCACAGAGAACATTAACCTGCATATTTGATCTGCTGGTAGCTTCTGCTTTATACCAACCTTTGTGACCATAACCATCTAATTGTCTCAGAAAACCGCAGGAACCATGATAAAACCGCTTATTTAACCCTGAATAATTTCCTACACTGGTTCCCCAGACTTAGCCACACAGTTAGGGTTGGCTTATTTTTCTAATTATAGTACTTTTCTTGTTGTTTTTTGGTTTTAACACAGTGTTTTGGTTTTGGTATGTATCTCTGAAACCCCTGATGTTGCTCAGGTTTGTCCTGCACTGGTGAGCTCCCTGCCTCAGCTTCTCAAGTGCTAAGCTTCAAGGCATGTGTCACTACATTCAGATCTGCATACTCTATCACTGTGCTATGGTTTTGCATTTTCATGAAATATCTATATATCTGTAGAAAATTGAATCCAAAGCTTTGGTAAAGGCAGGTCAAGAAGACAAACCAACTTTGAAATCATCTGCAAAATAGATCATTCCCAGTTCAATAAACCAGAGTTAATTAACTATTTCCGGATCAAATACCAAAGTCATTTAGACTCTGGTGACCTGTATACAAATTCACATTTCAGGACTCCGGTAACAAACAGGAAATGAATACAAACTAAAGCTTAGGTCATTCCCACTGTGGCTCAGTCATTGGAGAACATAGTTTCCAGCATAATAAGGCTGCAAGAAGGATCACTGATATCACTCTGATCACTAAATCAATTCCGATCCTAAAGCCTGAATGAGGAGAGCTTGAGTCTCCCTTAGAGCCTCAGCTGATGAACATGTGCTACATTCTTCAAAGCAACCAAGTCATGCCTGAGTTTAATCTTTCTACCTTCCCCAAAATGATTGAATTTTCTGAACCTCAAATTGGGCCTAGATGGCCTGATACATATTAGCATACTTTTATGAAGAAGATACTGTGAGGAATCAGGACTGCTATGGAAACAGACAACGAAGCCAGAAATAAAATTCCTATCACAAGTCCTAATCTTAATTTACTTTTCAGAAGAGCATATTCCCATTTACTGCAAAAAATAGCTTTAGCTCCTTTGATCTTGAACAAAAACTACTCCATCACTCCATCAGTCTTCTTTCAAATAGGAATTCAGAGCTCATTATTAGAAAGCAAGACTGTGGTCTAACCTAGGAAAGTTACATTGGTCTAGAAATTTCTATACTTAGAATCAAGTTTCTTTTCAGCAGGAAAGCCAAGAGGTACCTTTTGTCCACATCAAATGTCCCTTGCAGAATTCAGAATGACTTTTGGGTCAAGAAGATTTCCTGGAACAGGCACTTTTGTCACTGAATGATAGCCCATAACAATTCTAAACTGCATCAATAAAACAAACAAAAAAAGACACAAAAAGGGATGTTACACTAGGCATGGTGCACTTGAGCACATCACCACAGGAGCACTGAAAAATGAAAAAAGAAACCTACATATATTTCCACTTTAGTTAGTAATAACATTAATATGCGAGTTATAACACCACCCTGAAAATTAACAATGGACAACACCATTTCTGATTCTGTTGAAAAACGTAGAGCTACTATTATTATTTAAATCAAATGAAAATAATTTCCTATTAATTAATAATGATTTTTTATGAACTAGAATAATATATCTGTTAACTCTATATATTTTCTTTGGTTTTATCTTATTCATAGTCTGGGTTCTGTTTAAACATATGCATGCTTAATGAAAAGGAGTTTTGTTTTGTTTTACAAAGCTTCAGTGGTCCTATGTAACATAAACTTGACAAGGAATGCAAAAGCACTTGAGAATTACTACATGTATCCAAGCATAAGATGAGTTCCCAGCATAGGTCAGAACACTATGACAACACTGTTCTTCAACAAAGCAAGAAATAAAAATATTTACTTACCAACTTTCACTGTATGTATTCAACTGAAGACAGAGGAGGTATTGTGTACTAATTCAACCCCTTTCCTTTATAAGATTGTAGAATAAAGAGCTTCAAAATGCATTGTATTCACTCAGTTTGGATTATATTTTAAAATTCTCAAACTCCTGGTTTTTCAGTTAATCTAACAATGATTACAAATATTATGTTTTTGTTATTTAAAGAAAATGCCCAAGCTATGCAGATGATATTATCATCTGGATGGGGTGTTTAGTTAAATCAAAATAGTCATATCAACTCCATGGTAGAATTCAGCTACTGAAAGCAACCAAATAACAATATAACCCCAACATTCCAATTTTCACTTTAAAATGGAAGTAAAGAAATAATGAACCCTATAAATCAAATGACATAGACTGTCCACAGTCAACCACCAGCTCTCATGACACCCTGAACTAGCTGTCATTCCTCTGGCACCTACCAGCTCCCCTTCACAGAAATGAAAGACATATCTATCCCTGCTTTCTTCCCCATAACCATTAGGCATCACTGCTTCCATTTTTTAGCTATTTGCAAGAAAGAAGAATGCATCCAAGGTCATCTGAAAAGGACCTCTGACCACAAGCATCCTGATTTTGCATAGGATAACTTCCTTTTTGTCTTCCCTGCATGTTGAACCTGTATGTACTTCAGACCTACTTATTGGCATATAAAAAAACTATAGCTTCCTAAATCAGTTTATCCAGCAGCATTTTCCCCAGTAGGAAATCTTCACAAAGGGTTCTAAAGTACTTCGAATAGCTTCAACCCGGGAATTGGCTGTTAATTCACAGCTGTACTGAACACCCAGCTTTTATATGAACAAGTGCTTCATGCAGAAATGTCCAAACTCAAGACCAAGGGGCTTTGAAGTTTCTTCTCAAGGTAGAATCAATGCACATACTGTAAGATAAAAGTATTTTGCATGGAGGACAACACACTTTGAATGACATTCTAATATTTGGGATGAAAGCATGGGGCTAGAAATTCCATCAGTTTCCAAACAAACAAACAAACAACAACAAACCACTCTGTGAGATAAGGAAAGCCCTAGGATTCTTAATGATCCGTAACTCATGCAGTCTGAGAATTATTAATACCTATATCATCAAACAAATTTAATACAACTTTTCTGATTTAGGATAGAAATATCAAAGAAACAAAGAACAAAGAAACTCAATGACTTTCCTCCATATCACAAACTATTACTGTTACTTTCACAAAATACTAAATAAATGGCCTGAACTGGAGAAATTATCATATCAAGTATTTGCATGAAACTCGACATTTCAGGATTCCCACACTTTCTTTCCTATTATTCTTTTCCTATTCCTCTGATTTAAAATGATTTTCAACTCATTAAAAAAAAAAAAATGAGGTGTAAACATGTTTCAGTGACCTTTGCGAAGGAATTATGGCCATGCCTGTCAAACTCTCATTAAACTTCTCCCTAATAATACAACGTATTAGAATCAGAATATCATCTCTGGAGTCCTAGTCACAAGGTGGCTCTGAGTTCTTCAGTCACCTCCACTGCTTACTGCCTTTTCGTCTGCAGATAGAGTTCTAGCAAAGTGGCTTCCCTACAAGTATAGAGAAGAGACAGGAACAAAGATATTGATTTACTAGAATTCTTTTCATTCCAAATACTGTTAAAGTTAAAGGAGAGGTAAAACGAATGCAGTGACTTCCTGGCCAAAAGCATTTGAAAACCTCACAAGTAAGGGTGAACGGGTGTCTCTTTTTTTTGTTTGTTTTTAGTTTATTGGATTTTGTTCACGTTTGTTAAGTTTGATATGGACTGAAATACTGGACATGGGATTTCTTCCCACTGCTCAGGGCAACCATTTATAAAGAAGATTTTGTTTTGTTTTAATGAATTGAATAGTAAGGTCTTCTATGTGATTTTATTGAGTGTTCTGAGCTGTGTTTCATGGTGATACAGTTGTTTGTGGTGCATTCCTCATTGTTACTTTGAACTCAAGAAAAGCTGTTGCAAGTGTAATCCTCAAACAGCCCCTGTGAGAAACATGATAATGGTTTACAATGGCGATGGGGAAAACAAATGTGCTAAATCTCTAGCTCTGCTCTAGCAGGGTGCTTTAGCACTTGAGGCAAATCCCCACGTTTTGTGTTTTGTTGTGTTTTTGCAGCTGTACACATACACACATACACACATACACAAAATGGACTTAAATCTAGCGTTTTTGTTGCATATTTAATAAAAAGATCTTAAGCCATAATTGCTGTAGCTGCTGGGAGCCTTATTTCTCCAAGAATTCTCTCTGTGCATGCAATAACTTTGGTTAAATTATTCTGGACTTAAAAGGCAGAAGAGTATTGAAAATAGTATGGTTTCTGAAGCATCATAGTAACAAACCAATTTCAAAAGATTCGGCTGCTGAACATTACTTTATAGTCCTTTTGTAGATCAGTTGTTCAGATTTTAAAGCAGGAATCGTGTGCTGTTATCTGTATGGTCATTAGTCTCACAAAAGGAAAAGAACAATAAATGAGACGAAGAAACCATTCTTCCAATGATTGTCATTGAACTGATTGATGCATTAGTAAACATTCACAGTATGAAGTCTCTCTCGGGCTTCAGCATAGAAAGTAGTGCAAAAGAAAAAAAAAAATTCCAGCCTTAAGACCTGTGAACAAAACTTGTTACATTTCCTCTAGAATGTTAGGCATTGCTATTATATCTCCTCAAAATTAATAATAAAATATAATCAATTTCTAAAGGCCCCTGCAGCCTTTTCAAAAGTTAATTTCCAGTTAAAAATAAACTTTAATTAAATCCAAGATTAAATTGTGACCTATATTCTATTAAATAATTTACTTTCTCTTTTTTCTACACAGTAATTCTTACAATTTCTAAAAAACAACTACAGAATCCAAAGACATAGTAGATGTTATTAAAACACTGGTAAAAGACTGCTCAAATTCATTAGTTCTTACATAGTAAATACTTCAGAATGCCAACTTTTCCCATCACAGCACAATTCCCAACAATGTTGACAATTTACTTACACACCCATGTGCACACACTCTCTCACACACACACTCACTCTCCTCGGGACCACCTCTACTATTAACATCTTTCCCATTATGTGCAAAACTCTTTGCGTTCTTAAAAAATATAAAGATAGATCTGCTGTTTTTAATGCCTCCCTCTTCTCCAAGATGTATCATTTATTTGATATGCAATACACATTTAGTCACAATTATGCCATGTATTACCATTAAATAGCTTATTACTGTATGCAGTGCAATCGTTTGCATATCTCATTTTCATAGCTGCATTCTCTATGTAGGAATATATTTGGAGATGGGGGGCAGTGGCAGGTGGAGAAAGCGATTTACACATCAGTCTCCACAGCCTTTGCATTAGAACAGTTGTTTTTATCTGTCTCACTATCATCCCCCTTTCCCTGACACTTCTCTTCCTTTCCACATAAAGATTCCTTGACCCCTTCTTCCATCTCTAGATACTCTGACTTGTCCCCAGGGAAGAAGAAGTGGAGCTCCGAAATTTCTTGAGCAAATTAGAAGGTAGGTATGGACAACTGACTGCGTTTTGTGTCAGCTGGGTCTGTTCTTCATTTTCAGTCTCTCTGTGGTAGAAATAGTTAAAGTTAGACACAATCACAGGCACGGGCAAAGCAATGGTTAAGACACCTGCAATGGCACACAGGGACCCCACAATCTTTCCCCCCACTGTGATGGGCTTCATGTCCCCATAGCCCACAGTTGTCATGGTTACCACAGCCCACCAAAACGCATCTGGAATGCTTTGGAAATGGGTGCTGGGTTCATCTGCCTCTGCAAAATACACAGCGCTGGAAAAGAGAATGACTCCAATGAAGAGGAAAAAGATAAGAAGGCCCAGTTCCCGCATGCTGGCTCTTAGGGTGTGGCCCAGGATCTGCAGGCCTTTGGAGTGTCTGGAGAGCTTGAAGATCCGGAATACTCGGACCAGACGGATGATTCTGAGGATGGCAAAGGACATGGCCTGCTGCTGCTGGCCATTGCCACCCCCCTGCTGCTGAGCCAGATCAGTGCCCAAGTGATGAAGTAAGGCAAAATGGAGACGATATCAATGATGTTCATGATGTTTTTGAAGAAGAGTGCTTGGCTGGGACAAGCAAAGCATCGAACCACAAACTCAAAGGAAAACCACACAATACACACTGTCTCCACGATGAAGAAAGGGTCATTGAATATTGTGTGCCCTGAGTTCTCCAGGTGGGCTGCCGAGGTGTCATTCAACAATCTGCTGTGTCCACCTGCACTGAGGGCCATGATAAGGTCCCTATCATCCCTGAACTCAGGCAAGGTTTCCAGGCAAAATATGACAATAGAGATTAAGATGACCAGAACAGATACGATGGCTATGCCCCTGGCAGGGCTAGAACTCTCTGGATATTCAAAGAGAAGCCAAATCTGTTTTTTAAATTCATTTTCTGGCAGAGCCCTGTCCTCCTCTTCTCTCACAAAGCCCTCATCCTCCCGGAACTTGAGCAGGGCTTCCTCTCCCAACTGATAGAACTTCACCTCCTCGGTGAAGATATCAAACGGGACATTGACTGGCCTTTTCAGGCGGCCTCCTGACTGGTAATAATACAAAATGGCATCAAAGCTGGGTCGGTTCCGATCAAAAAATACTCATTGCGCAACGGGTCAAAGTATTGAGTCCTCTTCTCAGGGTCTCCCAACAGAGTTTCTGGAAACTGGGCCAAAGTTTTCATCTGAGTTTCAAAGCGTAGACCAGACACGTTTATCACCACGCGTTCACAGCAGTCACTGTAGCGGACTGAACTGTAGCCGCCACCACCCCCATCATCCTGTGGCAGCAGGTCTGTGTAGGAACACCCATCCCCATGGTCATCTTCACTATAGTAAAACCTTCCCTCCTCTTCCTCCTCCTCTTCCTCCTCCTCGTCTTCCTCTTCCTCGCTCAGCTCCCTCAGGATCTTCTCTTCAGAGCCACTGGGCATCAGGTCTGAGCAATGAGGAAAACTGCTCTGCCTGTGGTGGAGTTTCTTCTTTTCAGTTCGCTGACGCCTCCTCCTCCTCCGACTACCACGGCTTCCTTGAGGATCATGGGAGGAGTAAGCCCCACGTGTCTGATGATGGTGGTGGGGACCCCCACCAGAGCCCCCAGTGCCTTCCACAGCCGCTGTGGCAGCTGCGACAGCTGCAGCTGCAGCTGCCCTGGAGTGAGCAAGTCTCTCCCTCTCTGGGCTCTGGCCTGGGCTGCATAACCATAAGGCATATGGCTGTTGCACCCTGAGCTCTCGGCACTCACCATCGCCACCTCCATGGTGGTGGTTTGGGGAAATGGCTGCTTCCAGTTGTAAGAGAAGAAGAAAGAAAAATAGGGCAGCTTATTTTCTTACCAAATTAAGGTAAGTTTGGAAGCCTTAAGCAGATTGCTTAGAAGACTTGGGATATTTTCAGTCCAACTTTGCATTTTCTGTTTTTAAATCCGCACACCCCATGCTCCTCTTCTCAGAGCCTCAGCGTTGCTTTCCAGAGCTTGCCTAGTCTAGACAACAGCCTAGTGCTCCTCAAACATAAGTCATGAAATGATGTGGTCTCCCAAACACCTACGTTTTTGGGGGGTAGGAAGTCTGTCTGAGATGCAGTTCGGTGATGACGCTACAAGACTCAAATGCAGCAAGTATCTGACAGTCAGAAGTTGTGCCTAGAAAATGAATATATTTTTTCTTTCATGGAAAGTGTCCAAAGCCCAGGCCATCCAATTTAAATAAAATGCAAATAAGTCTTTAGTCTTAGCACTTGCCTTCTAGTGATGGCTTGACCCATGTTAAAATGTGGCTTAAAATATGCCCAACCATTGCTGCTCAGTCTATGAGAATGGTCTCCCAGACCTTCCCTCTAAGGTCATCAAAGCCTTCATGGGCCCACAGACAATGCCAGTTTGTAGATACAGGCAAAGACCTTGGAAGGTAGAGAGGGTAGTAGACGAGGTTCCAGCAGAGGCAAACTCAACATTGAGGTCTCCATAGAAAGCAGGAAATGAAGAACATCCTTTGGCTAGAATCATTCAGAGGAAGTACTTCACCTGAAGAGGGATGGGAAATAAGCACAGAAGAAAATAAAAAGAATCAAACCATAGAGAGCAAACAGCCCTTTACTCCACTTACACTTCTCTTGTCCTCAGGCAAATCACGAAACACACACCAGGAGACCATAACTTTTCAAGAATACAGGGCTGGCTGCTCTAAAATCTCTCCCACTCAACATCCACCTTGCTTTCTTCTTTCGTCATTGGCTCAGATCAGTCTATTTTGTTTGTTTTGACCCTGTCCATTCTCAACCCACAGGGTTCTTGCTTTCCTCTGCCCCTTCACCAATACCAGGTCTTAATTCTCAACAGCATCCTCTTCAGTCCACAACAGCAACGATGTCACTTTACAGTTGTTTCCAGTATTCATTTATCTTAAGGAATTCTCTTTAAATTTTTTTTTCATGAAATGTTGCTGAATTAAGTACCTTTACATTTTTCTTTTTCTTGGGATTAAAGAAATGGGGGGGGGGGTAAAAAAAAAAAAAAAAAAAACAGTTTTCTTCAGTTTAGACTCCACTACCTGAATGAACATCAATTACTTAATCTATAAAATGTAGACAGCACAATCCACCTTCCACCTCACATTGGTGTGGATCAATGGAGATCATAGATGCTATCAGGATAACGCACTGACTAACCTCACGTTGGTATGGATCAATGGAGATTATAGATGCTATCAGGATAACACACTGACTATGTACATAATGAATAGCAACAGATATAGCAGTTATGGCTAACACAGCATTAAGTGGTTGTCATCTATCTACTCACTCTCAAAATTCACATTCTTTGCCACTTTCTGAGGTGGGGAAAGACAGAACTTGGACAGACCAGGGCACTACGACACTAGACAATGCCTGTGTGAATCTGGCATTCTCTGACTCCATGAAACATGCTTCTGTTTTTTTTTTTTTTTTTTTTTTTTTTTTTTTTTTTTTTTTCTCTACTCCAGCTTCCTGAACACTCCCTACCACCCACGGCCTAGAAGCAGATTCCAGTTCCCAACTTCTCTTAGTATCCATCCCCTCTCCTTGAAGTGCCTTCAATGTTCACCTGATATAGTCTTCTGAAGTGTGTGGATGCTGCATTCAGAGTACACACTTCACCCCCCATTTAATTGTATCCTGCTCTCTCATCCTCCAATCCACAGCACATTTTTTCAGACCCCAATCTGCCTACCTCATCTGTTATTCCTGGCCCTCTTCTCTTACTTTGCTTTCCTAAGTCCATTGACTTCATCTCCTCAGCCAGGACTTAGGAAACCTGCCCCTAACTCCAGCCACCTGCTTCTTCCATTTACTCTGTCCAGCAGGACTTCTAAGAATACAGAAAATGAGCCAGAGAATTGGAATGATGATAACAGGTAGAATTCAGGGCACCCTCTAGTTTCTATTACTGGAAACACTTGGGCAGCATGAGAGCCATGGTTTTCTGAAGCCATTAACAGGATCCTACCCTTGAGCACCTGCTGCTCTTTGCTGTTGGTGTCAGTCCCATAACTTAAATGACAAGCAGGGAAATGGCAAACACAGGGCATCTTACATATACACACCCTTGGTTGAACCAAAAGAATCCAGAAAATACACCTCAGAAGTTATCCCTAGTGACATCCCTTCTTCTGTCTGACTCGTCACATCATCTTACATTCAGAATGTTTACCATGGTGAGGTCTCCCAGGCCTTATGTACAAAACTTCCCTATGACTACTTCACTGTGGCATGTCAGCCAACATCTGTTTAAGACTGGCTCAGTCCAAAAAGCCTGAGAGTGTGTTCAACTTGTCAACACCCACAAACAGTTTGTATAGATATCACTTAAGTCCTGAACAACTGACATACCCATATATTTACAAATAGGAAGATGTCTCTTCTACCCAAGTAACTCCCCCAAAAGCCATGTATTAGAGGGTCTTCCAGCTCACTGTTACTTCTACATGCTCTAGAACTACCTTTATTCTGCTCTACAGCAAATGCTTTCTTGTTTTTTTATTTATTTAGGCATGTTAATTACTGTTTTTCTAACTCACTCTTTGACATTCAAAAAGCAAACTGTTTTCCTTTCAATTGGCTACTAGTTACCTCGCTATCCTAGAAAGACAGAAAGAAAGAGAAAGAAAGAAAGAAAGAAAGAAAGAAAGAAAGAAAGAAAGAAGAAAGAAAAGAAAGAGAGGGAGGGAGGGAGGGAAGGAGGGAGAGGGGGAGGAAGGGAGGGAGGCTTGGTGGGAAAGGGGAGATAGAGGGAAGAAAGTGAAAGAAAGAAAGAAAAGAAAGAAAGAAAGAAAGAAAGAAAGAAAGAAGAAGAAGAAAGAAGGAAGGAAAGAAAGAGAGAGAGGGGAAAAGAAAAGAAATTATAAACCCATCAAACCATTTTTCCAGCAAACCAAACTGATTTAAAATCTCTTTCTCCAGATATTCTTCTTAAGAGAATCAAGCAGATTTTATGCAAGAGACCTTTACAGGGGCTTTCCCCTGTGCCTTTTTAACATCGTTAAACTAATAGGATTTTGCAGGGCACCTATTGCTGCCTCTATGCTCCTAAATACCAACCAAGCATCCCTCTTCCCTTCCTACCCAACAACAACAAGGCTCCTTTCCTTTCTAGATGCTAATTTCTGCAACTGTGTTAGGGTGGTACCTGAACCAAATCTGGGAGAAGGGCAGAGAGGGACAAAATTAAACATAAAAAGGTGATAGAATCAGAAAAACCAATACCAAGAAACAGGTTCTTCAACTCAATGCACACCATTTATCCAATCCCTGTGGACTGCTCTAACACTCTGAAAATGCATGCCATCCTAATGTGGGGAGAGGCAGCAATACAGACCCGCTCATCAGCTGTTCGCAAAGGAGAGGAACGGTGAAGCTGGGATCATGGCAAAACGAAAATGATGCTGAACCAAAACCCACCTCACTGGGGAAACGACATCTTTAATTGCGCCCTAGCCTCCAGACCTGGGTTCCCGCTCTGGCACATTAAGCAGGGCGCACTCGCCCCATCCCCTGGGTTGCCCCTGGAGCGCCGCGTAGCATCTGCACCTCCCTTCTCCCACCTCCTGGTTATTTTTAACCGCCTTCCATTCATGTCCTTCTGTCACATTCTCAATATTATTTATTCCTCAAATGTCCACAGTTTCTCAACAACCAAAAGAGTAAGGTGAAGGAAAGATAAGAAAGATCTGATACTTACCATTCCCAGCAAGTGCGAAAAATAAAAATAGAAAAAAAATTCCCACCGGTGATTTGTTTCCCCTTTCTAAGCTGCAACAGCTGGAGGAGGGGTAGAATCACTGGGGGTGGGGGCGCAGTACAAAAAAATCACTCCGGTTTGGCAGGTGAAGGATCCCAAATATCCATGGAGCAAGTTCGGTCGCCTTGGCCAGGGGGTAGGGGGTGTCACAGAGTCCTCCTTACTAGAGCCCAGAGGTGGAGATTGGGGACGCTCCAAGGTAGACCCCGGAGATTTCTGGTTCTTCTGGAGTTCGACACAGCAGACCTGGGCTAGGAATGGAAGTCAAGGTTCTCTGAAAAAGACTCAAAATCCTAGACAGCAGCGATCACTTGTTAAGCCTGCATTCCATCTCCAGTATCCATCCCAGTCTTGCTCTCTAGCTGGCTGCAGGAGCAGCACACGCCTCCCCAGGCTGCCAGCGCGCACGGGCGGGGGCGGGGCCTGGCCAGGCCGAGGGTGTGGCCTTTGGGGCCGTCATTAGGGGTGCCTCCCTGCGTGGCTGGGCGGGCACAGTCACGACGCTGCGACCCCCCCGTCGGCCCAGCCCCCACGACTGCTTAGCCATCCCAGGAGCACTTGGCTATCACCCCCAAGCGAGGAGCAAATCTAGGAGGCAGATGTGTCCCATAGGAGCTGTCCAGGACCACAGCACAGGTGCCACAAGAGAAGCTGGGATATAGGGACTTGGATGGGAGACGCAGTCCAGAAATTGTGGTAGATAGTTTGGGACGACTTCCCTCCCTACCCTGATCTTTTATCTCCCAGACATTGGTACTCTCTTTACCCGCTAGAGGTGCGGTAGTAGGGCTCAGGTGCTTCTCTGGAGAGACTGCAGGTCCAGGAACCCTTGTTTCCCCTATGAGTACACAACAGCCATAGTCTCAGCATTCCTGGAACACCAAGAGTCTGCAGCCTCAGCTGCTGGTCCAGGTGGCCTCCCAGACACAGAGAAAGATCAACTTTACCCATGTATTAGACCATATGTTAGAGACTGGCTGAATGTGAAGTCTGACCCCTGGGTGAAGGCTGCTGTGCACAGGAGGCTCAAGGCACAACAGGAGGGAAGTTGGAGGGTTATGGACAAACTGTTAAAAATGGCCTAGACTGGAGGTTTTGAAAGGCTGAGATGACTCCTCTGTGAAACTGTTGCTACAAAAATAATTGAAGCTTAACCAGAGATTCCATGTGGGCCATTGGGGAGGCTTTATATTAGTGCCCCAAACTTTACTGCTGTCCACTTTTTTTGTTTTTTTGTTTTTGTTGTTTGTTTGTTTGTTTGTTTGTTTGTTTTGTATCCCACGTTACCTTTTCCCTGAGCAGCTAAGTGTGTCTCCAGGAAGGCAACCACACCACATGTAAACTTTAGGTGGTTTCATCGGTGGTTGTTTTGTGAGTGTCTCTGGGACATAAATGTGGGTATACAAGAAAGATTAGTTCAGACATGGGGCTGGGGCGGGGGATCAAGGTGATGGTCGGATTCGGGTCTTAGGGTATCTCCCTCAGCACCCCTGATGGAGCGAATAAGCAATATGGTACAAAGTCCAACTACTGGAGCAGATCCATTCTGGGCTGGTCGGTTGGCACCTGGGTTGCCGTACTCTCAGGCACCTTTGTTCATGGGCCCTATTGGGCTGCCTTCTTTTGTGATTCCCGATTAATTATTAAGGGAAATATTCCTGAGCTGAATTATAGATATGCTCCCTGTGCACTGCACTCATCCTGACGCTGCTGGCACAGGGAAAGACACCTGGAAGACTGCTTTACTTGTTTAATTTTTAAAATAATGGGGTGGGGGTGGAAATGTAATTAGTGAGGAAAGAACACAAATAAACTCTAGTGTGGGATCTGGTTTTCCTATATTCTTCCAGTCAACGCACCTTGAGATTATGGCACAAACAAATTATCCCGAACACACTTCACCACCACCCCATCCCCGCACCCACCCCCACCCTGTAGGTGGAGGAACAGAGCAAAGTTCCTACAGACACCTAGAGAAGCTACATGTCCCAAGTCATTCTGAATTGGAGCTCACTCTGGCAAATGGCAAGGACTGACTTCTCCAAAACTGAAAGCAGTCATTTTCGATTCTAAAATAGGTTAGGTCCCTGTGCAGTTTTACAGGTGCCAGAAAGAGAGGACTGACTTACTGCTCGACCATAAGAAGGGTGTTTTAGGGAATGGTGGAATCAGGGCTGAGGGCATAGGGTATAAGACCTTGGGACCAGTTTCCAAAAGCAATTTGTAAGATCAATCCACAGTAGCTATGAAATGCTTCCAGGGAGTGAGTTGAAAGATGAGATTGAATAATGTACTAAAGATAATGGTTGTATCAAAGCTTGAGTGTTTTCATTGGATCACCTGGAAACTTTGCAAAATATACTTCTATATGTTATTAGCTATTTATTTCTTTTTTTTTTTTTTTTTTTATGGCTCGAGACAGGGTTTTAACCTTACCAGGTGTCCTGAATACTCTGTCAGGTGCTCTTTATTTCTAGTATGCAGGAGAAAGGGACTACTAAATCCTATGCCATTTTAAAATTAACGCTGAAATAAAGCCACTTGTGACAATAACATCAATTCAGTGAATAAGACTTGAACAAATATCTATTGGCTATTGGCTTGGTCATGGCATGGAATAGTCATTGAGTTACCAGCCCATCACTGACTATGTTCTAAGTTTTTTTGCATGTATATTGTCTTGTTTAACCTGCATGACTAAATATTTTGTATGATTTGTAATATTCTGTCACTATTATATAAAAGAATTAAGATTCCCATGCATAATAAAACATTGGCTAAAGTTGTCTAATTTATGATATAGTAGCAGAATTGGTCCTCATATTTGTGACTTTGGCAACATGGGCAAAGCCTGTACTCAGTAACAATGATACCACATCTGTGCCCACTATCTATGTAAGCAAATAGATGTTACAGATTTACAGAATCTCATCTCTGCCATGATGCAAATATGAAAGTGCTGCATCTAGAATACAAAGAACCTAACAGTATCCAATCCAAAGGAAACAAATAAGGACCTCAAAGGAAAAGAGAAAGGCTGAAGACTTGTGAGAGTTAAGAGTGGCTAACTATGAAAACATGTAGGCTCCTGGTGCTAGGATAAAGAACACTAAGCAGGTGGAATTGGTAGGTTAAGAACAGAACATCTGAGAAGAACATGTCCCACTCTCAGCTCTCTGCCTCATTCCCAGACAACAAACAACATGAGCATGTACACACATATAGTCTGTACACATGGCACACACACAAACACACACACACACACACACACCACACTCATACACACGGGGCAGTTAGGACATCTGTGGGACTTTACTGAGTCCATTATGAGGGCTTCTGTTCTCCTTGATGAGTGTCCTGGTTCCAAGTGAATAGCAATGTTCAGTTTACCCCTCACTGCCTCCTTAACAAGCCTGTGACACATTACTGAAAATAGGTGCTTCCTCCCCATAACCCTTGCTTGGAAACAAACACTGTATCTGGCCCCGGCTGTGGATCAATAAAGAAAGAGGTTTCCATTGTATGTTGGGGAAAACTAAATGGAGATCACTACTTTTATATCTTCTAATTCCAGATCCTCAGATCACTAATTTTAAAGTTCTGAAGTGATGCAAAGATGAGAAAGAACTAGAGAACTTATTTCCATGCCGCCCCCTCCAGATTCATAGGCGGAGATCTTCTGAACAGCCCACTATCCTCAATGCAAGTGAGCCGCTCAGCTAGGTGTTACTCATAGTTGGGGTTTCCAATGACTGCTCACCCTCATTTTCCATTCTATTACATCTTATGCATATTCTACTCAGGTCTCAAGAATTCAGAAAGGCATATTTATTTCTGACGACAGTCCATTTAAGTTTCTATAGCAAAGTACCATAAACTTAGTGACTTACAAACAACAGAATTTATTTCTCACAATAATGCAGGTTAAGAAATCCAAGAAACATGATGCTGGCTACATCTATATTTATTGAGTTCCTGTCTCTGGCTTCACAAAAGCTCCTTCTAGCTAAGAACTCCCATGGTAGGGATGGTGAGGTAGCTTTAACGGTTTCTTTATAAGGGCACTAATCACATTCTTAAGAAATTCCCTGGGATAATGGTATAATCACCTCCTAGTACCATCCCACCAGGGATTAGAAGCACAACTTTAGATTCCAGGATGGACACAAGCATTCAGACCACAGTAATGAAGAAACATCAACGTTGAGAGAAAGAAGGACCACTGAACTGTGAACTTGATTACAGCAGTTGCAGGCAGAATAGCGAGGAAGATATTACCATTACCACCTGTTCTGGGAGAAAGCTGCTAGCATAGAGGGAGAGCCAAAAGTCAACCTACTAGTGTAATAAGGCTCTGACAGAAGTCATATGGGAGGCAGGGAGAAGAGATGTCTAGTAGAGGTTACAGAGAAATGTGATCATAGAAGATATAGATTTCTAATTGTAAACTATTCAGAAAAGAGCCCAAGTATCTTGGGATATTGAAGTATCCCAGTCTTTAATACCATCCACATTAACAGTTATGCATCACTGCCTTTGAAGTCCACTATAGATACTACAGAATGGTAAAATAGACTCATCCTTTTATCTATCTCAGGTTCTGTTTTCCTTTCATGTGAATAGGAAATAGGCCAACTATAGGGACTTGTTGAAGATGAAGCAGACTTGGTGCAGCTATAAATTCACCCTGCTGTGTCTTAATTGTCATGAACAACAAGTATAAATTTTGAGATGAGAGTTGATCAAGGTAAAAGAAAGCAAGAGTTGGGGGATGGTATTTCAGTTTTACAGATACCACTAACACCATGCCTTCTGAGATAAATACTAATAGTTTATATCAAATAGTTTTTCAGACATCCACATGTAGGCCTTGCAATTTTAAAACGTTCTAGATAAAGTATTGTACTTCTGAAAAATGAATTCCAGCATCTCTTAAAGATCCTTTAAATATAGTCACTAACAATAGACTGGGTTCATACTGCTAAAACTTGGACTTCCCCTACTTCTATTTTTGATCTTAATTGGTATTCAGCCTCCAAGGACAGGCATCACCAATCCTGACAGAAGATCACTGCTCTGTACCCTAAGGATATCCATGTGCTGTTTGCCAACTGCTGACACTAACACACCCTTGACTACTGTCCTTCAATAGGCCCACCGTCCTTGCAATTTGGACATTTTAGAAACGACTATTTGCATCTATTGTATTGCTAGTTCCTCAACGAGAACTGATCTTAAGACTTGCATGTAATTAAAATGGTATAAAAGCAAAAAAGGAGGAGGGGGGATGGGATAGGGTTTTCTAGGGAGGGAAAATGGGCAAAGGAGAGGCATCTGAAATGTCAATAAATAAAATATCCAATTAAAAACACAAATGTACAAGAAAAAAGAAAGAAAGAAACATCTTGCCCAGGATATCCTTTCTAAAACAAGAACCATTACTGTAGAAAAGATGCTTTGATAAAGACAGAAGGAAACATTTTTACTGGGCAAAGATAACTTTAAAAAGCAAACCTAACCAGGGTTGGAGGGATGGCTCAGAGAAGAACAACTATTGCTCTTGCAGAGAAAGTATCACGGTGTAATTCTCAGTACCTATATGTTAGTTCAAAAGCATCTGTAACTTCAATTCCAGAGGATCTGATGCCATTTTCTGTTTTCTATAAGCACCCATCACCCACACAGTGTACTTACATATGCACAGATAAAACACTCATACTCATAAAAATTTAAAAAGTCATCTACCTATTGGGCTAGAGAGATGATTCTGTGGTTAAGAGCACTTACTACTCCTTTGAGGACCCAGATTTAGTTCTTAGTATGCAGGTTAGACATCTCACAACGACTTGTCACTCCAGCTACTGGAATTTGATGCCCTCTTATGTCCTCTAGAGGACCCTGCACTCACATGTACATATGCACTCACACATATATAAAATAACTTATATAAATAAAAGCTAGAGGAGATGAATAGATAGCTCAGCAATTAAAAGGACTTCTTGCTCTTCCAGAGAACACAAGTTTTATTCCCAATGCTTGTATTCAGTGGCTCACAACCACTTGTAACTCCAGCTCTAGTGTCCTCCAATGGCTCTTCTCGTCTCCACAGGCATCTGCACACAAATGGCATACATTCACACAGAAAGACACATATACATAAATGTAAAAGTGAATAAAGAGAATCTTCATTTTTGGCTAATAGCCATTTATTAGTGAGCACATATCATGCATGTCCTTTTGTGTCTGAGTTACCTCACTCAGATGAATATTTCTAGTTTCATCCATCTGCCTGCAAAACTCATGATGTCCTCATTCTTAATAGCTGAGTAGTATTCCATTGTGTAAATAAACCACATTTTCTGTATCCATTCTTCTGTCATGGGACATCTGGGTTGTTTCCAGCTTCTGACTATCACAAATAAGGCTGCTATGACATAGTGGAACATGTGCCCCTGTGGCATGGTGGGGCATCTTTTGGGTATATGTCCAAGAGTGGTATTGCTGGGTCTTCAGGTAGATCTATTTCAAATTTTCTGAGGAACCTCCAGATTGATTTCTAGAGTGGTTGTACCAGTTTGCAACCCCACCAGCAATGGGGGAGTGTTCCTCTTTCGCCACATCCTGACAACATGTGTTGTTACCTGAGGTTTTGATCTTAGCTATTCTGATTGGTGTAAGGTGGAATATCATCGTCATTTTGATTTGCATTTCTCTGATCACTAAGGACTTTGAACATTTCTTTGGGTGCTTCTAAGCTATCTGAGATTCCTCTGTTGTGAATTCTCGATTTAGTTCTAAACCCCATTTTTTGATTGGTTTGCTTGGTTTTTGGTAGTTGGCTTCTTGAGTTCTTTATATATTTTGGATATTAGCCCTCTATTGGATGTGGGGTTAGTGAAGATTTTTTTCCCAAACTGTAGGTTGCTGATTTGTCTTATTGATCTATGTCCTTAACACTGGACCACCAAAAAGGTAGCATACATCAGCTGCTATGAGGCCCCAACACATATACAGCAGATGGACTGTCGGTCTTGTTCAATCAGAGATGATGCACATAACCCTCAAGAGACTGGAGGCTCCAGGGAGTTGAGAAGTCAGGTGGGGTGGGGGGTGGGGACAGCCTCATTGAGACAGGGGGTGGGTTGGAGGTATGGGATGTGGAACAGTCGGAGAGTGGATGGTGGGTGGAATAAAATCTGAAGTGTAGATAGATATGATAGATAGATAGATAGATAGATAGATAGATAGATAGATAGATATAACAAATAAAAAGAAAATCTTAAAATAAGTATACCCAAAATTATTTCTTCCATTTACTTACTTTTACCACTTTTGGTTGAAGGTAGAAACAGTTGAGAGAGTTAGCCAATAGCAATGTTAAAAAATAATAAAAACAAGCCAAGTTGACAGTATGAATGAATGTGGCAAGAAGGCTAGCTTACAGTTTCTTTTCCATGACTGCAAAGAGCAGAAATCCCTCATAGGGTTTATACACACATGAAGCCACGTCAATTTTTTTCTCAGGCTGCCTCACAACTCAGTTCCTCCTTTAAATAAGCACAAATGACATAGATGGACATTGCCAAAGGTAACATGAGGGTCACATAATGCTCAGTTTCTCTCAGGGTGTGTCATAGCACAGCAGATGGCCTATATGTAACAAAAGATAGGGGTATAGATCTGACATAATAAAAAGTAGTAAACTTATTGAAAGTACTGGAATTGCATGATGTTTTTATTCCTTTCTTTTCTTTTTTTCTTTTTGTAACTCAATTCCATGTATGACTTTGGAGATGACAACATTAGATTGCTTCTTAATGTCAACAACTTGGGCCCACCTGCATGATTTTTAGAAAAGATCTACTACTGAATTCATATGTAGACTTGAACTTAGGGTATATTTCTAAATTTACAGTGAAATTCTAATGTTTCACAAAAGATCACTAGAGGGAAAAGACAAACCAAAGCAGTTACTTCTGGGCAACTTGATGTGCTGGAGCAAAGGCCAGGATTGTACTGGACAATTGTTTCTCTGTCCTCTGGATGTAAAACCTTGACTAAAAGAGCTACCTGTTATATGCTTGAGTTTCTGCATTCATAATATGGGGAAATCAGCATCTCAGTCCAATTCCACACTATCATGAATTGGGGATCATAGGGGAATGAATGACAAAGTCTTCTAGGAAAATAACGCTATAGTATGATTAGAAGTCAAAATATTTTAAGGCAATAAATGTCTGCCACAGACTATATATTTGTAATTCTCCTTTTGCCTAGCTCTAGGTGCTGAAGCTTGAACTCTCAAAATAATGGTCCTTACCTGTGAAGTTATTGTGGGATGTTAGGATGATCAAATAGATAAAGCCTACATGACAGCAAGAGCTCCCTTTAGAAGGAAGACTAGTTCAGGAGGTACACAAAGAAAACTTATGTGAACATACAAAATAAAACTCACCTATGAACCAAGAAAAGAATGAAATTTTCCTGTGACATCTTAGACTCAGCAATAGACTTTCTAGAAGAAGTTATTTTTTGCAGATTATTTTTGAAGAAATTGAGAGAAGGGTTTGTAATCAACCTACTAATTGAAAATAGGGTCCTCAAATTTGATTAATCCTCCACAGCCTAAAATTCACCCAAAATCAATCTGGAAATCTGGAGCATTTTCCTGGAAAGGTAGTTAGAGAGGATGTTAGTTTGAATATTCACAATGTTGTTTGTGTTGATTCAATTATCAAAACTTTTGTATATGCAGTGACTGCAGTATTATTTAAGGACTGAGCAGTAATATAAATGAAGCATAAGTCTTTACTCTGGAATAAGGGAGATCACTTTACACAATAAGAACTATTGTGAAGAAAACCATAGAGAGAAGTGAGTGACCAGGAAGGCAGCTACACACATTTAGAGGGGAAATTAAGGGCAGCTTGATTAAATTGACATCTAAGATGAGAACTACATGGCAAGAAAACTAAGGAAAACTTGTCAGTCAGGGTAGGAGCTGGTTGTAAGATAGCAAAAGTCTGTGCACATGGAGCAACTACTGTACCAGGGCCCTAAAGTGTCTTCATTCTACAGTACAATTTGATAATACATACCTCAGAAATGCATATGTCTCCTTTCTTCCCTCCTTTACAATCCCAAGATTGTTCTTATTCTTGTGATAATCCTCCTGTCATATAAGTACCAAGGGTTAACCAACTGCACCACTGGAGCACTATAAAATTTGTACCCTAGGCTAGCCTCCAATAGATGATCCTTCTGCCTCTGCCTCCTTCAGCAAATCCTGTCAGCAAGTGCCACTACAGCTGGATGTCATTAGTCTACGTACCTGGAAAATGCCAAAAGATTCAAAGGAAAAGCCTAGGGAAGAAACAGAGCTCATTGACCGACCACTGAACCCTGGTACACTTGCATACAAGTTGGCCAAGACTGACAGCTCTAGGTATCTCCGATGATAAATTTCATAATTAATTCTTATTCTTAATATGACAGAATATGCTATGTTTTCATTAAGAATATTTTTCAGTAGGGAAGAAATAAACCAGTTCAAGCTAGCTTATGTGCAACTGAGGCAAGAATGGAGTCAGAGTCAGATCTTGAATTAGTCCAGAAAAGACTGAAGACCAAGATCCAGTAAAATCAATAATAAGCTCTCTGTCTCTGTTGCTCTGTCTCTGTTTCTGTCTCTCCACCACCCCCCTTGGTCTCTTCCTCTGTCTTTCTCCTTCCCATATCCCTTCTTCTTTCTCTTCTCCCTTGCTCTGTTCTTTCTGCTTTCATTTATCTTTCTTTCTAGCCATCATCTTTCCCTTCTACTGAATCTTGACCTTTCCTTATCTCTACACACAGCCCTATAATAGCTGATTTAGCCCCTTGTTACATGATCACTGAATAGTCCACTCAAAGAGAAGAATCAAATTAGGTTACCTCCGGTACCTCAATCACAAATTGCAGACTTAATTTGTCACATCAGCTACACCTTTGGGAGAGTCACTCATTTGGTGACAGAAATGGGATGAGATTTTCTGAATAGAAATGCACTAGTTACTTTTCTTCTTGCTTTGATAGAATATCTTACCAAAGTGACTGGAGGAAAAGAAGGGTTGCTTTGGGCTCACAGTTTGAAGGTACTGTCCATCATTCAAGGAGGACATGGAGGCAGAACCACATGGCAAGTGGTCACATTGTATCTTCAGTCAGAAAACAGAGAAGGATAGATGTGGATTTTCAGCTCACTTTCTCCTTTTTATTCAGCCCAGGATCCCAACACATGGAATGTGCTATCCACATTGAAAGTAGCTGTTCTTTCTTCAGTTAAACCTCACTGACATACAAAGTATATTTTCATAGTAATTGTACATCCAGTTACATTTAAAATTATAATTAACCATCAAGAAAGACCAACCAAAGTCTGGTACATTAATTTTTACAGTAGTATGTCTGGTTCTTTCAATATCTTGAGACAGGCCTGATGGCAATCATTGTTAGCATCAGCTATCAACTGAGCATATAGTCAATTGCAAGGGATCCCAACTGAGGAATTTCCTACATTATATGGGTCTGATGCATTTTCTTAATTGCTAATTGATATAGGAGAGCACAGACCACTGTGTCAGTGTTATTCCTAAAAAATGTTGGCCTGGCTATATATGAAATACAGCTGAATGTACGAAAGGGTATGCACCAATAAGCAATGTTCTTCCACTGCTGTCTGCTTCAGGTTCCTGCTTTGGCTTCCCTCTGTGATAGACTGTAACTTGCAGGAGGAGTAAATCTTTTCCTTCCATATTTGTTTGTTCAGTGTTTTATCACAGCAACAAAAAGAAAACAGTGACAGTGAGTGCATATCTGTAATTCAAGCATGGAGGATATTGAGACAGGAAGAGTACCATGTGTTTAAAATAACCTGGGTTAGATAGTAGGAACATGTCACAAAACAAACAACCACCAGGCAAAAATAACTTGGAAGATGCTTGAGAATTACA
This sequence comes from Mastomys natalensis, assembly GCA_021653895.1. Classification (NCBI taxonomy): domain Eukaryota; kingdom Metazoa; phylum Chordata; class Mammalia; order Rodentia; family Muridae; genus Mastomys; species Mastomys natalensis. The sequence continues at coordinate 282,765 of JAJTUV010001450.1, forward strand.
CATCCCCAGAGTGTGGTACTCAGCATACTTGAAATCATTTACACATTCCACACTGGTGTATAGTTTACAATCTTACATTGAAATTTTGCAGCACTATCTGTTTTTAATTTTTTTCAGATCTAATAATTCCAATTCAGAGCATAAACACTGTAGCCTCATTAAAAGTTATAGACACAAGACACAGCCCCAAAACAAACCATCTGTCCTGCATAAAGAAGTGGGCCCTTGATTGCTGACAAGAACATAGACTGTTTTTCACTTTAAGGAATCGTTCTATCACCCCATGGTTTGTTCAGCTCTGGACAGAAAGGACACCTGTTTTTTTTGTGCATAATAACACTGACGTATGTGGATGCATCCTGTGTTTATGTTGTCTTCTATGTTGTGTGTAATCTATACTGGGAAAACTAATTATTAAACCCTGAAAGTGTGCCCAGAGGCTACTGTGAGAGATGCATCCAAAAATATTCTAAAAATAACTAAGCAATAAATAACCATTTGCAGATGGGAATTGTTCATGCAGTATTCTAAGCAACAGCAGTTTTTTAAAAAGACATTATGGTGTTTTCCCCAAATTTTTACTAGGTATACTAAATTCAGTCTATTTAAGACAAATCATTTAAATAACAGTGTTATAAAATTGACTGGCTCAAAAGTAAGGTTATTTTGAGAGACAATATTGAACTATGGCTTTTATGTTAGAAGCACATCACACGTGCATATCCTCATACATTATTAAAAGCACCAAGGGAATCATTCCTGAGAGGTAGAGCATGCCAATAATTATTATTTTAGATGATATTGTCAAAATTGCAAGGGTCAGTCTTCAGAGTAATAACTTGACTCCTCAGTATTTCAGTTGTTCCCATTCAATGACAGTGGAAAAAGTAGAAAAGAATAAAACGAGACAGAAGAAATTTACTAAGGCCCAAAAATATGCACATAGATGTGCCTATATCTGTAAGGAGGTTGCAGAGTTTGCACTGAAAGACACTTAAAAATATAGGAAGGATAATGTCTCTTTAGTTAGGAGTGCCATACCAGCCTTCACAGGACAGTCAACTGATAGTGAGCAAAACTTATTGCCAACTTACAGAGGATTAAGTGTGATTGTTGATGATATTAAGTGTCTTACTCCAGTGGTTCTCAACCTTCCTAATGTTGCAACCCATTAAAATAGTTCCTCACGTTGTAGTGACCCACAAGCTGAAAATAACTCTAATTTTACTGTTGTTATGAACCGTAATATAAATGTATATAAGTGGTCTTAGGTGACCCCTGTGAAGGGGCTTTTCAATCACTGGAAGGGTCATTCAACCCACAAGTTAAGAAACCACTGGCTCATTCTACGAAGATCCCAAGTGTTTTGTGTGTCTTTCAGAGATGCTCGAATTCATATGAAATTCTGTCATCATCAACGCATATACAGCTAGTGGTCTGGACATGTGCTTCAGACTCAGTTCAATAAAACCACTGTACTTATATTTAACAATGCAATTAACTTTCCTATTCAAGAAAAATACTCATCCATCAACTGAGAGACTTTGTCTCTGGTTTCAAGTTGGAATAAAAATGCAGGTTTCTAGATATTTCGTTTCTCTGTGAAATATACTGTATGGAAAAACTAATGTGACTCTTTTATGCCATTTATGGTGAAATATAGTTTAACAGACCAGGAACACAGCCTATAAAACTCTAAAATCTCATCACTTATGTGGCAGAAACTATAAATATGAAAAATTAAATCTCACGTTTTCCGAAAGTATTGTTCTCTGAAAATAAAGGATGATGATAGCCAGAGCTTGCTGTAGTTATAACATCTCTAAATTGATTCCCAAGTACTTGGAAGGATGAGATGGGTGAATGACGCATTAGTTTGAGCCTAGTCTGAGCCAGCATTACAACAAAGTGAGATCCCATCTCAATAAATAAATAAAAATAAAATTTTAAAACAGAATTATTTTACCCTTTTATCAGAAAATATCTGAGACCTGAATGAAAATATGAAAAGCAAATGTATGCGACAATTGAAATTATTTTATTTAAATTATATAGAGGATATTCATTAATGAGTAAGGACAGTCTCAAAAGAAATGGTGTGGGACATGGTTTTCTACAGAGGCTGATAAGGATCCGACCCTGCTTATAATCTGGGAAAGTATGGGAATGAATCTTAACTTAGAATATGCAAGTGTAGGTTGGTAGTTTTAGGTTCCTAAACTGGGTGATGGCTGAAGAAATATTCTGAGTGATTCTTGTTGTCATTACTTTCTGTAAAACTAGTTGAACCATCTGTTGAAAGGTCATAGCAGGGCTGGAGAAATGGTTCAGTGGATAAAGCTCTTTCTGTGCAAGCCTGACTACCTACACTCATATAATCAAACCCACATAAAAAGCCAGATGCAGTAGTATGCACATTTGTAATCCCAGAACACCCTTACAGGGAGATGTAAAACTGGGACAGGAGAATCCCAGGGCCAGATAGCCTAGAATAGATAACAGTGAACCAGAGGAAAGATCTTATATTTAAAACAAGGTACAAGGTGAGGCTTAACCATTGACCTCACCAGATGTTCTGGGGAGATGTGCACCTCTATACTTATATATACATGAAATGCACACTTACACAAATCCTACACATAGAGAGATGGGGTCAGAAAAATAGACACACACACAATAAGAAAGTAATAGCAAAGATTACTGTTTCTGAACTCCATATAAAAGATGGATGCCAAGTATGACAAAGAGAAATACCCAAAGGCCTACAGAAAAGAGTGAGCAGCTTCACTCAGTGCTACTAGTCCAGTGCATTGTAAGAGATTCTTCAGAAATCATTTGGTTGTATAGCATTGCTTATGGGTCTTGAAGCTCCCTAAATAGTACATAAACAGATATTCTTGGTGATATAAGGCAAGGTCATGCTTGCCTACACATCCTAAATGATAATAGAGATATAATAAAGTCACCATAAATAACCCTGTTAAACCCCAAAATCCTTTTTATCATGATAGTTTATAAAAGATTAAATAGTATTTATTATTTATAATTAAGACTAAAACAGTAATCAAAATTTTCTGTCACTCTAACAGGGGACAAGTACCTATCTGTAGAGTGGTATAATATTTAGTAAAGAAGTGATTAACTTTATCAAGCATAATCTATGAAAAAAGAAAAAGGAATTCTTATGCTACAAATTTGTTATGTACTTTCCATATAACACAATTCCTCAAACCAGGAAAAATGAACATATTCACTCATAAGTGAGGATGGTTATTTTTTATTATCAGTCTGTTTAATTATGCATTCAGTGAAACACATCTCTGGATGTACATGTGAGTGTCTGTCCATAGAGAAAAGACCAACTCTGAATATGGTATCACAGTCTATGTTTTGGGATCCACAGTTGAGACCTGATCTGCCCAGGTATGAACAAGAAGCATCATGTTCCTGTTGGGAGTCACCCTGACAAGTATGCCTGTCCTTCTGTGATGAATTTTAATCCTCCGACTGTGGATTAAGCCTTCCCTTAAGTTGTTTCTTATCAGGTATTTGGTCACAATAATAAAAATAACTAATTCAATACCCAAATACGTAGCACATGGGGATAAAAAGCAAAAGTATATAAATGTAAAAGAAAGATAAAGAAATAATATTTCAATATTCTATGTCATTTTAATTTAATCTATATCCAACAAATGACTATTTAGTCTTAGTATCAGTCTAAGGGTTGTCTCCCAAAGATCTTAGAAACTTCCTTCTAGTTAGCCTACTATGGAATATAATTGCTTATGAAATAAGTATTTTGAAATAATTGTTCGATTTCTGAATATAAATATATAGTCCTCATATCTTCAATGCTTAGACAAAATGTTACTATACTTACCAGGGAACCTATACACATTTAGAAAAATCATATGCAAAAAGGATAAAAATAAATTAGTATTATATTTAATGTAAGCCAGAGAAGACAGTTGTTCCTATTAAAGTAAAACTTTAAAATCTTAATTTACCAAAGATTTGTCTAAGTTATGAGAACTTGAAATCTATATCTGAGTTGGTCTCTCTAAGGATAGCTTTAAATTTTTAGCATAATAACAATCTTGGTAATTTCACTTCCTTAATGTAGAATTTTTTTGAAATATTTCATTTGTATAAAAAGTAATTTGTCTGTGAATCTATCAGATAGAAATCCTTTTCCTTTCCAATCAGATTTGAAAATGCCAACTGAAAAGTAAGTAAGAATACACACACAGTGAAAGGTAGAGGGAAAGGTTTTTTGGATGACAGACATAAACCTGCAAAAGGAGACAGGGAGCTTATAGCCAACATTATAATCTTTCAGATTGAGTCTCATAAGCACAGAAGCTCACTGTTCTCTGCCTACTGTCTACAAGCTTTTACATGATTCAAGATGATTAGAAGTTCAAACTTCTGGAGCTAAAGAGATTGCTCAGTAGATTAAGACTAATGACGAACTCAGTGTGTATACCCAGCACTCCTATAAGATGCCAGTTCTGGCCATAGAGTACTACAGACCCAGTGCTAATGAGTGGAAGGAAGGCTGAAACAGAAGATTCCTAGGGTGTAATGTTGTCTTTGGTTACCAGCATAGCAAAACCAATGAGCAACAGGTTAAGGGAGTGATCCTATCTAAGATAATAATAAAGTAGAGAGCAACAGAAGAGGGAACATGACTGCCTCTTTGGCCTCCACAAACATATTCATATAAGCATGTAAAGAACCCTTTACTCTTTCACCCATATGCACATACACATAACATACCCCTCTCTTTCAAATGCACACATAGTATGCACAGAAGGCAAACAAACCAGTGTACCTAGAATCTTTTACCTGATACACACATCCTCACTATCAATCAATAATTCCTCTACAGAAAAAAAATCATGACAAAGCCAGGACTGAAAGACCCCAACTTAAATCCTTGTGGTGCACAGGCACTCATAACACAAGTTTAGGAATCAAACTCACCACCCAGGAGAATTGCAGAGGCCTGTCTCCAGGGGGACTTTCCACAAGCATTTAAGTTGCTTCAACAAGAAGGCCTGGTCCGTGTGAGATAAAATAGCAAATTTGAAAAGGAAGTATGTCAAACAAAGAGAATATTTTTTGTAGATCCTTGCAATTGAGAAAATTCTCATTGATGAGAAAGCTTGAGAGAAAATGAAAGTGATCTCAGGATTCTTAGAGACAGGCAAAGCCACTTAGGAATTTGTAGTCATCATGAAGAATGTAGATGAGTTTTGTCTAGAAATCTACTATCTGAGGATGATTCTGAAGGGTAAGGTCATCGGTCACTGTTACTAAGCGGAGAGAGCTCAACTGTTGCCTTGCTAGTTACAGAGAATGTTTACTCCTAAAGGACCAGGGTTGTCAATCACTAACAGTTCATTTGCCAGTCAGATTTTAAGTGCAAGTGTCAAATCTTGCCTGTGTCCTTCAATAGATGATAACTTTGAGAACACACATAATTTCTTTCATTCTTAGTTTTCTAATCAGCTTCCTGGGCATTGAAACCGTAGCCCTATCATAAAGCATTTATGACTCTATGAAGCTGTAAAATTCTAAAAGGATGTTGTAATAATGGGTAAGTTGTCATAAATGAAAGTGAACCCTTGTTACCTTACCTGTTTAAAGCTAAATGAATGTTTGTAAGCAAATGTGTTTTCTTCCTAAAACCCTTATGACATAGTAAACATTTTGTTTCCTGAGCTGTTTAAAGTTAAATAAATGTTGTGAACAAATGCATTTTATTCCTAAGGCTCTTACAACACAGTAAATGTTTTTTATAACACAACACACTTTTTCTTTTTTAATCTGCCAAGTTGGTTTGTTAATCTAAAGGGAAATTTTAATGTTACAATAATAACTAGGGGTTTGTTGTTAACACAGAGGGAAATTGTAGACTTGTTCATGAACGGTAAATACACCAAAGGTTAGTTGTCCCTAAGTAATCAATTGAATAGTAACAAATTAAGCCAAAATCAGAGTCAGAGAAAGCAGAATGATGTCTTTCTGAGCTATGTTTTTTTTTTTTTCTTATTCCCAGACCATCAGATGTAAACTGTCAATCAGTTGTCTGAGAGTGGTTTGGGCATTATTTTTCCTCAGTCTTATCATCATCTTTCTTTTGGATCAGTGAGATGAATGGCAAAAGAACATTGCTGGAGTGACAGGGTTCTAGAAGCTTTTATTGCCTAAGAGTAGAATACAAAGGACTTTCAGAAATTCTTTTTTTTTTTTTTTTTTTTTTATTTTCTATCTTTTTTTTTCTTTTTTTTTTTTTTTATTGAAAAAAATTTTTTATTTTTTACATTTCAGATGTTCTCTCCTTACCCCATTTCCCCCCTCCCTCCCAGGAACTCACTATCCCTTCCCCCCTCTTCCCGCCTCCACGTTGGTGTACCCCCACCCACCCTCCCCTGTACCTCACCTCCCCACCCTCGAATATCCTACCCCCCATGTCCAGCCTTCATGGGACCAAGGATCTCTTCTCCTACTTATATATATAGCTCCCTTGCATATATAGCTGGAGCCATGGGTCCCTCCCTAAGCGCTCCCAGGCTAGTGGCTTAGACCCTGGGGGCTCTGGTTGGTTGGGATTGTTGCTTTCCTCATGGTGTCGCGAATCCTCTCAACTCCTTCAGCCTTCACTCTATCTTCTCCATTGGGAACTCCATGCTCAGTTTAATGGTTAGCTGTGAGCATCTGCCTCTGAGTATGTCAGACTCTTGCAGACCTCTAAGGAGACAGCTATATCAGGCTCCTGTCAGTGTGTACATCCTGCCATCCACATCAACCTCTACCTTTGGTGACTGCACATAGGATGGATATCTAGGTGGAATAGTCTGTAGACTGTCCCTCCTTCAGTTTCTGTCCTGCACTGTGTCTCCTTATTTGCACCCTTGAGTATTTTGTTACTCCTTAAACAACCATGTGTGTGTCTCTCTCTCTCTCTCTTTCTGCTCAAAGCCTTGCCATGTAATTGAGTCTCCATTTCTTTCTATTCTAAATCGCCAACTAAAAATGAATAATTTGATGTAATCTTATGCCCTCCATATTTTCAAGAACAGAAAATTTTTATGTTTATGTTTCTTTCTTTGACTCCATTCTAGAGTAAAAAGGATCTTTTAAAACTGGGAGTGGTGGTAAGATGGGGGGTAGGTTGTGTTATGTTGAGCCCCTGACCCCTTCCCATAGAGAATTTATGTTGTAAAAGATTTATACATTACATTTACTATAAAGTAAAATGCATTAGAATTCTTGTCTGTTTGGAGAAGAGAATGGAACTAATAGTCACAGAATAATTTAAGTTTAAAAACACTGTTGCTCACATTGTATGCATATATATTTGTGTCTGAATGTACATGTGACATAGCATATATACAGAAATCAAAGAATAATCAGAAGGAATCATTTCTCTCCTTTCACACTATGAGCCCTGGGATTTGAATTCAGATTATCAGACTTGACAACAGGTACCATTACCTGCTGAGCCATCTTGCCATTCCTACATAATCATTTAGATCAGGCAGTACCTTAAAAATAGGACCATTTTGGAAATATACAACTAGGCACAAGGCAGAGATCAATGGATAGTGGGGAGCACAGGCCCAACATTTATATCTGTAACATAGCACAGGAAACATCATGGAAGAATTTAAGAGCCAGGCTATCAGGAAATATGCTGGAAGACTATGTCTCCTAGACATGGCTGCCCAAACAAAACCTGAACAATGACAATGTCAGTATACATGCTGTCTTAGGCATTATTCTATCACTGTAAAGAGACACTTTAACCATTGAAACTCTTATTTAAAAAAAAAAAAAAAAAAAAAAAGTAAGTATTAGCTGGCCAGCAGTAGCGCACCGCTGCAGTCGCCGCGCTCTGGAGTCCAAGGTGGTCGTCTCTCTCGAGTTCGAATCCAGCTTGTGCTTACTCACAGAAAAAAAAAAGGGGACTTGTCTATAGTTTCAAGGGTGAGTCTGTTATCACCATAGTGGGACATGGCAGATCACCGGCAGCCACTGGAGCTGTAGCTCACAGCTACATCCTGATCTGCAGGCAGAGTCTAGAATAGTATTTTGAAACCTCAAAACCAACTCCTAGCAAAACACTTCCTCCAACAACGCCACACCTACTCCAACAAGCCCCCACTTCCTAGTCCTTCTAGTCTTTTCCAATAGTTTTAATACCTAGAGGCTAAACATTCAAATATATGAAACTATATGAGCATATTGTGGCCATTCTTTTTCAGTTGTTCGGTTGTAGGTTGTTTTGCTGGTTAGTTAGTTGGTTGGTTCATTGGTTGGTTGGTTTTTCAAGACAGAGTTTCTTTATGTAGCCCTGGCTGTCTCAGAACAAGCTTTGTAGAACAGGATGACCTCAAAATCTGCCCATCGCTGCCTATGATTTCTGGAATTAAAGGAAGGTATGATCCATCATGTTCCACTTCTGGAAATAATTCTTATTCATACTACTGCACATGTTAATGAGGAATGGTAAAGAAAATCTCTCAGGGTCTCACCCCTAGACAAAGAACTACAGACAATCAAAGCTGCTTAGAAAGGGAGAACTCAATTCTTCCAAGGACAAGGCCCCTAAATGGGTATCCAATACAAGGTGGTCAGCCCAGAAAATTGCATAAACACAAACAACAAAGCTGGACCCAGCAAGTCGTGTTTACATATTTGTGTATATGTAACAATAGTAACCAAAAAATGGCTATAAAATTTGAGTAAGGCTGCATAGCATGAGAGTGGAAAAAATAAAGGGAAGGGGGTACTATAACTATATTTAAATTTTAAAATGTATTTCAAAGGAAGAATAAAAGAAAAAAAAAAGGCAAAACTTTCATTCATTCCAAAAGCTTAACAAAGTAAAGAGCAACTGTGGAAAACTGAACTACAGCTTCATAACATTTCAAGTACCCATGGATTGAGAAGATTAGCCAATCTAGCTCTGTTGCAATAGCAAATAGTCAGCAAGATGTATGCATGTGCCCTACACAGCAGGAATTTGAAATTAGGCTAGAACAAAGAAGTAATTTAAGGCAGGAATATAAATCATAGACTAGAACAAAGAAGTAATTCCAGGCAGGAATCTAAATCTTAGGCTAGAACAATGAAGTAGGCTTCAGGCATAAAAATGACTTTGGGATAGGACAGGGAAGTAGCCTCAGATATTTTGGTAATGGAGTGATCATGGGACTTTGTTTATTACCTTGCTTGTTCTTTGACTATTTGTGTTTATTGTCTGGCTTGTTCCTTGACTATTTGCATCTATTGTATTGCTAGTTCCTCAACCTAGAACTGACCTTAAAATATGCATGTAATTAAAATGGTATGAATGCAAAACGAAGGAAGGGGGATGGGACAGGGGATTTCTAGGGAGGGGAAATGGGGAAAAGGGAAGGCATCTAAAATGTAAATAAATAAAATATCCAATAAAAAAAAGAAATGAAAGACTATAAGAAGAGAAAATAGGAAATACACAGAGTGATTAGATTATCATACATTTCCTGACTAGTTCCTCAACCTAAAACTGACCTTAATACTTGCATGTAATTAAAATGGTACAAAGGCTCTCATTCTATCACTTATAGACCATGAGCAAATAGTTTAAGGAACTCTAAGATCAAGCTTCTCCTTCTGTGAAAAGTCAGAACAATAGAAACACACAAATTGAAGAATTGGTGTGAGGATTAAAAGGGAAAATGTAAATGTTTCTAGCTCATGATGACTACTTTAATGAAGATTAGACATTGTAGTAACTTGGGTAATGAACTACATTGATAAATGTTATAAAGAATTTGCAAAGAAGCTGCATATGCAGTCTGCAATTAATGTATTCAATAGTATATAGTTAAATTGTAAAGTGGCACAGGCATAAGCATCATAGAAAATCAAGTGACGAAGTGAAATGGCATCAATGGGAAAGTTTTACCCTGTTTAGCAGGTAACAGTAAGCTCTTAATAAATGCTAGGTGCTTTCATTACCACTGCTGCAAAAGGAAACTTAGTAGCTGATGGTAAAGTTGAGGGGAAGCTCAAGAAATGAGTGAGATGAGATTAAACAAGGTTCTGTTGCATAATTACATTGTAAGGAGGGAACTCATTGACGGAGAAATGAAGATGTCAGACCACTAACCTAAAATCATCAATGTAATAAGAAGTAGCAGAAATAAGCACTGGTTTCTCTAGAGATAGTTGTCATTCTTATCCGTATTCTCACTAGGGAAAGCTTCTTTTCCTTGTAGCATTTATGTGCTAGTTGCTACAATAATAAGCTGGATAATTTCCTCCAAACAAATATATCTCTGTCTAGATCCTCAGACCTGTGAATATTACCTCTGACTTCTATAATCTTGTCATTGTCATCTGTAAGATGCCTCAGGAATAGTCAAGGGACACAGTCTAACCTAGAGGAAAGGTCAAAGGAGGCTTCTCAAGGGAAGAAATGCCTGAAATCCAATCAGCTGGATGGGAAGGCATTAGCTGAGACACAAACTGATAGGAATGAAAAGCAAGTGGAAGCACCATATGGAACTGTAAAAGACTGAGCAGTTTGGGGATGCTCCAGAACACAGGAGCATAGAAAGGACCAATCTCATTTATGACAGAACTAAGACACAGCTAAACCACTGGCCTCTTGATAAATAATAGATTGCAGGATTATCTTAACGAATGGTGTTGCAGGAGGATAAGAGCAGAAAGAGGAGTTGAATGCTCATGGAAATTGGCATATGCCCTCTAGGGTTGTGCAGAAACCAGGTGGTAGCACCAGAAGAAAATCAATAACCACCACATCTATTTGTGGTTCTGTTTCCACAGAAACATGTTGGTGGGTGAATGTGGAAGGCAGGTTGACAGTGCCAAAACAACCAGTCTGAGGAAAAAAAATCAAAAGGAAAGAAAAATCCAGACAAACACTCTTTTAACTATAGTAACAAGGGTTGATTTCACTAATGTGTTTTCATTTAATTAGCTGAATTTGGAGTCACTTTCAAACTCAAGTATGTTTCTTAAAACAAGGTGGCACTGAAATCCTGGAACAGAACCTGCCTCCATATTAACAGACTATTCTGAAGGCAGTAGGAAAAGGTTTGGCTGCCCTGTCCAGTCAAACCTATAAGTAAGAATAGACAATGTTGTTAAATTAATCTTAGGGAGCTATGGTAGTGAGGGCAGCTAATTAGGCTTTCATGAGAAGCAGGGAGAGATTTGAAGTGGGGGACAATTCAAAACACACTCTGTTTGAAAGTGCCATGATAGTATGTAATACTCTGTGTAAACATCTCAATTACATTTCAACATCTAAATTAAATTTAAACTCACTAACAAATAAAAGAGGAGGGAATTTTCTGTTTTGCTTTGTTACTTGCTAAATCTGAAGGGTCCTGGCAACCTCAGCAGGTACTTGATAAAATGTACCTGAAATTACCTGACGAAGAAGTACTTATAAAGATGAAATTCTCTCTAAAACTCATTGTTTAGGAAAATAAATAAATGTATCCTACCAAATGCTGGGAATGTTTGGAATTTTATGATTTAAGAAATATAAAATGATTATTAGCCCATTGACTTCAACTCATGCTGCCAGTAAGGGCATGGGCTTAGGATAATTTATTAAGGCATAATCAGAAGCCAAATCTCTAAGGAACACTTGCATTCTCTCCTCAATTAGCCATCATTTGCCAATAAATCCTCAGCAAGAGGTGGATTGTGGTGAGATGATCCCTCAACCATTTGCAGTTTTTACTGGTTTGATCTTGTGGAGGTCTTATGAAGACAACCACAGCCCTGTGAATTCATGTATCATAGCCCTCTCCAATCCAATCTTTACATCCCTTCTAAATGATCTGTGAGCCTCAGGAACGTGAGATATAATATGGATATCCCCATTTGGAGCTGAGCACTCCATGATCTTCATCTAAATTATTCTGGATTCCCAGGATAGTAGTAAACCTACATACAAGGGCAGAAAAGGGGACCAGAAAAGGTGATCAGTTTTGGCTGTGATATCTGTGAGAAACAAGAGGAAAGTTAAATAGGTATCAAAGTAGCTTGAAATGCCACAATAAAGTATATTCTTTACATAATATGTGTAAGGTGCACAAGTTTTTTTTTTGTTTGTTTTTGGTTTTCGTTTTGGTTTTTTGTTGTTTGTTTGTTTGTTTGGTCTGATCCTTCTCCTTTTATTGCCAGTTTTCTCTTACATAGACAACAGTTTCTCATCACCATCCTTTACTGAGTCCACTTTTAAAATAGCGTCTGGAATTCAGTGGTCTTTTACATAGCCACTCTTTTGTATCACTCCATCTGCCTCCTAATACAGCATTCTACTTCTACTCTCGTTCATTGAGACAGTACCCATCGCCTTTAGAAGTTATCTATTTAAACGTAAGTCATAAAATAGAAACAGCTTGTTTGAATGACTCCCCTTACTGTTGAGAACAACCAACCTTCTTATGATGACCAGATAATACTTCTATTTCTTACCTCAACAGTATTTCCTTCTTTCATTGCTTGATTCCTTTCCTTTACTTCTTTTATGGAGACAGAGTCTCTCTGTGTAGCCCAAGCTATCCTGTAACTTATGATTCTCTTGCCTTAGCTTTTCAAATGCTGGGATTACATATGTGTGTTACCACACCTGAATGCCTTTTTGTTTCCTAAACATACCAAACTGCATCCATATGTAGGAACTCTGTTTTTGGTGTGTTCTTCTGAAGCTCTTCTGCCTGGAAGGCCTGATCTCAGGTCTTTGGATGTGTGAATCTTGGTTATTATCCACGTGATACTCTACTCTCTAAAACCAACAGACTAAAAGTCTCATCCAAACATTTGTTTCACACTATTCACTTCAATGATCATTGCCTGAAGTGCTTCTGTTAGTTTTTTTCTAGAAAGAAACTATTTTCGATGCAGGAAACTTTTCATTACATCACTCCTTAGATTTTAATTAGTATTAAATAAAATATGTGTTAAATTGGAGCAAGAGAGGAGGAAGTAAGAAGCAGAAGGAGAGAATAAGTCAACTGATGGATAGGCACAAGGGCACATGCCTACAACCCAAGCACTCACAAGGTAGAAGAAAGATCTGATTTTAAGGCCAGTTTCAGTTACATATCAAGTCCAAAGATAGCCTGGGCTACAAGAGATGCTACTCAAAGCAACAAAAAAGAAGCAAAAAAACAATCCAGTTAATAACACCAAGAATCAGTCAAAATTCCATCTTAAACTAAACCGATTTAACAGGTAAAGAACATGAAATTGGTTGGGTTTCTATAAAATATTGTAAAATAGAACCAGTGCTGTAGCCCTTTGAGTAAATGTATTTTCCTCCACAAGCCTGGTAATGATGACCTAAGACTGATCCCCAGAATCCAGATGGTAGAAGGAAAGAACCACTCCTTCAAAATGGATGCTATACCATATGAATCAGATTCCAGAGAGGTTTTAATTGATTGATATGTGTAAATATTTAGCTTTGTTTCTATATGTTTGATTGCTACTATGAGTGTGTTTATGTAGAAGTCATGGCTTTTTTCTCCATGAAAATATATAAACAAATTATTAGGCATATGTTCAGTTATGTAGTTAATTCTTTAAAAATATTTTTATGTACTTTACTGGTTTGAGGGTCTGATACAGTGAAGATTTGCTATATTAAGCACATAGTCTCCATCTACTCAAAGAATTTGTTGGTATTTGATATAAAATATGTTGAAAATACTGAGCTTATTATTAACTTACTCTCCTTTTTCCTGCCTAATCGAAGAAAACATGAACTAGAAAAAAGGTCCTCTGGCCTCTACATGTATGCTATTGTAAACATACAAAATAAATTTTTACTAAAATGGAATATTTTTATATAATAAACACCTGAAATAAATTTGTAAAGTACATAGTTTTTAAAACCTTACATCAGACATACTTATTTTTAACCATTAAACTAGCTTCCCTCAATGTATGTTCCCTAAATGAACCTCTAGTAGATTGAATTCTTCAGAAGTAAAGTAATTTCATATTCAGAACATAGAATTGAACAGTAGATGTTGGGTCATTTGGCAGTCCTTATGCAGACTCAGAAGCTGATGGATTCCACAATGCAAGTGTTTCATACTGAATCTTGTTACCAACAGATTTTTAAAGGCATTTGGCTCCTCTGTTTGCAGTAGGAGCTAATGAATGAATCACTCCATACTGGGTCCCTATGTGATATTGGATACTGGTTCTATGAGTGTTGGCATCAGAGAACTTGTAATCAGTCTCCCTAATAATATCCAGAGTGCTTTCTTCATCTGCCAAGCAGCCATGCCTACTAGGCCTTTTGTCCTCTCTATAAAGCTCTCTTTATCACAGCTTCACACATGCATCTGATTTGGCCTCTGCTCAATGTAACTTCTCGTGAGTAAAATCTGTTTGATCTTGATGGAATGATGGAAGTAAAGATGGAAATTTAAAAGCAGCTCATAGGCATTACCTCTTTCCTCCTTCAACTGTACTGAGTGTCTTGGAGATAAAATATAAAGTGGCGTTATTTTCAGGATGACTCCCATAGAAACCTTCTTATAACTAAACAACTAATAAAAGATACAAAATGGATCACAAAGCCTTTGAACTATATGTATGTGGTTAACAAATGCTATGAATCAACTATAGTCAAAGAAACAGATGCTGGCAGATGCAGAAAATACCTCATCCAATATCAGCAAGCCACCTATCTATTCTCAGCAACAGGAAACTTTCCATAGAGAAAACATATAAACATTCCCACTAAACATAAGTCTGTATTTGATTAAAACTTTGTTTCACAATTCCATGTTTCCTGATATATTTTGTGGTCTATGTTTACTAGCTCATGGCAGTCTATCATGAAATGAGGCATAGGCAAAATATTAAAATGTTCCCCATTGCATACTAAGGCAAAGTCCTGAAGAATAAGGAAAGTGTAGGAATTAAATAGCATAACTTAGCATAGTGATAAATAGCTCTTCTCCAATAAGTGTGGTATAATTATACATCTTTCAGCTACAGGCAAAAGTTACAAATGAATCATGCCACTATAGAGTAGCCTATTTGGCAATTCATTCTTACATTCAAGGAGCATTTACTATATGCCAAGTTCTGTGCTAGACATTACCTCATGTTATCTCACTTATTTCTCATAATTAGTGTATGGAAAATGCACAATTACCATTTTTTGTCATATGAGGATAACTTATGATCAGAGAACTGAGCTTACTTATACTTAGTTGCACAGCTAAAATGACTTTGGGAATGACATCTGGGTGAAGCATTCCAGTAGATTTCATAGTTACAGAGCTAACCAAATCCTAAGAAGCTGGAAACTAGGGTACATGTGTGTGGAGGAAAAAGGTAAAAATACATTTGTGGTTCTGGGAGATGGTAAAGTCAGCACACCACACAGAAGGCCCTGAGTTCAATCCCCAGAACCCTATATGAAAACATTTAGGCGTAGTGGAATACATCCCTGGGGATGGCTGGCCTACTTAGAGATCTCTAAGGCAATGAGAAACCTTATTTCAAATATCAATGTGAGTGATGCCTGGGGAAATCACATCTAAAGTTGATCCTAATCTTTACCTGCACATGCACATAGATATACATAGCCATAAGCACAACACACACACACACACACACACACACACACATGCACACCAGAAATTTTTCAGAGAGATTATGGAGACACTAAGAAATTTCTTACTGCTACAAAAAAAAAACTAATAAATATTCACCCACTATGAAGTTCTGTTTCCTCAACTTACCACCCTATTTGTAACTGTAGACGATCCTCAAAGCTATCCCTACAGGACTTGGGTTGATTCTTCCCTCAGCAAGGCATCCTCTCTGTGAATCACCTCTATACAGATCAACAACCTCTCTTTCAAATACCAAGCAGTAAATATGGAGAATCAGCAAGATTCTAATTTTAACTCAGAACTACAGCTAGTAGTGTAGTGCCGTGGGCCATTCTCTTCAGGACTTCATTTCTTGACCAGAAGGTGTTAGCTCTAATGCCACAGGTGGCAATGACAATTGGATAACCTTAAGAGATGATGGAAAGGCAATATGTTTCATAGTAAAAACCTTGTATGCATGTACATGTGTGCACATTTTATAGCATCAAATATAGATCTTAAATATACACATTTTTTTGCCTTGGACATTATTTCTCTTTTTGAAATCAATATTTTTAAAAGAAATAAAGCCTCTTGTTGTCCACAAATGTCCAATTTCTGTCTTTATTCTGCTTCTTTTCTATTTGCATATGATAACGTGCCATCCTGATACATCGGTACCACCCTTATCTATTTCTCATCTCTTAATCTCCATCCTGCCACTGGGTCATATGGATGATGTCATTTTACATTTTTGTATTGACATCTCTGTCCTCCTACATATAGTAAAGAATAATTTTAAGGGGCAAAATCAAGAATCATGTTACTGTGAGATAAATGTGCCAATTACTATAATTCATTAATTAATAAGGAAGCCATAGGATGATCCTATCATTCTAAGTACCACAGAAATGATTCAGTACAAAGAAAGAAATGGTGACGTTGACTTATAACTACACATAAAGCATTTATAAGTAGATAAAACTGTATTACTACACAAGTTGAGTGATGAAAGATAATGAAGTGCTTCTTTTACAACACCCAGAGCTCAACTGGAAAAGATTAATCTGTATTGTGATCAGTCAACTACAGTTTACCTTGTATTAAACACCATATACAAAACAAAAATAATATAGAAGAAGATATCAGAAATTTAAGAAGGAGTGGCTGGATAGGGCAGAAGGTATGGAAAAAAATTAAATATAGTATACTCATGTATAAAATCCTCAAATAAAAACTATAAACAAGGAATGGAGAAATATCTCAGTGGTTAAGATCAGTTGTTGCTCTTGCAGAGGACCTTGGTTCAACTCCCAGCATTCATATGGTAGCTCACCACAACTTATAACTTATAGTTCTAGAGACTACAACACCCTCTCCTAATCTCCATGGACACCTGGCCCACAGGAGATACACATACATACATGTAGACAAAACATTCATACCCATGAAACAAAACAAATAAACCTAAAAATGAAACTGAACAAAAATATAAACAGATAAGCAAAACCAGCTCATAGACAATAAAAGACACAAACCCCATACATACAGATAAGAAGAATACACTATGACAAATATATTTCCAACTTCAAGAACTTACTTCTATTTTTGTTCTATTTCAAGTTCTTTTATAAATTTAAAATTCAGGTATACTGCTGTAGCTTCTAGTTCATTCCCCTGCATATATCCTGTGAATGAGAAGTCCTTTACATTGTATTTAAATGACCAATCTTTAAACATGTGTTTTCCACAGATCCAGAAACAAACAGACAATTACACATGGACTGTCACATTGATCACCTGCCCGCCTAACTCTTTCACTAGCACAGCTTAGCAGGAATATGTCTCTGACTCTTGCCTTATCAGAGTTCTCTCTTTCGCCCTTATTGTAGCAGTTGTAGTTTAAAAATAAGGTTGTCCCCAGTTCTTTAGCTAGTCTGGAGTATATTGGTTTGTTTGTTTTATGCCTCCACCTTGTCCTGTCTATCACAAGCATGAATTTATAACTACATCATTCAAAATTATACTATTTTCTTCAATCAAAATTACTATTCACCACCAACCTTTAGGCTAAAGGTAAGTAAATGATTTTATACAACCCACTATATTACTTGTGGCTTTCTAAAGGGAAAGGGCCAGTAGACTATAATATAATTTTAAGGAAATTTATTAGACTGCTTCACACCACCAGAAAGTCTCAAAACTGCCTGACTGGCTAAACAGCAAGGAAGAGTAGCTACTCAGTCCACAAAGTTGGAAAACTCAGCACAAGAAGGTAACAGTGCAAGGCTAAAGGTCTAGAAGATACCTGCAAGGTAACTGCTGGTCCATGACCCATTGTCAAAGGCTGAAGGAGCTATAATCTGAGGTTCTTAAAGAATGGCAATAGTTTCAAAACGCACACATCATTTCAAGGATAGTATTACGCATGTGATCATGATGTACTTCTGCCTTTTAAAGATGTTTATTCTCAACAGTAGCCTTTTCCAACTTCAGTGCGAGAGTTTTCAGCTTCTCCTGTTTGGTCCTGTATGGCTGTTGTCTCTTGGAGGTCTTGGAGGTCTGCTCTTTTCAGAAGAAATGGAGGTGAAATGGATCTTGGGGAGAGGCAAAGTGAGGGGAGCTGGGAAGAGTGGAGGAGAGAACTGTATTGTATGAGAGAAGAATCTACTTCAGTAAAAATATATTTATTCATTGATGTTCTATGAGTGTTTTTCATACACAGCATTGTGAGTGCCATGTGTGCAGTATCCATAGAAAAGGGAATTGGATCCCCTGAACTTGAAGTTATGGTACATTGTGAAAGGCTGTGTGGATGCTAAACCTTAACACTGGCTCTATGCATAAACAGCAAGTCATCCCAATTGCTGACTCACCTTTGAAAGTGAAAGCTTTGTCTGTTAATCAGCTTTGCTAGCTCAGTTCAGTTTGTTTCTTTTTCCTTTTCTTTGCTTGGTTTTATTGGCTTCTATAGTAATTTCTTCTGGAATATACTCACCATTTTTGTTTACTTACCCTCATCTTAGCAAATGTCACCTGAGATTCAGCATTCATGTGCCATGCCCCCTTCTTAAGAGTCTCTATAACAACCACAGCAGTATCTAGAGTCCTGACAGGTAGTTGCTGCTGTCTAACTCCCAAAGGCGTGTCTAAGTTGCCTTTTAGCTATGAGTGTTCAGCACATTCTCTATGCCCCCAGCATCTACAGTGCAATGCTTCGAATGTGATTAATTTTAACTTTTGTTCAAAAAAAAATATTTTTTAAAGCTGCTTTAAGGGGTAGGAGGGGAGATTGAAATTTAAATTTTCTCTCAATCTCTATAGTCCTTGATCCAGCATTTTGTTTTAAAAATCACAATAACTTGGTAAATTAAATATTTATAAATAGTCACTAGAGACATATGTTGATATGAAATGGACTTCAGGAACAAGATTCCTTGGATAAAATGACTAACTTGGATGTCATATGTAGAGGACTTAATTTAGCTTCTATTAGATCTCTTCTCTGTGCATAAATTATAATATTCATTTTTCCTGAGTCCAAAAAAAGATGATGCAGAAGTACATATTAAAGAAAAAATAGGAATAACAATCCAAAGTCTGATGCTTGAAGGGAAAAGTTCTCTAAATCTTTACACTTGGAGTTCAATCACTGATGGAACCCTCCACTGGGAGGAAGTTTCAGTATTTGGACTCTATGTTTGGTGTCTTATAACAAGAGTCCTTTACTGCCTTTCTGCTTCATGAGGTCTGAGATCTTGGGTAGTTTAGCCAAATGCCTTGGTATCAGTCAAGAAGGGCCAGCTAAGGTACATTTGCTTTCAGGCTTGCTCCAGCAATTGTTGCTAAGGTTCCTTTCTCACAAAGGTTTCAATTCCTTGGGCTCTTCTTGATTTAACTTGGGGATTTAGAAAATTATATAGACATAAATCATAACCACATCCAAGAAAATTAAGTGTTCTTAGATTTTATACATTAGGCTTATCACTTATTTGTTGTTATCCATACCCCTCTCTCTCTCTCTCTCTCTCTCTCTCTCTCTCCACACACACACACACACACACACACACAGAAAATAGAAACACACACAGTGACACATATACTCATACACACATACATACACAGACACACAGAACACACACACATGCACAGACTCACAGAGACACATACACACACGCACATACACACATGTATATGTGTATATATAGATATAGATACATATATGTAAACATATATACATATATTTTCTTATGTTTTCACAGTACTCATGTAATTCTGATATTTTTCATTTCATTGTGTGATTTTATGTTCTAATAACATAATAAAAATGCTGGACAGTTTTGAGAGGAAGTAACTTTTGGTTCACAGTCTTGGCAGTTTGAGAGAAGGTCTGTACCTGGCGATAGAATGCTTATATGAGGGTGTGTTGCCTGGTGAAAGAAAGCAGCAGTAATGGTTATGTGTCCTTCATCTCCCTCTGTTCTCTCAAATTCACCAAAGACTCATCTTTGGTCTAGAGTCTAGACTCTAGACTCTAGATTCTGATGATCTCACAGAGATTCCACCTCTAAACACCATAATGCACTGCCTACCTTCTTATCTACCACATGGGGACTGGATATCAGCAATGGATCGTATCCACACCATAATACTTGATTAAAAGTATATTAGATATTCTTCTATGAATGGTGTTTTATGTTTTAAATTTCAGGGAAACATTGAAACCCATTTTACTATTTGATCAAGGTAAAGAGCAAAGAGCCAACATCACTCTTTAAGAGTGTTGCTGCATGCTGGTGTTTTCTGTGCAGTGTCTGGCATGGCAATGATGCCAGTAAATTGAAAATTACCTGTAAAGTAGTAGAGTCTTTGGATGACTATGTAGAGGATTGCTTTGCTGATCATGAATTTCTGTACTTCTATCCCATAAAAAATAAACATGATGCATGATACTCTATAATTTTGTTTGTAATGCAGTTAGCATACTGTAGCTAATATATATTTGCTAAAATAATATAAATATATAAGTAACAAATAAAAGCACACAATTTTATAAACATTATATATGTAATATTTGATAAAATTCTATTCTCATTCCTGGAATCGACTACTCTGGTTTGTTTGGTTTTGGTGCCTAGGACTGTGATATGAGGTACAAACATTCTACCAGTGAGCCCCATCTACAACCCTTGTATCAACAGTTCTCAATGCCTAAAAGCATCTTTAATTTCTTGAAGTTGGAGTTTCCATACCTATATGTTTAAATCTTCTATAGAGTTTCCCAGTTTTGCATATAATGTCTTGACCCAGGTTCTGCCACCAAATCTCATGGCTCTACTAATACAAAAGCCAGAAGAATAAATACTTTGTTTAAATAACAACTTTGATCTCTTGCTACGTAAGCAGCATATTTTACTTCATATGTATATGTATACATATATGTAAATGTATATATGCAGATATCAATATGTATATATGGAATAAATTTATTAGATTGCTAGTACTTGCAAGAATACAGACTTGTCAAGATTCTGCCTACAGATATGAAACACTACCATCCAGTGTGTGACCCTTTAACAAGAAATGACTTCAGATAATTAATGGACATGTGCTGTCCTGATAAAGTCAGTTACCCAACAATCCCAGTAAAAGAATCAAATGTCATCTCTCTCTGGGAAAATCTCAAAGCACTATCAACACCCTTGACAGATAATTAGTCCATCCATCACCCAGACTTAGCATATTGTTGCAAAGGGTTTTGTGAACGAACATTGCTTCAGAATAGCAGACAAACTTCTTGTTACAAATGTGGATTGATAGTATGGTTATTATTTTGTATGGATAATAATGTGGGTTTACAAAATCCCAATCCATGGAAAGAATTCATATTTTAAAGTTCCAAATTTACATGAATACTGAACAAATTCCATCCTGTTTTACAAAGAGAACACTACTGGAGGTTTTTGAAAGCAAATAACATTTGATATGTTTTTTAAAAGTAGAGATGATGTTTATCATGGAAATGGTTATTATTATGACCAGCCTATTTGTTATAAACTCTGTTATTACTTCTACTGAATCCAGTATTTGCCCTTATAATATATACTTACTCCAGACTTGATGTGAATACTGCACTAGGCCCATACTTTCAAAATCAAGTTACAAAATTCCAACTCTTTTTTTTTTATTGGAAATTTTTTATTGGAAATTTTTTTTACATTTCAGATGTTCTCTCCTCACCCCATTTCCCCCCCTCTCTCCCAGGAACTCACTATCCCTTCCCCCCTCCTCCTGCCTCCATGTTGGTTACCCCCACCCACCCTCCCCCTTACCTACCTCCCCACCCTCGAGTATTCCCCCCCACAGTCCAGCCTTCATGGACCAAGGATCTCTTCTCCCCTTATATATAGCTCCCTTCCATATATAGCTGGAGCCATGTAGCTTAAGTAAAACAGCTGGAGGAGACAGCTAAAACTTGTTAATACACCTGAGGAAGTTTGGAAAATTTTAAAATCCAAGCTTGGCTGGGTCTGAAGGGCTCCATGTCTCTATTTTGTAGAATGATTTTTCCCAAATAGTGATAACAGTAATAATAGCTGTCAATTTTAGGCTTATAGTACTTAGAACTAGAGACGCTGCTTGAGATGTTTGGCCTTGTGTTTCCTAATCAGTTACATATATTGTGACAATTCTTTACCAAATAACTGTCCTGTATAGACAGAGGTTTGGATTGGGCGGCTATTACTAGCAATGTGTACCAGACCTTCAGCATCAAGACAAAGGATTTTATGCTCAGAATGGAGAAAGTGATGGTTCAGTTCAAATGCACCAGTTCTATTTCACCTACCATAAGCTACAATTACTTCTGCTTTAACTAGTACGACAATGAGGACATATTAATACCAATAAGGAGAAAGCATCATTATTTCTACTTATATTAAGCTGTCATTTCTGAAACATATGTCTCCATAATTTTCCTTGTATACCATGTCAAGAGCTATTCATGGTGAACATTGTTGTTGGCAGATCCCACTAATGTCAATAGACACATGTCTACTTCAGTCATGAGAATTTTTCAGTTAGCTTATAAGATTTTCTTTGACTAATCTCTTGCAATTTTTGATGGGTAAAAACAGGAATCTTCTTCATTCTTTCATAGAGGGCCTTTTAGAGAATGTATAAACAAAACGAAGGTTCCTGCTTCATCAATAGAATCTTCTAATCCATAAGGTAATATTCTTTATCAGCAATAATGCAGCTCAAATAAACTACCAAAGAAAAGAAGGATAAAGGAAGGAAGGAAGAGAAGGGGAGAAGAAAGGAAGAAGGGAGAAGAGGAAAAGAAAGGGAAGAAAAGGAGAAGAAAACATGTCAAGAGCAAGGTCTTTGTCCATTTCTAAGCAAACAGTGTAAGAGGAGGAAGATATAGAGCACCAATGCTAACATTAATCATAGCATTAATTTTCAATAAATTAATACCGACTTTGTTTCCAAGCTTCCTGCTTGGTGAATGCCTTACCATTCCCTCAAGAGCTGTGAAAATGCCAGGATCAAAATATCACTAAAGTTTGGAAAACTCTCATCTCCTGGTTGCTCATCCACACTGGTGTCTACTAGAAAAACAGTATGCCAGCCCGCATCACAATTTAAAGGGGTGGAAGATTGCTCTTTGCTTCCTCTGAGGCTAGATTAATGACTCTGAGGCAGAATGGAAGACCTGGAAGATATTAACCATAGCCCTCTGGGGCGGGGGTTGGGGGGGAGGGGCAAAACTAACTCCTGAAAGAAAAATGTTTCCTGCTTGTTTCTAAACTCTCCAAACATTGAACAATACAGTGATCTTTCGCACATTTAAGACTCTAGATAAATGATAGGAGGGGGAGAAGGAGGGAGGGAGGGAGGAGAGGGAGGAGGGAGGAGGGAGAGGAGGGAAGAGAAGGAGGAACAGAAGAGCAGGAGATCTGATGGAATAAATCCAAACTTCTGCTTTCCACAGAAGACATTACAAACTTTCGAAAGGCAAGAGACTGTGAAACAAGTCCACAACTTTGGACTGAGAAGAAAGCATCATGGTTTGTTTACTTCCACACTAGCGGATCATTGACACCTTTCATGAAAGGAAGCGAAGAGGAGGAAGTTGGAGGAAGAGTAAGAAAAATTTAAGATATTTGGGTGGATTGATAACGTCTTCCACTCATTATGATTATTTTTATTCAATTTTATTCAATTTTATCAATTTTCCATTTTTTCTTTAATTTTTGAGATTAATATAATTCCATCCCTCCTCCCTTTCTTTACCTCCCTCCAAATCCTCTCACATACACTTTCTTGCTCTCTTTCAAATGTATGACCTTACATGATATGAATATATACATACATTCCAAAATGTAAACCTGATCAGTCTAAATAACCCACATTTTAAACATATTAATTTAACTAACCTAACATATTGCATCATTCATTGTCAAACATTAGAGATTAGACATAATGCTAAAATCCTAAATTGATGATATAGCTTCTCAGGTTGTGTTATTTCATAGATTTGAATACTCCTTTAGGTATTGTCTTGAATTTCTCAGTAAAATACTTGGATTTAAGTCTCTAGTCATCTCTTTATTTAAAAAAATGTTTTTAGAAATGTAAACTTCCACGAATCAACATGACATGCCTCAAGATTAAAACTGAAGACTCTGGAGACTTAGCAAAATAGAAGCATAAAAATATAAAGTTTCCAAGCCCCTGTATAACCCTTAGGTAACAAAGTAAGATTCAGAGACCTTTATAAAGCTGCAGCTACTGTTGAGGAGCTGCCTACATCCTCCATGAAGTCTCAGGTGCCTGCACTAAGCCAGTTTAGACTATTAAACTGCTTCCATATTAGAAGTTTTGCTCTATATGTTTAATGCCTAGGGTAAGTTCCCAGAAAATATATAGGCACTTAAAAATCCCAATACTATGGCAGGGAAAATGTATTTTTAGGAGCTGCTTGGCATCAAACCTAACACCATAGAAACGTTTCTGTTCTCTATCATAATCAAGTGGTAACTCGAGTCACTGGAGCCAAGAATCCCTACCATGTTTTGAGCTAGCTTAACCCATCCCATCTCTGTTCCTTCACCATCTCTGTGATAACCTTAAACACCAACAGCCACAAAAACATGGGTGTTGCAAAAACTGGCAGATCGTTACCTAAAAGAGATAAAAATCTTGCCAAATGATGCTAGTTGGCTATGCTACATATTTTCTGAACAACTCTATTATCAGATTTATGTCCACTTAACCTAATGCAAGGCTTAATATGCAAACAACCAGATCCCTATTGAATTTCTACAACGTTCCTACCATAACTTTACCATATTCCTACCATATCCAAACCTTATTCCTACTGTGTTCCTTATACATTTGCCAGAAACAATCAGGACAATTGTTTAATATTGTGTCTTCTTGAAGAAGTAAGGAGACTCAGGGCTATCGTGAGGTTGTAAAGGATACTTAAAAGCAACAAGTCGAGAATGAGTTGGCTATAGAAGTTTGAAAAGACACCACCATATTCCTTGAAATACATAATATCACACACACCATGTGCAGAATTGTGTTCATGTCCATGAAAAAGGTAAGAACACTGTTTGTGCAAGCTTTCACCTATAGTTGAATTAAAGGATATGTCCAAACAAGAAGTGAAAACTAAGACAGAAACTCTAGGCAATTTTCAGAGCCCAAATTTGTATTAGGTGCTTGGGGAATCCTTGCCTAATAAGATAACTGGGAAAAAGCTACAATGGCCAGACAATGCACACCATGACAGAATCTTCATGCCATGGATAATGTATACTTTATAATTACTCCAGGAAATCACTAAACAAATGAATGTTTAAAACAACAACAACAACCCAGGGAAATAGAGAGAGAAGTCCTTTCTATGTCAATATATATTTTCAGTTTTGTTAAAAAAAAATAAACATTCAATGAAAGAGTAAAGTATGAGCTAAGCATAGAATGAAAATGTAGTCCGTGGTTAGGTTCCTGGCAGAGACAATGGTTGAAGCTACTAGACAAAGACTTGTTACAATAAATATCTCCAAAGACCTAAAGAAAACCATGCCTAAAATGTTCAAAAAAATAATATAAATGATGTCATGCAAGAGAAAATCAATTTTAAAATAATCAGTTGAAAACTATGGAGTGGAAAAGAATCAGATCTAAAGTGATTATGGGGATCAGCCGCAGATGTGAGCTCAGAGAAGAATCAGTGAATATTTGGGTCAGTTGACATTTTCAAGTCTAGGGGACAGAAAAGGAAAAGAATAGAAAAAATTAATAAGACCTCAGTATCTTTTGGACATTATTGAACATTCCACCATAATCATAATGGAATTTAGAGAAAAAGATGGCTAAAAATAGAACAGGAAAAAAATTTTTAAAGAAATAGTGGCAAGATTTCCCCAGATTTGCCCAAAACCATTCATCTAAATTCAATGAGATGCTAGTTGGCACCAGACACAGAAACTAGGTGCTTGTATCAATTGATCCATAGCATGCACAACAGGTAATGGTTTGAGTCCATCAATCTTAAGGTGCATGCTAACATTTGCTGTTGCAGACTATCAACCCTTCTTGCTGAGGGAAACAGAGCAGACCACGTAATGAGGTTAGCTTTGAACCTCATGAACCTTTCTACTGGCCTTCCAACTACAAGCTTTTTTAACCCTGAAGAAGGACAGAGCAAATAAGGAGACCTTTTTTAATCAAGAAAATTTAAAAATTTAAAATCCCTTGGCTTCTCTTCACAGTGAGAGAAGTATCCTTCTTTGTCCCTTGCTTTCTGTGATGGAGTCTATCGTGCCGAGTTCAAGTGCTCAGATGTAACTTCCTCGGCCTCCAGAATTGGATGAGAAAAGTTTAATTTTGCCTGTTACAACTTAAAAATCTTTTCAGTCCAATTCATATCTATTAGAAAGTCAAATATAATATTTTCTCTGTCTCCCTCGGTCTCGAGGGATTGTATAAATTCTTGGGAGAATTACTTATCAAAATGCAGAAGAAGGTTCTGCTAACCACAAATTCCTTAAACATTGATCTTTCCTAAGTATCTGCTACAGGGTCTCTTGATCCACAAGAGACATGTGACAGTCCTCTTATTCTTAAAACCTCTTGGTTTTATTCTTCACTCTGGCAACATTTCATGTTGTACATTCCTTTGCTTAAAAGCTTGATTCATCCTTAATTCAAACTATGAGAGTTCTTGTCCAACTCCTGACTCTCCCTTCTCTGGATCCTGAAAAGCAATACTTTTTAGTCTATTCTTTGGAGGCTACTTGAGTCTGGCCATTGGTGCTCATAAAAATTTTGTTATAATAAGATTCACGGCCAGTTTTTCTTAATTATGAGCCTAAGTACAATTTCTGCCCGGTTTTAAATTTCAGATGGAGGAGACTTGGTTTCCTTGAAAACATTATGAAGTTCAGTGACCCCGTGATGCTCTGTCCCTCTAAGTAAATGTGAGTCTATCTAATGACCAGACTCTTTTCATCTCAGTATTTTACAAGCAGGTATTTATTTACTTTATAAACACAATTTCCCTGCCCATTTGGATGCCTTCTCTGTCCACCATCACACGTTGTTAATGTTGGCCCTTTGTAGTAATAATGATGAAAATATCTAATCCTAGCTAAACCTCTAAGTGTTGTTGCTTTCTGCAAAGCAACAAAAATAGACACATGCCTGGTGGGAGAGGGAGGCTGACCTGAGAAGCATGAAGATACCTTTGAGCATCACATGCAGCAGAGAGCACATAGGACAGAACATCCAAAGGAAATGTGTGTGGCTTTATTTTTCCTAAAGGGTAAGGCCATTTTATAATCATTCCTCATTATTTTATAGAAGATATTACATGATTCTTATGAAAAGATTTCTTTTCCACATTATAACTGACTTTCTTCTGCTCTGATACTGTAGTTATTAACATACTGATATGGGAAAACATTCTGATTTAGAACTGAGCTTTCTATACAGTTTGAATCATCCCACAGTAACTTGCACCTCTGTGGGCGCTAGAAAAAAAAAAGAAAAACGGCTCTGTTGACTAATGCTCCTCCTGAAAAAATAAATAGACTACATAGTAATTATCTTCTCTCTTTTAAAAATGGAACAACCCTTACCCTTTTAGATCCAAGCACCTACAGAGTTCAAAAGCTCTCCATGAAACTTGGAAATATATTATAATCCTAACCAGAAATAAAATGAAATAGTGTTTTCACTTTATAGGCATTCATATGGGAAAAGAAGAGATATTTCTGTCACAAAAATATGATAAAAACTTGAATTTCTTGAAAGTTTAACATATACCCTTCAGTATTCTACAATTTCCTATACAAAGCCCACTTGGCTCAGATCACTATCTGTTTAGATATCTAGATATCTATTAGATTTACAATATTATTGACTACCTTTTGACAGATTTATGATCAGGTAAGCAGCTGGGTCAAGGTCACTGAGAGTGTAGGTGGTAGAGTTGAGAACCTTACCCCATGTTTGCACTACAGGCCACCAGCGAAACTTCAGTATTAAACTAGAGTCCAATTCCCTTGTTAACTGCAGTAAGCTACTTAGTGACTTCGAAAATGGAAAATTAACATTCATATAAGTTCTCTATGATGAGAAATGAAGAGGTACTTCTGGACAAACCCACCATTACTACAAAATATCTCTCCATTGGTGATAGTGGGTCTGAAAAAAAAAAAAAAAACCAATACAAACATCTAGTAATCCCTGGTTAAAAACTGGAAATTGAGATCCAAAAACAATAAGTCAAACTGCATAGCTAAGCTATTGTTACTTCCTACGGATTAGTATATAAAAGCAACTGAAGATTCATTTTATTGAAAGTCTATTTGTCCATTTTGTGGCCACAATATTATTCATCACTTGTCAAGCAAATTGGATAGACTATAAAGGCATAGGAGGAGGACCTGTATCAGCTCTGTGATTGTTTAGTTCAGTGAGTACCTTTGAAAACACGTCACATTTAAAGAACAGAAACCTATAAATTTATGTTCCTGCTTGAGGAAATAGAAGGCAATGACCTCTCCAGCTGAAACTCACTCAGCTGCACAGTTATAGGATTGTGATACACGTCAACCCACTTCTCTTTCATCTCTGCGTCTAAAATGTCTTAGTGCTTGGCTATTTATGGAATTTTCCCTATCAGACCATTTTCCTCCATTCTTACAATAAATCCCAAGGAAACATGCTGTGTGTTTCCAAAATCAGAATGTCTTAAGGCAGGCAAGGTACAGATAGCTTAAGGTGTTTTTCACACAAGCCTGAGTTCTATCTCTATACACCATAATGGAAGGAAAAAATTGACTCTTGAAGGTGTGCATGCCTGTGCACACAGAGAGAGGGGAAGGATTCCTTAAATATTCAAAACATGACGGACTATGTCTCCCAACCTGGCCTAGAACTCAAGATCTCTCTATTTTCTCTTCCCAAGCATTCGGATTAGAGGCATGCTGCAATACACCTGGATCCTCACAGCATTTTAAGCATAGGCAAGGTACTTTATTTCTCTGTAATTTTTCTTCTCTGATTAAAAAAAAAAAGTTTATAAGAACTCAGTATCTACTTAAAAATTCACAGTGTTCTTTGCCCTATAACAAGCTCTTTCTCAGGGATGCTCTTATAATTGCTGTGACCAAATGATGTTGAAGAACAGGAGTCTTCCCACTGGGGAAGTAGTGCTAGCACAAGGAATACTCTTGCAACAAGCTACTCTGCTTGCCCCAGAATTACATGTCATGACTTCCATTTCCCCTGCACCTGAGTGAATTTACTGAATGACTTCTAATAGGCCCCCTGGTAGATTCTGAGATTAGATTGCATATGTACTGCTTTTTTGCAGGTTATGTGATATTATCAGGAAGCTTCATGGATAAGTCTATGGAGACGAAAGGGGGAGGCCTGAAGCCAATACTTAGCAAGAAAATGAGGACCCCCCAATGCAATAGCTCTCATAAATAAATACCCACATGAACCCACGGGAAAGCAAACCAAGGGTTTGGCTTCAGTCTCCTGGAGGAAGGTTAAGCCAACAACATTCAGCCCAGCCATGCTGATTTCTGACCCACAGAAAGTTTGAGATGATAAATACGCATTGCTTTGAACCACTAAATTGGCCCTTAATTTATCACACAGCAATGGATAAGCAATACATGTGCCAAGTGCTGTGCAGATATTGTCTCATTTTACATTTACTCTGTAATGCAGGCATCATTGAATCGACTTAAAGAAAAAGCTCAGATAAGTGAATTTTACCTGATTTCAAAACCTATGCTTCTTCTTAAACACAATTCTATTTTTTCTCATTGACTTATTTTTATATTACTTTTGATTCCTGGGTTTGACTGTTGGCAATTAAAATAAGGATTGCTGAAATCATTCAGTAATAGAGCTCAATCGGTTTTTGAACTACGCTATTGGTCTTCAAGCAGATCTTAGGAAGCTGAATAGATCTGTTAGCAAGATGCTGGGTTTGCCAACATGGATGCTGTAGGAAATAGGATCTAAGGTTTTTATAAACATCAAATTACAGCTCCGGAGTCTGAGTTCTTTGTTCTAACCTCCTCATTATTTCTGTCATTTATTTTTGGAACACTGTCTTTAGAATAAAAAAAAATAATCCCTCATGGTACTTAATTCATGGCTTTAAAGAGTAATCAGCCATCACCCACTCACTCTCATCCTCAAATGAAATTCCAGTCTACAAAATGATGGTCATGTGACTCTTGCACCTTGACCCTGGACCCAGAAACTTTTCTGTTTTATCCTTGGAAATTGTTGAAGTCCTGAGACAGTTAATGATCCATACCAAACCATTAGGAAAAGCCACGGAGCCCATTTAAACTTGCAGTCAATGCTGAAGGCAGACATGAGAGAAGAGATTTATAACTACACCAGATATAGCTCAGACCTCAAAAACCAATTTCTTGACAAAGTCTCTTCTTTCTACCATTTTGAAATAATTAGTGACTTTCACTCAATGGCATATTAAATTTTTATCTCTGGTTACTGTAGCAAATTGAGAACAAAATGAAAATCATTAATCCCAGCTATGAAGATGTCAGTTATCTTGGGTTTAGACACATCCCATTGGACTGTGTTATTAAAATGACTAAGTATGTTTAAAAGGTTCAGACATTTATCTATCATTCATGAAAGAATCAGTCTATCCATAGTAAAACCATCACTAATTTTAATGTAAGCATCTTTGGTAATAAAGACATCTTGGGTCACACTAATGTCCTAAAAGAGACACACAAAAAAGGCAAAATATTGGATAAATAGAACTTGAGATGAGAGGTATTTTTCTTCAGTTACATTGACAAATATGCAAATTTAAGTTTCATTGAGAAATTTCCACATATTTGTGTACACACACACACAAACACACACATTTGGGTTTATACTTGTCAACACTGTGTCTTTCTCCTGTCCCTAATACCTAGTAGACTTCCTAAGTAGTTTTTCTACTTTGTGAAATGTATTGTCTGTTACCCTCTCTTGAATCCCTCTTTTCCTCTTTAGACCTCTTCTTCCTTTCTTAATGTCTTATTGCCAGCTTTATATCTTATAAATACATATAGATAGAGGAAGAAGTGGGGATACAGAGTCAAAGACAGAGACAGAGACAGAGGCAGAGGGATTAGTCCAGTAAAGATTCTGCATGAGTGAAAACAGGTGATATTTAATTTTCTGACTCTGGATTATTCTGATTAATATAATAATCTCAAATCCCATCAATTTTCCTGTAAATATTTCAATTTTGTTCCTTATGGGCTCAGATATCCAATTATGTCTACCTATGTAGTACATTTTATTTACACAATCTCTGATTAGCTCATATTAATAAAAGCAGAATCCTTATCTTGGTTATTGTGAATAATACAGCACTAAAAGGGTGTGCCCATATATCTGAGGTATGCTGGCTTAGAATCCTTCAGACATATAACCAGAAGGATTATAGCTGTGTCATGCATTAATGATATTTTTATTTTTTCAGAAACCTCCCCATGACTTTTTACAGTAGAAATCATTCACCAGAAACACAGAACGTATCTCTTTCCTGACATCCTCATAAGCTTTCATTTCCCTTTTTAAAATTTACTTGTGTGTACACATGCACACACATGCTTTCTTATCTGTGTATGTAATGCCCAAGGAGATCAGCAAAAGGTAGAAGATCTCTTAGAACTGTCTAGAGTTAGAAAAATTGTACATGAATGTATGTGGATCCTGGTATTCAAACCCTAGTCCTATGCAAGAACACCAAGTGTTTCTATGCCCTGAGTCACCTTGCTGGCCTCTTTGTTCTTTTTCTTTATGACAGCCATTGCCTTTAGAATAAGATTGAGTCTCAAAATACCTTTTTGCATTTCCCCAATGGCTATAGGTTTCACACCCTTTTCCAAGTATTTATTGGTTCTTCATTGGAGAACTATGTGTTCATTCAATTCACTATCCCATGTATTTATTGAGGGACATGGGATTTGTGGCACTCAATTCAGGATAAGTTTTGTCCATTCTAGGCAGCAATTCCCTGTAGGATATATATTAGAATTTTCTCTCATTCTGTAGGCTGTCTCTACTCTGTTGATAATTCCTTTTATGTACAAATGATTTTTTAATTTAGCGCCATTTTATTTGTCAGTTCTCAAAGTTATTTCTTCTATGGTTGGAATGTTTTTCAGAAAGATCTTGTCTATACTTGTATATTCAAATATTTTTCTATGTTTTTCTATAGCAGGTCGTATGTTAAAGTATTTGACCTATTTTAAATTTGTTATTGTGCAGAGTGAGAGATATGTATCCAGGTTTTATTGTACACAGGAAAATCCAGTTCTCCCATCATAATTTGCTGGGGAGACTGTCCTTTTCCAAGGTAATTTTTCAAAAATTATGTGGCAATAAATATGTGGGTTTATGTCTTCATTCTCTATTCTATTGTACTGACTTATGTGTCTGTTCTTGTAAGACAGTTTGTTGTTGATATTTTAATGAGCCTATAAAGTAAAGAATTTCTATTATATCTTCACAAATAAATATCAAATACTTTGCTCATATTTTCCACCTCATTACATGATCTTGTTTCCATGCTCCTGCTGTCTCCTCCCCAAAAGTTCTTTTTCTACTTTTATGTCACAAGTCTCATACTATAAACAAGTAGCACCTTTTGTGCTCCAATTTTTACATTTCTGACAATTATTCTTTTGAAATCATCCTAGACAATGACTCTGAAGTTCTGTCTACTGTCACTAAGCTTAATGAAGTTATGATGTGCCTTACAGAGTTTTAAGTAAACATTGTTAAGACATGATGTACAGAACCATCCTCTATGTGTTTGATTAATTAATCCACATAGTACATCTTAAAATGCCATGTAATGAAAATGCATATAAACAAGATTGTGTAATGATAGGCTGATGAAGTTGTTGTAATTTAGCCAGTATTGCAAGAATCCAGTGTTATCATTTCTTCTGAGAGCCTGGGGAACGTTCTTTGAAAAAGCATTCTTTATAAGGAAATTTTTAGTAAATTTACAATAGCCTTTTATTATCAGAAACTATTACAGATGTTTATGGAAATGCTTGATGTGGTCATCATGACATAAAGTATACTCAAATATTTAGGGTTCTGACATTTTCTTTATTAGTAGTACACTACTGTCTGTAGTTTCAAAATTTCATCTTCATTTGCTAACTTATTTCCACTTGAATTGCATCTGGGCAGTCCAAGGTTTCATTTTATGTTATAACTATCTTTGAAAATGTCATTTTGCAGGGTCTTTAGTTTCAAATCATTCAATATAACAGCCCTACAGAGTGTACATTCAGCTTGCTCAGCACGCCATCTCTGGGGATGTCACAATTGTTTTGACAGAAGTGTGTCTTACCATTTTAATAGACTGGAAAAGATGTCCAGAAAGGAGAGTACAGCTATGGAAGCAATAGAACAACAAGGAATTCATTTGTATTTCCAACAAAAAGAGAGAGAGAGACTGAAACCCTGAAACCTGAACCATTTCTGGACAATTTATGAAAAGAAAGACTAGAAAGGGGGATCTGATAGTTCACTCCTGTGTTAAAATCAGTTTGGCAGAGCTGTGGCATTTAAGTTCTGTAAATCTGAAACTACTTCAAACATATATATGGGAGGGCTTTAGGACAGTTGAGGCTATATGTTAAATAGTAGAGAAACATCCTACTTAATGTGAAGCAATCTGCTAAGATGGAAGGATGTGCTGGAAGTTAGTTGATATTTCATTCTATCTGTCAGAAGTAACTTGCACTTCTCCCTCAAAAGACGGCAGTGAGACAATATCTTTCATTTTGGCAGAAATAGGAAAAATGAGAGAGTATGTAAAAGATCAGTTCTTACCCATATTTGGTTTTAAAATCCAGGCACATAAAAAAAAAACACGGAATTGGATTATACACGTGCAGCAATTTTGAAGTTAGGAAAGGTAATGAATTAGTTTTAGTAGGAAAAATATCTGTAAAAAATTTCCTGGAGAGTGGGAAAGTATGAATAGGGGGCAAGAAATGGGCAGTGATGTTCAGGTTGATCTACAACCAGAGAGAGAGCAATTCTCAGGAGGATGCCATCTGCAAGGAATGCAGTACCTGGGTCACAGAAGAGGTCTCCATGCTGCTTAGATATGCATCCTAGTCTGTTTTGTGATAATACTGAAAGGGCTGAAGCTAAGCAACTTTGTAAATGAAGAAGTTTACTTCACAGTCCTGGGAATCAAACATAAAAAGATGGTGATGGTCTTTCATTACTCAGTTATTAATTTAGAAAGTTAGTTAGTTAGTTTAGTTAGTTATTTAGTTTGTTGGTTAGTTAGTTGGAGTAAAGTCCTGAGGTGATGAGGGACATCACATGACATGAAACGGAGTGTACACATATATATCTCTTCCAGTCTTTTTTTTTTTTTCTTAAAGAGTCACCAGTTTTCAATCATGGCAACTCTCCCTCGGTTAACATATATGATCCAAATGTTCTGTTTTCATATTACAGTCAAAGTTTGTGGTCTCATAATAACTAACAATAGAAATTAGGTTTTAATTCCTGGACCCAGTGGTACATACTAAAGCCATATGTAAATCATCACTATATGTAACATATCAGCTACCAATTCTTATGTGGCCCTGGCCTCCTCATCAAAATGTACATTTTAAGTTTTTAAATTGTAAGGACAGGTTCAAAGTCATTTACCTGATTTTCAAAAGGAAAATAAAACTGTGCTTCTCACACTAAATAGACATAGATCACACAGTATGTTAAACATCTAATCACTCCCACCCATTAGCCTAACCATACAGCTATTATTAATCACAATTTATAGATGAAGAGAGTGAGGCACAGAAGGTCAAACATCATGACTAATGTCATGGTACAGGAATGTAGCAGAGCTGGGACTTAAAAGTAGGCAGGGGAACAGATACTCTGTGCTTAGCCACACACCACTGCACTGGCCATCCTACCCTGTAAATAGTGGGCCACAAAACCCCTCTAAATTGTTATCTTCCGGGATGGGGAGATAGATTCACTGGTAAGAGCTCTTGCTGTGCAAGTATGAGGACCGGGGTTCAGATCCCAAGCACCAACATAAAATTCTGTGCATGACCATGCATGCCAGTAACCCTAGAACTGAGGAGAAAAAGATAGAGTCCTAAGAACTCACAGGACTTTTTGCTTAGCCAAAGTAGTGAGCATCCAGTTGAGTGACTGACCCTATCTCAAGGCAATGAAGCAAAGACAGAAGAGACACCTGACCTCATCTGTTAGTTTACATATGCATATGCATATGTTTATGTGTAGTCTATATACAAAGGAATCTGCTACAAATAAAGACTGTACAGATGTTTGAGCTGCACCTAGTCCCTTGAGAGCTGGCATGATTCTTTTTTTTTCTTTTCTTTTCTTTTTTTTTTTGCATTTCCCATGGTCCTGACATAGACTTTGAAAAAATAATAACACGGCACTTTCATGAATATGCAAAAATAAATTTTGATTGTAAAATAGTTCTGAGTGCATCCATGTTGAGACAAAGACATGCACAGAGCCTATAAAATACAGTTGGTGGGATGGGGTTGATCGGATTAAGTGCAATAAATACTGGATTAGAAGCCTCGGCTATGTTAGTCACATATTAAGTACATTTCCACTAGCTCTTTATTATCTGTTTTCTTCTTAACATCAGGGAATGTAATAAAAATGGTAATTAGATGGATTTTTTAAATGCAGCTAATAAACTGCCTCTGGGTTTAATTTGCAAGTTATTTCAGATCTATTTTGAGCAAGTGCCATATGACACTTGATGAACAATCTATGGCTACTGTGGCTGACTGTGTTGCTCATACCTGGACCCTCCTGACCTGAGGAGCAGGTGCCTGCTGCTATATATATGGCCAGCTGCAAGCCTTCTAGCTCAGCCTTCACCCAAATTACTCTTCACCTGCAAGCTACACCTGTTATCTCACAGGCATCCTGCAGCTCATGACTAGACAATGCAGACACAGAATATTTGACTCTCCTTTACAAGTTTTTGGACCAGGGATTAGAAGAGAGCCAATTGGTAAAGTCCTTGTCTTGAAATATGAGGACCCGAACTCTATCCCCAGAGGTTTCATTTAAAAAGCCAGGAATAGTGACATATGTTTCTAATCCCTCTGCTGAGGAGACAGAGACCAGAAAATCTCTGGCTCTCATTGACCAACTGATTCTTCTAGTAGAATTGGTGAGCTCCAGGCCAATGAGAGGCTGTGTCACGAAGGAGGTAAGGAGGTACATTAGTTGTAAAGATGACATCCAACAGTGTACTCTGGCCATAAAATGGATATACAGAGAGAGAGAAAGAGAGAGAGAGAGAGAGAGAGAGAGAGAGAGAGAGAGAGAGAGAGAGAGAGAGAAGGAGTGGGGAGTGAGAGGGGAGAAGAGAGAAAGAAGAGAGAGTATAATTTGAACCATTATATTTCCAAGTTCAATTTGCATACCAGCTGTGACCTTCACTGAAACTGTCTCAAAGCCCAGCTTTCCCCCTGCCCTAATCCTGCAGTCAGCTCCTTCCTTCCTCAAGTGTTGTCCCTAACAGCCCTCCAAATACAGCTCCTGCTTCTTGTGGAAGATAAGCTTGGAAGCTGAGTGGATGCTGCATGCTGACCTGATATACTTGTATTTCTCTGTGAGCATGCTCAGTATACTTTCTCCTAGGCAGAAGACTTACACAGTTTAACCTAATGGAAACAGACAAATCATACCTAATGACTCAAGAAGCTTATCTTTGTTGTGTTTTGTGACATTACAAAGAAAATATCCCTTTCTAAATAATCCTTAGATCATCTCACAATAGCATCCACTGCAGGAGCTAACACTGAGTGCTCCAGGATATCAAGTACTGGGCCAAAAGCGCTGCATTTATTCTTTCATTTAAGCTTCTTAATGCCTGCATGAGGTTAGTGCTATTATCATTTCATTTCAGATGATGTCTTAGAGTAGTAGTCAGGTGACTTTTTGAAGGTCACATGGTGACATAGCTTTTGTTGTCTACAGTCTCTTAACATTGTATATGACAAAGAACTCTACAAAACTTAATAATGCACTTAAGTGATTTCTTTTATATTTACCATAAAGGAGAACCTGAATTCATTTGAAATATAAAAAAATTGAGATATTTGAATTTGGCCTACAAACGGCTTTTGGAACCATACACACTTTCAAACCCTCTGGATTTATCATGGGGTCATCCCCTTACTCGTCAAAATTTAGGATTCATTGACTTAAATAATCTACCCCCTCTCTCATGTAATTAACCTTAATGTCTAAGGTTATAGACTTTCTCTCTATACCTTAAAAAAAATGTACAAAGTGAAAGGGGATCAAGAAAATACAAAACAGTTTCAAACTGGCAAATAGTTTAACTTTAGAAAGCAGAAACCCAAAAAGAAAGCATTATGTGTTAGTGTAGTTCGGTATATTCTAATGATGGTTACTATTGTGGAGTGACATCTTGGGGAGAGAAGGCAAGTGCTTCCAATCTTGAGTTTTCAGAAGGTTTTCAGAAATATATCTACTTGGAAAAGTAAATCAAACACAAAAAAATGCATAAAGTTTTGCTCAGGAAAAATGTTTAGAGTAAAAATCATGGCTGCATATGATCTAGAACAACAACAAAAAAAAAAAATGCCACCAAGGTATAATGGCCCCTTGCTACATTTTTAATTGAGTGAATACACTTAAGGATTTTAAACACGCTTCAATGTAAAGGGCAGATGAACTGATTATTTTCTATATTTCTTTTTATACTCTAAGATTAAAAAAAAATGAGATGTGGGAGGAAGAACAGGAAGGAAAAATGCCTTTGGTGCATTTGTTCTGCTAGGTGAAAGCATAGGGGATATGAAAGTAGAAAGAAAATGACTTTTTATGTGAGTAATAGTCAAAGGCAAGTGAAGTCATATCAGAGCCAATACGTGATCACAGAGGAGCACAAAGAGACTATGGCTGTTAATGGTTATTGGAGGAAAGAGTGTCTGTCATTTTCTTCAGTGCTGTAGCCACTGAGAAGCTGCCCTTGCTCCAGCAAATGATCCCAGGCAAGGAACTCAATCTTAGTGGTGCATACAGAATGAAAACATGGAAGGAGGAAGGAACGTATGGAGGTTCCCAGCAGGTAAAGGAGGGGATGAAAGTGAGGGATGGAACATTAACGTAATGAGATTTTTTATATATAAATGTGTGAAGCTCTCTAAAAGTCTGAAGAAAAAAAATAAGTGACCTGAAACAAGAAACTGAAAAGGAAGACAGAGGAGCACTCAAGTAGTGAGATCTCTAAATAAAAATCTATTTGAGCCAGATCTGATTAAAATATTAAAGTTATTAAGTAAAGGAAGATTTCTTCAACAATATAGGCAGGATTAGAAAATAAGTCACCAATAAATGGAAACCAATAAAATCATTCTATCATGATTGTGTTGGTACTGAAAGTCACAGATAACAAATGAAAAGAATTCTGAGCTGTGACCTAAGAATATCAGCTGACCCATATTTATAATTAAAGTTTCAGGAAGACATTTTAATCATGATAGAACATAAAAAGTACTAAAGAACTAAAAGAATCTTTGGTCCCCCAACAAAACCCTAGAAGACTATAAGTTTTGAGTTTGGGCAACTCAAAGATGAATGGAAATTTCCTAATGACTATATATTAGAACAATGTTGATAAATCCCCAAGAGAAATAAAATGCAACCCAAGGATTTATTAAATTTAGCCATGTTATACTTTAGGTTAAAAAAAAAAGAATAGCTTATGAATACCTTTAGACAAGAAAACCCTCAAGGAATTCAATATATGTGTACTTTTCTTGAAATTTGTCAAACAAATGCAACAAGCTGAGAATTGAATCAAAATAAATAATTCAGAGATAGAGAAATGTAAGTGGGAAATGACTCTACTCACAAATACATGTGAGTCTTGATAAGTAAACACTTGTCTATGAGGCAGCAGAAAAGAAAGCATGGATATTACTTGGGAAACTCTACTGCCTGGTTCTATGTCAACTTGACACAAGCTATAGTCACCTGAGAAGAGGGAAAGCCTAAACTGAGAAAATGCCTCTGTAACATCATCTTATAGACTAGGAAGCCTGTAGGGTATTTACTTAAATTGGTGATTGATTGGGAAGGGTCCAACTCACTGTGGGTGGAAACACCCTGCGGGGTGGTCCTGGGTTCTATAAAAAATCAAGCTGAGCAAGCCTTGGGAAGCAAGCCAGTAAGCAGCACTTCATGGTCCCTGCATCGGCTACTGAATTAAGGTGCAGTTTTGAGTTTCTGTCTTAGCTTTCCTCAATGGATTGTGACCCAGAAACCAAATACACCCTTTCCTCCCCCAGTTACTTTTGGTCCTGGTGTTTCATCAGCCTAATAGTAACCCTGACTAATACAACAACTAAATGTCAGCCACAGATAGGTTTATATAGAAATAGTAATAGTACAATTTTGTTAAGACCAAAGGACAATATAAATAGTTAATACAAGAATATGATAGAAATAGATATGGAGCATAGGTTACTATGAAATGTCCCTGCCCTTCACAGAAGGTGGACATTCAATACAACTCCAGAATACAAAAGAATGTCTGCCCTATATCATGTTTCACAATAATTTTACTTAAGGTTAGAAAAGTCTATGGAGAATTAACAAATATTTAGGGAGGAACTATTCATTGCATACTCTACATTTTCAATTTGGTATATTTTTCATTGTTACAGTAAATAAATTGAATCTATTCATTTAGAGTGGCATGTATTCCTGGACATTATTCATATGTCCATCATTCTACCTGCATGGTGTTTTATTGTTCCTTATGTTTTGTTCCATATATATATATTGGAACAATATGGAATATATATCCATTAACACATAATGTCCTAACCTTCAGGACTAGGAAACACTAAGTTTCACATAAGTATCAATATGACATTCAGCACATTATTCTAAGATGGTCACTTCCTTTCCCTATGAATGGTGAATTTTAACTAAATCTCATAATAAATGACTCAACTTGAAAAAAGTATCCAATCATTTTAACCTGGAGCACTTTATTCACAAGAAAATTATTCTGTATTAAAAATATCTACTTGCTTTTTTTCTAACAACCAATTGGAATAGACAGTTATATAAAAAAGGTAGTGTTGTTATATTAATGTTCTAGGGCTGGGTGCTGATATTTCAGTTTGCTTTTGTTTCTCTTTTGTTTGGAATGAGCAACTGCCTCCTTTTTGTTTCCCTTTAGATAGAGTTTTAAGCATATGCCTCAGGTCATCAAGTTTCTTCCTTATTTATTGGAAGAATGTAGCTAAACTCTAGAACTAATATTCTTCCACATTTGCATGCAACTTCAGAAACATATAAAAGTTGGAAACAGCTATAAATACCACATTTGTTCTTTCATAGACATACAAGTCCCCATGATTAACTCATAGTTTGTTGTTGAGCGGATCTGAATTGTGAATTTCTGTGTGACCTTGAGGCTGGTACCTACTTAACTGAATCAGTTTTGGTTTTCTGAGTCTCTAAAATGGAGAATAATAATAGCCTTTGTGTGCCTAATGTCATTAGAGATGTCTAGTCTAACTAACAAAAGCTATACCGTTTCCTCTGTAATTACATGGTGTAGCTGCTCCGAGAAAAAGGTTACTGTGTCTCCCCCATCAATTAGGACTATCAGTCACTGAACTTGATTAACTTAGCCCATTTCAAGGCTCTCACAGCTGGTCTGCTTTAGAGGGCAGAACACCTACATATCAACACATGGAACTCATTGACAACAGAAAAATATGTCTGTGGGACAATGACAATACCTAAAGCCATTGGTGTCCAAACAGATGTTTGTTAACACCAAACATAGGGGATCAGATGCTGAAAGTCTAAAAGAACATTGTCTCTTTTGCATTACTATCTTTAGTCTAGAGTCACATCCAAACATGTTATGTTTGAAAGTAACCATATAAAGACAAAATTACTCAGGTTTAGTTTTTATATTATAAGATTATTGCAAATATCATACAATAATATGTATGGCCTTTATTTATTAATATAGTATCAAAGATAAAAGGCAACTATCACCACACTGAGTTTTATTTTATTTATTTATATTCCAACCCTTGTTCCCCCTCCCTGCCCTACCCCTACAGTTCCTCATGCCATTCCTTCTCCCCCCTTGCCTCCAAAAATGTACTCCACTCCCACCAGACCTCCCCTTCCCTGGGCCCTCAAGTCTCTCGAGAATTAGGTGCATCTTCTCTCATTGAGGCCAGGCCAGGCAGTGCTCTGCTATGTATGTGCTGGGGGCCTCAGACCAGCTGCCTGTGTATGCTGCCTCTTGGTGTCTCAGTCTCTGTGAGTTCCCTGGAGTCCTGGTTAGTTAAGACTTCTGGTCTTCCTATGGGGTCACCCTCCCCTTCAGCTCTTCAGTCCTTCCCCTAATTCGACCATAGGTGTTCTCAACTTCAGTACA
Source organism: Mastomys natalensis (assembly GCA_021653895.1). NCBI lineage: Eukaryota > Metazoa > Chordata > Mammalia > Rodentia > Muridae > Mastomys > Mastomys natalensis. The sequence goes on from JAJTUV010001450.1 coordinate 324,507, forward strand.
ATGGTTGGGGATAGGGGATCTGCCTCTGTCTCAGTCAGCTGCTGGTAGAGCCTCTCAGAGGACAGCCATGTAGGCTCCTGTCTTTGTCTCTTCTCCATTTTTGTCCCTGCAGTTCTTTTAGACAGGAACAGTTCTGGATCAGAAATTTTGACTGTGGGATAGCAACCTCATCCCTCCACTTGAAGCCCTTTCTATCTACTAGAGGTAGACTCTTCACATTCCCTCTCCCCAGTGTTGGGCATTGTGGCAAAGGTCACACCCATTGAGTCCTGAGAGTCTCTCACCTCTAGGAACTCTGGTACTTTCTAGAGGGTCCCCCCACCTCCCATCACCAAGACTGCACATTTGCATTCATTTTCCTGACCATCTGGACTTCTCTCCTATCATGCCCGCCCCCCCATACCTGAGATCAGATCGTGTTCCTTTTCTTCTTCCCCTCCCCTCTCTCACCCAGGCCCCTCCCTCCCTCTGCCTCCCATGATTTTTTTCTTTCCCCTTCTAAGTGTCATTAAAACACTAGCCATACCAGCAAACTGTGGTTTCACTGAGAGACCCTGCCCCATTGGATAAGGTAGAAGAGTAATCAAGGACGATTCTCACATCTGCCTCAGGCCTCCACTGTTGGGGTTTGAATTGAGGATATAATGTATTTGAAATGGGTATGGATCCTCTGATGTTGATAGCTCTCAAGAAGGAATTTGGAATTGCAACTAATATAAGGAGGAACACAGGAATGCTGCGACCTTCATCAATTTCTAGAGAGTAGTTAGGGTAAAGGCTGTTTCCTGTACCTCAGACTTTTTGTTTTAAGGCAAATAGCATTGTTGTGCTTAAACACAACACCTTGAACATGTGACTGTGAAGCTGGTTTCTCTGCTCAACTGTAAGTTCCTAACTCTGTTAATAAAGAACTATAATAATGAAAAAAAAAAAAACAAAAAAAAACATCTTCTCTTTGGCCTTTCTGCTTGTTACACTTCTTTCAGTATGAGGATTGTATCCTAGGTATTCTGTACTTTTAAGCTAATATCCATTCATCAGTGAGTACATTCCATGCATGTCCTTTTTTGTCTGGGTTATCTCACTCAGGATGACATTTTCTAGCTCCATCCATTTGCCTGTAAAATTCATGATGTCCTCTCTTTGAATCATTGAATAGTATTCCATTGTGTACACGAACCACATGTTCTGTATCCATTCTTAAGTTGTGGGACATCTGGGTTGTTTCCAGCTTCTGGCTATTATAAATAAGGCTACAATGAACATAGTGGAGCATGGGTCTGTGTGGTATGGTAGAGTATCTTTTAAGTGTATGTCCAAGAGTGGTATAGCTGGGTCTTCAGGTAGAACTATTTCCAATTTTCTGAAGACTGTGAGATTGATTTCCAGAGTATTTGCAATCCCACTAGCAATTTAGAAGTGTTCCTCTTTCTTCACATCCTTACCAGCAGCATGTACTGTCATTTAAGTTTTTTATCTCAGCCATTCTGATTGGTGTAAGGCAGAATCTCAGGGTCGTTTTGATTTGCTTTGCCCTGATGACTAAAGACTTTGAACATTTCTTTAAGTGCTTCTGGGCCATTCAAGATTCTTCTGTTATAAATTCTCTAGGTTGTTCTATACCCCATTTTTTAATTGGGTTATTTGGTTTTTGGAGGTTAACTTCTAGAGTACTTTATATATTTTGGTTATTAGCCCTCTATTGGAAGCTACACTGAATTTCTTAATTTTTAAATATTTTAATATATTTATTACTTTGTTTATTGGGGAGGAGACAGCACATACGTATCATGGTATGTATGTGGAGATCTGAGGATAACTTGGAAGAGTTAATATTTTCCTTGTACCACATGGCTCCCAGGGATGGAATTCTTGACAGCAAGGACCTTTTTTAGTCTCTGAGCTGTCTCTCTGTTCCACATTGAGTTTTATCACCTAAAATCTTTGCATTGACATTTCTGTCTACAAAATCATAATGATAGATGTCACACTTTGAGTGTGAGATATCCTGCATGGGTTCATGTGTTGGAGCATTTGCTGTGTAGTGTTTGTATTAGTCAACCTTCTCATGCTGTCTAAGAAATTCAACAGGGAAGATTTATTTAGGCTCATGGTTTCAGAGGTTTAAGTACATGCTTGTTTCATCCCATTGAGAGTGCATGGTAGAAAATAACTGTTAGCCAGCTTTCTTTATCCTAAGATAGAAAAGGGTAAGAAAACCACCCTTCTGCAGTTCACTGCAAAATAGCCTTGAAACTCACAAGGGAAATGAGGAGCTACATCAGAAAACAAGATGCATGAAGCCAAACGTCTCTAATCAAGTCTGTGTTTTCTTATCATAAAAAACTCAAATAGTCTGTCCTTATATTTTATTATGTGTGGGCATCTTGTAATAAGAATGTAGAAAATGATGTGTCTGTTGTTCATTAGCCATAGAAAATTTCATTCTCCATTGGGCTCTTTGTGTGGATTACCAAAAACCCTGTAAGCCAAGGCTTGTTGAATTTTAATTTCATTACAATTAGCTAAGGATATTTTTTGGGCTATCTGCTGAGTTCAAAACAACCCACCTTATCTTAGACTTTGATATTTGCCCAGACTCTCTACTCTCTATTTACAGTTTATTAAAATTCTTGGTACTTGATAAAGCCACAGAATGCCAGGTACTCTGGTCATGTGAATAGAACTCTGAGTCAGTGTACTGGAGAGATTGAGAGGAGGTGGAAGAGGAGAGAAAAAAAGAGAGGAGGATGAGGAGAAGGAGAAAGAGAGAGAGAGAGTATGAAGATACTTTTCTCTGGGTTTCTGATAGCTTGAGGTTTCCAGGCTGCCTTCTGTATAGTCTGCTGCTCACTTGCTCTCAGTCCTTTCTTTGATCTCCACTACACTGTCATTCCTAATTTGCAATTCCAATTAGATCTAGTCACCACTATTAATATTCTGTCATTTGTTCTTACCATTTTAGAATTGTAGAATTTAATGTATACATTATGATCTGAAAAACTCTCCCAATGAGTATCCCAATGGATACTCCACATGTTAAGAATGAAAGAAGAGAAGAAAGAAAGAAAGAAAGAAAAGAGAGAGAGAGAGAAGAGAGAGAGAGAGAGAGAGAAGAAGAAAGAAAGAAAGAAAAGAAAGAAAGAAGAAAGAAGAAAGAAAGAAAGAAAGAAAGACATGGGCTTCCTTGATCAGTTTTCCATGACTGAACTGGAAAGTGTTCTTGCACGCATCCTTTATGAACTGGTCCTGTGTTTGCCTTCAATCGAGAAAAGTCTTGAGAAAGTGACAATCACTCTTCTCAAGAGTGTTGACTGTTAAGTATTTTCTTTTCCTAAGTGGAAGTCTAGAAGGTCCATGGCATTATAACTACAAATCTCAGTAGCATGACTGCACCCAAAGTCCTGTCATAAAATCCACAGGTCTAATCTTCAATGGAGTGAAAAATAGTTTATTTTTGAGCCATTCTGAATGACCATGGCCTGGAAATCCTAAATTCTTTCTTCCAATGTGGAAGGAGTTTCACAAGATTTTTATACTTTTGCAGAAATCAATTTCAAGTTTAAAATACATGGTGGATACACCAGGGAGGTGGGTATAATTAGATGGGAGGCACTATGTATAAGCCCAAGATACTATCTGATGACATTCTTAGTTCTTGGAATGGTAAAAGCTAGTGTTCTGCTAAGTTAACAACTTCTGAGAAGTTTTTATATTATCACATGATGTTAGTTCAGGTATAGTTTGGTTTTAAAAAAATGACTGTTTCAGAGGCTAAAACTAGACAAAAGTAAAGTAAAGATAAAGCCTCTGAACGTACAAAATTCCAACCAGTGCACCAGTCTCTTAAACAAGGAAACTCCTTCCAGAACTTTTATTCATAGCCAGACACAGCTTTTTTCAGTATTTTCATTCACAATCCTTATGCCTCTGAATTCCCAAAGGACCCATGGAAACCTACATTGGAGATCAACGCTATCATGAAAAATAATTCTATCTGTTCCATTTATCATGTGGTTAATTCCAAGTGGCTTCATTTTAACCTGTCAATCCTTTCTTCCCATTTAAGATTGTTGTTGTTGTTGTTTTGTTGTTGTTGTTGTTTTGGCAGTAGGGGTGAAATCTAGTGCTGGGCTTGCTAGGCAAACACTCTGGGCTGAGTTAGATCCCCAATCCTATCTCACCTTTAAATTATGAGAGCTATAGAAACTATTCCATTTGTATGCCTTCTTTCTCTTAGTTTAATAATTCTAATTCTATAAGAGATACTCCAGAGACACAATTCCTAAATTGGAGTTGTAAAGAACATGGAAAAATTAATCACAGAGAGTTGTTCTTTAATATTATAAACCCCACTCTCAGTATCAATTTCTATATTAGTTTATTTTCTGTTGTCATGATAAAATGCTGATCAAAACCAACTGGAATGAGGAAAGGGCTTATGTGACTGACGTGACCATGCTGGACTCCATCATATAGAGAATTGAAGAACTGAATCACAGACCATGGATGAATCCCACCTATTGCCTCAGGACCCTAGCTTTCCCAGTCTGTTTTCTTATTCAGCTTATCTCTACTGATCCACAGTGTCTGGGTCCTCTTATACTAATTCACAGTCAAGAAAATACCCCACAGACATGCCAAAGGGTCAATGTGATCTAGACAATTTCTGAACCAAGGTTCACTCTGAAGTGTGTCAAGTTGACAAGTAAAGCTAACTGTGACAACAATTATATCTGTAATTGCTATTATTTTATGCTTTAAAAGTATAAAATTAGTTTCTTTTAGTAAATGTAGTAGCATAGTGTAGATGAGATATTTTAATTTTATAGGCCTGAATTTGAAAATAAATTCTAGTATTTATTCTTTCTGCAAATTGGGCATATTACTTCACCTCTGTTTATATATCTGAAAAGTAGGATTATGAACTGAGTTCACGAGGAACCTGAAAATTTATTAGGAGAGATACAGATCCTAACAAATTTATATATTCTATGACAGATTTTACTGCAAATTACAATACTAATGTTGCTTAGAGTTTACTTTTTAAAATCCAGATACCACAACATTTCCCTAAAACCGCACAGCCCAGCTCAGCTGTGCAAATGTGTGCACCACATTATTTGAAGTGTTGTTTGAAGCTGAAAAATGTGAGGCTAGAGAGAGCTGACCTCCTAAAAGTCCTTTCAATATCTCTCCTTCCACTTCTATTCTTAAGTTCAGAAAAAGGAAATGAAAGCATTACAAATTCAAAAAGAAAATAATACAGTTTTTTTTTTTACTTTATCAGCTGGCATTTGCAATACTCTTTTAAAATTAAAATAAGAGCAGCATTTCAATATATGGGGGTTTCATGTCTACTGACCTAATGGCAAAAATAATGTTCTCTCTTTATGAGGTTAATCCTGACAAGATTATGTTTGTCCTTCTACATCTTACCTCCTATGGCCTCAAACAAAGTACAGTCTTAATTATGAAGTGTAGGTAAAAATTTTTAAAAATTCCTGATAATTTCCAGGACCTGGTAGGGAGTAAAATATTTACTCTAATGGAGTATAATTTTTTGATCTGTTTTCACTGGGGTCCACTTAAAGAAACAAAAACAGGAGCTGGATATAGAGGTACATGTGTAACCCCAATGCCTTAGAATATAAACACATATGTTACCCTAGTCTAGGTTATACAGCAAGATCTTACCTTAAAAAGAAAACAAGATAAGGAAATATAGATAAAAGAGAGAGAGAGAAGGAAAGCAGAGGAAAGAGGATAAGGGGAAGAGAGGTGAGGGAGGAGAGAAGAGGATTATAAATCATCTAAATAGACTTGATTTCAGAAACTGTTACTAGTTGATCCAAGAATTTAAAAGCCAGTAGAAAGCAATTGGAGAGATGGCTCAAAAAAAGAGAAGGAAGGAGAAGAAAGGAAAGAAAGAAAAGAAAGAAAAAGAAAAGAAAGAAAAAGAAAGAAAGAAAGAAAGAAAGAAAGAAAGAGTAAACTACACCTAGTTTCTAAGTATGTAACCACAACTAACTCAACTCCACATAAAATAATTAATTTAATATCAACTGACTCGTGTGCAGAGTCATGAGTGTGTCAGAACACCTTTCACACTATTAACTTGATTGTGTCATAGTAACTGACTTTAACGGTCACAACACTAACAACCACCCCTCAATTCTCTCGTGTCCCACTTACGTGCCACCACTGGATGAATGCTTGACGGGACATTGTCACATAAATTCTCTCTGTCTTGCTTACACTAAGAACTATGCTGATACTCTGTTGACAAGCCTTACTAGTAAAAGTTCCAATAAAGTCAAGTATCAGTTGCCTTGGCTAGAAATACTTGGTATCCTCTTTATAAAACTCCAGTTTTTCCTGTTTCCTTCTCTTTCCTTGTCTTCTGCTTGGAGATCCATCAAGCAGCAGCAGATAAAGTTTTACTCCAGTCTTTGTTGTCTAAAGAACACAGTATGTCATTGGTAATAGTGAAAGGACAAAGAAGTCCAGAATGAGTACCTTGGTCATAATGTACCTTGAACTAGCTATCTGACTTTTAGAGACTCCTTTATGACACTATAAGGTCTAAATTTTACCCATCTATTCATGAGCATTTATTGAAAAGGTATTCTAAACAAAGCGTAATGTTAGATATTATGTTGAAAATCTGAAAAGACTTTGGTTTGGGCTCTCAAGAACATATATATTCGGATTTGCAGACATGTAAGTAGCACTCCATCTGTTAGATAGAATGTTCTTTATATCACAGCATGTCAGTGGTTAAAAGTTCAAACTTTTCACATTTCAGAGAAGCCTCAATTTTTAGTCTTCAAATATTTTATTATTCACATGACTGGACAAATGCCACTATATAGACTAGCTTGAATTCTAAATAAGAATTTTTTCAAATAATAATTTCTTAGCATTTTATAAAGCTACAGTACAGCCACTCTAGTGTATTTATGCAAAAATTAATCACATGAATTTTTAACTTTCTAATTGATACTTTGTGCATTTCACTCATGCACCCCAGTCCCCTCCTCTTCCTATCTCCTGGTATTTATCCTCAGGCCTTGCAACAACTCTCCTAAATAAAAACACACAAACAAACAAGAAAAAAAAAAACAAAACAAACATGAAGAATATGTCATCATGGAAGCTGTAGTGTGTAACAGTGTGTGCCGCTCTGTATCCCTCTGTCTACAATCTTCACTTGAAATATGTTCCTTGCAAAGAGTCATTGCTTGGTTCGAGGTTTCTGGCTTCTTTGATCCCTCATATTGGTTCCTCACCCAACTCTTCCCCGTTTAGCCGGTTCCCCCCCCCCCCGTGTCTTAGAGATCCTGAAGGTTTGGAGTGCAGGGACCAAATCTCTTTCACCATCCCAACAATTCGCGATATGAGATTTGGATTAGCCCTGGATCTGGGCCTTTGGGTAGCTAGCTGAGCTGGTCGGCTTGTGCTGGTCTCCCTTTCTCACTGCCAGTGGGCTCTAAGCACTGCCCTGGTAGCTACCCAATGCCATATTCTGCAGGAGGCAGGTTCTCCTTTTGCCTCTGATGCCAAGTCATGTCTGGTTCACCATAACATGACTCCAGACCCCCCTGGTCAAGGCACGGGCCAACTCTCCCAAGATCTATAGTGGGAGGAGTTTAAACAGCTCTCAGGGTTCCCATCCTACAGAGTTGGCTTACCCTCTCCCCTCCACAAAGCGCCAACCACTATGTTGCCCGGGAGATGGTCAAAGTTCAATCCCCACCGTGAGACACAGGGATAGCTCTCCTGTTCCCCAGAACCTTGGGGCCATTATTCTGGCTATGGCATTGGCAAGGGGGGGGAATCCCTCCTTGTACCACTCACCTCACCACGTCCAGTGGAAAGGGCCATCTTTCCCGGGGGGTCATGCCTACCGCAGCGGGGTCACCTATGTTCTCTCTGCCAGGGCCAGCTCTCTCTGCTGCCCAGGAAGGTGCAGGACATCCCACATAAATTTTTTATAACGAACAGTTCATAAAAGAAAAGAATTGAGACCAATACAATGCCCAAAAGGAAGGAATTCCCCTTGCAGCTTGTTAAGAAGAAGCAATCTCAAAATTAATAATAATGTTTGCTTAATAGAATGACATCAAATAATATTAATGATACATTGAAATGAAAAATGTTTTTATATTTTAAATAAAATAGTAAAGTAATTGGGGCTGTAAAATTACATGTTAAAGCCCAAAAACCCGGGAAAAGGAAAATGTTGGGAAAAAATGTCAGTTGGTTGCCTAGGATGGTAACTTTTCATAATTTCTTATTTTTTTTCTCCCAAAAAGTTATTTTTTCACTAATGCATAACAGGGCCCTTCAAAAATAAAAAAAATAAATAAAAACTCTAGAAGTATTTTACCCGTCAGCCATTGCCGAGCATTGGGGGGGAGCAACAAATTATGATTTTTAAAACTACATGTTTTTTTTTGTCAATTTACTTGAAACTACCAGTAATGTTTAAGTATTTTCTCCATAATATGGGAAAATCAATAAACAAAGGTGAAACCCCCCCTCTGGTTATTTTAATTAAATTCCTTTTTCTGAAAGAATGCTTGGCAAAGTAACCATTGGAAGTCCCTCGAGTTTATTCATTGATATCCATCCTGAAACAGTGGAATGTTTCCAAGCTAACGCCGGGGGAAAAAGGTGAGAGCTAATAAGGGTCTGGAAACAGTGTTCTGGAGTGGAGAGTTCTAGCTTCAAATCCCAGTGTCCCCTTGTGCTTTTGCCCTTATTCCTTCAAATGCAAATGGAAACAATAACGATGTGGGACACCTTTCTGGTTTACTAGGTCTTCTTCAAATTTTGAAAAAAGGAAGGAAATGAAAAAAGGGAAACTAAAATTTTTATTTTTAAAATAAAATAACCGTCAAGGCCTTAAATGTTTTCATAACTGCAAATGTGCAACTCACTCAATTTGGTTTCTGAGTGATTCCAGTTTGAACCAAGTCTTTGTTTTATTTTTCACAAAGTAAGATGTTTATTCTTGGTTTTATTTGGGTATTTTTGGTTGTGGGTTTGGGCCTTTGTTTGTTGGGGGGGGGGGTGTTATCTATCCTAAGGGTTAATTTTATTTTCAGTGTACCTTTTTGAGTCAGAAAAATTAAATTTTTGGATTGCTCGAACTGCTGTAAAGGGATGCTGTTAAACAAATTCCCAAAGCACTATGTTGCATCAGCCTCTAACTACAGTGAATCTTTAAGTGTAAAACTTAAATCTCTTTCCTGTCCATGTTAGCCTTATTATGCAATATGGAGCACAAAGAGGAAAAAGAAAAAAAAAAAAAGAAGAAAGTAATGTTTTCCATAAAAGTTCAAAACGCCCCAGAGAATGAATTTGTTCTTTTCATAATTTCTTCTGTAAATTGGCTGGTTTATTCAGAGGAAAACAAGAAAATTTGGTGAGCATTGAAATAAATCAATATGTAGGACAGTCACGATCTATCTAACGTCAGAAGTAGGGGGGCTTTGAAGACTATTTTCTCTAAATTTGGTCAATGTGAATCAGCCTGATTTCGGTTTCTTCTCTACAACTTCGTTTGGCTCCTGCCTTGTCCTGATTTGGATTCCCCCTGCTTAGAACCTTCTCTAAACGGGTGGTAGAACTTTGAGTAACAAAAACTTTATATTTTTTTTTCTCTTAAACAAGCAAAGATTATAAAAATCTTGGTTTGATCTTTCTTTTTTGCAGAACATGAAACTTAATGAAATCCCCGGTTTCGGCTTCTCTAAGGGGAAAGCAATGGAAAAAAATAGAACACCCAAGAGGGAAACCCCCGCTGGCTCGAAACCCTTTAAGGGCCACGATCTTCGAAACAGGCCCCCATGGAGAATTGGTATTAGGTGGAGAGAAAGAGAACTGAGAGCACTGCTAGGACGTGGTCCTTGGATCCCGCTAGTTTTTTAATTTGAGTTTTTTTTTTCTTCTTGGCATCAGGGAAAATCACACATTTTAAAACTGATTTTATTTTCCCCTTTTTTCTTTAAATTATCATCTTTTTGGTTTTTGTCCAAGCTTTTTTTTTGCTAGTCCAGGCTTGTTCCAATTAAAAAGAAACCCGGGGTTAAAAAAAAGGGAAATTCCCCCTTTTAACTTTTTCCCCAAAAAGGAAAAAGGGGGGGAAAAAACATAAAGTTCCCCTTTCCCACCCCCGCAAATCTACCCCGTTTAGTGTTCACTGACCTAAAAAGGAAAAAAACCAAAAAAAGTAAAACAGAAAAAAAAAAAGAGGGGGGGGGAAGGGAGGGACAGACGAGGGATGGGGGGGGAGGGGAAGGGAAGAGAGAGAGGAGAGGAGAGAAGAGAGAGAGGAGAGGAGAGTTTTTCCCCACCCCCCAGGAAATTTTTCTATCACATGAGGTAAGGGGGGGGAGTAGAGGGGGGGAGCAGTTAGGGGCCCAAAAAAATTGTTTTAAATATTTTTGGGGGCATCAGAAGGGCCAAAAATTTAGTCAAAACACGCCCCCAAAAAAAGGGGGGTTAGCACTAAGCACTAAGATTTTTTTAAAAAAGTGACCAACCAAAAATCACCCCCAAAATCACTGGAGGAAATCTGTCTGATAAAAAAGGCAGGCTATAAAGGACACGAAACAAGAGGTTACTTGAGAAGAATGAGAAAAAACGCCCCCTTGGTCTGCCTGAGCAAGGGGCGGGGGGCACCTCTGGTTAGAGGTGGAAGGGGCACCCCGCGGGAGGTGGGGGAAGGATTTGGTTTTCCTTGTTCCTGCAATTTCCTGTATCCTAGTGGGGAAAAAATTTGGGAAAGGGGTACTGTTCAGGGATAAAGTCAGCAAGTATGTGACCCGTATCAAAGACAGTGGCTGTTGGGTTAGATGGTTCATATTCCCCCTTGCATGCCTCATGATTCTCTTTTCCCTTAGAAAACCGCTCTTTGCTTGTCGTTTCTGGAACTTCCCAGTTCAACCCCTTGATTCCTGATGTTTACTCATGCAGTTTAAAGCTTCCAACAACCTTTCCCTTTACTGCCTGTCCAAGTAGTTTCTCCATTCCATTACCACAAAGAAATGTCTTTAGCACCCCTTCAGGCCCAGGGCACCAAAAGGGAGACTTCAATCGCACCTACCCTCCTTTAAGCCCTTTCTAATGGTAAGCTTTGACCAACTATCTTGTTTAGCCTTCAAGAATTTGTACTTCAAGAGATGTGAATACGCAAGATTAATTTCTAGAATTATTGAGTGGTTTAAGAAGCGTGTTAGGCTTTTTCTAATGTCCTCCTTCCCCAAGTGTGTTAAAAAACCAAAGAACATCATATTGTTATTAGTCCAAAATCCTCCTACCTTCTCCATTCCTCCAGTTTTACACAGCACATCCACAGATCTATTTATACCAAACAAAATGAAATGTTTTCCTCAAAATAAACCCTGACTCTATCAGTGCTCTGCCAGAATTTTTATCAATGACTTCCAATGCTCTCAGAAATAAGTCTCAATAGCATATTAACTCTTGCCTGTCCTTTCCATGGGCCCTGTCTGTTTCTTCAGCTCTCCAACCCCCTTCTCCTTCACCTCCCCTTTACCTCTTGTCATAAACCCCTGCAGTGATCTGAACACTTCAGAACTGACCCAGTGTCTGCATCCTTACAGTGCTCCTTCCTTTGACCGCTTATTTCTCCTATCTTTAGATGACTAATTTCTACACATCCTCTGATTTTGGCTTCCACCGGGGAAGCCTTTTCTACACTTACAAAATTAGACTAGGTCACCATTTCTCTTACTGCCACAGTATTTTGGTCTTTGCTATTCTCTGACTACTTGAAGGCATTTGATAATGCTTGATGACTTACCACCTAGATTTCCACACTCTTAGCCTCATGGATGCAAGTATTCCTTTATCTGAGAAAGGCCTAGCAGGAGGCCAAAAATTAATGTTCTTGAGAAAGAAACCAAAGAATTTGAGGGGAAGGACAGATCTCTATGATTGTGTTAAATGACATTGATGGAAAGAATTAGGTTACATATACATGATTTTCCATATCATTGTGGAGAGAATATGACTGGACCTTCTGTAACTCCAGGGCTGACATCAGCAAAGCATGCCTTCCTCACACTGAGGCTGAGTCCTTTTTTAAAAAACACCCAAAGCAACAAGCTTTGTCACCTGTTGCTTTCCCCCATTAGGTGGCATGCCAGTGAACTAAACATTAGTGTTACTGATATGCAGCATGTGAGAGGAAAGACCAGACAGTATGAAGAGGGGAGCATGTCAAGCAGGACATGTGTTCACCTGTTTCTCAGGACTGATCTGGTACATAATAAAATAGAAACATGCAACAGTGGGTTGGGGAGATGCTGCTGAATGCAAAATGTATCTCTATGGCCTAGAGATTTCAGTTCTACTACAGAGAACCATCCAGGCAATGCAAAGGTGAGAAGTCACAAGAAGTCAAATGAGCAGGTGAATTTCCTATGGCTACCTTCAAACCACAAGTGACAGAAATCAGAAAAAGAAAAGCCCTAGTTCATTAAAATTTATTCAAACTACATTTAATCTCATATCTTGAGGCCTTACTTCTTATTTTTTAAAGATTTATTTATTTATTATATGTATATGAGTAACACTGTCACTATCTTCAGACACATCAGAAGATGGTATTGGGTTACCATTACATATGGTTTGTGAGCCATCATGTCGTTGTTGGGAATTGAACCCAGGACTCTACAGGAGCTGTCAGTGCTCTTACCTCTAGGCCATCTCTCCAGCCCCCTGAGTTCTTCCCTCTTATGATCTAAACATTTGCCAAAAGTCCCCACAAACTGCCACTGTGTTGTGGGAAAGAAATCTGTCACGTGAATTGGAAGTGGACTCTGTTCAAAACCTTCAAAATTCCCAGAATGCCTACTGAGAAGAGGCTAAAGCTTTGTTATTTTTCAGAACACTATTTCTTCTTATTACTTCTTTGTCTATTTTTAATGCATCATTCTGTCTATTGTCTCAGGGACCCCAAATATACATATGTTAGATTCTTGGACCATTGTTTGTTCTCTGTTCCCAGATTGAATCATTTCAATCACTTCCTTGAAGCTCACTGAGACAGTTAATTTTTTTCTAGTCTATCATGAAGAACATCCTTTTTAAATGTTTAGACACTATTTTAACTCTAGTATAGGGGTTTTGTGTAATTTGTTTGCTGATGTTCTCTAGGTTGGTTTTTTTTTTATTCATTTTTCATATATTTTCTTTCCAACACTGAGCCTATTTACTATAGTTAACTTAAAACTTTTAAATACTGGATGTGGGACAATACACAAAGCACAAAAGAAGCAAAGGCACAAATGCTACAGTGAAATCTTGTCTCAGAAAAAAAAAAAAAAAAAAAAAAACAGCTGAGGATGTAGCCAGATTGTGTAGTTTGCCTAGCATCCTGGTCTCCTTCTCCAATGCCATAAAAAAAAGAACAACAACAAAGTATCTTGACAGCTAGTATAATACTAGTGACATGGTATGTCATTCTTCATTGTATGTATTCATTTCTGAAAGCAGTCCCCATTTCTTATTCATTCACATATTCAGTGGTTCTTTGATTCCCAACTAGACATTAGAAGTGATATGGTGCAAAGATTCTAAAATGTTCTACAAAGAATATTGATTTGTTTTCAAACAAACTGTTTACTGGCCTGCATGAAACTGAATTCTCAGCCTCCTTCACAGTTCCAATCTGTGAAATTAGCTGGCCTATTAGGAACTGTACCAATCTCAAGGCCTTATCTAAAGACTTTGAAGGAGTTAGATTATAGAAAATTAACATCCTCCTCTTTGACTCTATTGTTTTCTGGGATTTTTCAAAATGAGGTGCTTGCTTCCAAAACCAGTAAGTTGGTGGCCTAGTATCAAATACCAGAATTTCAGTGACTCTGAAAGAAACTAACAGAACTAACTTTGACTTGTTTCACATTAAAGCCTCTAAAAAGCATCCCATTCTAATGCCTCAAGCATATGCCTGTTTGTGGCCCTTTACTAGTGATTTTCACCAGTGTGTGTGTGTGTGTGTGCATGCATGTGCATGTATATGATGTATATTCAATTTTACATGGAATCTTTAATTGGGTTGGTCTGAAAGTAAACTACTTGAAAAACAGTTAGTAGCAGATCACTGGAAAAAATGAGCTTTGGACACTTACAGGAAGAATGAGAATTAGCCATGCAGTCATCTGTGAAAAAAAATTGTAGGAGGAAAGGACTGATACATACATACAATACATACATACATACATACATACATAGCCCAGGAGGAGACTTGCTCAATGTGCTTGAGCTATTTAAAGAAGACCAGTGTAGACAAAATATAGGAGGAAATGAAAGTGAGGAAATGGGATGAAGCCAGAGCTAAAAAGAATCACTTGCCTCCAGCAGTTACACTAACATTACTTTAAAGTTTAATGCTGGAAGCACGGAAAGTTTCAAGCACAGAAATTCTATGATTTAGCTTTCATTTTTAAAATAAGCCATTTGTGTTATGAATGCAAAAGTATCAGAATGAAGACACCATCCAGGAGGTTCTTCTAGGACCTAGGTAAAAGTGGATTGAATCCAACTGGACATAATGAAGATGAGTATAAAACAGCCAGTCTCTGTGTGTAGCTAGAGTCAGGACAAAAAGATGCATTGAAAGTTTAGATTTGGGTGTGGAGGCTAAAGATGATCCTGTGATATACAGCTTAATAAATGAGAAATATTGAATAGAGAGATATTAATAGGACCTTGAATATTTAGATGTGATATGTAGTAGACACAATCAAGGCAGAAACTGAAATTGTTAATCAGAGCTTGAGAGAGAAATTAATAGACTAGGAAATTACCCATGAATAGAATAATGTTCAAAGTCAGGAGAAGGTCCAGCATCATCAGCAATGATCTAACTATTGAGAAGAACATATCTAAGGATGTTGTTCTGCAGGATCAGTAGCTACACAGATAATGGGGGCAACTAAAGAAATCTAGAATATTCCATGATATAAGATGGGACCTAGAAGACTCAAGTCTAGAAATGAATGGAAGAAGTATCCGATTATTCCAGAGCTCTGAGTTAAGAGTCAGAGACTTGAGGAGTTCAGGCTACACTGTGGCCTTAACTGAAGGGTGTGGTTAGAAGTAAACATTTAACACTCTGAGACTCAGTACCCTTGTACAGAGAATGGAGACACCAATTCTTTCCCTTAAAGAAGTCCAAGTATCAAATGACAAAACATATATGCCAACATATGGACAGAATTTTTTATAGCAACTAGTGTGAAGCAGAGCTACTGTGAGGGAAGGAGCCAACTATGTTGAGAAGATGCCTCTGAGAAGGTTCATAGTACTTGCACTTTTAAGGAATGGGTACAGGCTCAGGTAGATCTTGAGTTCCTGAATGTGGACTTTTTCAATCTCCAATACATTCATAGGCCGAGTTGTAAAGCTTGCATCTGTTTTTGTAAAGTTTAAAAACACAGCTGGAAACAGAACTGTGATATGGAACAATATCTAGAAACAATTTACATTTGTTGGGACCCCAAAGGAAGAGCTAGGGGAAGGACTAAAGGAGCTGAAGGGGATTACAACCCCATAGAAAGAACAATATCAACTAACTGAACCACCTAGAAAATCCCAAGGACTAAACCACCAACCAAAGAGGATACATGGAGGGATCCATGCCTCTAGATACATATGTAGCAGAGGATGGCCTTATCAGACATCAATAGAAGGGGAGATCCTTGGTCCCTTGGAGGCTTAATGCCCAGCAAAGGAGAATGCTAGAGCATTGAGGCAGGAGAGGGTAGGTGGGCGGGTGAATGCTCTCATAGAGGCAAAAAGGAGGGGAAAGAGGGGATGGGATGGGGGGTTGTGGAGGTATAACAGGAAAGGGGGATATCATTTGAAATGTAAACAAAAATGATTAATAAAAAAGGAAAGAAAGAAACCATATACATGTAGAAACATTCACAGCACTTTGAGTCCTCCATTAACGTTTGATCTTTATTCCTCCCATCATTTCACATTGCTTAAGAAGACCCACCATCATCAAGAAGGACACAGCCAACAGACAGCCAAGAGTGCAGATTCTTCAGTCCTAACACTTGGGTTATTCACTAGTTTCATCCTTGAATCTATAACCTTGGAGAGGCTACTAACCATGTTGGGTCTCAACTTACTTGTCTATAACACAGAAATAACAGAATATGTTCACAAATTATTTTGATAGAAATGGAGTTTACCTTAATTTCTAAACACTGCAGTGAGACAATACACAAGAAAGCATCCAAAGTAAATACTAATTATTTCCAGCTAATAACATTATTCTTGACAATACATTTGCCAAAACAGTGTATTAAAAAAATTAACCAGGTACATTTTGCAAATTCGCTGCAGCTGTACAGGCCAGAATTGTTCTGTAGCCTGCTCTGAGCTCTGCTGTTGGGTGCTATGAGGGATCTCAGGGAAGCTCTGAAGTAGAGACATGGATGGAGTGATTTATGACGATGTGCATGTGAACTTCACTACGGAAGAGTAGAATTTGCTGGATTCTTCCCAGAAGAATCTCTATAAAGATGTGATACTGGAGACCTACTGAAACCTCACTGCCACAGGCTACAACAGGGAAGACCATCATATTGAAGAACAATGTCAAAGTTCTAGAAGTCACAAAAGGCATGAAAGAAGTCAGAGTGGAGAAAGAAGTTGTGTTCCAGAGACAGCCAAGGTTGTACCTTGTGGAGCAGCTGGACTTGGTCCTGTGTAAAATCACCCAGGTGGTACTGGTTTTTAAGGCATGAAGGTGTCATGCAGAGAAGCTAAAACATGGCCTCATGAAGAAAGCAGTGAAGACTGTTTGCTGCAGAGTACCCCAGCATACTGAAGATGTCAGTACCATGTGATGAGAAAGAATAGCATCAGTAGTAAAGTGGAGTCAACCAGAACCTAGAGTGCTATAGATGGAAGAGCTGGAGAAGCAACCCAATCTCTTTGAGGAAAGCAGAAGATCATGTTTGGATCCCAGCTACTGGAACCAGAAACTGTAATATTGAAGTTACTTTGGAGACAAGATATTTAGGTGCCAGAGCTGTGGGATACCTGCTCACGAAAACTGCTTTCAGGGAATAAAATCAGCCAAAGAGAAAGAATTGTGCTACAATGAGCAGGGCAGAAAGGAGTTGGAGATCTGAAGAATGCTTTGACATCAGACATGGTGATACAGAGTTTGGAGATGGCCCAGCTGGCTTTTGGTCTTCTTTTGGTTCAGTATTTCCTCACAATGGCATTTAGGAATGGTGAAGTATATACTGTAAATTAGGGTGTATATGATGTGCTATATGCTTTTGAAAATATAGGGTATTACAGTTACATGATTGGATGAATCTCAGAAGAGACATTGAACTTTGGACTTTTGTCATTTTTGAGACTACTAGAGATGATGGGGACTTTTGAAGTTAGAGCTCATGTGTTTTGCATTATGCTACGAATAAATGAGGTCCCCATATGATCTGTTTGAACAATCATATGGGGGCCAGTGAGTGTTTGAATATGCTTGGCCCAAGGAGTAGCACTATCAGGAAGTATGGCCTTCTTGGAGGAAGTGCATCACTGTCAGGATGGGCTTTGGAATTCCACCCCATGCTGAAGACACCCTCTTTTTTTTTAATTTATTTAGTTATTTAAATCACATCATAATTTACTTATTTACACAGAGGTTGTAAACACAAAAAGGCAGGATGTGGGGAAGGGAATGGCACTGGAGCATAGGTGTTCAGGGGGAGTACAGATACCTTTCAGAACAGGGTATCAGCTGGGTGTAGGTTCAGGGGACAGGTCACTATGACTCTGCCTATGATTCACTTGTCCTTATCTAAGTTGGTACGGTCCACCGAGGCTGCCTATTTATAAGACCTATGACTACTTGGGCTGGTAAATTTCCACAGAAGTTGCCTGTTTACAATAGCTTATAGCCTTCTGTTTCAGTGTTTTTCCACAGAGACCCAAGACTTTGTGTTAGCATGCATGTATGTCAAGCCTATGGCTGATTTTAGGCCTTTAGTGTATATGCAGGGCTGCTCCTGACATCTCCTCCCTTCTCTAAGTATAGAAGGGCCTTGGTGATTCTATTCTTGCGAAGGTGGGGATAGAGGCTTGACATCGAATAATTGAAGGGGGCCTTGTAATGGCTCCAGTCCTCCTGTTGTTGTCCAGTGAGGCATGAGGGCCATACCCATCCTGATATCTTTTTCCTGGAGAGAGGATACTTTTGACATCAACCTCTATGAAGTAAGGCTTGTCCCTCAGGGAATCCAGAGAGATATTTTTAACTTTTATTTATATTTCCTTGCAGTGCTTAGCCTCGCAGCCTAAGAAAGAATTCAGATCACCAGTCAGAGAGGGTTCTGGGTAGCCCCTCTCTGCTTGGTCTAGGGGTGGAAGTCCCCTCTTTTAGGTTGGGTGGAGATGGGTTTGAGGAACACCCTGGATAAAGTAACAACCTCATCTTGAGTCTCGTGGTCCTCCATAGCTAACTTATGATAATGTATCTGAATAGGTTTTGCTACCAAATTATCTATCTGTTGTATCACAAAGTTAGTCAGCCTATTTAAGGCCGGGACCAAAAGAAATCAGCAAAAATAACCCAATTAATGGTCCCAAAATGGGAGGAAGTGGAGTTGACAACCATGGAGAGGTTGAAAACCAGTCCTTGTACCAGCTCTCATGTTTCTCTTTCTCTTCCTCTTTCTCTTTCTCTTCCTCTTTCTCTTTCTCTCTCTGTCTTTTCTCCAGGCCTTCTCTGACCTTTTTCACGTTCTCTTTAACCATCCCTGTTTTGTCTATGTAAGGGCAACATTCTTCTTTAAGGGCTGTATATAGTCAAGAGCTGTACACAGTCTTTTCTATTGTAGAAAAGTAAATCAAGTCCAATAAAGTCCTTTGCAATTTTTGGAGATCATTTCAGACATCAAAATGAGGGATTTCTTCAGATTAGTGATGTCAATCTCTAGCTGTTTGGTGTCCTTGTCAATGGCCCATCAAGGGTCTGAGTAGTATAAGTCTGGAGGCCAGCATCAGGATTAGAGCTTCTACCAGCAGACATCGAAGGTGTTTCATTTTTACCTGGAAAGGAAAAAGAGGGGAATTCTCAGGGAGATTTCTCTTCCCTGGAGGTCAATTGTTATTCATCTTATTTATAGTTGGGCCTGGCTTTGTGGGGTTATCTTTTTATTTCATTAAACTTTATGGCATCCATTTAGCTTTGCCTTCTGTGGTATCAAACAGACATATCAGTCCTCAGCCCCATATGAGAACTGGGTCCGGGCCATTCCATTTAAGGGTAAGAGGGACTGAAGAGACCCTCTTATGAGCTCCCTAGAAGACAGTCTCTTCCTGGCTGACTTTGAATCAAGATGCAGAACTCACAGATCCTTCTTCAACATTATGTTTGCCTGCATGTCTGCCAGGCTTCCTGCTATGATGGAAATGGACTAAACCTCTGAAACTGTTAGTCATCCCTAATTTTTGCTTTTATAGAAGTTTCATTGTTCATAATGTCTCTTCATACCAATGAGAATGCTAAGACAGAAACCCTGTACCTATATTTAATGTGGTGAAGTCCTTGCACAATTCTGTACTCTTCCTCATCATGTAAAAATTAGTATTGGGGAGAAATTTTATGAATCTATTTAGTACGGTGAAGCCTTTGAACACCTCTGTAGTCTTTATCATTATGAAATTTTTCATACTGGAGAGAAATTGTATGAAATTCAGCAATGTGGTAAAGCCTTTGCATTATGCGGTCCACTGAAATCCAACAGAACTCAAACATCAGGAGAATGCAAATGATAAGCATTTATTGTGATCAAGTCAGTACTAATCAATCAGGGTCAGAAAAATACACTCAAAAGCTTACTTGCAGTACTCCACCCCTCCCCACACTGAGCCACAAAGTTATATAGCTTTGAAAGTTGAAAACCACAAACACCAATACCAAGTTACATCTACATTCCACCCCCCCATCATGATTTTTTTTCTATTCTTAATCTATGTCAACTGATACAGGATGTAGGTTTTATGTTCTAGCCTATCGTAGCCATTTGTTTTTTGTCTTTTGTTTTTTTGTTTGTGTGTGCATGTGTGTGTACGTGTGTGTGTGTACGTGTGTGTGTGTGTGTGTGTGTGTGTGTGTGTGTGTTGTGTGTGTGTGTGGTTGGAAAGAAACATTATATTTTGAAGAATAAAACATTAATAACAGAAATTATGGTTAGGAAAAGTCATTATGTTTTGGGAAACAAAACATGAATAATTAAAGCTGGCCAGATATTGTTAAGTACTCCGGTTTCCTAGGACCTGGGACTTGAAGTTAGTTGCAACTTTTAATTGGAAGTTGGTAACAAAAAGGCAGTCCTTAAGACAAGTTTCTTTTGCTTCTTCCCAACATTTGTATATCATAGTCATCTTTGAATATATAACAGGACACATATTGAAGAGAAATCTTACAAATGTAATCAATGTGATAAAAACTTTTCACAACACAGTTATCTATGAGTACAAAACAGAACACATCCTGGAGAGAAACACTATGAATAAACAATGTGGTAAAGCCTTTCCATATAGCAGTAGTGTTGGAAACCATGAGAAAAAGTCATAATGCAGAGAAACTCTGTAAACATAGCCAATGTGCTAAAGTTTTGCCCTCTCTGGTATCTTTAAAAAGAGTAAACTCTTTAGCATATATCAATCTATTAAAACATTTGCATATTACAGTAGTCTTTGAGGACCCCCAAGAATACCAAAGTAATTTGTGACTACACAAAATTTGGTAAGATCTTACCCAAAACACTAACATTGAGTTACTCAAAGTTATTTATTATATAGAAAAAAATGTGACAAGGGTCAACAATCAATTCAAACTTTATGATGTCTGCTAAAAGTGTTTGTCAGCTCTAGGAGTTGCCTTTGGAAAGTTTTAGTTCACTTGTGCTTACTATCATATCATCTGCAAAAAAAGATAATTTTACTTCCAAAAAAATTAACCTAGAATGCAGCCATGTAATCTGAAGAATGATTAATTGAATCACAAGTAGCCAGGGAAGGGAAGACAAAACAGGATATGCCCCAATTAAATTCATGTTGTTGTTGTTGAAAGTGCTTCTCAGCTTTTCAGTAAAGAATATTCAGTTTCTATTCTTCGTGTGTCACTTTGAAAAATACTTAGCTCTGAACTTAGATATGTCATTGTAGTTCATGATACAATGCAACTTACTGGGTTAAATCAGTCTTGGATGAGTCAGCTCAAGAACACTGCATCATCCAGACAATTTTATTTTCATACCAGGGAGGAAGCAGGGTACAGTGTTTCTGAGCTCCTAGGGTTGTAACTGAACATAAAGGCAACTTTAAAACAAAAAGAACTTGTTTCTCTATGAAGTAACTATTTTCACATCAAATGTGAAGAGAATATTAAGAAAATAGACGTTGATGTCAGAGCAACATTAAGTTTAGTCTTGTTTCTTACTAATTGTGTGGCCTATAGTCTTCTTATCCATTGCATGGCAGAGAAAGCTGCTATCCATCTAAGGTGGTATTCTTCTTTTGTTGTTACTATTTTTGTCTTTGATAATTCATAAATATGTGAAACTTTGCAGGGAGGGTTAATTTCATTTTACAACCCAAGATCAAAATCCATCACTGAGAGAAATCCAGGGCAGAACTCAAGGCAGGAACTCAGACAGGAACTGAGGCGAAAGCCATGGAGTAAGAGTGCTTACTGAATTGATCCTCAGCCTGCTTTGAGTTCATATATGTATCGATCCTATTGATTTAGAAGGCCTTACTCTTTTGGTGTCCTCAATCTCCTCTTGCCCTTACACTCTTTCTTCCTCCTCTTCCACAGAGCTCCTTGAGCCTTGCGGGGAGAGATTTGGTGAAGACATCCCATGTAGTGCTGAGTGTTTAAGATCTATCACTCTGCACAATGTCTGTCTGTGGGTCTCTGTATTTGTTTCCATCTTCTACAGGAGGTTTCTCTGATGACAGCTGATCAAGGAAGGCATCGATCTATGTGTATAGCAAAATAGCATTAGAAATATTTTTATTGCTATGGTGTTTTGTTTTTAGAACAGTAGTTTTTGCTTTTACCCTAGATTATTGGGCTATCTAGACAGTGTCAGGTATGGGTTCCCTCCCATGGAGTGGGTCTGTGTCAAACAAGATATTGGTTGGTTACTCCCACAAGCTTTTTGCCACCATTGTAGGACACTATTGTAATCAAAGGGTTTGTGGCTGGGTTTACATTTCTCCTTTGGTGGCATACAGAGTACCTAGGAAAGTACCAAAGATGGTAGCATTTAGGGATGAAGATTCTATGCAGACACTAGCTTGACTTCTCAGTGTTTAATGAATTGTGTAAGTGTTGTCTTCAACAATAGGGCCTTGCTACCAGTTTGGGGTGAGCAACCTATAGTCTTATCAATAGCCTGTGTCATTTAAGGATGGACATGTGCCTCTTTTAGCTAACAACTCATTAAAAATAACACAATCCTAATATTGGAAGTTTCTTGGTTAATAAAAGATGGACAATTGGAATTCTCTCTCCACCATTATATGGTCACTTCATTCAAATCTCCTTCATAGATGTATACATTTGAGGAGGCTTCTAGTTTTAGGTTTCCATGCTATCCCTCAAATGGCCATTAATTTTAGTTGCCTCTTCTTTTATTTCTTCCCTCATCTCCTTCTTCCCTTTACTTCTCCATTTGAACCTCTTGTTCCAGTCCCCCAAACCAACCCATTCATAACTATCAATTCTGTTTCACTTTCCTGTGGAAATCTATCTGCATTGTCTAACCTCTGTGGTTCTATCAATTGTAGCTTGGTTATCATTTACTTAACAGCTAATATCGACATATAAGTGTATATATAGCTTATTTGACTTTCTGAGTCTGGGTAAACTTAATGGTTACCTCATTAAGGATAACTTTTTTTTCTAGTTCCATCCATTTCATGATTTCATTTTTTGATGATCAAGTAATACTCCATTGTGTAAATATACCACATTTTACCTATGTTATTTCCAATTTCCAGCTTCTCTGATGATGCCTGAACCAGGCACTGATCATTGGCTATGACAGAATGTCATTAGAAGTCATTCTATTGTTACATTTATTTATTATTTATTTATTTATTTATTTATTTATTTATTTATTTATTTATTTATTTTAGAACAATACTATTTGGTTTTTCCCTAGTCCCTGGGCTATCTAGTCAGGTTCTTGGTCACTTAAGCAGTGTCAAATATGGGTTTCATATTATGGAGTGGGCATTTTAATGACATTCTGCTATACTTGTAAATCAGTACCTTCTCAGCTATCATCCAAGAGCTGTGATGAACATGTGTGTAGGATGAAACATCTTTTGGATATATATGCCCAAGAATGTTAAGAGGTGGATACTGAGGTAGATAGATTCCCATCTTCTTGTGGAAATGCCTCACTGATTTCCATAGTGACAACACAAGCTTGCACTCCCACTAGCAGTAGATAAGTGTTCTCTCCTTACTCCACACCCTCACCAGCATGAGCTGTCACTTGTTTTATTGATCTTAGCCATTCTGATGAGTGTAAAAATAAAATCTCAAAGTACTTTTGATTTGCATTAACCCTGATGACTAAGGATGTTCAACATTTCTTTAAGTGTTTCTTGGCCACTTGTGTTTCCTTTATTGAGAATTCTCTACTTAGATATGTACTTCATTTTTAAATGAGATATTCTGGTTTCTTCTTCTCCTTGTTCTTTTTCTCCTTCTCTTTCTTTTCCTTCTCCTTCACCTTCTTCTCCTTCTCCTTCTTCTTCTTAGTCAGGTTTTCATAGGTGACTGGATTTATGTCTGGGTTTCCAATTCTATTCCATTACTCAATATATTTGTTTTGGGGCCAATACCATGGAGTTTTTATTACTATATCTCTGTATTACAACTTAAAATCAGGTATGGAGATACCTCCAGTGGTTCTTTTATTATTCTGGAATCTTAAGTTATCCTGAGTTTTTTGTTTCCATGTGAAACTAAAAATTTTCCTCTCAAGATTTGTGAACAATTGGGCTAGAATTTGGATGAGGATTGTGCTGAATCTGTAGATTGCTTTTGTTAGGATGGTCATTTTTTAGTGTATTAATCCTACCAGTCCATCTTCTGATATATTCTTCAATTTCTTTCTGCAATGACTTGAAGTTTTTATCACACAAGTCTTTCACTAGCTCATTAGAGTTATCTAAAATTATTTCATATTTATTTTATATATAAATATATTTATATTTCTTAGAGGCTTTCATAAAAAATTGTTTTCCTGATTTCTTTCTTTCTGTCATTTGACTATTGGAGGGCCACTAATTTATTTTTAATTAATTTTGTATCCAACTACTTTGTTAAAAATATTAATCAGCTGTAGAAGTTTCCTGATGGAAGTTTTATGGTAGCATAGACATATGAAGAATCATACACTTTGCAAATAAAGATACTCTGACTTTCATTTCAAATTTGTATACTGTTGATTTCCTTCAGTTGTCTTACTGCTCTAGCTAAAACTTTAAGTATTGTGTTGAATAGAAATGAAGAGAGTGGGCAATCTTGTCTTGGTCCTAATTTTAGTCTAAATGCTTTGAGTTTCTCTCCATTTAAGTTGTTGTCTATGGACTTGCTGTAAACTGCCTTTATTATGTTGAGAAATGTACCTTGTATTTCTAATCTCGCCAGGACTTTTATCATGTTAGAGATATTTATTTGTTAAAGGCCTTTCTTCTTCATCTGATGAGATGACACGCAATTTTTATCTTTCAGCATGTTTATATGGTGGATTACATTCGTTATTTTGCATATGTTGAACTAGTCCTGCATCTCTGGGATAAAGCCTATTTGATCATGGTAGATGGCCCTTTTGATATGTTCTTGGATTTGTTTTGCAAGTAATTCATTTGAGGATTGCCTTATCTGACATCAATTGGAAAGGAGACCCTTGGTCCCGTGGAGGCTCAATGACCCAGCATAGGGGAATGCTAGGATAGTGAGGCAGGAGTGGGTGGGCAGGGGATAGCACCCTCATAGAAGCAGGGGGAGGGGGAAAGGATAGGGTGTTCGTAGAGGGGAAACTGTTGGAATGGGGATAACATTTGAAATGTAAATAAATAAAATAACCAATAAAAAAAAAATTTGCAGCAAGATAATTTTCCATTGCAAGGAGGCTTTGCCTTCCAAAGGGCAATTTTCCATGTATGTATGTATGTATGTATGTATGTATGTATGTATGTATTCATTCAATTTACATCCAGAATGTAGCCCTTCTTCTCCTCCCAGTCAACATCACATACAGCCCCTCCCCTAATCCTTCTCCCTTTTCTTCTGAGGAGGAGACACCCACTGTGTACCAAACCACAATGGCACATTAAGTCACTGAAGGACTAAACAGATCCTCTCCCACTGAGGCCAGACAAGACAGCTCAGTTAGGGAGAAGGATCTGCAGACAGGCAACAAAGTCAGGGACAGACCACCCCACCTCCTCACTCCAACTGTTGAGGGACCCTCACAATGATCAAACTGTATATATGCTACATATGTGTGCTGGGTGGGGAGGCTAGGTCCAGCCCATATATGCTTTTCGGTTAGTGGTTCAGTATCTGGGAGCCCCAAAGGTCCAAGTTAGTTGGCTCTATTGGTCTTTCTATGTAGTTCTTATCATCTCCAGATCCCTCAATCATTCCCCCAAGCCTTCCACAAGACTCCCCAAGTTCTATCTAATATTTGGCTGTGGATCTCTGCAAATGTTTTTGTCAGCCTCTTGGGAGGAGTCTCACAGAGGACAATTATGCTAGACTCCTGTCTATAAGCATAATAGAGTAGCATTAATAGTGTCAGGGATTGGTGTTTGCCCATGGGATGAGTCTCAAGTTGGTAGTCATTGGTTGCCAATTCCCTCAGTCTCTGTTCCATTATTGACCCTGCACTTCTTGAAGGCAGGGCAAATTTTGGCTTGAAGATTTCATGGGTGGATTATTGTCCTTATGCCTTTACTGAGAGTCTTGCATGGCTACAGGAGGTAACCACTTCAGGTTCCATATCCCTCACCACTAGGTATCTTAGCTAGACCCTTATAGACCTTCACAGACCCTCTGGAGCCTCCCCAATGCCAGGACTTTGGCACATCCTAGAGATGCACCCCATCAGCCACAGATTTCCATTCATACTTCCAGCATCTATCCAGCTCTCCCAAGCCTTGATTTCTTTACCCCATTCCATCTCTCCATTTACCTCTGATAACTATTTTATTTTACCTTCTCAATGAGATTCAAGCATCCTACCTTGTTATTTAGCTTCTTTGGGTCTGTAGATGGTAACATGGGTTTCCTGAACTCTCTGGCTATTATCTACTTATAAATGAGTACATACTATGCATGTCCTTTTGGGTCTAGGTTACCATACTCAGGATGATATTTTCCATACTAAAAGGACACTTGCTCCACTATGTTTGTAGCAGCTTTATTCATAATAGAATAACTGGAAATAACCCAGATATCCCTCAACCAAAGAATGAATAAAGAAAATGTGGTTCATTTACACAGTGGAATACTACTCAGCTATTTAAAACAAGGACATTATGAAACTTGCAGACAAATAGATTGAATCAGAAAATATCACCTTGAGTGAGGGCCAATCTTTTATAAAAAGATATCCAGCAGCTACGTTTTCAACTCTTCATTAAGTCTGGAAATGAACAAGTAAAATTTTTGCTCAGGTGAATATGGGTAGAATTGATAGAAATAGGGCCTATAAAATCATCCTCAAATTCCTCTACATTCTCTTTCCCATCTTTTAGGTGGATGCTGATGCCCAAGGCCAAAACATGACCTTATATTAAATGGTCGTTCTTTTCTCAGCCTAGGTCTCTGAATGACTGTGTAGCTCATACCTCAAACTCATTCCTACTAGGTATCAGAACTCTTTTTCTAAATTCTGACTGCATAAAAATGATAAATATATGTTGAAGGGAACTATTGTGACTTCAAGATTTTCCTGTTAAAGCATTTAGTATTACTCTAACATATATTTAAAGGCTCTGTTTCTCCATCTGTACTACAGAAGGATAATAGCAGCTATTCCAAATTGTGACAATTAAATAAGATAAACCACTTAGCACAATAACCAATCCTAGTTGCTGTTCAAGAATATTAGTCAGTGTATTTATTCATGCATTAACTACTAAATTTTTTAGTTACTGTGACAGAATATCCAATAAAGACATCCAACAGAAGAGTTTATTTAGGCTCACAAAGGGTACAGTTCTATATGATAGGGAAAACATACCGGGCAGCTGGTTTCTTTAAAGCAAAGATCGGCAGCTGTCACATCTTACGGGAGAAAGGAAACAGAGGGCTAGACAAGAATTGGAGGTGGGCTAAAACTCTCAAAGGCTGGCCCTCCTAGTCTGTATTCATCAGTGAAGTCACATCTCTTAGCTTTTATAGAACCAGATAAAACAATGTCACCAGTTTGGAACTGGGTATTCAATACACATGAGCCTATAGGGATTTTTCATATCATTTAAGTTATAACAGTAAAACTTTTGTTCTTTTTTAATACTCCAGAAATAGATATAAAACCTTTATCCCAGCAACCTCCACAATAAAATATTCTTAACCAATATAAACTCTCATAATCATTCATTTCTTAACATTTAAAAATGTATATTATTACCATTTCATTTATCTGAATTTTTGCTCATATCATCATATAAATAATTTTCCTTCCCTTTTCCTACAACACCTGCATTGTAACAGTACTTGTATTTTTGCATTAATATTAACCACTGTCAACGAACCTAAGCATTTTGTCTGTGAATAAAAGAAGTGATAAGAGATATAATGAGGCTTCATCAAGCATCAGATAGAAGCAAATGTAGAGACCCACAGCCAAACATCAGGCAGAGCTCGAGGGGTATTTTGGAAGGGTAGGGAATAGAATTGAGCAAGCCAGAGGTGTCAAGGACAGCTCAAGAAAACCTACAGAGTCAACTAACTTGGCCTATCACAGAGAAAAGAGAGCAATGGGGATAGGGATTTGTAAGGGGGAAGCAGGAGGAGATGAGGGAGTGGCAGCTGTGATTGGGATGTATGTGAATTAGAAAGAGAGAGAAAAAGAGAGATGTAAGTCTACTGCAAACCATCCAAGACCAACAAACAATCTTCAGCAAGTCCTTGAGTTATTTAAAAGACAATGGCACTCAGAAGATGCTACTCAAGAAACTTGTCTTCCTTACCTATTAAATGTCAAGGTATTTTTTAATGCTTCCTCAAAAGGCAGATATCACTTAGTGGTGATGTTGGATGAGACTGTCAAGACTTGGGATTTGATGCTCAGCAACACTGAAAAACAAAAAATGAACAAATAAAAAAGAAGAAAAAGGCAGAAATAAAGGAAGAAATAATGACTCTCAAGTGTTGAACATAAACATTATTATGCCTCTTTTATGGATGATCTAGGAATCCAAATACACAATGAATATATTAATCTAGAATAGAGTCATTATCCAAAGCCACCATTAATTTAAAACTGAGTGCTTTGCTTACGGGCAGCTACCAAGACAGGTCTGAGCATCTCTGTCTGGTTTTTGACTTACACAAGAGTCAATGCTTGCATGAAGAAGACATAGGTTCTATAGATACTCAGATGGGTTGCCTTGTCTCCTTGTATTGGAAGTGCCCAAAATTCCATCTTTCTTGGCTAGAATTCATACAGAATTATATAGATTATTATATATATTATTTATATATATAATATATATATAAATATCTAGATACCATATATTTATACCCATCTACACGTTTATTTAGACTGTTGGCCTTTCTAAAGTGACACTGTGGGCAGCCAGGCACAATGCCGGTAATCTGAGTCCTGACCTCTTCCAAATTATGCTTTCTCTGATGGTTTGCTGATACTGAAACTCTCACAAACTTGGAAAAATTATTTCTCATTACTAAGCCAAATTTGAAATCCCCAAATAAACAAATCTTAGACCAATAAAAAGACCCTTCTTCCAGACTACTAATTCCTGAATTTAGAGATAGTCTGTGAACTTTGAACTCTTAAGATGAATATCACAGTCATTCACAGTCATTTCAATCTGGAGCAAAGGTTATAGTAAGTTAATGATAACCATATGGCTCTAGTTCTCTTTCAGTTCTCCAACCAGTAAATGACAAATGACAAAGCACTATGAACAGTTTCTCTGAAGCTTGTGTAGCTTCTGTGCTCCTACATCAGTGCTCATTTCATTTTAAGACCCTGTCCCTGGGTGAGCCAAGGAGCCATAAATAGATGAACACCATGACCAACCAGAACAATTATAAGAGAATCAAGAAGTGAGGGTAGGGATTCCACAAGCTCTGATGTCAGGCTCACCAAGCTGGTGCCATTTTCCACTTGTTTCACCCTGGGCAGCTGACTCACTCACACTGTAGTTAATTTCCTGGACTGGTTCTTAATTATGATCTGCTTTAAGGCAGACTTGAGGAATAATCAAGTGTATAGTCCTTTTGATAGAACCTGTGCATTTTTGTCTCTGGCCTTTTCCTGGCCCTCCCACTTAGAATCTCCACCAGCCCTGTTTTATAACTCCCATTATTTCTTGCTTTTTGTTTTGTTGTTGTTGTTGTTGCTTTAATGTTTTTATTCTTCCTGTTCTACTCACTTGTGACTCTTGGGTCCTGACTTTGCTCCTTAACTTATTGTCTACTATTCCTTCCCAGATGGGTACCATGTTAAATGTGACTTAAGGCCCTCAGTCTTTCTCTTCTCTTCCCCTACCAGGTATCAATCATCTTCACTAAATGCATAGAGATAATACCTTGGCCACACTGAAACTTTAATTTTTTTTATCAAATTTCTATCGTCTTCATTCCCTCCCAAGAAGACATTTCTGTATGTTTGCCTTGGGTCTTCTGTATCAGGCTGCTTTTATTAGCTGATGTTTCGTTATTGCTTGCTGTAGGCAGTTTTGTAGGAGGAGCTAAGGTAGGAGGAGTAAGGAAAGGAAGAGGAGGAGTAAGGAGGAGAGGAAGAGAGGGAAGAGGAGGAACTAGGAGAGAGGAACGAGAGAGAGAGAGAGAGAGAGAGAGAGAGAGAGAGAGAGAGAGAGAGGAACATGGAGGCTGATGTTCACATGTCTGAAGCAGTCAAAGGTAGTTGGTATATCTAGGTTGTGTATTGAGTTACACTTCTGATTGTATGGGCATCTGATCATTACCAAATATATAAGCCTTTGGATAATTTAAGCATTAGAGTCTCATTTTCCTACTGGGCCCGCGTGGATGGCAGAATGGTCTGGGCAAAGCCCAGCCATGCAGAGACAGCATGGAAGATTGGCAGAGCCATCTCCCACGCTGACATCTCGTGGGTGGCAGAGCTGGTGTTTCTGGCTGGCCATTTCTGGCTGCAACAAGCACGTGGCCTCTAGCCAAGAAACATGGCAGCTGAGCTAGGCAGAGCTGCCACAGCTTAGATAGTCAGTTTGATCAGTGGCCGATTTTGTAAATAATTGCAACAAGTTTGATCAAGATTCTCTAACTGTTTGTTTTTGTGCTCACTTTGACTCTTGCCTCTCTCAAATTCAGTTTTCTGTTGAAAGGCACAATTGCCCAAGAAACAATAGAGGGTTACAGAAATGGTTGAGCTGCTGTCCTCTTAACCCACCAACTGATCGATAGAACTTCATTTTATTCAACTTTCTTTAACCCACTAGTCCTGATAAGCCTCCTCCACTTTTCTCACCTGGATGCATCCCCATTGCTTGAATACCACACCCTTTCTCTAACTTATGAGATCCCCTCAAGTGACATAGTGCCCAATTAAATGCTTGAAGTTGACATAGATTTTTCAACTTCTCAGGCATGGAGTAAAGGCATGCCTTGTTATAAATGTCATTTTGACTCTGCCTGACAACATAAGGACAGTGCTATTGACTTGCAAAAGAAAGCCTGTCCTCATTCTCAAACAGAAAATTGTCTCTGGGTATTCTGTATAAAAGATGTTTTGTGTAATTGGAAGACAAGATGAGAATGAATAGAAATTCAAAATGCATTCTTTCTTGCTACATATCTTATTTTATTCAGCATATAATTAAGAGAAGGACTTGGCACTTATCTTTGAAAGAGAGGATAGAACTCTTCAATGAATTTTTGAATATTCAACCACCAAAGTTTCTGTTTCTGAATGAACAGCTTGGTTAAGATTTTGTTCATGTACATTGAATACCACCCAATGAAGTCTAATTTACAGTTATCAGAGTTTATGCCTAGCACACATCTTTCCCCTTTTGTTCACAATGCAATCCAAAGAGTTTTCATACTGTTCCAATACAGTAAATTCTAGCTACTAAAAAGTTTAAAATATATTTTTCATTGTTTCAAGATAAAAGGGATTGGGGCAGCTGCATTTTAATACGGTCTTTTCTTTGTATGACAATGTGATTCTGACAAACTTACTCTCTAGAATATCTGTCTACTTGATAATTTCCAGGAGTTTCTTAGGAGTAATTGACCAAATGCATAGAATCAGCTGGGATAGACTCTAGCCAGAGTAAGCGCTCTGTGAAATCCTGAACTGAATCAGAAGTTCTCCCTCTGACTAGTTCAATTACAATGGGAGATATTATTCTTATTCTCTACCCTGATACTTCCCTAATTTTCTAAGAGCTACATCAGCAAATCCCTTAGAGAATCTCTCCCCCCCTTTAAAGGGGGTGATGGAAATGAGAGCTCCAGAAATGGTCTGGAAGAAGTGGTGATTTATATAAGCAAAGTTAAATAAATGGGTGAGATCTACCTCAAGAAGAAAAGGTTCAGAAAATCGACGGCATAAATTAACAGATCTTTATAAGTTTAAACTTCTTAATGTTAAACTCTACATAAAGGACACCATACCAACAAAGGAAATTACGTACCATATTAAACAGGGAAATTTCTTTCCTATATGTAAATTTATCACCTTCAATGCAATATGGAAATCCTCAGTCACCTTCAAGCAAATCACAGTATATTGCTGACTCAGAATTTCCAGTTATGTGACATTGACTTTTAACAGTTCTGCTGACCCAAAGACCATTTTAACAGGTAAGACTTGCTCAGATTCTAAGACAACTTGGATCAGAGAAAAAGGAACTAGAGTTGGTACATTCTATTGACACATGATCCTGCTAACATCATTACGCAAATGTTCCTTCATTGACTCAAATTCTGAGTTAAAACATGCTCTTCCTCTAAATCTGTCCATAAATACCACTCTCATATAAGTGGTGCCAATAAGCACAGATGCTATTTAATCCTAGACTCTTTGTTAAAGCATACCTATAAGTTTTATTTAACCCACTTTGTGGTTGTTTGCCAAGGGCCACTGATAATTTAATCTGCACCTATTCTAGTAGTTAGTAAATAAGTAAAGTCTCTTCTCTGACACATTAAATCTACTCTTTACTCATAGCTCTTGGATTGGAAAGAGCCAGTAGAGGGAAAGTGCTAACAAGTCGTCTGCTTTCTCCTGACCCTGAAAGCACATGGGAAAAGCCAAGGCTAGGCATAAGTGATAAACAGAGTCAGTTGAGGTGGTGGCTCACTGACCATCAGACTGACAGGTACTGAATACAAGGGGACTGTCAGACTGACTATTCCTGCGCTGTCAGCAACTGTTTAGATAATTAAAATATTAATATTGTAGTTGGTTTTCATTAAGCAACAGTAATATATATTTCTGGTCAACTGATCCTGTTCTATAGATGTAATAAAAGTTTTGGTTTCTAATTGAAATTCAATCAGATGATAGATTAATAATTTCTCCAATATAGTTAAAGTTTTTATAGTAATTTGTAAACAGTTAAAAGAAAGTAACTAAAAATAAAGTACTATGAGAATAGAAACAAATAATAGAGATGAGGTTAAAAATTTTAAATGAGAAATTTTAAGATGAAATAAAGCATACAAGTATGCTGGATATAAAGGTCTATTATGTGGATAGGATTTATTCCAAATTTTTTATTATATTTTTTTCACTTTATATCTCATTCTATGCCCCTCTCCCAGTTACCCCCTTTTGAAATCCTTCCCCATCACCCCTCCCCTTCTTCTCTGAGCATTTGAGACTCTTCCCTCAGTATCCTGCCAACCTAGCATATCAAGTCTCTATAAGACTAGGTGCTTCCTCTTCTAGAGGCCAGACAAGGCAGCCGAGAGAGAAGAACATCCCAGATATAGGCAACAGCTTTTGGGATAGACCCTGCTCCAGTTGTATGGAACCCACATGAAATCCAAGCTGCACATCTGCTATATATGTGTGGGAGGCCTAGCTTTTATATGTTCTTTGGTTGGTGGTTCAGTCTCTGAGAGCCCCAAGGGTCCAGGTTAATTGATTCTGTTGGTCTTCCTGTGGATTCCTATCCCCTATGGACTCCAAACCTTCTTATTCTTCCATAAGTGTCCCCAGGCTCCATTCACTGTTTGGCTGTGAGTGTATGCCTCTGAGTTAGTTGGTGGTTGGGGCCTCTCAGAAGACAACCATGCTAGACTCCTGTGTGCAAGCATAACAGAGTATCATTAAAAGTATCAAGGATCGGTACTTTCTGTGGGATGAACTTCAAATCAGGCCAGTTATTGGTTGGTCATTTCTTTAGTCTCTGTTCCATCCCCGATCCTTGCATTTATTGTAGACAGGGTAAGTATTAAGTAGAAAGTTTGATAGGTATGATGGTGTCCCTATCACTCTACTGGAATTCCTGCCTGGTCAGAGGAGGCAGCCTCCCAGGCTCCATATCCCCAAGCTGTGAGTCACAGCTAAGGACACCCCTATTGATTCTTGGTTGCCTCCCCTATCCCAGGTCTCCATCTCTTCCTGGATATGCCCCCTACATCCCACCTCTGCCCTGTCAGTTGCAGATCATCATTCATTCCCATGGCCATTCAGCCATCTCCTCTGCCTCTTCCCATACCTAACCCCAAAACCTCCACTCCCCTCTCCCACTCTGTTCCCTCTCTCTATCTGCCTTCCACAACCGTTCTATTCTCCCTTCTCGTGAGACTCAAGCATCCTTGCCGTGCCCTCTTTATGTCTAGTCTCCTTAGATCTCTGAAGTGTAGCATGGGCATCCTGTATTTTATGGCTAATATCCACTTATAAGTGAATATGTACTATACGTGTCGTTTGGGGTCTGGGTTACTTCACTCCAGATGATATTTTCAAGATCCATCCACTTGCCAGCAAAATTTATGGTATCTTTGTTTTTCATAGCTGAGTAGTATTTTATTGTGTAAATATATCACATTTTCTTAATCCATTTTTCAGTTGAGAGACATCTAAGTTGTTTCCAGTTTCTGGTTATTACAAATAAAGCTTCTATGAACATAGTTAAGAACCGGATCTTTTGGTGTAGTGGAACATTTTGGGGGTATATATGCCCAGGAGTGGTATAGGTGGGTCTTACAGTAGAACTATTCTCAGTTTTCTGAGAAGCATGCAAATTATTTTCCAAAGTGGTTGTACAAGTTTCACTCCCACCAGCAATGGAGGAGTGTTCCCCTTGCACTATTCTCTCCAGTATGCGCTGTCACTTGAGTTTTTTTCATCTTAGCCATTCTGACTTGTGTAAGTCTCAGAGTTGTTTTTATTTACATTTTCCTGATGACTACGGACTTTCAACATTGCTTTCTTTCTCAGTCATTCAAGATTCCTCTGTCGAGAATTCTTTGTGGCAGACAAATAAAAAGGTACATATTTTTCAACATCAGCAAAAGAAGAAACATATAAGTTCTTTAGGCTATAAAGAATATCTATTGCACTGAATTCTCATATTTTAAAAATATGAATTGTTCTATGGTAGATAGACAGTGACATAAAAGACGATGTTTGCCCATGACAATCTAACAACTAAAACTAACTAAAAAGTAATAATTTTCCACAAAAATAGTATAACATGAAACAAAATGTTTGTGAAGAAAGTTTTTTCTAATACTGCTGAAATTAATATTCTTTCAAAAATTTAAGCTTCTCAAAGTGTATGTTTATGAAGGAAATGTGAATAGCAGTTGAAGAGACTGAATCACATTTGGTTTTGTGAAAGGAGTGGGAAAGTTATGAGAGTCAGTGGAGTTCTTGTAATGAAAAGTAAATTAAGACAGGCCACTCTGAAGAATTCCTAAAGAGAAGATTATCAGAAGCATAAAGTTGAAAAGAAACTGCCACACATAAGTACTTCACAAAGACATATGCCCAGCACTGTCCACTCGTCCTCTGATAACTTGCTTCTTCTTAATCATCATGACCAAATGCTGTTATTTAATTCCCCTCAATTTTTCCATTAAAAATTTGCCCCTTGTTCCCACCTTTGAATATGCCTATGGCGCACCATGACATGCAGATTTACATTGCCCTATTATAAAATTCCCCAATAAAATTCATCACAGAGAATCTCTGATGGAATTTTCTATTTCTGGATTGGCAGTATGAGAAATGAATAGCATCTGGAATCAATAATTAAAAGAAACTTTGATCACTCAGTACAGACTCATGTCTCCTCTTCCTGGCACAGCTAACCTTTAAGATTTCTGTTAGAGGAATTGTAAATAACTTTCCCATTTTTAAAACAGTAAAATTAGAAACTGAACACAGGTCTTTCCTATTTAGAAGCCAATGTCTTGAAAATTAGAGTGCTAACAGCAGTGATTAGGGAACAAAGCCACCAACACTGTGCATCTTCTAATATTTGTCGATCACTGGGCAAGCCCACTCCCCAGATTGGTCTAGATTCATTATTTATTAGTTATTTGCATTGACCCAGAAACTCCAATGTGATTCATTCTATTCCAACTGCTATTCACGGTTCCCACATAAACATACACTTCAAAACTCTTTGATTTTTAAAAGAATATTAACTTAGCCGCTTATGGAAGAATCTCTGCTCAAACTTTTGGGCTCATGTTATACTCCTACTCTTTGTGGAAGGTCACTACATAATAACACTAGCTGTTGGGTGAGCTTGGGGGAAACACTGCCTCATGTCATTTCCTACCTCTGGTAAAAACAATCCATATATTTTAAATACCTTTGAGAATCCAGGGTAATAAGTACCCCCTTTATCCTAAAGAACTGATAGGATTACTTTTTGCGGATGTTGAAAACTATATATGTCTCAGCAAGTGGCATTCCAAGAGTTGCTCATTTGAGGGAGACTTTTCTAGCCTAATGCAAATTGCTGATACTCATTCATTCAGCTCTTTTTCCTCACAAGCAACTAATAAACTTTATTTGACGTTGCCTAATGAATTTTTTGCCTTTTTAAAATGTTTATTTATTTGTTCATGTTACATCCCAATATCAGTTCCCCTCTCCTCCCAGTACACCCTCAAGAAGATCCTCCACATTACCCACTCCCTTTCTGCTCTGAGAAGCCCCCCACTTCTGAGCATCAAACTCACACCACACACACACACACACACACACAAACCTTCACATCAAGTCACTACAGGACTAGGTGCATTCTTCCCCACTGAGGCAGGACAAGGCATCCCAGTTAGTGGAAGGGGATCCACAGGCAAAAAACATATTCAGGGACAGCCACTGCTCCAGTTGTTGATGGACCTGTGTGAAGATCATGATGCACATCTGTTACATATGTGCAGGGGCATTGGGAGTTGTGGGGTAGATAGGTTCAGCCCCATGTATGCTTTTTATTTGGTATTTCAGTCTCTAGGAGCCTGCAAGGGTCCAAGTTAAATACACTTAACTCTAAGAAGAAGAGGAGGAGAAGGAGGAGGAGGAGGAAAAAGAAGAAAAGGAGGAAAAAAACAAAAGAATGGCATTTCAGTTTCTCTGCAAGAGCTTATGGAACTTTATCAAAGAAAACACATGCCAACTAATTTTCTCCATTCTCTCATGGAGAATA
Source organism: Mastomys natalensis (assembly GCA_021653895.1). Taxonomy (NCBI): domain Eukaryota; kingdom Metazoa; phylum Chordata; class Mammalia; order Rodentia; family Muridae; genus Mastomys; species Mastomys natalensis. The sequence goes on from JAJTUV010001450.1 coordinate 361,479, forward strand.
AAGTAGATTTCCAAAGCCTCTGCTGTGCTTCTCGATTACTGGATAACCAGCACATAATTACAAAGCCAGAGCCAAGACTGTCCAAGCACCTATTGTGGCCTCAGAATCCACAAACTAAATTACAGGAATCCCATTTTCTCATTAGTTTTTAAGTAGACTATTTGCTGTATTTTTTTAATGACTAGGAAATCCAGAACTGTACCTATATTAGAGGAGAAATATTGGTATCTGCCTTTAAGTATTAACATTTTCTAATGGTGAAAACTAAGATGTGATGTCAGTTCTTCTGTTTTGAATGCTATCGTCCATGCTTGACAAACCAGGGTAATGTGTCCTGCTGAAAGAAATACCATTTGAATAAATAATTGATCATATCAACATGAAAGATCAGCATGAAAGTTGCCAATGATACACTTCCAACATGTGACCCTGTGTATAGCAAGAATTGGGAATGTTAATGAATCCTACTTGCCCTGACTACACAAGACCTAAGTAGGTAGTCTATATTTGTAGCATGTGGGTACTGTCATCAATAAAGAATTAGCTGATGGTAATAATATTGTCCTTCTTGAGATGGCATAATAACCAAAGTAACAATGAGCTAGCATTAACTACTGGTTTCTGATACACAAATGAAAGCATTAAGTATTTTCAGTGTTGCTATTTATTCATCAAATATCTATGGAAGCTGATAGTCAGAACTTCAGTCAGTTCTGAAATAAACTCATGAACAAGATAGTTTTTCCTTTAAAGATTGAGATACACATTCATAAAAAGAGACACTAAATGTTATTAGTATGTCTAATGGGGTGTGTGATGTCCAGATGAATGAATTGATGCTTATGGCAGACAAATATCATTCCCAAGATCACAACTGGTAAATAGAATCTGGCTTTGAACCTCACACTAAGGACTCTGCTCTTCATTGTACCATTGCATTTCTGTGCTCTTCATATTGTTCACTAGTTGTCTCGATGACTTGATTGTGTTACCAATCATGTAAGCCCTTTTCCTGGTTTCTTTAGCATGCCTGTCTAACCAGCATCAAGCATTTTCGACAATGGAGACATCATCTTCCATGAGTAAGCATATTGCTGAGGTAGTTAAGTACTCCGTGAGAGTTTATTCCTACTCCCTCTGTCAGTCCATTCCAGGGCAGTTTTTTATCCTATTCTTACATTACATAGAAGAAGGTCTTTCTGTGTCTAAGCAACATTCATTTTTATTTGAATCAATGTATCACAGTTGAACAGATGCTCATGAATGAATGCTAATGTCACTTAACAGATGCTCCTGGGAAAGAACCCTCTCATTTTGACTTTCAACAGTTTGGCGACATTTCTTTCCATGAGAACCTCTTTAAATTCATACCAGTTTTGTATTTGGGGATAAAGGAAGAGAACAAGTACCCAGAATCCTTAGAATCCTTAGTTTCTACCTTTCTAGTGTAGATTCATATAGATAGTGACTTATCGAAAATGCTCTCATCAAATCTAATTAGGTTTCTTAGATAACATATATTCCAAGGACTTCAAAATATGGGAACACACTGAGTTAACCTACAGAGTTTATGAAAACAGACATCCGGGTGTAGATCAGTGGAACTAACTAGAGAGCCAAGAACCATACAGACACATGGATGGTCAAAGATAAAAGGCTTCAAAATGGATTTCATAAAAATTAAAAACACTTACTCTTTGAAAGAAACTCTGTTAATTGATATGCACAAAATTACAGAATACCACAGAATTATGACTTTAATAATAGAAATGTATGCATCATAGCTCTGGAGGATTGAATGTTAAGATCATGGGCTGGCAAGATTGCTTTTTTCTGGAATGTCTCTTCGGCCTGAAATTTGCTTTGTTCTGAACTCATGTATCCCTAGTGTTTACACATTTCAGGTTCCCATAAAGACAGTAGTCAGATGGGATAAATGCCTAACTTGATAGCCTCAATGTCTTAATCAGGGTTTGTATTCCTACACACAACATCATGATGAAGAAGCAAGTTGTAGAGGAAAGAGTTTATCCAACTTACCCTTCCACATTGCTGTTCATCACCAAAGGAATTCAGGACAGGAACTCACACAGGGCAGGAACTTGGAGACAGGAGCTGAGGGGCAAAGGCCATGGAGGGGTGCTGCTTACTGGATTGCTTCCCCTGGCTTACTCAGCTTGCTTTCTTATAGAACCCAGGACTACCAGCCCAGGGATGGCACCATGCACCATGGGCTGGCCCTCCCAGCTTGATCACTAATTGAGAAACTGCCTTACAGCTGAATCTCATGGAGACATTTCCTCAATAGAGGCTCCTTTCTCTGTGATAACTCCAGCTTGTGTCAAGTTGACACACAAAACCAGCCAGTTACTCATTTTATGTGAATCACCTTCTAAAAGATTTGGTCCTGCTCAGTCCATTTGTGTTGTTTAATTGTATGTGTTTTCAAGGCATTATATGTAACAAATATAATGAAAGAAGAGGAAACTATCAACATGGGAGGGATTGGGGGAAAGATAGCTGAGAGGGGCTGGAGGAAGGGAAGGAACAGGGAAGTGATACTCCATTTTAATTGGTTCTATCCAACTCTAGTCATATTAAGTTATTGGAAGTTGGGTCTTAAACATATGAATTGAGGAGGTGGGCACAATTCATCCATATATATAAAATTAAATAAAAAAGACAATCTACTTGCTTCAATAGAATGCTGATAATAGACATATTTGGGAAGTGATTTGTAGAATTTACAAAGAAATTTTAAAGCTTTGGAGACATAGCTCCATGGTGGAGTACTTACCTCAAAAAAAAAAAAAGTCAATAACAAGACAACAATTGACTTGAGAAAATGAATAGGGAATTCCTAGCTGGTCATCTGTAAGTCAGCTCACATTGTTTGCTATTATAAATTACAGCAGTTACGGAGTCATTCAAAATAAACAAACAGTCTATAAAATTGACAAACAGGGGTTGTAATGGCTATTCTTGGTTGTCAAATTGACTGTATCAGGAATTAACTAAAACCCAAGCTGCTGGGTACATATGTGAAGGATTTTTCTTAATTAAATCATTTAATGTGGGAAGACTCTATTTTCACCAGATTTTTCCCATAATTTATTATGTTTACACACATCATATCTCAATTTCAGCCTCCTCCCTTCTCTCCCCCCAGTCCTGCCTTTACAAATCCCTTCCCCCATTACTCCCTTCCCTTCTCAGAGGAGGGGAAGTCCCGTTGGGTACCACCCCACCTGGGACATCCAGTTCCAGTAGGACTAAGTACTTCCTCTCACACTGAGGCCCAACCAGTCAATCCAAGTAAGGGAAGGGAATCTAATGGCAGGCAACAGAGTCAGAGACAGACCCTACTCCAATTGTTAGGGGATCCACATAAAGACCAAGCTGCACATCTATTAGAAATGTATGTGGGGCCTAGGTTTATACCCTACATGTTCTTTGGTTGATTTCACCCAGATCTTTTAAACTGAGAAGACACAACTTTAACCTGGGACACATCTTTTGCTGACAGCCTATATAAAAGACATGGAAGAAAGAAGCTTGCTGTCTTTGACTGCTTATCCTTATTCTGGCTAACAAGTGCATTCCTTCCCTGGTATTAGGGCCAGCCTACTTCTTTGGGCATATATTGAGGACCAGGAAACAGTCGGTCTTGGGACTGCACAAATACTTGATTTTTGGACATTCTATTGAGAGACAGTCATTATTAGAATAACTGGCCCCTACTCTAAAAAAATTCCCTTTAGGTAGGTAGATAGATAGATAGATAGATAGAGATGATAGATAGATATGGTGATAGTGATAGATTCATTCTATCGATTTTACTTTTCTAGAGAACCCTAATAATACATAATGTCAATTTTACATGTCTTTGTACCAACCAATTTACAACCCTGCTGATAGCAAATATTACCATAGATACGGAAAACCTGATACCATTGGTTCTAATCAGAAATGATCTTATAGGCTTAACATGAATTTCTTCTCATTAGAAAAATATCTTTTGTTAAATTTAATGTGTTTCTACTTCTTTTTCTATGAATCATCGGTTAATATAATTTTGCTGGTATTGCTTTTCCTTATTAGTGTCTAGAAGTCCCTTATAATTTAAAAGTATTAACTTTTTGCCTAGAGGCTGAAGAGGTGATTCAGGAATTAAAGTGCCTGCCATACAAGCACGAGGACTTGAGTTCAGATTCGTAACACCCACATAAAAAGCCAAGCATGTAATCTAAGCAGGGGAAGGAAAAACTGGCAGATCCTATAACTTGCTACCCAGCCAGTCTAGGTGATCACTGAGACTCAATGAGAGACACTGTTTCAAAAATAAGGTGGCAAGCAATTAAGAGAGACACCTGACATTGAGATCTGGCCTCTATAAGCATGTATGTACACAAATACATGCACCCACACTAACGTATATGCACACAAGCAAACAAATGTGGTCATCATATATAATATATATGTTACGGCTTGCCATTGCATACCAATTTTATTAGCCATGTCTTTTCATACTGAAAGTTTGCAATTATGTAATCTTATTCCTTGAAATATTTTTAGAGATTTGTCATCCTTAATGTAATAGTGAGATGTGTGGCAAGATTTATCCCTGACCTGAAAAAAAATTTTTTCTGAATATCACAGCATTTAAATCCCAATTTTTCTTTCATTAACTTTTATAGTTATTGATTCTTGTGTTGATAAAGTACACATAACCACTCTGAACAAAAAGTGGCAAAACTTTGAACAGATTTATTAGAAAAGAAAGTATACAAATGGTTGATAGGCATAGAAAGTATGTCCAGTATCTTTATTGATAGAAAATAAATGAAGAAAGAAAGAAAGAAAGAAAGAGAGAGAGAGAGAGAGAGAGAGAGAGAGGGAGGGAGGAGGGAGGGAGGGAGGGAGGGAGGGAGGGAGGAGAGAAAGAGAGAGGGAGGGAGGGAGGGAGGGAGGGGGAGGGGAGGAGGAAAAGAGAGAAAGAAAGAGAGAGAGAGGGAGGGAGGGAGGAAGGGAGGGGGAGGGAGGGAGGGAGGAAGAGAGAGAGAAAGAAAGAAAGAAAGAAAGAAAGAGAGAAGAAGAGAGAGAGAGAGAAGAGAGAGAGAGAAGAGAGAGAGAGAGAGAAAGAAAGAAAGAAAGAAAGAAGAAAGAAAGAAAGGAAAGAAAAAAGAAAGAAAGAAAGAAATGAATTTCCAATGGGATTCCACTACACACTGAATCGCATGACTGCAATGAAAAAAAAAAAAAAAAACAGTAAGAGTGACTAGATTGTGGAGGGTCGAAAATTGCCACATTCTTTGTACATATAAATGGGAAAATGCTTGGTTTACAACTTGGCAGCATCTTAGGAAACTGAACAGATATTATATAATGCTACAATCTCAGCCTTATGTATTTATCCAAGTGAAATGAATGTGTACATAAATGTTAATAGCAGTTTTATTTATCATGGACAAAAATTCAAAACCATACCCACAAATGTCAACAAAAACAAAAGTTAAACAAATGATGATTCTACCTAGATGATAGAATAACACACATAAATTAAAAGGGCAATCTATTAATATAGCTAGAAACAGAGAGAAATCTCACAAGTATACCTAAGGAAAAGCCATTGATCCCATGTATCTAATTCTCGAGCAAGGAAAATAACCGAAAATGGCATGAAGCCTGCTCATTTTTTTATTAATTAATTAATTTATTTATTTACTTTATATCCTGATCGGAACCTCCCATCCCTCCTTTTGCATCCCCTCTCCCTATGTCTCCCCTTTCTCCTCAGAGAACGGGACACCTGATATGGATATCAACCCACTTTGGCACATCTTCTTCTATTGAGCCTATACAAGGCCATCCATTTAGAGGAAAGGGATCCAAAGACAGCCAACATAATCAGAGAGAGCCCTGCTCCTGCTGTTAGAGGTCCTACATGAAGACCAACCTGTACATCTGTTAAATATGTGTAGGGGAACTAAGTCCATCCCATACATGCTCTGGTTGATTGTTTAATCTCTGTGAGCTCCTATATGCCCAGGTTAGTTAATTCTGTAGGTTTTCTTGTGGTATCCTTGACCTCTCTGGCTCTTTAAATCTTTCCACACCTTCTTTTACAAGATTCCCACAAGATTCACTAGATTTTTGACTGCATCTGTTTTCATCAGCTGCTGGGTGAAGAACTCAGATGATTGTTATGCTAGGTTCCTATCTGAAAGCATTGTAGAGTATCATTAATAGTGTCAGTGATGGACTCTCTCTCATGGCATGGGATTCAAATTGGAACAGTCATTGATTGGCCATTACCTCACTTTCTGCTCCCTCTTGAACCCTGGACATCTTGTAGTCAGAACTAATTGTGAGCCAAAGATTTTGCAGCTGAGTTGTTATCCCTATCACTCCATTGGAAGTCATGACTGGTTACAGGAGGTGACCATTTCTTGTTCTATATCCCCTATTGCTAGGAGTCTTAGCTAGGGTCAACCTCATAGATTCTTTGGAGTTTCCACTGTCCTAGATTTCTTGCTTGTCCCAGAAATGCACCCCCCTACTGATTCTCTTCTCACCAATTCTCTCCAAATTCTCTCTGCCACCATCCTCCTCAAGCTAGATTCCCCCCGTTCCACTCCTTATGCCCTCTTCCATACAGTTCCTTGCATCCATCCATCCATCCATCCATCCATCCATCCATCCATCTCAGATGTCTATTTGACTTTCCCTTCTCAGTGAGATTCAAGAATCTTCCCTTGTGCTCTACTTGTTACTTAGCTTCTTTGGGTTTGTGGATTGTAACATGGTTATCCTGTACTTCATGGCTAATATCCACTTTCCAGTGAGTATATGCCATGTTTGTCTTTCTGGGTCTGGGTTACCTCACTCAGGATGATATTTTCTAGTTCCATCCATTTGCCTGCAAAGTTCACGATGTCATTGTTTTTAGTAGCTAAGTAATATTTCATTGTTTAGTTCTACCATATTTTCTTATCCATTCTTTAGTTGAGGGACATCTAGATTGTTTCCAGTTTCTGGATAATAGGAATAAAACTTTTATGAACACAGTTGAGCAAATGTCTTTGTGGTATGGGTATGATGGAACATCTTTTGGGTGTTTACCAAGGAATGGTATAGCTAAGGCTTGAACTAGATTTTCCCAATTTTCTGAGAAACTGCCAAATTGATTTCCAAATAGTTGTACAAGTTTGCACCCCCACCAGCACTTGAATTTTTGAACTTAGTCATTCTGAGGGTGTGAAATAGAATCTCAGAGTCATTTTTATTTGCATTTCCCCAATAACTAAGAACATTGATCATTTCTTTGAGTGCTTCTCCATTAAAAATTGCACTTGAAAACAAAGCTATACCACTCTTGGGCACATGCCCAAAAAATGCCCCCACTGTACCACAAGGACACATGCTCCACTGTTCATTGCAGTTGGAAACTACCCAGATGTCCCTCACCCAGAGAATGGATACAGAAAATGTGGTTCATTTACACATTGGAATACTATTCAGCTATTAAAAATGAGGACATCATGAATTTTGCAGGTAAACAGATGGAAATAGAAATTATCATCCTGAGTGAGTTAACTTAGACCCAAAAGGACATGCATAGTATGTACTCAAGATAAATTGATATTAGCCAAAAAGTACAGAATACAAACCACAGATGGGTCGTAATAAGTGTGACAAGCAGAAAAGCCCAAGTGAGGGTGCTTAAATCCCACTTTAGAAGGGGGAAGAAAAAAATCACAGGAGGCAAAGAGAGGAGTTATCTGGGTGGGAGAGGGGAGGTAGAGGGAGAAAGGTGAACAGGATCAGGTATGGGGCAAACAGGAGAGAAGCCCAGAAGGCCAGGAGAATGAATGGAAATGAGCAGCCTCAGGGTGTGGTAGTTATAGAGACCCTCTAGAAAGTACCAGAGACCTAGGAGGTGAGAGACTCCAAGGACTCAATGGGGGTGACCTTAGCCAAAATGCCAACATTGGGGAGAGAGAACTCAAAGAGTTTACCTCTAGTAGATAGACAGGACCTCAAGTAGAGGGACTGGGTTACTAATCCACAGTCAAAATTTCTGACCCAGAAATGTTCCTGTCTAAAGGAATTGCAGGGACAAATGGAAAAGAAAGTGAAGGAAAGGCAGTCCAATGACTGGCCCAACTTGGGATCTATTTCATGGTGGAACAAGGGTGGCACCAAGGCCTGACACTATTACTGATGCTTTGGTGTGCTGACAGATGGGAACCTAGCACGACTATCTTCTGAGAGGCCCTACCAGCAGCTGACTGAGACAGATGCAGATAATTATATCCAACCATTGGACTGAAGTTGGGAACCCCTATGGTTGAATTAGAGGAAGGACTGAGGATTCTGAAGGGGAGGGTGACCAGCAGTCTCAACTAACCAGGACCCCAGTGAGCTGTTAGAGACTGAGCCACCAACAGGAGCATACACAGGCTGGTCAGAGGTCCCTGGCACATATATAGCAGAGGTCTGCCTCCTCTTGCCTCAGGATTAGGATGTGATTAATCCTTGAGAAACTTGAGGCCCTAGGAAAGGGGAAGACTGGTGAGGAAGGAGCACCCTTTCAGAAGCAAGGAGGAGGAGGAATGGGATGAGAAACTGTGGAGGAGGGGACTAGAAGGGGACAACGACTGGAATGTAAATAAAATAATTTTTTAAAAAGAAAAAAAGAATTCTTTGTTTAACACTGTACCTTATTTTTTAATTGGATTATTTGGGTTGTTGGTGTTTAATTTCTTGAGTTCTTAATATATTTTGGATATTAGCTTTCTGTCAGATGTAAGGTTGATGAAGATCCTTTTCATTATGTAGGCTGCTATTTTGCCCTTTTAACACTGTCCTTTCTCTTGCAGAAGCTTTTCAGTTTTATGATGTTCCATTTATGAATTGTTGATCTTATTGCCTGAGCTATTGGTATTCTGTTTGGGAAGAGTCTCATATGCCAGGCTATTCCCCACTTTTTCTTTTATCTGATTTAGTGTATGAGGTTTTATGTTATAGTCTTTGATTCATTCAGATTTGTGTTTTGTGCAGGGTGATAGATATGAATCTATTTGAATTTTTCTACATGGAGATATCCAGTCAGATCAGCACTGTTTGTTGAAGATACATTCTTTGTTCCATTGAATAGTTTTGGCTTCATTGTCAAAAATCAAGTGTCTATAGGTGTAGCTCTCATCTTGTTAGTCAAGAGGTATCATTTCTTGTTTGATTCAGTCCTTTATTCTCACCGCAGTTTTGAGAGCTTTTTTATTTTTTTTTTAATTTCTTTATTTTAGTTATATTAGTGCTCTATTTGCATATATACCTGCACGCCAGAAGAGGACATCAGATAACATTATAGACATTTGTAAGCCACCATGTGGTTGCTGAGAATTGAACTCAAAACCTCTGGAAGAGCACTTAACCACTGAGCCATCTCTCTCCAGCCCCCATGTGAGTTTTCTTGGTCTCTGCAGTTTCAATAATCTCTGCAGATGAATAAGTCTCTTCAAAAGGGGGAGGACTTGTATCTCAATGTAGACTCCTTGTTTTGCATGCACAAGACTCTATAGTCTAATTCCCAGTACTAAATACACACACACTCACACACATACACACACACACACTCACACACATACACACACACACACACACACACACCCCACACACACAACACACACATCACACACACACACACACACACACCCACGCACATGCATACGTATACTCACAAAATTCCTTCAAAGAACTAGGGTCTGTGGTTAGTTATCTTAGAGTACAGTCAGATAACCTAAACAAGTTACATGCTGGTATAAGGGCAAGGAGAGTGGAGCAAAGTGAGAGTTTAAGAATGAAAATTTTGAGTAACAGACTTGGGTTTTAATTTAATTCAGTTGACTGATTGTTATTTCAACTTGAGTGAATTCTCAACATCTCTGAACTCTACTTTCCTATTAAATGTACTGATAGTGATAATAGAAAACTAAAGAGCCAATGGGTGTTTGTAGTGATCCATAAGCACTCACATAGTTGATAAGTGTTGGCTATTACAGAACAGAGGATGAGACTATGGATTCTTTTAGAGGATAGAGAAAGGCTCAACAATGTAACAGCCCCCAAGGAGGTTATTTAAATAGAATTAAAAAAAAAGTGGGAATTAAATGTTAACTTCCTAATAACTGGATTTTAAAGTGCTTGAGATTATTGATCAATATAAGGAAAGTATATCTCAAGATATAGAAGTTTAAGCAAGGATTGGTGCCTTTGCCATCAAGAATATTCATTTATAAACAAACTTCAAAATCTAGAACATGTTTCCCTTTATGTGTCAATGATACAACACTTGAGATGGGGCTTTCATTTTTTGCATTTGTAATTTCTCATTTTAATTTTGAGTGATTTTACTTTTTCACCAAAATTCCATATGCTCCCAGTCTCTCTTAACACTTACATAAATCTTTTATCATCTACCTGGGGCATATTTGTTTCAGAACTAGAACTAAGTTATTTCTTTTCCATAATCAAACAGTTAACTGGTCTTCTCAATTATTCCACACATAATCTGATTGTATACATTATGTATATTGTATCCTTCTTTAGTCAATAAAATGTATTCTAAAATTAGCCATTATATATGTTATTTAGTTCCCCTTAAGGGTGGATGCTGAGAATTAGATGCAATTCAATGTATGCATCATTAATTCAAGTTACAAGTTATAGCTCATACAAAATAAATTTTATATACGTTATATCAATTACAAAATAACTATTCAGCTGTAATTCCTTGAATACTATATAACCCTATACTATAGAACCTGAATGCTATAGAACCCTATTGTTTTCATACTTCTCTATACTCTGATAGTCACACTCCTACATATTGTCTCAGTAATGAGCAGACTTGTGCTTTGCATTCCTAAAGATTTGCATTTTTACATTTAGTCACCTGACCTCATTTTTTACTGATAATACTGCTGCATGGTGGTCAGTTATAGCCAATCATTGTCTTTGACAGGTTTATATTGATCTCTGTCTTCTCATTCCGCAATGATATTTTCAACACACAAAATGCTATGACCAGAGTTTGGGAAGAAAATAAGTTCAACCTTGATTGTCTTTCATACAAATGCCCATGATTCTTATATACCTTATATCAATTACTAAATGACTGTCCTGTTGTAATTCCTTGAATGCTATAGAACCCTATACAATAGAACCTGAATTCTATAGAACCCTAAGTTTTTCATTCTTCTCTATTCTCTGATAGTCACATTCTACATATTGTCTCAGTGATGGACATAATTTGTAGCCATGTTTTAGAATTTCTGCTTAGCTCTTCAGATCCTTTGGGTACATTCTTCCATCACGTTTGAGAATACTTCAAACTGAATTAGTGTATTTGAGCTCTACTTCAAATCTAAGAGTGTATGTTTGAGGTAAAGTAAACAGCAGTAAAGTAAATATACCAGAATCCCTGCCCTCTTGGAGTCAATCCTTTGACAATTAGACAACATAATACTGACAAATATAGATACTGATAATATAGACAAAATGACTCTGTAGAATAAGCACTATGCCAGTGTGTGTGGAGGATTTCTCAGTAGATGACACCTACAATGACATATGAAATGCATCTAGCAATGACATATGAGTGACACCTACAAGGATATATGAATGACAGTGAGATTGTCCAGAGCATGTAGGTCATTTAGAAGAACCATGACGCCGCTCCTATTTCATGTAAGCATACAGGCATTCATTCTCTGAATATTACCCTAATTTAGTACACACTGACTCTTATGAGTTTTGTCAGCTATAACCTCAGTTAACAGAGTGTTGACATTCTACTAACAACAGTGAAATACACATTTAGAAATGTTCTATCTTTATGTTTTACAAAACATTCCTGATGACTTTTTGCAGTCTTGCTCAACACTGACAACCCATGAATCATTATCATTAATCTTCCCCTTTCTGGTAAGGCTATTTCTCAGCAAGGGCTGGGTCATTCTCCTCAGACCATTGCAGTTATGGGGAAAAATAAAGAGAGAGAGAGAGAGAAGAGAGAGACTGCAGATGAGCATCATGCAAAAGGTTGAAGCTGCAGATAGCCAATGAACAGCCATCTGTAGATTCAAGTAGTGTTGAATGGTGTTTGTGTGTATGTATAGGTCCTAGGAAGAGAACAGAATACCTAACAAAATATTAGCTTCATAATTAATTTGGAAAAGAACCTGTGTAACAAAAAATGTGTTCTCATTAATTCTACATCCCAAGAAACCACTTCACACACCAGTCATGGACAAGGTTGAAAAGCTGGTTATGGTTCTGTTACCCTGTCCATGGTCTGGAAAGCACAGGAGTATGCAAACTTTTTCCAGATGAACAGAAGCCAAGAAAATCTAAATGATATACATGACAGTTAAAAAGCAAGCAAATAGGGCAGTGACAGAAAGAAACCATAACCAGAACTCTAGCACATAAAGTTTAGTTTGTTCATATAGGTATATATATATATATATATATATAATCTCTTGTGATAAATATGAAATTTTTAACACTCAATCACCTTTTGACCTCCACTGAATCATTCTGACACAGATTCGAAGTTGCTGGATTAATTAATTTTATGACCTAAAATGTTCAATTTGAGAAGTGATAATATTCCACTAACTGCCCTCAATTATTTGACTTGACAAATTTTTTTTATTTTGTCTGAATCCTCTTCCTCTCTCTCTACATAGCATTCTGAATTCATCCTTCCTAGGCCATTTCCTTTCTCACCCTCATGTAATTTATAAGGCTATTATTATGCACTTTAGTATTAGAACAACATGAGCCTTAGAGAGTAGTGTTAATGGAATTCTAATAGAAAAAATGAGATAAATTATTGAGATGACTTGTAATTTGTATCATTTTGCATCTCTCCTAAAAGAAAAGGAGAGAGGGAGGAAAAGAGAAGGGAAAGGTTGGCTTTTGCTGGATGTAAGAGGATAGGTCCCTGGGAGAGAACAGAATGCATAATTCACTAATTAGAGGAAGTGCACAGCCCAATAATACTATGCAGGAACTTAAAAGTCTGCCTAGTGGAATTTAAATTTTGATCTTCCAGCTGCTAATTGTGACCTCATACAATTTTCTTAAGCTTTATTGTGGTCCAGTTTCCTCATCTATAAAATGGAAATGATATTGTAAATTTGTGCAGTTAGAATAATAATAAAAACCAAACTATAATAGATATAATGAAAACAACCTCAGAGGGTTGTAAAAACTAGGTGTATATGAATCTTTGCTCAACAACTAATGTACAGTAAACATTACAAGGGAAGCACTATTAAACCCAAACAGGCAGAGTTTCTTCTAAGATTAGAGTTCTAAGGAATGAAGAATGTATTCCACAACTTAGTGTAATGTGTACCAGAGTTCACTTGAAAGAGAGACTAAGTGCTCTAGAATGGTAAATACTTGGCATCTATGCCTCCACTACTCCCATCTGTGCCTATGACAAACATTTTATATAAACTATGGAATTTGTTCTCTCTGTGTCTGGACACAAAGTTAAATATTTTTTTCAGCTGATACTGAACCAAGCATCTATTATCCATCAACTAGAAAAAGATTTTAATATAAAACTATTTCCTTTCTACATCTGTTGGAGGTTCACTATAGGATGAGTCACCAGGGATGTAAGTATGATCCAACATTGTGATTGGTCTCTTGCTGAACAGATGCAGAAAAAAGTATTTTAAATCAAATATCAAGGGGAGGTGTCTGAGGGATTAGCTTAAGTGGGTAAGAATGATTATTTATGAAAGCAAGAGGACCTGTGTTCAAATCCCCAGCACCCAGTGTTGTAGATCCTGGAAGCCCCTTTACTTAGTGATATAGGGCCTAAATATTTTCTTTCCAAACATTGTATCTCCCCTTATTACTTCCTCCTTCATTGATCTCTTCAAAACTGTTTTGTGCAGAAAGGAACAAACTAAAGTAACAAAAATTATTTTTAAAAGAATTGGAAAACAAGACTGATGTGCACAACAAGGTTTATACAGGCTGAGCTAAAAGTGTTGGAGATTTGATTAAACACTGTCCAAGTTGGACACTCTTCTGTGTTAAAGTGCTTCTGTGTCTGCATTGCTGCATCTGTACTTTTCTGATAGAATAAACATAGATTCCAAACAGGATCTAGCTAGACCCAAGAATAAAGTCCTATCAATAAACCAACCATCTGCAATAGTTTTCACTTACATCTACCCTTGATAGGGCATAATGAATAGTAGGCAGTCTTTTCCCTTAGGTTTTCCAGTGGGATGTCTGAGTACATCACCATGCATTTATTTTGGTGTTACATCATCTCAATGTTGACTCATTTTATGATTCATGTCTATTTGACATCACCATAGAAGACACATTCCACAGAGAAATAGAAGAGGAGGACTTTGACAGAAGAGGCACCAGTTCAGGTAGTTTCCAGGCATCAACTCAACCTCTTGTTTAACATTTGCAAAGGACCACCTCTAGAGGGAGCTAACATCGCTATCTTAGCCCATAAGTGAGTGGTCAAAAAATGGTCAAATACTGAACATTTTGAGTCTCCAAGATCTGGTAAGTTAGAGCATTGTCCCTTGTTCCTGTATTTTCAAGGGATACAGGAAGTATTACCAGGGATAAGTGATGAAATGAAGCAACCAATCCAAAGAAGAGGGGGAAAACTTCTACAAAAAAATTAAGTGGATTGTTTGTGAATTCATTCACTTTGTAAATGCCGAGTATATATATAATGTCTACACATTTCTTTCCCAAACTCTTCTCCACAGAGACATTACTTTTTTAAATTTTCCATGAGCCCTACCTTAATCCATCTAATCCCATCTCAATAAAACTTTAGCATAGAAATGAGAGGCTATAAGAAGAGAAAATAGGATATACACAGACTGATTAGATTATCATACATTCCTTGACTTGGAAAACATTTTCAATTCAACATTACAGTTTCCTTCCAGGCACATCCATTGTGGGTTCCTAAGATCAAACCATACAAGGCTAGGCAACAGCTGTGTAGAATCTGCAATTCTAGATATTTTGTTAAGTCTTGACTGGTCCTCTGCAATATTGCAAAGTTTCCACATTATATTCAACTAAGCAGAACAGTAAATAATAAGCACCTACTGCATCAGACTTTAAAAATATAGCTTGAGGCTGGCAGTTGACAGTCAAACCACCATTCTCAGCAGGTGAATGGAGCTCTGAAATTGTAGCCTGGGATCTAGACAAGCAAGGAGGCAATACTGTCAGACAACAGAGCCCTGACATCCCATAGACATCTGTTTGTTACTGCAAAAGCAATGCCAGGAAGAGTCCATGAGGCAGCAGACAGACTGCTAGAGGTCCAGCCCCTCAGGGATAGCAACCAACCTCCACCTCACAATTTCCATAGCAGAAAAATAAAAAAGAAATTTTAAAAATTCAGGTTGCAGCCAAGACAAAACTAAGCTCCTTTAACTTTCCCCAAACTCCCCACCTTTAACTGCAAAGGGCTTATAAGCAGAAGACCTGGGGCCTGAGCTTATGCTAAAACAGTCTCTTGTGTTCTAATTAGCTGAACTGAATGGGCTGCTTGAAGGCTGCCTGGGATCAGGGGATTAAAAGAAAGAGTGTCAAAGGGACTGTAGTTCACCTTCAGCCACCCTGAAGCCAGAAAACATATTAGGAAAAAAAAAAAGAAATTGAAAGCAAAGGGGTTCCAATATGTCGTGTCTCACAGCAATGTTATCCTTGGGAAGATAGCAGAGGCTTTTGAAGAGAAAGTGAAAGTGGTGAAAGGTGTAAAGGTGTAAATGAACAGCTAAGACCCTTATGGAGTCATACCTGGATCCCTCCTGTGGCCTCCCAGCCAGAGTTGCAGACACTTGCTGCCTCTTTCCCAGTCCATCCTGAATGCCAATGGAAAGTTCGTCTTCTCAATTTTTCCTTTAAGCACAGACCCACAAACTCTAAGGAAAAGTTACATGAATGCTTGTTATACCTTCTAGAAAGCAAATCTTATGGATCAAATTACCCTTACTCCTCAACATGAAACCCAGCTTCCACTGAGAAATTCACTTATTGTAGACTAATACACTGTGAAGAGCCCAGCCATAGCAGAAATAACATGTGTTTATGCCCAAACAGATTTGCTCTCAGCGTCAGCCTTGCAATGGACATTTGGCACAGCTTTCCATTGCCAAAGTTTACTTGTCATGACTTCATTGTGTTCCATGATGTATTAAACTTTCTGAGCTTTAGACTCCAGTGCCATTAAGTAACTCCATAGAATACACAAGCCTCAACAGACTCAAAGACCCCAGAAAAAATACTGGTGTGTAAATGTCACTGTATAGATCCATGAATATACAAGATATATTTTCTTAAAGCTTGAAAGTGCTGAAAGAAGTGAGTTGGGCTTTAAGAAGAAACAAGAGGGTAGCAGGCTTGATTATTGCTGGTATAACAGATTTAATTCCATTAATTGCTAGCACCACTGCTTCTGCAATAGCATTGACACAAGGAGTTAAGACAACTATTTTTGTTAGCAAAAAAATGTTACTAACATATTGAGTATACAAAAGGATTTATATAGGTATTTGGAACAATGAATGATGCTCTATAACCCATTCAAATTATCTGAAGGAGGTTCAGGGTTCAAGAGTTAGGAGCCATTCCAAATGTCATGACAAATATCATTGGAGTAGTGTTAATTTTGAAATTCACAATGATTGTCATTATAATTAGAAAAAAAATTTAAAGACCCCTGTAGGATATTTGGCATAATCCTAATACCTCTCTGGGTGTGTTAACTTTGCATAGTGAGATTATGAATTTAAAGAATGCTACTCCATTGACCTTTGATACTGCAGATAATGCTAATAAAATTATCCATGGCCTGAGCTCAGTATTTCCATTTTGGAGAAACCTCAGGAATGGCATATATAGCTTGATCAGGCTAGCCCTTCCTGTCCTGGGAATACTTTTATTCCTGCCCTTCATGTTAAAGCTTATCTTTAACAACATCAACATGTTGGCAGCCAAAGTACATGGCTTAAACCTGAAAATGGACCCCCCCAGACAGAGTTATTAAATTAACAGGCTGGCAAGCCAAGGACTGGTAAGATTCTGCACAGAGACTTACCAACCTAAGACAGAAGTGCATTGCCTTTGATAATGCATATTCCATGATGGATAAGGAAGGCATTCTTGTCAGAACGACTTAAGAAAGGCTCAGTCTTGTTAATAAAATAAAAAGGGAGGAGAGGTGGAGACCCTTTTGGGCTGCTTGGCAAGAAGCTGACATGGGCCAAGGACAAGGAAGTGGACTGTTTGGCAGGAATATGACATTGGCCAAGGACAAGGAAGTAGGCTTCAAGCAGGAACCTGACATTAGACTAGAACAAAGAAGTAATTTCAGGTAGGAGTTTAAATCGTAGGCTACAATAAAAAAGCAATCTCAGACAGGAGCCTAAATATTAGGCCAGAACAAAAGATAATTTCAGACAGGAATCTAAATTTTAGACTAGAACAAGGAAGTAGGCTTCAGACATGAAAATGACCTTGGGCTAGGATAGGGAAGTAGGCTCAGATACTTTGGTCATTCTGATAAGCTTTTAGAAACAGTGATCATGGAAGTGTTTACATAACTGGGTTTAATGCCTTGCTTTTTCTTTGACTATTTGTGTTTATTGTATTGCTTGTTCCTCAACTATTTGCATCTATTATATTGCTAGACCCTTAACCTAGAACTGACCTTAATACATGCATGTAATCAAAATGGTATAAAAGCATAAAGGAAGAGGGGGTATAGGATAGGGGGCTATAGGGAGGGGAAATGGGGAAAGAGGATGACATCTGTATTGTAAATAAATAAAATATCCAATAAAAAAAAGTAAAACAAAAAAAGATTATTTTTTTCCTATGTTTGACTTCCATAGTATGAATTGCTTCATAGGTGAATTGCTTACAGCTGTTTGTTGTTGTTGTTGTGCTGCTTGCTGCTGCTCTGCTGTTTGTTGTTTATTGTGTGTTGTTGTTTGATTGGTCTAGTTTTGTTTTACTTTGGTTTTTGGTTTTTTGGTTTTTACCTTCTTGGTCCTATGGCAGAGATGACTTTTACATGTACATCGTTTAGAGCCATGATAGATGCCATGGAAGGATTACAGAAAGCTATGTGGTACACACTGCCTAAAAATGTCCTTCCCTGTTTCTGTGCACATTTTCCCCTAGAGGCTAAATGTCCATTTGTTTGTTCTTCTATCTTCAAAGAACAAGGGTAAGTTTCCATCTTTAAAAGGCTAATTCAAGATGGAAATGAATCTGAAATGAAAACTAAGTGGTTTTTATCATGTTGATATTCAAACAAAATTTATATTATTCTTCAGAGCACAGCAAAGATCTTTAGAGCATAACATCTAAAAGAGAGAAAAGCCAGAACAAAATGAGGGTTGCAACAAGAGACTATTTGAAGGAAACAAAAGATGACTGACAAGGGGAAATGGCAGATTTATTCTATTGAAAACTGCCAATATATGCTGTAAGCAACAAGGGAACAAATAATGAGGAAGTTTGCATTAATATACTTTATCAGACCAGAGCAAAATAATCCAAAATGAGATCTCCTCTTTGCTCTGTATGTGACACAGAATAGTGAATGCCTGCCACAAAAGAATACAATCATTTCTAAAATGAGCATTTTTCGGAGGAAAGAAAGGAAAATTTTGCCTCTATGAAACCAAAAGTTTCATTTATGCAGCTGCTGTCCAAATGGCAAGGGTCAATAGAATATGGCCTCTTTCAACTCCATACCCTTCCTTTTTCAGTTTGCAGACTGACCCAGTCAGGAGACTGAAAGGTTTGGGTGTTTTTGAGCCCAGACTCTACTGCAATGTCAACATGAGGTTGTCTTAAAGCAACGCTATGTGGAGCTATTGCTTTAGAAGAGTTGGCTGGTCAAGGTCAGAAACACCAGGATGACTCAGACTCAGAGTTAAAAAAAAAGAAGAAGTTTCATTTCATATCATCATGGACAGAAATCTAACAAACAACTTCTGTGACTAGAATTATTCATTTACTAAAATCTACTGAAACATGAACACTTTAGAAGGTTTCCCAATGAGTGTTATGGACCCAAATTAAATAAATATGGAAGCCTAGAGAAAGACTACAAATATCCTAACCATTTACAGTATATTTGTGCCAATGCTGTTTGTTCTTCTTCCTCTTAGATACCTTGACACTGGATTGTTGTATATAAGATATGTGACTCTTTTTTCCAAATCTTGCTTTATTTTAGGGTTAAGGCTTTAGATTTCACTCTTAGAAAAGTTTCCTTTTTCCAAGGTCACAGAGACTTGTTCTTGTAGTTTCTTCTTCAAGCTTTATGGCCTTAGGTCTTACATTGAGGTTTGTGATGTGTCTGGAATTCATTTATATGAGTAAGGATCAAAGAGTCTCTTGCCCATGTCTTTAACCCAGTTGTTCAAGTACCATTTGTGGGAAAGATGTTCCCATCCTCATCCAATTGCCTTGGCAATCTTTATTGAAAATCAATTGACCATATATGTGTGGGTTTATTTCTAGACTCTATTTTGTTCCCATGATATATGGTTCTGTTAATATGCCAGGACCACAATTCCTTGATTACAGTAAGATTTATTGCAATCTACTCTTACATTTAATAGGTAACTTGATACAGAGGGCAAAGATACAGCTGTAAGGCAACACTTGGCATTGTTTAGTGGAGAGATGTTTAACAACTCATCCTATTTCTCCATGCCTTCCTTATTTGTGAAAGGAATATTTAATGAATTAAAATCAGATGAAAGAAGTGAAATAAAGACATGGCAATTATTATAAATGTCTAAGTAATAGAAAGCAAATACTAATTAGCCAACCCATGGACAGTTCCAGTTAAACTTTCCTACAAATCTAGAGTTCCCATTGTCTTTGTATGAGGATAACACATACACACGTGGTATGATGATGACAGCCAAAATTCAGATACTAACAATATTCTCAAGGATAAGTATAAACAGGGCTGGAATATATTTAAACAATGGCGTTTAACTCTGCATGATTGTAAACCTGGGTTAAGTCTGTTTTCATCACAACATTGTTGACTTTCATCTCTAATATGATAATTTTTAGGAATTTAGGATAGGGAAGAACAGAGTCTCACTGTTTAACTCTGGCTGACCTCACTAAGGTCCTCCTGCTTCTGCCTCCAAAGTGCTATGATTAAAGTTTATGCCACCACATATCGTTCTAGGCTTTCATTTTTAACAGGCAAATAATGACATTATAACATGCTCTTTTATAATAAAGGGATTTTGGAAATATAGTATTTTCATAGACAAAGATTTTTTTCAATGATTTATTAATATAATTTTTTGAACTTTCAAAGTCTCTGCAATGAAAGAGAATGGCTACACACATTTGAGTTTTTCTTTATAAGAAACAATAAAACTTAATGATGACTGGATTTGTAGTTTCAACTAATAAGTCATGTGTTATTGTTTTGCATACTATAAATGATATAATTATGCAGGATTGCATTGAGCTTGAAGCTACTCCTTTGGGTACTTTTCCACTTCAATGTGAAGTAGATTGTTAGAGATTTATGAGGAGATTCATTACATGGCTTTTAAATGAAAAAGAAAATGCTTTTTATTTTTTCCCAAGGATTGACAGTTCTCAGAAGAGATCTATTTTAGAATTATTATATAGTCCAGCGATGTTTTGAATAACCCAGAGCCCCATAGCAGATGACATCTCTCAATGCAAATGTAATAACTAGAGACCGCCATCTGCATTGTCAGTGTGTTTTTTAGTCTATGGTTTTTGTGTAGAGTATGTTCAGCCCAAGTAATATAACTTTATTTAAAGATATAGATAGACAGATATAAATGTGTATATGCATATACACTTATAAGCATGTGTAATTTTAGGTAAATATAGAACAATATGCTGCCTTGAGGCTTTATGAAACCACTGGGTATTATTTGTAACTTCTCTCTTTCTCCACAATTGCAGGCCCTCCCTATTTTCCCATTTCTCACTGCATATCACCTGCTATGCCTCTCTTACCCCTGACATGGTCCCTTTATACTTCCCTGATCTCTGTGATGTTTCCCTCTAACACATTCACATTTGAAGATTTGGAGTTAGGAGCCTACAATGAGAGAGAACATTTGATGTTTGCCTTTTTGAGTCTGGGTCACCTCTCTCAGTATAACCTATCCATTTGCTTGTAAATTTTATGATTTTATTTTTTCTTTACAACTGAATAATATTCCATTGTGTATATGTACCACAGTTTCATTATCCATTCATCTCTGAAGGACCTTAAGCTGTTTCTATTTCCTAGCTTTAGTGAAGTGGATCTTGAGTCTGTTGGGCTTGTGTCAAGCAAGGAGTGGGATAGCCAAGTCATAATGTAGTTTGTTTTTAGCTTTTTCAGGTTCCTTCATACTGATTTCCATAATGGCTGCAATTCTTTACATCCCCTTGACAGTGAATGGGGACTTCCTTTTCCTTACATCCTTTCAGCATTTTTCATCAGGTGTTCTGTTAAACTTCAGTCTCAAAGTTGTTTAGATTTGCTTAATCCTAATGGTTCAGAATGATGAATTTTATTTGAGAAATTTCTTTTGTTGGTATTATTGTAGCCCATTTATTTTATTATTTTCCTTTTATGGAAAATAGATTTTTTGTCACATATCCTGGTTATGGTTTCTATGGACCAGACAAAACACAGATGCTCAGCCTTTGAACTAGCAGGCAGAAATGTTCCTGTAGATGAGTCCCTGCCATAGGTCTTTTTTCTGTTGAGTGGCACTGTCTTTAGTTTGGATGGCTGAGAAGAATCCATGGGCACCATGGGTAGTCTCTCTCTGGGTACCTCTGTGTAACTGGTACTCTATGTGACTGAAGAACCTCTTGATCCTTGCCAGGCAGAAGCCAAAACTGTCCAGCTACATCCTTAATTTCTCTTCTGAGCAATCTTTTCTGAGAAAGATTCTTAGTTTCTTTTCTATTGCTGTGATAAAATATCATGACCAAAAACAGCTTGGGGAGTAAATGATTCATTTTGACTTATAGTTACAGTCCTTCATACAGGGAAGTCAGGGCAAGAATTCAAGGCAGGGACCTAGAAGCAGGAATTGAAGCAAAATCATTTGGATGAACACTCTCTTCCGGGCTTACTCAGACTGCTTTCTTTTTACAACCCAGGAGCACTTTCCCAGGGATGGTACAACCCATGGTGAACTGAGCCCACCCACATCAAGCAAGGCATTTTCTCCATTAAGATTTCTTCTTCCCAGATATGTCCACATTTGTATTGAATTGACAAAAACCAGTAGTACAGAAAGTATTCTAATTTCAGCATCTTTGCAACCTGGGTTTAAGGAAATTTCCTAAGTCATCAGGTACCAATTCCTTTTTTTCTTTAAATTTTCTTCCATTTACACATCCCTTTCCTCACATTTCAAAATAATCAACCAACATAAGACAGCTCAGCACCCTTAGTCATTTTCTTAGAATTCTCAAATCAATATCCAAAATGATAACTCTAGGACACAAACCTATCAAATCTTGGGCCACAATATAAAACATTTCATTTCTCACACAGATCCTCTGTGTTACCCATTTGTTTCTAAACTGTTACCATGACTCTTTTTGATGTCTATACTTTTGCCAATAGTCTTTTGAACGAAAGTGTAAAATTCTGTATTATACTATAATACAGCCTTTTCAAAAAAAAAAAAAAAAACCTGTTCTCACTGCCCTCTGCATCTTCACTAGTGGAGTGATTGACATCTATAACATCAACAACCTGTTGGAGACAATACAGGCATTCCCTCTCATGTTCCTCAAAATTCATCCCCTTTCTACCTACTGCCCAATTTCAAAACCAAGCCACAATTAATTATTTGATAACAACCTTTCTAAGGACCCAAATTTCTATCATTTAGCATTAAGTTAGAGGAAGAGAGCAAGAGGAAGACCTGTATTTAAGCACTGTATTGAAATAAATTTATTTCGGAGACTTACATAATAAATTCTGAACTCTGTAGAGGAGGTTGTCAGAAACTGTAGACTGGGACTTGTTTAGCACAGAATGAAATTGATGCAAGTATAACTTCCACTGTGAAACTCTGGTTGTGTCCTTAATGACTTTTGATTGACTGATTCAAGACTACTCAGATTTTCAAACTTGGCCCCCTTTTGGACCTACCTGAATATGGATTTTATGATGTTGAATCTTGGTTCTCAATTTCATTGGTTCCTGACACAAGCCTCTAAGTAGATTGGTATGTATATTTGCTAGAACTATTAACCTGAGCAGGGGAACAGCAACTATCAACTGTAATTGAGCCCAGTCTATCTCAGAGTTACTGTGACCCATTGACAAAGGTCATCTCTCTGAAATGTAGAACTCACACACCACATTTCAAAACAGGATATTCTCTAAGTGAGCCTGGGATGATTTCCAAAGTAACCAAAATGAACCCAGGAGACATGTATGGTATGTACATCCTGTAGTTGCCAAGGGAAAGTATTATGCCCAGCTTGACTTCTCTCATTGGTACCTACTTCATAAGGGATGCAAACTTCCCAAGATAGGGAGTTTTGAAAGATTAATCGTTGGAAAATTTCACTAATGACTCATCATTAGAGATAAATCATTCATAATCTTCTTCCTGACAACGATGGATAAGTGGATACATTGAAACAGAGAGCTCTGAGCAAAAGCTGAGACAAGAGCTACAGAGAACTGGGCCTAAAGACTTCCCCTGAGAATAACTCATTTGTTTCCAACGGAGCTACAGTGCTTTCAACACATTTTTTACAGTGCCATCTAGTGGAAGCTAAAATTATCGCACAGCAATCCGGGTACCTGGGATCTACTCCTTGCTCTGTCACCAGCTCAGGCCAAAATGAGGATTCCAAATGTGAAGTTCTAGACTTTTGCTCAGAAGCAAGTAGCATCAAATATAGGTTTACAATTACAGTTAACTGCAACTCAAATAGGTATAAAACAAAATATGAACGTTACCTCTCAGAGCTGATATGAAGATAAACATTTTGAAATGCTGGAGTTGTAAGTGAATAGAACAGTAGTCCTACTGACAAAGCTGTAAAGTTGTTCCTTAACAGATACAAAGTGGGAAAAAAATCTTAAATTTGAAAAGATTAAAGAAGGCAAAAAGGAAAGATGAGCTGGTCATGGCCTCACTGGGGTGTCCCAGTGTCACAGGCAGATGTCCTAGTACAGGGATTAAATACTGCCTTCAGAGTGCAAGTCACAGGAGGACTGTATCACTTGATGATGCTGTAACATCCCAAAGGTGGCACTACCCAATCTTGTTGGAACTCTGTTCCCCAGCTAGAAAAGGATATCAGCCACATCTGCCTTACATGCAAATTATTAATTGAATCGAAGAATTGGAGCAGCCTTGGACAAAACTAATACTTTGAGATGTTGCCTTCTCTCCACCTCTACCAAATCCTCTGCTGCTTGTTTGTTTGTTTTGGTTTGTTTCTTTTCTTCAGACCACTTGGCTTTGATACTCCACGGCATTCCATCTTCTTGTTTCAGGTTCTAGTATTTTTCATCTTAAAAAATCAACCAGCTTCAATCTGAATGTCCATGACAACCTCAGCATCCTTCCTAGAAATTCTCGAAAAATTCTGAAAATGCTTGTCTGCTACTTATAGAAAACTATCATAATTGTTTTCACAAGGGCAGGGGGAGCCACTGTGCCATGTGCACATCAACACTGACCAGGGAGATGTAGAGGCTGCTGACCTCAGACCGGAGGACAATGTTCTCAGCTGTACTATCCAATCTACATCCCCACCCACTGTTCTCTATCTAGAGATGTTTGTTGTTTCCATTGGGGCATCAGACAGTTGCCCTCACAGTATGAAATAGCTTTTTGCCTTTCTTTACTGTGTGCTGAAGTGAGTAATGTCTTGTACCTGAGAGAACAATCAAGAAGGATATAGTCTTCATTCAGTGCTGAAAAAAATAAGTACATGTCCCCTGGTTCATTGTAAACATTTATTCCTTGCTGGAAACAAGTGTTATCAAAAACAAAAACAAAAAACAAAAACAAACAAACAACAACAACAAAAAAAACAACCAACCTTCACAACAACAGCTTCCTTCACCCTTGAGATGGTTTTGCTCCTTTCAGAGGCAAAAAAAAAAAAAAAAAAAAAATTCGCACAAAGGTGATTTTCTCCCCATGAAACCCACAGACAACTGAACTGATTTTCAGGTCAAAACAATTTTAGAGTCTATTTATATTCTCAAAATGTTGTCTGTCACATCTCTTTGCTGTGTGGTGCTGTAACAGAGAAGATTCAAGGCCTTCCTACTTGAAAGAAAAATAAATAAATAAATTCTGCCTTCTTTGCTGAACATGCCTTTGCTCAAGCCTGAGACAATCCTGGTATCAAATTAAATACTGGTGTGGAGGCTTTCCTTAGCAAGCTTCTCCTTAGTTTTAGATGTATTTTCTTCATTAATTCTACAAAAAAAAAAAAAAGAAGAAAGAAAGAAAAAAAGAAGAAAGAAAGAAAGAAAAAAGAAAGAAAGAAAGAAAGAAAGCAGGCTTTCTAGTAAAATATAATCATCATAAGAAGAGTAAAGAAAATATCATGAAATCAACTGTGTTTTCTTCCCATAGGGATATTGAAAAGTTTGTATATACTGACTGGTTAAAAGCTCATCTCTAGGCCCTGCAGTGGTGGCCCACGCCTTTAATCCCAGCACTTGGGAAGCAGAGGCAGGCAGATTTCTGAGTTAGAGGCCAGCCTGGTCTACAGAGTGAGTTCCAGGACAGCCAGGGCAACACAGAGAAACCCTGTCTCGAAAAACATAAAAAAAAAAAAAAAAAAATCATCTCCATGGTCCTTTTGGCTGGGACAGACACTGAGCTGGTCTGTCCTGTGGAGACACCTGTTCCTGACACATCCTAGAGGAGCCTTTGCACTCAAAGCAGAGGGTAAGAAACCTCGCTCACTACCTCATACCCCAGAGTTACAAATGGCATCCAGGGGTGCTCTATAACCATCAGGCACCCAAACCCCACCCCTCTGGAATACCACTACCCTTCCACCCCAGCCTGGTCCTTTTGGCTGGGGCAGACACCGAGCTGATCTGCTCCTGTGGAGACACCTTATCCTGAGCCATCCTAGAGGAGCCACTGGACTCAGAGCAGAGGCCTGGTCCTTCTGGCTGGGGAAGACACCGAGCTGGTCTGCTCCTGAACACCTTTCCTGAGCCATCCTAGGGAGCCATCACTGGAGCAGGACACTCTGGTCTGTCTGGGAGACACCTTATCTGACCATCCCAGAGGTTCTGCATCAGAGCAGCAGGATTTCAGGATCCCCGAGGCAGCCTGAGTCCCAGGAGTTCTTCGACCTAGGAGCTACGGATCACAGGAACACAGAGACATCTGGACTCTGAGAAGTTCTGACACAAGCAAGATAACTGGAAAGGCAGACTCCAGTCAGACACAGTGAGCACAGGTAACAGTAGAGTCAACCAGATGGTGAAAGGCAAGCACAAGAAAATAAGCAACAGAAACCAAAGTTACTTGGCATCATCAGAACCCAGTTCTCCCACCATAGCAAGTCCTGGATACTCCATCACACAGGAAAAGCAGGATTCAGAATTAAAATCACTTCTCATGATGATGATAGAGGATTTTAAGAAGGACATAAGTAACTCCTTAAAGAAGTACAGGAGAACACAGGTAAACAGGTAGAAGCCCTTAAAGAGGAAACACAAAAATCCCTTAAAGATTTGCAAGAAAAACACAACCAAACAGGTGAAGGAATTGAACAAAACCATCCAGTATCTAAAAATGGAAATAGAAACAATAAAAAAATCTCAAAGGGAGACTACCCTGGAGATAGAAAACATAGGAAAGAGATCAGGAGTCATAGACACAAGCATCATCAACAGAATACAAGAGATAGAAGAGAGAATCTCAGGTGCAGAAGATACCATGGTAAACATTGACACAACTGTCAAAGAAAATGTGAAATGCAAAAAGCTCCTAACCCAAAACATCCAGGAAATCCAAGACACAATGAGAAGACCAAACCTAAGGATAATAGGTATAGATGAGAGTGAAGATTCCCAATTTAAAGGGCCAGTAAATATCTTCAACAAAATTATAGAGGAAAATTTCCCAACCTAAAGTACGAGAACCCATAAACATACAAGAAGCCTACAGAACACCAAACAGACTAGACCAGAAAAGAAATACCTCCCATCACATAATAATCAAAACATCAAATGCACAAAACAAAGAAAAATACTAAAAGCAGTAAGGGAAAAAGGTCAATAACATATAAAGGCAGACCTATAAGAATTACACCAGACTTCTCACCCGAGACTATAAAAGCCAGAAGATCCTGGTCTGATATCATACAGACCCTAAGGGAACACAAATGCCAGCCCCACACTACTATACCCAGCAAAACTCTCAATCACTATAGATAGAGAAACCAAGATATTTCATGACAAAACCAAATTTGCACAATATCTTCCCACAAACCTAGCACTTCAAAGGATAATTGATGGAAAGCACCAACACAAGGAAGGAAACTACAACCTCAAAAGGCAAGGAAGTAATCTTCCAACAACCCCAAAGAAGATAGCTACACAAACATAATTCCACCTCTAATGACAAAAATAATAGGAAGCAACAATCATTTTTCCTTAATATCTCTTAAATCAATGGACTCAATTCTCCAATAAAAAGACGTAGACTATCAGACTGGACACATAAACAGGACCCAGAATTTTGCTGCATACAGGAAACACACCTCAGTGACAAAGACAGACACTACCTCAGAGTAAAAGGATTAGAAAACAATTTTCCAAGCAAATGGTCTTAAGAAACACGCTGGAGTAGCCATTCTAATATCAAATAAAATCGACTTCCAACCAAAAGTAATCAAAAAAGATAAGGAAGGACACTTCATACTCATCAAAGGAAAAATCTACCAAGATGAATTCTCAATTTGAACATCTATGCTCCAAATGCAAGGACACCACATACATAAAAGAAACTTTACTAAAACTCAAAGCACACATTGCACCTCACACAATATAGTGGGGATTTTAACACCCCACTCTCTGCAATGGACAGATCATGGAGACAGAAACTGAACAAAGACACATTGAAATTAACAGAAGTTATGAACCAAATGGATTTAACAGATATCTATAGAACATTTCATCCTAAAGCAAAAGAATATACCTTTTTCTCACCACCTCATGGTACCTTCTCCAAAATAGACCATATAATTGGTCACAAAAACAGGTCTCAACAGATACAAAAGATTGAAATAATCCCTGCATCCTATCAGAGCACCACAACTAAGGCTGGTCTTTAATAATGACAAAACCAATGGAAAACCCACATGCATGTGGAAACTGAACAATGTTCTACTCAATGATGACTCAGTCAATGAAGAACCAAAGAAAGAAATTAAAGACTTTTTAGAATTTAATGAAAATGAGGAAACATCATACCAAAACTTGTAGGACTCCATGAAAGCAGTGCTAAGAGGAAAACTCATAGCTTTAAGTGCCTACAAAATGAAATTGGAGGAGCATACATTAACAACTTGACAGCACACCTGAAAGCTCTAGAACAAAAAGAAGCAAATACACCCAAGAGGAGTAGGCATCGGGAAATAATCAAACTCAGGGCTGAAATCAACGAGTAGAAACAGAAAGAACTATACAAAATATCAACAAAACCAGGAGTTGGTTCTTTGAGAAAATCAACAAGATAGATAAACCCTTAGCCAGATTAACCAGAGGGCACAGAGACAGTATCTAAATTAATAAAATCAGATCTGAAAAGGGAGACATAACAACAGAAACTGAAGAAATTCAAAAAATCATCAGATCCTACTACAAAGGCCTATATTCAACAAAACTGGAAAATCTGGATGAAATGGACAATTTTCTAGACAGATACCAGGTACCAAAGTTAAATCAGGAGCAAATAAACCATCTAAACAGTCCCATAACCCCTAAAGAAATAGCAGCAGTCATTAAAAGTCTACCCGCCAAAAAAAACCCAGGACCAGATGGTTTTAGTGCAGAATTCTATCAGACCTTCAAGGAAAACTAATACCAATTCTCTTCAAATTATTCAACAAAATAGAAACAGAAGGAACACTACCCAATTCATTCTATGAAGCTACAATCACACTCATACCTAAACCTCACAAAGACCCAACAAAGAAAGAGAACTTCAGACCAATCTCCCTTACGAATATCGATGCAAAAATACTTCATAAAATTCTAGCACACCAAATCCAAGAACACATCAAAACAATCATCCATCATGATCAAATGCGCTTTATCCCAGGAAGCAGGGACGGTTCAATATTCGGAAACCCATCAATGTAATCCACTATATAAACAAACTCAAAGAAAAAAAACACATGATCATCTCACTAGATTCTGAGAAAGCATTTGACAAAATTCAACATCCCTTCATGTAAAAGTCTTGTAAAGATCAGGAATTCAAGGCCTATACCTAAACAAGTAAAAGCAATATACAACAAACCAGTAGCCAACATCAACAAAATGGAGAGAAACTTGAAGCATTCCCACTAAGATCAGGGACTAGACAAGGCTGCCCACTCTCTCCCTACCTATTCAATATAGTACTGGAAGTCCTAGCCTGGGCAATTAGACAACAAAAAGAAGTAAAAAGAATACAAATAGGAAAGGAAGAAGTCAAAATATCACTATTTGCAGATGATATGATAGTATACTTAAGTGACCCCAGAACTTCCACCAGAGAACTCCTAAACCTGATAAACAACTTCAGCAAGGTGGTGGGTTATAAAATCAACTCAACAAATCAGTAGCCTTCCTCTACATGAAAGATAAACAGGCTGAAAAAGAAATTAGGGAAATGCTACCCTTCACAATAGTCACAAATAATATAAAATACCTCGGGTGAATCTAACTAAGCATGAAGATCTGTATGACAAGAATTTCAAGTCTCTGAAGAAAGAAATTGAAGAAGATCTCAGGAAATGGAAAGATCTCCCATGCTCATGGATTGGCAGGATTAATATAGTAAAAATGGCCATCTTGCCAAAAGCAATCTACAATTCAATGCAATCCCCATTAAAATACCAACTCAATTCTTACAGAACTTAGAAAGAGAAATTCTCAAATTTATTTGGAATAACAAAAAACCCAGGATAGCGAAAACTATTCTCAAATATAAAAGAACTTCTGGAGGAATCACCATCCCTGACCTCAAGCTGTACTACAGAGCAATAGTGATAAAAACTGCATGGTGTTGGTACAGAGACAGGCAGGAAGATCAGTGGAATAGAGTTGAAGACCCAGAAATAAACCACACACCTATGGTCATTTGATCTTTGACAAAGGAGCTAAAACCATCCAGTGGAACAAGGACAGCATTTTCAACAAATGGTGCTGTGCTGGTTCAACTGGAGGACATCATGTGGAAGAATGCAAATCAATCCATTCTTATCTCCTTGTACAAAGCTCAAGTCCAAGTGGATAAAGGACCTTCACATAAAACCAGACACACTGAAACTAATAGAAGAGAAGTGGGGAAGATCCTCGAATACTTAGGCACAGGGGAAAAGTTCCTGAACAGAACACCAATGCTTATGTCTAAGATCAAGAATTGACAAATGGGACTTCATAAATTTGCAAAGTTTCTGTAAGGCAAAAGACACTGTCAATAGGACAAAATGGCAACCAACAGATTGGGAAAAGATCTTTACCAATCCCACATCTGATAGAGGACTAATATCCAATATATACAAGAACTCAAAAAATTAGACTCTAGACAACCAAACAACCCTATTAAAAAATTGAGTATAGAGTTAAACAAGAATTCCAACTGAGGAAACTCGAATGGCCAAGAAGCACCTAAAGAAATGTTAAGCATCCTTAGTCATCAAGGAAATGCAAATCAAAACAACCCTGAGATTCCACCTCACACCAGTCAGAATGGCTAAGATCAAAAAACCCAGGTGATATTAGATGCTGGCAAGGATGTGGAGAAAGAGGAACACCTCCATTGTTGGTGGGATTGCAAGATGGTGCAACCACTATGGAAAACAGTCTGGTGGTTCCTCAGAAAATTGGACATACCATTACCTGAGGACCCAGCTATACCACTCTGGGATATACCCAGAAGATGCTCTAACATATAACAAGGACATATGCTCCACTATGTTCATAGCAGCTTTATTTATAATAGCCAGAAACTGGAAAGAACCCAGATGCCCTTCAGCAGAGGAATGGATACAAAAATGTGGTACATTTACACAATGGAATATTATTCAGCTATTAAAAACAATGAATTCAAGAAATTCTTATGTAAATGGATGGAACTAGAAAATATCACCCTGAGTGAGGTAACCCAATCAAAAAGAACATACATGGTATTCACTCACTGATTATTGGATTTTAGCCCAGAAGCTTGAAATACCCAAGATTCAACTCACAGACCACATAAAGCTATGAAGAATGAAGATCAAGTCGCGGGCTTCATCCTGCTTAGAAAGAGTAACAAAATACTCAAGGGAGCAAATATGGATACAAAGTGCAGGACAGAAACTGAAGGAGGGGCCGTCTGCAGACCATTCCACCTGGGTATCCATTCCATGTGCAGTCACCAAAGGTAGATGCTGATGTGGATGTCAGGAAGTCATGTTGACAGGAGCCTGACATAGCTGTCTCCTTAGAGTCTGCAAGAGTCTGACATATTCAGAGGCGGATGCTCACAGCTAACCATTAAACTGATCATGGGGTTCCCAATGGTAGAGTTAGAGTGAAGACTGAAGGAGTTGAAAAGGTTTGTGATCCATGACAAGAGCAACAATATCTACCAACTAGAGCCCCCAGGGTCTAAACCACCAGGCTGGGAGCACTTAGGGAGGGACCCATGGCTCCAGCTATATATGCAAGAGAGGATGGTCCTGTCAGGTATAGGTGGGAGAGGAGATCCTTGGTCCCATGAAGGCTGGACCCGTGTGTGTGGGAATTTGAGGGTGGAGAGGTGAGTGGGGGGTGGTGGGGGAACATCCTCATAGAAGCAGGAGGAGGGGGGATGGGATAGGAAGTTCCTGGGAGGGAGGGGGAAAATGGGGTAAGAGGAGAACATCTGAAATGTAAATAAATAATATCCAATAAAAAAAATAAAATAAAATAACAACATTTGGATCCATTTAAAGATCAGGCCTGATTTCAGAAAAGGTCACAAGGTACCAACTCCAGGAATAGAACATAAGTCTTATAAAATATGTCATAAAAAAGTAGCTCTAGGAACAGACCATAAAATTCAGAACAAAATCATAAGCCCCCTCCCAAAGAACAGCCTGGGGATAGCAATAAAAATGGAAAAATATCTTACCTCAGAATGGGACATCTGCACTGGGCAGACCTATGTCATCATATGGTTGAATGTTCATGACATAGGAATGCAGACCACTGAACAACTGTGACCCACCAATGAAATTTTAGATTATCTAGGCCTTCTGGAAAGTTCTGCCAGTTCCCTATAATAAGGCCTGCTTGCCTTTATATGGAATAGCCATTGTGGACAATGGTTGACCCCCACATGCTGGATGTTTCTGAAGAACAAACATTCTTGTTTTTGCATACTAAAAAAAAAAAAATCACTCCATATCCCCTGTGATGTTTTTTACTAGCTTTCACTTTATTGCCTTACATGTTGGCAAGCTGTTGTCATTCACTGTAGCAGTGTGGTCTACCTTGTGGACTTTTAAAACTCTCTGTGCTTGGAACTCTGGATTATTTACTGATAAGTGAATAGAAGCAGCCTTTTGAATTGGTAAATTCCATATTCTCTTCTTTTTCAATCTTTAGTTTACATTGTATTGGCCTGGTTTGGGTTTAGCTGAGGTCTTCAGTGGGACATTTTTAGAAATCCTCTTTTAATGAGTTACCTCAATATCTCTACAACAATATCCGAGTTGACCAAAGGGTTAAGGTAGGCATTTGCTCCATACCATTATAATTCTTATTAATCTAATTAATTCTAATTCAGTCATGAATATTGACAGTGTGCAGTGTTTTTAGTTTTCATATGAGTGCACATGAAAATGCAACCCACACTTAGTTGTGTTCCTAAAGTGACTTCAAACACACTAAATCTTTCATCAAAGACATCAGCTCTTTCTCTCCTTTTCACTTGTAATGTTCTTGATTAAATTTAAAATATATAATAAACAGCATTAGCTTATTATTATAAAGACTTCTGGATATCCACTGTATTTAGGATATGACAAAAATGGCAAGTATTTTCAATATTTTTACTGTATTTTAACAAACAGATATAAGCATTTGAGTATTAAAAAAATAAAGCTATTATACAACATAACACTATAACCAAACTAAATAAAAATATTTTTTAAATTCTTGTGAGAATTTTAAAAGTTCTTTGGGAAGAAACAAGGTATCATGAATAATATTATACCAGGATAAGTCTTAAGACAAAAATAAAAGTTGTAATATGTCAGAGGAGCTAAGGGTGGGAGGATTAGGAGAGGAAGAGGAAAAGGAAGAGGAAGAGCTAGGAGAAGAGAGAGAGAGAGAGCAGAGATGTAGGAGGATGGAAAGTCACGCAGGTATGGAGAGCAGTGAGGGTAACTACTTTTATTTAGGTTAGCTAATTTGGGAAACAACTCTCTTTGTATGGACATATTGTTATTGAACATTACCAAACAAATAAAGCCTCTGATTAATCTTTAAGCATTAGAGTCTCATTTTTTCTACCAGGCCCGAGTGGATGGCGGGATGGTCTGGGCAATGCCCAGCCTTGCGAAGATAGCGTGGAAGATTGGCAGAGCCATCTCCCATGCTGATGTCTCGTGGGTGGCAGGGCTGGTGCTTCTGTCTGGCCATGTCTAGCTGCAGCGTGCACGTGGCCTCCACCTAGAAACATGGTGGCTGAGCTAGGCAGAGCTGCTGCAGTTTAGGTAGTCGGTTTGATCCAGTGGCCGATTTTTTAATTATTTACTTCAACAGTAATAAGTATATTTTTAAATGTTTTACTAATGTATTGATTTGAATGAATATATTACTAAATATGTATATATTATTAAATAATATATTCTATGAAAAGAAAAATATAAAAGCATGGCTTTTTGAGATAATACTTTAATTTAGTGAAAATGGTGTTAATTTCAAATGATGATAGCTTTTTATACTAATATATACACTCCAAAATCTAGATATAAACTCTCGAATAATAATGGTGGAGTATTTAGTAGCTGTCAAAATGTAATTTTTCAGAATAATGTTTAGTGAAATGCAAAAAAAAAAATGCACCATACATCAAAACATTCATGAATAATCTAGAAATATAAAATCAGAAAGTGTTACTTTATATGACTCCAACTAGAATTTACTCCAGAAGGACATGCAGAGTCAATTATTCATGATAATTTTAAATTAAAAAAGTTATAGTCAACACAAATGTTCCCATTTTCTGAGGTGAAATATCTATGAAGTTTCCCAACAATACTGAAATAGAAGTCAGTAAGCTGGATGAAATGTGCTATAAATATTCTAAAGGTAAAGGCAAATTTTATTGCATTACATTAATAGCCACAACATTTTTAAAGATTTACAATAATAACTTTAAATTGCTATCTAGGAACATTTATAGGGGAAAATGTCCAAGGTAGGGAAAGTTTTCTGGTTTGTTTTTTGCTTTTTCTCATATTTAAAAATGTACCAATAACTACTGAATAGATTAAATAAATAGGGGTCACAATGTGGGATTCACTACCTTGATAATATTTAATGGATGAAAAGAGTCTCAGGTAAGAATGAAAATATCCATCAGATATAAATCTTATCTTTGTTTATTTCCTTTGCTTTCCTGATTCTGTTTTCCTGGCCCAGTAGCAGTAGTAGTAGAATCATGCCAGCACCTAATAGAGTTCTGTCACTGGTTTCTTCATTCATTACATAGCCATACTACATATAGCATCCTCTTGGCTGCTAGCACCATATTTACATATTGCACCTTCAATGGCTGCCAGTGCCATACTTACATATAGCATCCTCCATGGTTTGCCAGCCAAACCATTCCTCTTTAAGTCATACCTGTGCATTCTCTCCTCCTCTGCTGCTAACAACCATAAAAAGGGAACACTTCTTGAAAAATTTGGAGAACTGAAAACTGTGTATGCTCCCATAGTAGGCACAAGAATTATTGCCTCAGGAGTGGTCTTGTTCTGTGTGCTGGCTGGTTTTATGTCAACTTGACACAGATGTAATTATTTTTAAGGAGGGAACCTCAACTGGAAAATGCAGCCCCCATATTGACCTATGGCAAGACTGTGGTGCATTTTCTTGAAGCACCCAGCTCACTGTGGATGGTGTCACCTCTGGGCAGATGTCCCAGGATACTATAAGGAATCAGGGTGAGAAAGCTATGAAGCAAGCCAATAAGCAGCAGTCCTCACAGCCTTTGCATTAGGTCATGTCTCTAGCTTCCTGCTCTGACATCCTGGATGATGGACTATAAGCTGTAAATGATGAAATAAACACTTTTCTTCCCAAGTTGATTTTGTTCATGGTGTGTTTTATCACAGCAATAGAAATCCTAACTAAGACTAAATTCTCCTCTTTTCTGTGCCATACACAGAAAAGGTGTAGGCACTTGGGTATAGTTCCTCAAAATTCAAGATGAAGATCTATGGAATTTAACTTTCTAGAAGCAAAACCTTGACTAAGACAGTCCTCTCAAAAAACATCTATCCTTGCATCTATGACATATGTATCACAAACCTTGTAGCATAGACTTTTCTGTGAATTACTGTCTTGGTTAGGTTAGACTCTTGGTGTACTTCCAAGGGATTATCTTGACTAGGTTAAATGAAGTGAGTGGATCCACCCTGAAAGTGGGTGGTGCCAATCAATGGACTGGAGTCCTATTCTGCATAAAAGGCAAAAGCCAAATATGAGCATCCATCTTTGCTTCCTGACTGTGGATGCAAAGCAAATGGCTGCCTCAAGCTCCTGCCACTATGACTTACCAACAGTAATGGATCCTTAACAGTGATCCCACATAAATGCTTTTCCCTTTGTGTGTTGTTGGTATGTTTTATCTAGCAACAAGAAAAGCAACTAAAAGAGAAAAAGATGCAAGGAAGAACTGCTAAACAGACTTCTAAACATTGGGGGAAAAGGACACTGGATGGAACCTCAGATTTTTAATACAATATTTAAAATTTATTCTTTGAAAATTGCATGCATACATACACACATACAATATCTCTTATGTCCACACCCTTCTACCTCTTCAACTCCACACATCACCACATCTCCTCCCAACTTTGTGTCTTTTTTTGTTTTATCAATAACTCAGTGAATCCAATTAGTGTTCCCTGAGTGTCATCTACTGGAGCATGGGGAATCTATCAGGGACCTCACTCACCTGAAAGGAATAATGGCTCTCTCTCCCCCAGCAGTCTAATAGCTACGAAGTAGACATGGGGCCTTGTGTACAGAGCCCTCCTCAATCCATGCTGGAATGTTGACTGGCTTGATTCTGTTAAGTAACCACAGCTGCTGTGAGTTCATGAGTGCACAGATTTGGTTATGTTTAAATAAATAATAAATAAGTATTAAAATGCATCCTAGCAAACATAAAATAAAATTGTCTTTTTCTTTTTAAACATTTATTTATTCAGTTATGAATATGGATGTTTTGCTTGCATATGTATCTGTGTTCCACATGTTTGTCTGGTGCCCAGGGAGACCAGAAAAGGGTGTAAGATCCCCTAGAATTGGAGTTACAGATGGTTGTGAACTGCCATGTCAGTGCTGGGAACCAAACCCAGGTCCTTAGGAAGAGTCATCAGTGCTCTTAGCCCCTGAGCTATCTCTCCAGTCCTGTTTCTTTTTTCTTAACTACTTTAAAAGTCATACAACTGTTTAAGGCTGATATGAGAACATTCTTGGTCTAATCATGAATGTGATTATAATATACATGAAAATAAAAAGAAGAATATTTGAAGTATTACTTAAATTAAAGTTGTTAATATTCATTCATCTCTTAGAAATAAGTTTGCTCATAGCAGTTTCAAAGCTTCTGCATAAGGCCTAGGTTTTCCTGTTCTACACTTAATAGGAAGGAAAGAAGCATTTTTTTTATTGCCATCGCAACTAAGGTAGATATTATGACTGTTTTTTTTATTTTTTTAGATAATTGTACATCTTGTCAACAAGACAGTCTGAATCAAGTACCAGAAAAAACAATGCTTCTGGTCACTCCCTCTTCAGTGAAGCATCTACATACAGATTTGCTTGCCAAAGCTTTCTATATCAACACTTTAGGTAGCAAGTATGAGGAACAGATGCTGGAGTATGAAGGTAGGGGGTTGATCAGGTCGCCCCCAGCATAATCAAATGTCTGTTAATGACAGATTGTCCCGATGGCCTTCCATGCTGGCCTGCCAATGTGTTTTTCTTAGTCAAGCAGCACTAATAGACTCTTAAAGTATTTTATGTTAATACCACTTTACTTTTTATGGACTCCATGAAGTTCAAGGTGGTCTAGAGCATTGCTTGCTGTGGCTGTATTTTCTAACTACCATAAAGCCAATAGGAAGTAGAAACTGATTTTCTTTTCCTCCTACCCTAGAGAATGGTATGGACAGCCACAGTCTCTGGGCAAGTCTTAGCTCAGTCTCTTGATAGGTATTTCACTAAATTTGAGTTTAAGTATTATTTTGTGTCATAGTTACCCAGGAATAGCTAGCTGTAAGTGTATATAAGTAGAAGTTAGATAAGGGATCCAAACTCAGGCTTCAATAGCAGTTTTTATTATGTGCATGCATTATTTATTATTATTAAAAAAAAACTATAAGCTTCATGTAAATACAGACATTCAAAGCTAGCCTCAAGTGATGCCAGAAATTTGAAAGAACACAAAAGACTCCATAGCTGGGCTAGACCTGTACCTGCCTCTCAGAGATTCCAGTCCATAACCCATGACCCTACTTACATTTTGTTGTTGCCTTGTTTTATCAATGGAAACAAGTGATCTTTTGTCAGGGTAACCCTTTCTGTTGTGCTTTTCTTCTCTCAGTATTCAAGTCTTGCTTTCACTCATTTTCTCCTTCATCTACCTTACTTCCATTTCATCATGTGACATTCAGTCTTATTTACATAAGATTTTATTTACATGTATGTTTAATACCATATAAAAGTGTGATTATGTACAAGGGTATATGAGTGGAAGATAAGAGATCCAAAATCAGTCTTCAACAGCAATTTCAATTATTTACATGCATTGTTTATTGTTATTAAAGAGCTATAAGCTTCATGCAAATACAGATACTCAAAGAAAGCCACAAGTAACACTGTAAATTTGAAAGAACATACAGTTCATATAGTTACCCAATTAGTAGCATATCCTTCAACTCTTATAGCTCTGTCATGAGTTATCCCACTAAAGAAAGGTGCTTCTGTCACACCACAGTTGAGAGCTAACCATGAGATCTCACTTTATGGTGCTAGATGGAACAGTTTCTTCACTGTGTATCCTGTGTTTCCAAGTAGAATTGCTTTTTTAAAAGTATCTACATTGCATAGGGCCAAAGAGTACTGGCAGTGCAGAGGGCATAAACTATAAAATCTTACAGGACTGAACAGGTAAAAAAAAGTTAATTAAAATTTAAATAAATAAAAAAGGATTAAACAGATCTTGTCCAAAAAATATCAAGGGAAAATCTGAAACTATGGAAAATCACAGTTATCTATCTCATTAGGCTTTTATTCGTAGGCTCTTACGAGTGCTTTCACGAAGCATTGTAGCTCCTCGTTGCTAAATCTCTGAATTTTTCAAAGGAAAGAGAAATCTCTATTGTTTTCATAATTCCTTCATTAGAAAATAAACATGTGGTCAAACAGATTATATCTGGGGGTCGAATCTGCCAGAGCTCCAAGTTTAGAACTCTTCCAATTCTCTTCTCCTGATGTCAGTTTATCTTGCAGGAAGCCTTCCTTCCTAATGTGCAAAAGAAGTCTTTCCCAACATTTTACTCTTGGCCTTCCAGAGCATGAGATCCATGACTTCTATCAATCTGTGTGTTGAGTAAACCTGTAAAACAAATGGAACAATGAGATATGAAACAATAGAGTTCTAGAAGCCAGCTCTTCTGCTTCTATCTTGGACTTGAGGTGCAAAAGGCCAAGTGCTGGGAAGTGACTGCATGGTGGGCAGAGCTGATCCCTGAAAGGCCTGGCAGGCCTCTCTCACCTGCATCATCCCCATCCAGCCTGACTTCCTGGACTTCTTCTACAGGTATCCATTCGTCTGAGTACCATGCCAGGCCTTTGATTATTGATTGTTTCTAGGAATTATAATTTCCTACAGAAATCAATCAACATAAAGAGAAAATAATATGTATGTTTTGATTTGTGTTATCTTGAACACCTTGATATTTCTTCACTACTCCAACTTAGGACATAGTCCAATGTGGAGCTCTCTAAAATGTCATCATCAAGGCAATATATACATCATATTGAGAACATTTCATCAATATTTATTCCTTTTTTCCCTTGAGCCAAATCTTGCATGCAAACATCTCCCTGTAGTTTATTTATGCACTTCAAATAACAGAGAAGACGGATGCTCATCCAAAGTGAGTTAAGCAGAGAAGTGTGAGATTGTGCATCTACCAGGCTCTGATGCACAGACGCTCATGTTCAGCTCTATAATTCCAGGTGGCCCAATGTCCTAAATGACCCAACATTACTCTTCCTGTGTGTGAATATATGGCCTTGAGGATCACAGTAATGAGACGCACTGACAACTGCTTTAAAAGAAGCACACCAGAAATCTGCACTGACTACAACTTTAAAAAGACAAAGCAACATGACTCATACCAGAACGCTGACCCTTGAAGGAAAACAAAGCTACTTCAGTTCAGATGTTAATACAAGGAAGTTAATGTAGTGCCTATGCTCGGAATATGAGTGTGATACATTAACCACTTTAATCAGTGACTTTAAGATGAAGTGCATGATTAACTTCTGAAGGCAATGTTCAAAGAAGATAAAAAGTGAGGCAGCCCAAACAAGAGACTAAGAGTTATGGAAAGAATTACTAAGTTTCACACTTAGAGATGATAGAAGGAAACAGATACAGTAAAATGTGGGGACTGTTAAGAAAGGGTTAATATGTGACAGTTTACATCTGACAACATGCATCTCCACTCACACCATAGCTTAGAATTGATAATCATTCAGCAGAAGTCCCAGATTCTAAATATACCTCATAAACTATGAATAACATGATGATGTATTAAAAATGAGTTCATCTCTTCCTCTGCCTCAACCTCGCCAAGAGCCCTTTAAGGCTATATTTTTCCCAACACATGCATGAATCTGTCTCACCTGGCTTTGAGAAAGAATTGAAATTAACTTTAAACATTGCTAAGTTTGAGAAGTGTTTTCCTAAAAGTGGAGCTTCCTATAATTGACCTCAAAGAGTGTTTGCTCCAGCCAATCCCATGTACGAAGCATATGGCTGCAGGGGGGTCCAGTACCTTCTGAGCAGCAGATATTCTCTTTCTGGTCCAACAGCCAGAGTGTTTAACTCTGAAACTCTGGGAATGAGAAGCTCAGGAGAATTCAGGAAAAACTGTGAACCTGGTACTCTGGACCTTTATATAGACACATAAAATTACATGCATATACATGATATAAAAGTAGAAGTTAAGCCCTCCATTAAAAAAAATGAGAAAAAATAGAAGAGTGGTGATAAAAATAGATAAATATCCTCAAAATGTATTATTTAATAATGTTAAAAGTCCTAAGTAAGACAGTGCCATATACAATTAAGACTGGACAAAAGAAAAAAGTTAAAAAATAAATCTGTTCAGTATTTAAAATTCAAAAATCAAGCTAGACTTGATGGTACATAACAATAACATTAGAAGACATATCAAGACAATGAGTTTGAGCTCAGTTAGGCTACATAGTAAGAGCCCGTCTCAAAAAAAACAGCACTTGGCAACAAAAAGTTTAAGTCCAGTCTGCACTACATGAGACCCTGTCCCCTGCCCCCCCCAAAAAAGCCTAATCTATATAAAATGACATAAGCAGCCATGCATTGAATGTCTTGCATCCTAATCTCTTAATGTCTTATAAATGATGAGACTGATGTTCAGAAGCTCCCTAAGTAACCCATCAAGAACGTGATCAGTCCGGGACTAGATGCCAGTGCAGTCTGGCCAAAAGCCTTTGCTCTATCACAGTGATCCACCTTCTGTAACATAAGCTCCAGGCCATCACACATTGGTGTTTTATGAGTCAAACATATTCTACATGAGCAAGTTACTGTCTCTTCTGCTGTGATAATATACTATGAAAAAAGCAACAGAAGAAAGATTTTAGCTCAGAGTTCAAGGCGCACACAATCCATCATGATGAGGAAGGAGAGTGAAGGAGCTGATCACACACTACGTCCAAAACTAGGCACAGGGAGCAGTTACAAATGACTGCCACTGCTCAGCTCCTAGTCTCCATTTATACAGTCCCAGTCAGGGAATGGCTCCACCCACAATGGATGAGTCTTCCCACCTCCACTAGTGTGACCAAGATAAGCCCCACAGGCATGCCCAGAGGTCCATTTGCCAGGTGATAAGTCAAGTTGACATTAATACTCATAACAATGAGTTAGAAATTTAAAAAGTGAAAGATCATTTGTTGAATCACTAAGAACCAAAGGACAGATATCAAGAGCCCTTTCAAACTTGATATGCTGCATATGGTTGATATCCCTTGCAGGCCTGCCCTTTTCTGGAGAAACAGAGGAGGAGTGGATAGGAATGGGGAAGGAGGGAGAGACTAAAAGGAGGAGAAGAGGGAGGGGAGGCTGTGGTCACAATGTAATATATGATAGAATAAATTAATAAAAAATTAAAACCATCCGATACTGCAATCTGATGAGTAAAGGTTATGTTATACCTGAAAATCAGATCAGAAACCACGTAAAAAGTCAGCCATATGCTTTGTGCTGCCTCCTAAGTATGAATGTGTCAGAGACATTTAGAGTATTTCTGACACTTTCAATTTAGGGATATTGATAAAAACCAAGAGTGACTGAAGTAGTCCTGTGTTTTCTGAAAGGTAAATCCCCATGGGCCTCCATTTCTTGTTTACCTGACCTCTTATTCTCTATAATACTAGGTACTTCTGGGCAAAGGGGTATGTAATACCTGCTTTTAGATAAGCTTGTTGTCCCTTTTAGCCAGCACTTACAATGCAACATGTACATTATAAGGGGTAGTATCTTAGGAAATGCAACAGAGCATGATGCTTTCATCAGATTTGTGATAAAACACAAGGGTAGGATGAAAGGAAGAGGAATCAACTCTACCTGGGTGGGTCAGAGA
This sequence comes from Mastomys natalensis, assembly GCA_021653895.1. Classification (NCBI taxonomy): domain Eukaryota; kingdom Metazoa; phylum Chordata; class Mammalia; order Rodentia; family Muridae; genus Mastomys; species Mastomys natalensis. The sequence continues at coordinate 404,007 of JAJTUV010001450.1, forward strand.
AAGCCACAGTGGACTTTCTTGAACTAAGCTGTAAGACATTAAAAGGTATTTCCCAAGAATATCCAAAATAGAAAAAAAATGATATCATAAGGACACCATGGCATGAAAAATTAGAGTATAGTTCCAGAAGCAGGAGTAGATTTGATTTTTCCATGTACAATATTTGAGGGATAAAGTAAATAATGGATGGGGGATAAGAGATGGGTAGCTAAGCAAATATGTTTCTTACAGGCTTTCTTGGAAATATTTCATAAACCTTACATCAAGACTCTGTCCTGCCTCATGGACCACTCATTCTAGTAAAAGAAACAATGTGATATAAGACTACTAGTAAATACAATCAATGGAGAAAAATAAAACAGAGAAAAAGAGTTAGGAAGTGGGGGTTGGAAGAGAATTTACCATTTCATATAGAATTTTAACAAGTCATTTGCACTAGGGTAAGGTTTGTAGAGAGACCAGAAAGCACTAAAGAAACCAGCATAAAGGTGTTCAGGAGGGCTATGTAGTATTGAAAATGGCTGAAGTGGGGCAGGGTGGGGTGACAGTAAAATGAGAAACTACACATGTTTATGACTGCTATCCAGACATAATTATTTAAAAGGACTTTCTTTCTCAAAATAGTATCGATAATAAATATGACATCGATCTGTTTATAAGTGTCTTTAAGATCTTTGCCTTTTCTTCTGGAAAACCCTTAAAGGGGTTTAGACAAGAGGATGAGACAGTGAGATCTACTTTCTATCACAAAGGAATCATTCTGGCTCAAGTCAAGGGAGGGTGTAAGGGCTTAATCAAAGAGTAGTGACAAGACTGTTGCAATGGACTAAGCAGGAGAAGATAAAGCAAAGAGAGGTAGTGTGGTCTCATTTTGCTTTGTTTTCCTGGCGAGCTGGTAAGACTTACTGCTAGAGTAGGTGTCAGTGGTAAAATAAAAAGAGAAGCACACCCATGATCCCAAAGTCTCTACATATACTTTTTGTTTCTTTGTTTGTTTAATGTAAGATGAATAATTTTTATGAGGAGATAAATTCATATATACCAATATTAATGTAAAATTCCCAACACACAGTCAACAGTAATACATGTGTATACAAATACACACAAATACATTCATACATACATGGATACATACATATATATATATATATATATATATGCAAACTCTCAAATATTTATGCTCATGCTATATTTTAATCATTTCAGATTTTAATCATTTCAGAAAACTACTTGCCATAATATAAACTGAGGAAGTAGATGAGGGTGGACAGGAGCAATGATTGAAAGTGCAACTGGAATGTGTCTGTAGGCTTGTCTGTGTGAGTGTTTCTTTGGACTTATCCTTAACAGTGTATTAAATTCATCTCAGAATCCATAAGTCACTGACCAAAAAGTCATATATGTGGGATGCCTCCCCTTGAATATTTGTTCTGAGTATTCAGAGACACCATAATAATACTAAGAACTGTCATTGGTCCTGATTCCCAAACAGAATGTTATAGCAAGTCCTTCTTGCTGAAGATACCACAAACTTTCGAGATGGGACATGAGAAATCAAGTTCATTGCCATGACAATTCAGCACTGTTGGGAGATTTTACAGCACCTGAGTGCTTAGAGGATGTTGGACCAATAAAGTTACCAAGCTTTTCACACTGTGAATTTCACCGGTAACATACTGCCATTATTGCCACATTGTAGCATTTCTATTGTTGGGGTACACAGCATTTTCCTGGTTGAATTTGGAACTTGCTCTATAGTGATGACTCTCAATCAATGGTTCAGAAATAATGAACTCCATAGATTTCTGATGGCCTTAGGGACCAAGACACTACTCAGAAGGGAAACTACTATTGTAACAATTAAAAACGTATATGGTTGTGCATTTTGTTCACTAATTAATACGTTTTAATGTTTCTTCACAAATGGCAAAAAAAATACTAAAGTACAGATAAGGAATAACCATAATATTGTTGCCAAAATTATAAATATGGAATTTTAAATTTAAAACATTTTCTGGTTTAAAAAAATAAATCTGGTCATCAATGCAGCTCTGCATGTCTCTAGATGGGCCAGTCTCTGTATTTCTGATGGTGCTCACTTTTATCCATTTTCCCAGGTCCTCTAAGTCTGCCTCTTCCTTCCATCTGTTCCAATAAAGGTCTAGGAGGCCCTGCAGGACCACCTTGTCTTCCTCTACCAAAACCAACTTGGTCCATGCTGAGGCCACATCCGAAACCTCATCTGTCTTCACCTCTGAACATTCCTCCAGGACCACCACAGTTGGTCCTTCAGTCCACCTCTTCCTCCTCACATGCCACCAGGGCTGCCTCAGCTATGATCACCACCCTGAGGTGGAACTAGTGGTGGGAGGAAGTCCTCAGGGTTAGCGGCCTTACACTGGTTGCATTCTGTTCTCCAGGTGAAGTTTGTTTTCCACGGCCCAGATTGAGACACTGCCAGTCTCCAGCATGGTGCTGGACATTTCCTCTTCCAGAGAGATTCCCTCTCGAACCTCAGGAATCCTCTTGAAGTTCTTCTGTTGCCTCCTCCACAGCCTCCCGTACAGCCCTTGGTTCCTCCAGGACATCCTTGGCCATCAGGACTTCCAGAAAATGGTGGTGGCATCCCTCTGCCCTCATGTGACTGCATGTTACCCTGCATGCTGTTTATTAGAGGCTTCTTTCAGACAAGAGAAACTTTAAGTTTGCTTCCTTGAAAATCTTTCCCATCAAACCATTCCGTTGGCAGTTGTTGGATCTTTGTAGGACAATGTAGCATCACATTTAGGCTTTCCTGTCTCCTTACCCTGGAAGATATGGATCATGAGTTGTCCAGTTTTCTTGTTTATCTTGAAAATCCCACAGCAGCCAGATCAGAGTCACATTGTCATTTAATCCTTGCACACAAATTGCACTCCACTCAGAGTCTTCGTTGGGTTCTATAGGAAGGCCTAGATCAAGATCTGGTCCTCCATCCATGGGTCCCCCAAGCTTATTGAATCCATCTCGATCTCCAGCTCTGCCCATTCCACTCTGTCCTCCAACCCGTCCACCTCTTCTCATGCCTCCATAATCAAATGCCCCTCTTCTCTTGCCCCTATTATCAGGGTCGCTCAGGCTGTGGTTCTCCATGGTCCAGAAAATTCTGTCTCTACATATTCTTGCTGCTTATTTCTGACCTTGACATTTTTGTGTAAAGAAAACCAAAATTCACTCATGTCATGTTTAAGTAATTCCGGTTTCACAAAAATGTTGCAAGGTTAGTACAGAGAAGATTGAAAGCCTTCCTTTACCCACCAAAGAATGGGTTTTGAGTCTGAGCACTTTGAAACTACAATCTTTTTTTTCTAGAAGTGGATAGATCTTGGTGTAATGATGGAAGTATACAGTACTTAGCATCTAAAAAAAATATATCTCATATTAGAAACCTTACAGAGAGTGACCAGTACCTTGGAGGCCCCCTTGCTCTGTACCTGAGAATCTGTCTTAAATATAGAATGGTGTAATAAAAGCTAAACCACGTTTATTGGAATCTCAACTACAGTGAAGAAAGACAAGTGGTGGAAATATGAGAACCCGTCTTCCACTGGGCCAAGCACCATGAGATTTACACCCTGTAAACATTGTTTGACATTATTAGAAGTTTTGAAGACTGTGAGTAGGGAGAACTACTTCAAATCCATGGTGTTCTCTCTCTCTCTCTCTCTCCTCTCTCTCTCTCTCTCTCTCTCTCTCTCTCTCTCTCTTTTCTTTCGTGTGTGTGTGTGTGTGTGTATACATGATTGTCCTCTCTCCCATCTCTCTCTGTCATCATTCTCTCTAATTCCTGTCTATCATATTCTCTCTGTGTGTTCTCTCCTTCTCTCTTGTCTTGTCTCTGTCTCTGTCTCTCTCTCTCTCTCTCTCTCTCTCTCTCTCTCTCTCTCTTTCTCTTGTTGTGTGTGTTGTATACATGATGTCCTCTCTCATTCTCTCTGTGTATCATTCTCTATGTATCTTTCTCTGAGTGTGTAATATCCCTTCCCTCTCTAATTCTTTCTGCATCATTCTGTCTCTCATGTTCTCCTCTTTTTCTGCAATTCTCTCTCCTTCTCTCTTTAATGTTCTATCTATCATTACCTCCCCTTCTTTCATGGTTTTCTCCTGTCTCAAAGTCTTTCCACTTTCTGTCCTTCCTCTGGAGAAGCTTTGCTGCTCATAACTGAGGCACTAGCACAAGATGTCACTGCTCCCTGACTGCCAATTCCAAGGTGTCTCCTGACGATGACATAAACACCATTAAATCATAATGTTGTTTGCCTTGCTTCCAAACAACTTAATAAATGCTCAGAAAAGAAAATAGCTCAATACATAGAACCTCTTCCAGCTCTTTGCCCATTACTCTCACGACAGCTCATCTTTATCTGTGCATCCTCTCAATATCTTTCTTGGTTGGCTTCCCTAGTGGTACTTGATTCCTCAGGAACTCTCAGTACCTTTTTTTCTCATCACTGCTCTGAGCTAGCCCATCATAGCATCTGATTTCACAGAATGGCAAATTTTCAGAACATGTGGCATAGTCTGATCTACTCATCTTGTCCAAATTCATTTGCTCCTCCTCCACTTCACCATCTCCCCCTTCTCCTCTCCCTCCCCCCTCCTCCTCACATCTTTCCTCTATACATGTCAGCATCTTCAGTTTTGTCTAGGTGCTCAAGTTGATCCAGCCTTCAAAATCCAACTCATGTCACCTCTCCTATTGGGCCACTCAGGATAGGTCATGGATGTCCTTTTATTCTTCATCGTATAATTAGTACAAGGATCAGAACTCAACTATGTCTCCTTTAGCAATGCTTACCTAGAATGTGGTTTTCAATGACCTGCTCAGTCTAGAGGGAAACGAATGTCATGGTTCATTGTGGGATCTTCTTGTGTCCTACACAAAGAGAACGATTTATTTGGCAATTACCAACAGGCTTCTGAGTATCAGTCCCTATGATCTCTTGTATGTGATCCTAATATCTTCCACCAATCCTATCATGCATTTTTCTCAGTATATTAACACAGTATGGTCATCACCCAAAAGTACTAACTTGCTATTTCAACCCCTTTCTAACTTTAGCACAGACCCAGCAAAGAATCATCCAATCTGGCTTCATCCATCTAGCTCTCAATTCCTTCCACCTTAACATAGGAAAAGGCAGTTTTGTAGAAAGAATATCTTGTATATTGCATGGATGCATCGTCTGTCAATTAATAAAAGCCTATGGCTTAGGCAAGAAATGAAAGGTGGGACTAAGAATTCTGGGAATACAGCTAGATGAAGGGAGATTCCCCATGAAAATGTGAGGAGACAGATGCATCGTTCCTGTGCACAGGTAACTAGCCATGCGGTAGAATGTAGATTAAAATAAATGGACTATCTTATGATTCTAGTCACAGAAGAGCTTAACTAAATGGCCAAGGTATTTATTTGTAAATATATTTTGAATCTGAGTCTTATTTCTGGGAGCATGGACTTGGGAGGTAGAACCAGACCTGACTTCTATAAGCTAACTTCTACACAGCTTTTTAATCAACAATTGTTAGCTTCCTCACTTTCTCCTAGGCCTAAACCTGCACTATAGAAATATCTGCTTCAAATGGTATGTACCCTTCTAATCCCCCAATAGAGATGTCTATTGTTGCCTACTCATTATCAAAACCATAATATGAATGGTAAATTTCCAAGGAACTTTTCACTACACCCTAACATCTGGAATGAGACCAAAATAGGTAACTAAATAAGATAAGAGGCATGTACCTCCATGTGGTTCTAAAATGTAAAGAACACTTTATCATAGAAAAATGTCCATGATATCCCACTATCTAATTACCTTTACCATGCTGATTTTTTATCATCTGTGTTTGTATATGCTGGTGTGGTATTTCCTTTGTTTTGCGAGCACAGAGGGACTCATCCATGCTTGCACGTGTGTAGGTGGATATCACATGTCTTACTCATCCACCCTTAGCTTAGTCTTTGAAACAGGGTCTCTCACTGAACCTGAAGCCCACTGTTTGGACAAGACTGGCTGGCCAGTGAGCCGAAGAGATCCTTCTGTCTCTGCTCCCACTCCCCAGCTCTAGCACACCAAATTTTATCTTAGTATTGAAGATCTGAACCAACGTCTTTTGCTTGCCCAGCTAGTACTTCACCCACTGAGCCATCGCCCAGCCCACATATTCGATTTCCTGTCTGATATCCAGCTTTCTAATAGTAACAATCCATTTGGGGTGATTTCACTGAAGGAAAAATACAGAGAAACAAACAAAAATGTGCTGAGTGACAAAAGTATCAGAAAGGCTATGTACACCATGAGTGGGCAAACCATTAGACTAGAGACTCTGCATCTCCTGACATTCATTTTTGTTCTTGTAGAAATTCACTTTATTGGTTTTCCATCTACGTCTGGCTTTGTGATTGTGGGTGCTTGCCGATTGCCAGCTCCTTTGTCTAATGAGAGCAGAGAGGAGACAAGTGATCAATGTTTCTTTCGGCCTTAAAGTTCATGATCCATCATCTAAATTGATATTTTAAGTAGTGAAGCTGAAAAATGAAATTATTGTAATTAATATTTAAACACAGAAAATGTTGCGTGATGAAGGACCTAGCTCAGACTTTAAACATTTGGAGGAAGCATTTGGCTAGTTCAGAGCATGTACTTTAATCAGCCTACCTGCCTACACTTTTGGAAAACAGTTTATAATTGCAGAATTGGAGGAGACTGAATTTGATCACAATCCCAACTGCCACTCAGTATATTCTTTGCCAGCACAGAGTGGCTTTATACAATTTCACTGTCTCCTCATTCCAAATGCAATTTCAAAGCCAGCAAAGTCAGAACTGCCACTGCAGTTGGAGATTTTCTTTATCAAATGATTCAGCCTTAAACGTCCCCTCTCAGTCCTCCGTTTGCTCATGTCATTATCCTGCCTCTGTCTCTGCCTCCTTCAAGCCCTTAGAGTCAAACCTGCTCAGATTACTTGCCTGTTCTTTTTGCAAATATCTTTCCAAGTGATAACCTTTCTGAGTACTCAGGACTCTGCCTATTTTGAACAGGCTATCTTCCTTAATGAATAGCATTTTCTTTGGAAATAATAAGGCAATCTAATTACCTTCTTGAGTGTCTCATATCTTTGTCCTCTCACAGTTTCTCTGCTTGAAATGGTACTTAGCCAACTGTTGGCATAGCTACATTCTTCTTATCTCTCACATTTCAACCCACATATTACTATCTCCATGAGGCTTTTACTGATCCCCACCTCTCCAACAACTGCCACTCTCCGTTATCTCCTTATCTGCTCCCAAATTAAGCTTACCATTACATCATGCTTGGGTGGCTTTTGTGATCTTTATAATTAAATATAATTGTACAAGGGCAGGGATTATTTTTATAATATTCAGAATCTCATTAGTATCTTGGATGTCTAGAACTATGGTGAGACAAAGTAGTTCCCAGTAGATCTTGTTTAGATAGGTGAACAAATGAAGGAAAGTAAAGGGGACAATGCAGGAAATACAGTTGTCATGTCTTAAAGCATTGCCTCCACGCTGGTCACTGTTGCAACCACCTCCAGGATTCTTCTCACAGTGAGGAACAAGATTGTCTTGTGTGAAAACACCAGGGTTGAAATTTAAATTGTGCCATTTTCTAACTCTAGGATTTCAGCAAGTCCCTGGCCTGGCCAAACACAATTTTTACCTAGAATAGACTGTACAGCATAGCTGTGAGAATAAAATGAGCTCATGTCTAAAAACGTACATTATGGTTGCTCAATAAATATTAATTACTGTCATTTCTATCTCCACATGCTCCCAGCCCCTAGCTTAAATGTGCCAGTTTTCCTTTAACACTTTGGCTCAAGTGTGGACAAAAACATCTTCTCTTGGTTCTCCTTAGCACATCTGAGACAGGCTGGCACTTTACTAATCGCTAAGGGAAAAACAAAAGGTAATTAAACAGAAAGCAGGATGAGGCAGTATGGCTAGCCGAGAACAAGACCTGCCTTCCACTAGAGCTGAGTTTCTCAGACCCAAAGACTACTGTCTATTCTGAATGGATCCCAAAAGGAAAGATGTGCTGGGGAACAAGCCAGATTTTGTTTGTTTGTTTGTTTGTTCGTTTGTCCATCCATTCTTTCATTTATTCACTTATTAAAATTTGGCTGCACCTTAATAATCAGCAGCCAATTGGTCACACTCCATTTAAGCCAATTGGGAAAAACCTTAGCTTGAGGCAGGAGAGTGACAGAAACGATAGGAAATGCAAGGGGCTGGAGGTATGATAGCCATCCTCCTGTTAGTAAGAATGTCAGAGACATGGAAGAGGAGGGGAACAGGACACCCAGTTAAAATTTAAAAATAGTTCTCCCTGCCATGTCTTTTTCTATCTTTATTAAGATCAGAATAAAAAAAAAGTTTGGATGTCTTGACAAAAATCAATACAAGATGCAAGTCAAAATCTTAAATTTAGCACATGTCCTGAATATTATACAAACTGTTTGCCACACTCTGTCAAAGGAAGGATTCATGATTAAAGGTCAAGGTCTACTCTAAACTTTGGACTGGAGAGGCAAGTTGATCAAGGACAGAGACTCCAAACACTGCCTCGTGTGCACTATATGGAGGTCTCTGTTCTGTGGTCTACCTGTGGAGACCCCTTCATAAGCCAGGCCACACACTGAGTCTGTAGTTTCTGACTTCTGGGAGCTCAGGAGCTACTGGAGAGGCATTCAGACAGTCAGGGTACCCTTTCATGTGATCATTCAAATAGCTAAGAGCAAAGGATTATTTAATCCTAAAAATTAATTATTCAAGTTATTATCAACTAGTATCTTGATTTCTATTATCAGAGATTATCATGACAGTCATTTCTCAGCATGATCAGTCCCCAGACAAGACTCTGGCAGTCATTCTAAGCCCCACCAGCTGTGGCCTTTATCTTTCTCTGAAACATCTTGTGCAAGATGTGCCAGAAACTTTGTTAACGACACTTGGTAAAGACATTTGTGGGATCAGAGAGACACCAACAAAACAGACACTAAAGCCCTAATCTCACACCCACCTCAGCATTTGACAAAGATAAAGTTTATATCTTTCTTCTTTTACCAGAGGCTCCAAAAAAGAAAGAAAGAAAGAAGAAAGAAGAAAGACAAGAAAGAAAGAAAGAAGAAAGAAGAAAGAATAGAAAGAAAAGACTGAAAAAGGAATCAGTAAGATATGGAAAATACCATTACACTAGATGACTGATAATCTGACATTGTTTGTATATTCCATTGTAGCTGTTGATGCACCTACATATGAAAAGATTAGGCTTCCCAATGCAATAATCTAATTAAAGCAAATTAAACCTTATTTCTTTATATAATTCTGTGCATAATTTATATACAGTCCCATTTAATACTCAAAACTCTATAATAAGATATTATTGTGCCAATTTTACAGAAAAACGATCCAATTTTTAGGCAAATTAAGTAATTTGCCACCAAAATGCACAGCTTGTAGATGGTTGAGTCAGGTTCATCTGACCAAAAAAAAAAAAAAATCCCTTCTTTGAGGTCAGTTCAGTGGCTCCTCAGGTAAAGAGCTTATTGTGGAATCTGACCTCCTAAGCTCAACGCCTGAACCCAGAGTCAATTCAGGCAAGTTGTCTTCTTTCTGTACCCATGCACACTACCACTACAGCATCTGTTCCATGTCTTCCCTATAAGTAAATAATTTTAAACTCACCTTAGAAGATTCTACTTTACAGCTAATAGGGAAAGCAACAACAGTAACGGTGTTGAAATAAGAACTGTAATAGAGAAAATGCAAGATGCCCTGATGGCCTGCATCTGGTCCAGCCTGAGGCTATCATATCCTCCCAACATACTCCACAGAGATAGCACTTATGTGGGCCCCAGTCCAAGAACATTCCCAAATAATTCCAAATAACTAAGTCAGTAACCATATACATCAGTTAATTTTCTTAACTATGCCAGAGGGAAAGCACTGAGAGAACCACCATTGGAGAAGTCAACAAATTTCCAACAGAATAGGATAATGGGGAAAATGTAAATCATGGTGAACAGTTTAAAACTGTAATTGGACCCGTGGTGAGACTCCCAATTGCTACCCTCGACCTTGTCAGCAAGATTCATGCCAGAGAATATAATTCTCCTAAAATACTGTCTTATCAAAAAATTATCTGTAGCTCCCATCAAGTAGCTGGCTGTATCCTAAAGGAAGGGATTCCATATGTAACTCTCAGAAACAAAAATAAAAGCACAAGCTACATAAAATAAATACACAGTAAGCAAAGGGCTCTCCTGAGCACACTGCTTGGCTTCAGGCTGTTCTCCCATCCACCATGAAAAGATAAAATGATGGTTTGAGGAGCTGGACACAAGTCCTGGTAGAGTTATTTCCTGGAATGCACAGAGCCTGTTCCATCATTCCCAGCACCATAAAAATTGGTAGGGTAAGTAATTGACTGGAGTCCTTTGGTAAGGAGCAACAATAATGAGTGGAATGGGCCCCTGCCTTGGCTTCTGATGTAGCTTTTCTAAATGATAGTTGTTTAGTGCTGACTATTTCCTGAACCTCTCCGAGTCTGTTTTCTCGCATCACTTCCTGCTCCCTAGGAAGCAAAACAAATCATAAAGGAAAAAAATAACTAAATGACAAAAACTCATCATCTCTAACACCTTTTTGATCTCTCCTAAACTATTTAGTGGGCCCAGTTCAGGATTATCATCAGGAGCCAGAAAAGACTTCATTTCTGTTTCTTGAATAAGTTCATTCACAGTAAACATACACATTAGGGGTCCATTTTAATGAAGAAAGTTGTTTCCCAACCTTTCCTCATAAACCAGAAAAGATTTCAAAGCAAGAAGGCACCTCTAGGTTTCACATTCTTCAATGTTAGATAAGATTACACTTTCAACACATCTTCAACTCTGAAATATAATTTCTTCTCATTTTTTTGGAGAGGATATCTAATACTCAACTGCTTTATTATACTTGTTCATTATGTATACAGACTTTCTAATCTCTAGTTAACATAGTAACTTAGTGATAGGGACCATTGTTGACTAGTGCTCTAAATTCAGTGAAAGTCCATCTTTGTTGATAATGTTCAGAAGTGGCCCATTGGTCTCTTATTAAGATTCCTTCCATCACAAATAACACTTTATGTCTCTTCTCAAAGTCCTCAAATTTTGAAAAATGGATCCAGCAATGATTCACAAAGAATCCTACATAGTCTCATCCTTGCCCATAAAGGCTAAGTGGAGGACCTACCTGTGATGGATGTTCTTGGTGGTCAACTTGACTACATCTGGAATGAACTACAATCCAAAAATGGAGGGGACACCTGTGAGAGATCATTTTTTGCTTAAAATCAGTGGTTCCACTTCAAGTCAGGACCTTTGAGGTAGAAAGACAGAGGTCTTTGATCCAGATCTTGAGGCAGGAAGGCACAACTTTAATTTGGACCACACCTTCTGCTCAAAGCCTTTGGAAGAAGGAAAGCTTTACTCTTTGCCTGCTTTCTCTCACCTTGCTAGTAAGCCCATTCCATCACTGACAATAGAGCCTGTTTCTTCAGAACTTCAACATCTCTTGAAGACCAGCTAAGACATCTGAACTGATCAACTTCTGGATTCTTTGACCTTCTCTACATAGCCTGTAAGTGTTGGATTACTTGGATTATAGCCTGTAAGTATTTCTAGTAATTCATATAATTCATATGTATATATTTACATATATACATGTTAGGAAGCTAATATGACGCCTGTGGAAAAATCCGCTCAGACAAAACCAGAGTCGGAAATGTATATTCCCTTACTCATGAGGGATAGTCTATCCAGAAAATTGTAGAAGAAATATTAAAAAGAGGAGCAGCTAAGGCAATGGGAATGCTAACATGAGGACATAGAGACAATCAGAATGATAGTGTCTCTTTTTCAAACTCTATGAATTTCCAAATGCATGAACTTCATGTCCAATAAGAAGGGAGTCTCTAGTTAAAGGTCTGACCATTGTAGAGTAGAGCTAAGTTAATTTGCTGTGCTGGCAAAATGGAGGTAGTTCTGTTTTAGAAAATGATGTTCTATGAACTGGTCGCTGAAAACCATTTAACAAACAGCAAGGAGGGTGGCAAGTCCACAGCTCAGGAAAGGCCAGCTCCTCATCACATCAGCATTTAAGAAAAGTGCTTGAGAGTATTTCTGAGTTTCTGGTTGATTAGGTTTCAGTTAATCAATAAAGTCCCTAGGGTTAACTCTTTATGAGATACTGCTCTACAATTATAATATGGAGAAAATTATCATCAACCTTCTCCTGTTTTGGCTTAATTATTCATGCACTTATAATTCAATAGCCATCTTCCTGCTCCCAGGAAGCAATCTAAGAAAGAAACTGGCAAACATTTTGAAGAGGCCAGACTTATTTTCAATGTGCAAGAAAATCAAATGAAAAGTTGACTTGTTTTCTCAATTGTGTGGAGAAGAGATATATTCTTTCCAAACAATCAGGGAGCAGAGTGCCTAGCATAGTAAAACTCCATAGTAAAAACTCCAATAAACACTTTGTGACATCATCTCACTTAACCTGCAAAGTCTTACAAGGTAAGCATCATCATCCCCATTTCCACGGTGGAAGTATGCTGAGTCAAAAAGAGAGAAAAGATTCAGATTTAAGATACTAGTGTTTTGAGTTCTACCCTTCCAAAATTCATATATTGAAGTCCAAATCTCCAGTGTCAGACATTGTTCTTATATAATAATGAATCTGAGACAGAAGTATTTACTTAGAATGAGTCTACACTGGAGGAAGAGGGTAAACATCTAATGGTATGTATGACTGGGGTCTTTAGAAATGAGAAGATTTAAAAACAGAGATAATCTCATGAATGAGATTCTCAATAAAGACAGAGACCAAAACGATACTGCTACAAGCCAAGGGATGTCAAAGATAACCAGAAAACCACCAGAAGCCATGAGAAAAGAATAAACTAGATTTATCCCCGAGAAGAGACCAGCCCTATCCCCACCTTGATTTTGGACTTCTATCTGACAAAATTACTAGACAATGTTTTTGTTGTTTAGGTAAACTAGTTTGTGGCTCTTTGTTGAAGCACCCTGAGTAAACTAATAAAATTAGGTCCTAAAAAGTCCAAGCCTTTGCACTGGGTCATAGATATAGGTAGGCATCATTTCCTGATGCTACTGAATTCACCAATCTGATTTGACACCCTGATATCAACTCAATTGGAAGTTAACTGAGATGGTAGAGAGGTTCCTGACATTATGTCTAAATGTTACAGCTTCTTTATTGTAGAGTTATCTTGGATCCTGCCCAAGGTTAATTAAAACATAGAGACTTCTTACAGTTTAAAGCAGTTGGCCCTTTGCTGGGACAGTCTCTCAGCTAGCTACTAATTTAACCTGACTTATCTGCCATTCAGTCTCCCCATATGGTTCTCACTGCCTGCTTCCAGCTCTGTCCATCTACCTCCTGCCTGTCTTCTTTGTCTCCCAAATCTCTGCATCTGCTCTCTTCTCTGACTGTGTACTCTCTGTCTCATAGTTCTTTCTGCCCCAGCTCAGAGCCATAAGCTCTTTATTAAACAAAAATCTATATTCCAGTTTGAACCAATCAGCAGCAAGTCATCTCTTAGGTTGCCTTTAGGTATTGAGGGCTGCCTGACTTTCATCTTTTGGACAAGAGAAATAGAACAAGCATTTACAAATAGAAAACTGGTGATGGGCCATAGAAATGGCAATACCAAAGTCCTACCAGCATCAACCTCTCTGCCAGTACACCAACCAACAATTGAAAATACAGAGACACACCTTCATACAATGTAAGGGAAGGTCACCCCAACATTTCCTTCCCTATGCTATCATCTTTTACCCATTTATGACCTACCTGGTTTTTGTGAGAAATCCATAGTACTTCATACTTTGGAGTATTGTGGCATGTGTGACTCATTCAGTGACTTAACTATATTTTCTGAATATTTACTTTCCTCCTCTTAGTATTTCATGGATCTCTCATTCTAATAGAGAAGTACAATCAAGAGAATTATTGTGCCCAGAATTATAGGCTGGTCTTGGAATCCTACAAATATCAAGACAGATTTTTCTGCTATATTCTAAGTGATTCTTCTTAAAAATAAATCATAAGATAGATGTTTCAAAATGCCAAGAAGCAGAGACCAAGAAATAATTGAATTGCTTTCTTTACTCTATATACCAGGAAGTGCTAAACAATATTGAACAAACACATAGTCTACCAGTGAGATTTATCTCTTTTCAAGTATCTAAGTCGCTCTGAACTTGCTTTTCTGAAGTGTAAATTCCCATACAGAGTATCAAGAACCAGTCTTGTTCTTTCATTACAAACATATATAACAATAAAAGTAGTGAAGCTAGGCCTTCAAACCCTGGATAATGGGAAGACATGAGCATAATCTATAAAGGAGGGGAAAAAAACAAGGAAGATTCCTAATGCCCCCGATTTCTAGAAATAAGAATCATCTTCTAAATGTTTATATGCAAGAAATGCTGAAGGAAATCTAGGCACCCTTGATTACTAACAGAAAAAGACTAGAGTCCAAGGAAAATAAGACTGCTGATGTCTGTGGGCCAGAATACCACAGAGAAGAGAATAACTCAAAGAACAAGACTTCATGAGATAAACCATTCTAAAGGCCCCATATACTAGCTTCGAAACATAAAAAGAGACTCTAAATAACAGAGCTTCAGAACTTCATAAAGTAACTGACAGTCTTGAGAGCAAGGCATATCAAACGTTCAGCGTCTCAACATTTAGAAAGTGTGATATCCAAACGAAAAAATCATTATACACACCAATTAGCCAAAATATACCTATACATGGGAGAAATAGGAAGAAATTAAAATTGATAAAAGGATCAGTTTATCATTTCAAACTATTTGATTAAATGTGGTCACATAATTTTAAAAATAATGAAGAAATGGACTGTATAAAAAAAGAAACATGAAACTTTTAAAACTACAGAATACACTATAGAATTAAATCTCACTGAATGAATTCAACAATTCAGTGTGGATTAAGCAGAGCAGGAAAAAAATTGGACTAGTGAACTGGTAGACATGGTAACAAATAATAGCTAAACTTCTAAACAAAAAGGATAAATTTTTAAATGTATTCTTTTTTCCTACATTACATCCTAACCACAGTTTCTCCTCCCCCACTCCTCCCAGTACCCCTCTCAACCTCCCTTATCCTCCAGACCCAGTCCTCTGTTTCCCTTCAGAAAAGAGCAGGCCTCCAGGGATATCAAGTGAACATGGCATAATAAGTTACAATAAGACTAGGTACAAACCCTCACAGCAAAGCAAAACTAGGCAACCCAATAGGAGGAAAATGATCCCAAGAGCAGGCAAAAGAGTCAACCACTTCCCCTGTTAGGAGTCCCACAAGAGCACCAACCATAATACATAGCCAGAGGACCTCGCACAGATCCATGCAGCCTGTGATAGTTGGTTCAGTCTCTGTGAGTCCTATGAGGCCTGCTAAGTTGATTCTAGGCCATGGTTTCTTTGTGTCTTCAAACCCTCTGGTTTCTAGAATCCTTCCTCTCCCTCTTCTGTGGGGTTTTCCTAGCTCCACTTAATGTTTGGCTATGGGTCTCTGCTCCCATCAGTTGCTGGAAAAGCTTCTCTGATGACAATTGGGCTAGGCACCATCTATAAGAATAGGACAACATCATTAGGAATCTTTTACTTTTTTTTTTCTTTCTTGTTTTTGCCAATCATGTTTAGCTCTATCCTAGTTCTCTGGGTTATCCAGAGAATTTTTTAAAGGACAAAGACATATTAGAAAACTGTTTATAAACTACATTGAGAGTTAAATCTCTGAGAAGATAAGGAGTAAATGAGCAGAAAAAAGTTTTAAACAATGCCTGAAATTTTCAAATCTATGAAACTGTACACTCATATATCATTTGTATATAATCTTAAAACCCATGGCAGGACTAACCCTATGAAAATCTCAGTCATTCATGCCAAAACTTAGCATCAATTCATCAAAGTTTGTTAAAAATTAGTGATAAATATATCTTTAAAAGCAGTCAGAATATAATACAGAATATAATAGGCATAAAATGAATGTATTCTGATAGTGGAAGAATAATTTTCTTTAGTTCTGTAGCCAGAACTGAAGTTATCTGTGTTCCAGTAAGTAAGAACCTACACACACTCATAAAAGCAACCCTAATTAAACTCAATAGATCCTTTTTCTAAAAATTGACATGAAATTTAAGCTATAATTGTTAGGGAAAAAACGAGTCTACAGGAATATGGGGATAAAGATGTTATGGAATTAATATGATCAAAATGCAACATAAACAAGAAGGAAAATTTCAAAGAATGTATGGAACTATTTTAAAGCAAACACACAAAAATGAAGAAGACTATAGTATTCTCATCAGAAATGGGGCAAACAAAAGTGACAAATTATTGAAACAAAACAATCAAATTCTATATTGCTAATTTAAAGTTCTGTAAAGACTAAGGGTATCTGTAAAATGTTAAATTGAATAGGTGCATTTTTCTATAGACTTAGAGTAGGACACATGCTCTACCACAGGCATATAAGAACTTTAAGGAGGCTCATTAAATATAAGGAACATGATATAATGTGTGTTAAAAAGATCTTTATTGAGAAAACAAAGTATTTTCCATTTTTACTATGAAAAACCATAAATGATAATTTTAAACAACAATAACTACAGACTGTGAATTAGAATGGTGTGGAAGTAAAATAAAAGACAACACTAAAACAAAGCAGGGTTAAAACAAACAGAAGTATGCTACTGTAAGGTACATTAGCTATGTGGAGTACAGTAACTTAACTGGGAATAAACATCTGCGTTTCTAACTAAGAATGAAACACACAAATAGTAGCTAGATAAACAGGCAAAGAGATCTAACCACAATAAAGTGAATATTAGAAATAATGGAAAGAGAAACAACAAAAGAAAGAATAAAGAAAAAAATTTTAAGGTATAGATTAAATAAGTATCGATATAATGTGCATATACTCAGAAATAAAGAAATTATAATAAATGCAAATCCTTAGCCAAACTAACTAAAAGGCAAAAAGACAATGTCCAATATCCAAATAAACAAAATCAGAAATGAAAGGTGGCATCACAACAGACACTGAGGAAATCCAAAGAGTCATTAGGTTTTACTTCAAAAGCCTGTATGCCTCAAAATTAGAAAATCTAAATTAAATAGATGATTTTGTGAATAGATTCCACTTACCAAAGTTAAATCAAGATCTGGAAACAATCTAAATAGTCCTATAACCCCAAAGAAAATAAAAGCAGTCATTAAAAGTTTCCAAAACAAACGAACAAAAAAGCCCAAAGCCAGATGGTTTTAACATAGATTTCTACCAGACTTTGAAACAAGAGCTTATACCAATACTCCTCAAACTATCCACAAAATATAAAAGAAGGGACACTGCCAAACTCATTCTATGAGGCTACAGTGACCCTGGTACCTAAACCACACAAAGACTCAATAAATTTCTGCTATGAACATTGATGCAAAAACATTCAATAAAATACTAAAAAGCAAATGCTGGTGAGGATGTAGAGAAAGAGGAACACTCCTCCATTGTTGGTGAGATTACAAGCTGATACAACCACTCTGGAAATCAGTCTGGCAGTTCCTCAGAAAATTGGACATAACATTACCTAGAACCCAGCTATACCACTCCTGGGCATATACCCAAAAGATGCTCCAACATATAACAAGGACACATGCTCTACTATGTTCATAGCAGCCTTATTTATAATAGCCAGAAGGTGGAAAGAATGTCTTTCAACAGAGGAATAGATATAGAAAATATGGTACATTTATACAATGGAGTATCACTCAGTTATTAAAAACACAAATTCATGAAATTCTTTGGCATATGGATGGAACTAGAAAATATCATCCTGAGTGAGGTTACCCAATCACAAAATAACACACATGGTATGCACTCAAAAACTGAATCCAAGAAAATATCATTCACCACACATGATCAAGTAGGCATCATCCCAGGGTTATAGGAGTGGTTCAATATATGAAAATCCATCAATGTAATCTACCACACAAACAAACTGAAAGAAGAAAAATAACACATGATCATCTCATTAGATGCTGAAAAATCCTGTGACAAAATTCAACACCCTGCATGTAAAAGTCTTTAAGAGATCAGGGATACCTAAGGACAATAAAGGCAATATACAACAAGGAAGTAGTCAATATCAAGGGAGGTTGCTTGAATCTCACTCAGAAGGGGAAATTTAACAATATCAGAGGTGAATGGAGTGATAAACTGGGTGAGAGAGGGGACAGGAGAAGTGTGTGGATCAGGTGTAGGGAGAGTCAGGGAAAGAGAGCCAGGAAAATAAGTGGAAAATGTGGGGGGTGTAGGTGGGTTAATTTCTAGGCAGTGCCAGAACCTGAGTTAGGGAAGCTCCAGCGTCTATTAGAGTGACTCTAGCTGAGATTCCTAATAGTGGGGATATTGAATCTAGAGTGACTACCTCCTGTAGCCAGGCAGGACTCTCAATGGAAGGACAAGGACAACAACCCACCCATGAAACCTTCAACCTAAAATATGTCCTGCCTACAAGAAGTGTAGGGACAAAGATGGAGCAGAGATGAGAGAATAGCCAACCAATGACTGACCCAACCTAGACCCATTCCATGGGCAAGAACCAATCCTGACACTATTAATGATATTCTGTTATGTTTGCAAAGCCTTGTTTAGCTATCCTCTGAGAGGTTCCACCCAAGAACTGACAGAAACAATTGCAGAGAGCCACAGCCAAACATAAGATGGAGCTCAGGAAATCTTGTTGGAGAGTTAAGGGAAGAACTGAGGGACCTGAAAAGGACAAGGACTCTATAAGAAGACCAACAGAGTCAACTAACCTGGACCCCTGGGAGCTCCCAGAACTGAACCACCAACCAAAGAACATATATGGGCTGGACTGAGACACATACCTCCAGCATATATGTAGCAATGTACTTCTTGGCATTCGTGTAGGTCTCCCAACAATTAGAGCAGGGGCAGTCCTTGATTCTGTTGCCTGCCTATGGATCCTCTTCTCCAAACTGAACTGCCTTGTTGGGCCTCAGTGTGAGAATATGAGCCTAGTCCTGTGGCAATGTTATGTGTCAGGGTGGGTTGGTACACAGGGGTTGTCTCCCCTTCTCAGAGGAGAAGGTGAGGGAGGACAGGGAAGGGCTATATGGGGGGGGACTGGAAGGAGGGGTGCTGCAATGGGAATGTAAAGTGAATAAATAAATTAATTAATGGGATAAAAAAATCCAAACACAATTGAACCTAAGAATCAAAGGGCCATCATGAAGATGTTTGTCTTACTGTATACTAACCACTTTCATTTTAAAGTAATCCCCTGGGACATTCATTTTCCATCTGGAAACTGTAACTGCACTTACAGAATTGTATCAGAGTTTCTGACTCCTTTGCCAAGATGTGTTTTTAGTTGAAACTAAATGTGATTGTGGAGTTTGGAAAACAGGTAATTTCAGTTGAATCTGACCAGGTCAAGGTTCACACCAGTTAACTCTACTGTAGGTTTCTAGCTGGTTGCCTTCAGGCTGAAGCTGAGGTCAGCCAAGTTTCGCTTCCTTTGCTGTTGTCTGAAAAGCAATCTGTAGCAATTTGAGCTGATCAACAGCATCTCCACAGTGAAGAGGACAGAGCTTCTCGCTGAGTGCTGAAACATCTTGGGATCCAAGTACAGCTACAAGCAGGTGAGAACTCTGCTTTTCCGGAAATGAGCTGACTGAGGCTCCACGCAAAGTACCCTCCACTAAGTCCCACTTTATCCATATTTTGTCTCTCTATAATAGCAGCCTTGAATCCCTTAGCCAATACTGTCTATGCTGTGTGAGATTAATTACCATGACGTCACCAAGATGTTTGGGTTAGGATTAACCTTGGGTAAATAAATTTAGGGAATCCCACACAGATGTAATAGAATGATTCAAATAGTATTTCTATTTCTATGCTAGTTTTATTTCTTGAGGGATAAATATGAACAAGGATCTGTATCTATATTTATTCATCAAATACAGTCAATAGTCTGAACAAGGCCAGTTTTAATAAAAAGGGCATCCCTCTGCTACAGGGATGGCATCAAATGTACTTCTGAAACTAAAAACAGAAACTGCCAATTGTGGTATTAATTTTTATTGGTCTACCTGGAGACAGATGCTAACACAGAATTCTCTTGGATCAATCAAAATGGGCTACTAGAAACAAAATTAATCAGCAAACGCACTTCTTTCTTATGGGAAGTTGAGAGCACCATATTCAGACAGCACACTTGTCTGTTCCCCCCAGCTTCACACAGAACCACTTTTCTGTAGCATCTTGCTGTCTGAGCAGGAGTTCTAAAAAATTGAAACTGAAAGTAGCTTCATTTCCATTACAATTCATTGATATCAAAGGAGTTTGACCAACAAATGCATCCAGCACAGTTCCCTGTACTTTGGGTAGAAATAGACCTATGGAAGGTTACAGAATTGAGTCAACAAGTGCCCCGTCCTTTCTTTCTTAAGGCAATTGTTTTACTCACAAGACAAGGAGAATGAGGAAAACATGATAATGTTCTGGTATATGTGTCATGTCCTGCAAATGCACAGGGTTAAGACAGATGCCATAAAAATGATAATAGAATGCCCAGAATCTAAAATTTGCCAAATATTTTAAACAATATACAAATGATTGTATTTATGACTCATATATTCAAAAGAAATGAAAAAGATTATTTAGAAATATCCTCTGAATATTATTGCTGTAGCTCTTTAGCAAAGTAGGGTAACTATAGCTTGAAACAATATATTATATGTTTATAAAGAACTAGAAGGGAAGAAATTAAGGCTCCAGACCTAAAAAAAAAGTGGTAAATATTTAAAACAGTTGGAATTCTAATTATCCTGCACTGACCAAATAGTACCAAATTACCATATTATTCTACATTAATATGGAATCTCTGTGCTAATCAACCTTTAATTTTTATGATGCTAGAGCTTATATTTAGTGCTTTATATGTGCAAGGCACCTGTTTTCCCCACTGCACTATATCCTACACACATTTTAAAAAGTATTAAATAAATTTATTTATTAGTGCCTCTCTGTAACTGTTTCTCTGTCTCTATGTGTGTCTGTCTCTCCTCGTCCACCTCTCTCTTTCTTTGTGTGTGTGTGTGTGTGTGTGTGTGTGTGTGTGTGTGTGTGTGTGTGTGTTTAAATGGGCACATGTAACAAAAGCTACATGTGGAAATCAGAGATCAATTTGCATGAAACTATTTTTTATTTCCACCATATGGGTCCCAGGAATCAAACCCAAATAACCAGGCTTTGTGTGGCAAGCATTCTTACTCTTACCTGCTGAGGCATCTCACCATGCCCCAGACTCATTCTCAAAGAAACTGAATAATTAAACTTGAGTGCTATGTGTGTTGTTATTTTAAAAAAGGAAAAAAACGGCAGCAGAGGGTTCCAGGAGGAGACGTTTATTTAAGCGGAGGGAAGAGAGGAGAGGGAGAGCAGAGAAAGGTGGAGGACAGCCATGACCACGTGGAGGGGGGAGGGGAGAGGGAAAGGGGAGAGGGTCGGGTACAACCTGCAAGCACACGAGTCAAGGGGCAAAAGAGCAAGAGAGTGAGGTGGGCCAGACAGCCCCTCTTATAATAGTGGGCAGGGCTACCTGGCCATTGCCAAGTAGCTTTGGGGAGGAGCATACCTAGCTGTTGCCAGGTAACTCTGGAGGTGGAGTTTAACAGAATGCTAACATTGTGTATCTTCCTGATATCAATATAGCTACAAGTTAGTAAGCACAATGGATAGATAAGATTGATTTGTTGTGTGGTAGATAGATAGATAGATAGATAGATAGATAGATAGATAGATAGATAGATAGAAGACAGATCTGGAATATTTGTCATTTTCTTTTTATATAAATTTTTAAAACCATACATTTGTAAAGCTACTAGATATATGGCAGGAGATATTATCATGGCAAGGTAGAAGGACAGATTGTTTTAATAATCTATTTTACCTCTACTTGCATATGTATGAGAAAGAGTATGCACATATATGTGCAGGTACCCATGGAGTGCAGAAAAGAATAGCAAATCCTCTGGAATGCAGTTACAGGTAGTATAGTGAGCCTTGCAGATTGGATGTGGGATCTAAACCCTGGTCCTCTGAAAGAGTATCAAGTGCTTGGAACCACTGAGCCATCTGTCCTATCCCAGAATCATTTATCTAACACTTCCAAAGATAGGTACAGCACACAGCCCCGTACTGAAGCCAACTGCTCTATTTTTAAGCATCCTGAAAGCTGATTTTCAAAGACCAAATATTAGAGATAGCTATATTAAATGCCTATCCTGTTTTGACTAAGCCAAATGTAAGTTTCCACAGTAATGTAACCCAACCCTCTTCCTCCTGAACTATACAGGACCTGGAGTATAAGTTCCCAGCCAGGACCAACACCTAGAAAACATGCACCTTAAGAAGTTGGTAAAGGAGACCATGAGACTATTTGACTAGGCCCATCACTCAGACTCCCTCTACACATACCCAATTGTCACTGAATATCATTGTGGCAAGTGTGACAATGACAATACTGATTGAACCATGAGAGGCCCCTCCTAAAGCAAACTGAAAGAATAAAAATAATGGACATTTCAGTTTACCCACCCTTGTCTAGAAGAACTGAGACATCAAAAGTATCTCTTGTCTATTCAGGGTTGACCCTGAAAGCCATGGACTAGGTATCCATCAGACCCAGTGGTGTCTGCTGTCCTAGTAGACAATAAGGAGGAAGAGCTCAAGACTGGAAGAACCAGGGTAAAGACACATCACTACTGACTCCCATATCCACAGATCTGGGCTCGGTGTTTCATTTAATTTCATTCCATGAGCATTTTCCCTTATATAAAAGATCTGGGTGGCCTCAAAGTTACTCTTGATTATGCAGATGCAAAATCCTAGGATAAGAAGACCTCAAGATAATTAGGTGAGAGGACCACATGCAAAGCAATGCCCTGGGTTCCATGTCCTGTGGGGCTGTGGTTTCTTTTATATTTCAGTTTTTTTTTTCTTCTTTTTTTTTTTTTTTTTTTTTTTTTTTTGGTCTTGCTGCTAAATTTTCAGATCTATTTTGTTCTAAATAAATAAAGAACAGACAGGATGTGTTTCATCCATGTTATTGCTGATGCTCATGGGTGGAATCTTCTTGTCCTTATCCTATGCTTTCCTGGCAGAAGAGATGTTGTTGACTTCTGAGAATAAATAGAGGCTTAAGTTGGAAAACAGTGTAGCCATTCAAGACCTACAACTTCAAATAGCATTTCCTAACAATTTCTATTTCAGATTTTAATTAAGATCTCAAGAAAAATATGTCAATTTGAATCTGTGCATGCTCACTTGTGAAATCGAAGGAATACTTTTTCTAACATATTACCTCCTATCTATTCCATGACTGCAACACATTTTATTAAGAACTTCAAGCTTCCTGTTAAGTTCCGATTGTCTCTGTTGCTGTATCATTTGGAAAGGGCTTGTCCTCTATAGATGAAGTGGGAATCTTTAAGTCCATGTGACTGTGTATCAAGCATCATCTTTTTAAATCTGTATGTATATGTTCATGTGAGTGCAGGTGCATCTCTGTCATAGCACACATGTGGAAGACAGATGACAACGGCAGGTGTCTGGCATCTTTCACCTTGTTTGAGACAAAGTCTCTTTTGCATTGTGTACCACTTCATATTCCAACTTAGCTAACCCAAGACTCTCATCTCTACTTCCTAGTCCACCATAGTGCTGAGAATACTAGTACGCTACCAAGTCCAGTTCACATGGGTCATGGAGATCCAAACTCAGATGATCACTCTTGAGAAGCAAGTGCTTTACAGACCGAGCTCTGTCCTCAGACATCAATTACTTTCCATTAGCTTCTCAATGAAATATTTCTCTTAAAAGACATTTGAAGCCAAGAGAAAATAGCTCTATCTTCTGGACTCTCTCTGCATTTGCTTTATTGCTTGATTGCATAGTCTCCCAAACAGAATTTCCTTCAATAAACACTGCAGTCACTTCCAGGATTAAACTGCCTCTAAAGATGTTAACTCTTTTTTAACTCTGTATCTCAAACATTCTGAAAGATATGAAAATGTTATTAGCCAAAGGTATTTTTATAATTCCAGTGGATACATTATTAGAGGTCTGTTTACAATTCCAGTGCACACATTATTAGAGGTCTGTTTTAAATTCTATAAACATTTCCTACACCCTTTTGTTCATTTCAAAGTCTGAGCAAGAATTTTACCAGATGTTAGTAGTCTTACTTTACTCTGCCTATATAACTGACAAAATTGCTTCCATGAAATGTCCTGGGTTGTTTGGTTTGGTTTGGTTTTTAATTCACTTTTATAATGTTCCCCATGCCTCCTCAGGCTTCACAGGGGATGACTTGTTTTTCAGGAACCTTGTAGCAAGTCTCTGCCTGCAACTCAGGCTCAATTGTAAATCTTCCTATAAGCTCTGAAATCTAGTAAAGCACTTCATCTAATGTATTTCCAGTGCATGAATATCAAGGAGTATTCTTTGCTACCAATCTTACTTTTCCATCTTACTTGACATCCTCACATTACACGCATATTGGAACAGTGGTTTCTCATAAGAATCATCTTCTATGTCCTTCTAGAACAGTGAGAACTATGTTTTCTGACTGATCAAACATATAAGGACAAAATGAAAAGTGACTGAAGTCATAGAATGGAGGGAAACCTGAACTGATGAGGCCAATGTTCTCTTTACACAATGTTAACAGTAGATGGTATGGAATCCTTCTTGGCTGATCATAATTGAAATCCTGCCCCTTATTTTGACACTTCCTGTGGATGGTCCACATTATGACATGAAGACATCTTACTAATCAAATTTCATTTGAATATGACTATCTACAAAGTGCAGATATTACATATACCTATCATTTTATATGCTAGAATTCCTGCATAGAAATAATAATAAGACTGAGACTCTGTAGATACAGGACTTTTATATGCCTGGTTTTATCCCACATAATCACTCAGCACAGAGCACAAAACAGTAGTGAACTAATTGAATTAGAATGATTTTAACTGAACTGAAACTCTTTCCCTGAAACTCCATTCAGGCATGTCTTCTGAAACCACCCAAAACAAGACCAATCTTTTCTCTGCTCCAGGAAAGAAAGCAAGTGTGTTCTCACCTCCAACATGGACACCTGCTATTTATTGAACTCTTCTTTGAGTAACTCAACATCCAGACAGCTTCTTCATAATCTCTGTCAACTTTTGATACATCTTAAGAACTTATACAAAGCCTCAATCCATAGAGGACAGGATGGACTCTAAATAAACACAAACACAAGCACAGAATGCCCTTGCAGTTTTGCCTCAAACACCTGGTCTGGGTCCTGACACTTCTGAGGCTCTGATAACTACATCTAAATTATTAGAACAGATACTGTCTTAATTGCTTTTTGGAACTATTAGTCTGTATATCAAGCCTGTGGTCAAATGTCATTTCTTATCACATGGGTTTAATTATTTTTATGCTGTTTGAAGACACCAAGGCAAAACATGTTGCCAATTTCAAAGAAAGCATTCATTCTTGAACTCAGAATTAACAACTGCTAATGTCCTTAGTCATCTCTAGGGAGGTGTTATTTGGACTTTTCCAGGGAGTGTGGTGGTTTACATCAGTGTCAGGACACGGTCTCACTCAGTAGCCCAGTGTAACCTCAAGCTCATACCAGTACCTCAGCCTCCTATTCAGTATCTTGATTCAGATGTCACAGCACTGATCCCTTTAATTTCTTGGAAAATGGAAACAAAAAAAATTCAAGGAAAGACCTTAAAGGTGGTGAAAGATCGAAGAATCGTGAAAACAGTGACACTTTGCCAGCATAAGCCCAGGAACTTTGTTTACACAGCAGAGCTTGTTAGTCGAGACATACTGCTCCAAGAAAATCTGAGAACTACAGATAAAACAACCAGTGACTTAGAGCAGAGATATGACACAAGTCTCAGCTTCCTCCCTGCATGCGCTCCTGGGCAAATTATGTTGCCTTTCTGAACTTGTGCTGTCCTTTTCAAAACAGAGTTAAAATTACTCTCTCAACAAAAGTTCACAGTTATATAGCAGGCACAAATATTTTTAATTTACCCATTTCTTTAGTTTGCTTTCTATGTTACCTTTTGAAGTGAGTCTCATTACAAGTTTCAATTTAGGAAAATGAAATAGAGGTTGAGATAAGTTAAGTGATATGCCCATGTCGCCC
Organism: Mastomys natalensis; assembly: GCA_021653895.1. Taxonomy (NCBI): domain Eukaryota; kingdom Metazoa; phylum Chordata; class Mammalia; order Rodentia; family Muridae; genus Mastomys; species Mastomys natalensis. The sequence goes on from JAJTUV010001450.1 coordinate 430,430, forward strand.
AACTATTAAGCAGTAGAATTGATATTTCAACCCTGACAATCAGGTCTAGCACCTGTGTACAGTCAGTTGACCACACAGCCCTAGGGGCCCACACTCATGCAGACATGAGTTTTAGAATACTAAATGCATCACTTCTTCTTTATCATCCCTCTACTTAGCCTCAGGAAGAAAATAGCATTGGTATGGGAAAGGAGATAGGCTACCTTTACTCACTCATGGTGACCTCTGTCACACCAATCACCTTGTCTAATCTCTAGATCTCTGAACCCTCGTCCATAGTTTACTGTTTTCTGAGGTTGTGTGCTTAGAGAGGCCGTAGAGCAATGTGATGAATAGATGGCATATTCACATGACAGCTCACATAAACCGTGAGCACAGGGTGGTGGCACTCAACTCCATGTACTAGCCTCATCGTTACCCTTATCTCTCCTTTCTCTCACTAAGACTGCTCGGGGAAAAATGAGAAAAGCTATTCTTTCAATACCTATACAGTATACCGGGTCCCAGAGAAAGCTGTTAGTATGGAAATAGCCTTTCAGAGATAAGGGAAGAGGCAAGCCAGCAACAGCACATTTCTAAGCCTGTTTAGTCCTGAAGCAGCATATAGCCTTGGCCTTCTAGCCAGCTCTGTGCCAGACACATCAAGGCCTTTTAGACCCAAGGCTATAGATGCACAGTGTTCTGGAAACAGCCATAACTCTCAAATCCACTTAGTCTTTTAATCCCTCCCCCACCCCCAAACCCCAGCATGGCCTGAGCCCACACAAAATGCCTGTCTCAGCTTCTGACCTTCTCAGTCCTTCTGGCCTTCCTAGAAGTATTCTGTGCATATCTGAAGTTGGCTAGTATGTAAGTAATGAAACCAAAGATACATTTGGTGTTTGGACAAATGTCAAATGTTTTCCCTATGCACCAGATATAAAATATAAATGAAGTAAGTAAGTAATATGTATGTATATATTACATATTTTAAAAGTTTATGTATTTAAAGTAAAATATATCAAGCAGCTCTGAATGTGTTGCTTCCCTTTTTACATAGAGGGTCCTAGGCAGGGAGGGGGGTTGTTAATGCAGTCCAGGATGTGAACCCTATCAATTCCAGGAGCTGTGTGCCAGCCAAAAGGAAGAGTAGCTAGAATGAAGCCCTGGGTTTTGCTTGAGTCTGCTCTCTGAGCAATGCTCTGGTCCAGGACACATTTCTTTGCCTCTCTGGGCCTCAGAATCCCCATCTGTAGGTGATGAAGCTGGTAACTAGTGGATACACTCTTAAGAGTGGTCCAGAGAGTAATACAATGAATGAAACAGAACCCAGAGACTTCTTACAACAGAAAACACTATGTTCACATACTTAACATATTACATAGTAGCCGCCCCTTTACCAAAGGAACATATACATCTCAGTTTCCCCTTTTAATTAAAAGATATTCATTTTAATTTTATTTTTTTTTCCTTTTTTAATTTAATTTTTTTTTTTTTGCTTATTCACTTTATAACCCGTCCCAGTCACCCCCTCCCACAATCCTTCCCCATCTCTTGTTTTCTGAGTACCCCCTCCTCCTGTATGCCCCACCCTGCCACTTTAAGTCTCAGATAAAGATTTGTGGAAAAGTTTCAAAAATAGTCAAATTCTTAACACACCCACATTTTCATTCCTCCTTTGTTCATGTCTGTGTTAGGATCCTACGCTTATTAAAACACTTTTCTTCCTTAAAATGTGCAGCCCTCTCTGCCTGTCTATAGATTGCAACCTCCATAATCTGGATTATGAGAGCCCATGGTGAATGGAGGAAGCTGCAGCTAACAGGCTCAAAGTTCAACTCACAAGAAGAGTTGGCAACCCAGATTTGGCTCACAATTATCATCCAGGAATACAGATTTCTGATTCCCATCAGAAATCCAGATTTTATGCAAAATATACTCATTTTTAAAGGTTGACTCATTTTTGTTTCCCTTTCTCAAAATAGCATCCTCTCCAAATAAAACACTCCTGCAAGCTGAATGTGACCCTGCACTTCCCATCTGTGAGCTCCAGCCCTACTCCTTCCATTTGGCTAAAGTCAGAGGTTAATCAGAAATGGCTCCTTCTAGCAATTCTCAGGAGAATCTGTTTCAGGAGCAGGCTCTTCTCTATTTCTAGTAGTCACATACACTCCTTGGCCTGTGGCCCCACATTCTACCTTCATAGCACACCAGTCTCTTCCTCTATCAAACCTTCTCTGATGCTCTTCCTCCTATAAGTACTGTGATTACTCCTATTGGAAGAATTTAGGGTAACTGTTATACCTGAGGCTCACTAATTCAATCACACCTAAAGAGCCTGTGTATATATATATATATATATATATATATATATATATATATATATATTAGAATTCCCAGTCGCCAGGAAATTAGACCATAAATATATGCTGTGGAAGAGGGTAAGAATTCACTCCTTAACTTACCATAGTTGGTCTAAGTTTCTTTTTCCTTTAACATAAATGTCCTCTCCCTGCTTGTTCCCAACCATACCAGTGTTTCCTGTGATTCTACCATCCTTTCCTCCTATTAGATAATCTATGTTGGCATTTGGTATTTTTGAGACAGACACTAAATGCCTAGCAGTGTGCTAGTATAAGAAAGAAAAACAAATATTCTCTCATTGCAACGATTTCTGGTATACTTGTCAAAGAACAAGAAATTAGAGACAGTCCAGATAAAGTCTGATGACTCAATACACCAGATAGATTTTCATTAGACATGAAGTTGGGACTGGCATCCAGACATTTACTTGCAGAAGAATAATCATGTGTACAGGTCTTATTATACATATAGTGACATGTGATAGAACAACTATTAACCACCACTGACTCATGACCCGTGTCACCTCAACAGTCCACAGTGGAGAAAAGATAAATTATGAAAAGAAGCCTAGGATGATGCAGAGGAAAAGGCAATTGAGATGAAACTTTAATCATCAACCTGGGCAAGAACAACTTATTCCCCTCAACCAACAAAGGCTTACACCCAAATACGACACCCTTCAAACATTAAGCAAGAAATGAGTACGTGTCCCATCTTGAGTCAATTTACAACTTGTTCAGTGAAATATATTTCCTTTTAACACAGGAAAGCACTTTTGGCATCTCTGCCATGCTGACCACTTTTGATTGAGACAGAGTAAGCATCCGGTGCTTCCAGGTCCATGTCTGGCATTTAGACTCTTCAAAAAGTGAAAGAGTTTGAGTGATGAAGCTTGGCTTTTCCCCCATCATAAGAATGTAGACAGAAGACCAGACCAATAAAATACAGCACACAAGACACAAAACAATCATATGAAGACAGTGCAGTGATACCCAGAGGTCTCATTGGATTGTAAGTATCTACTTCAAGTTTCTGCTGAGGTTTGACTATAATTAGGGCTCTTGTGTTATGAGGTCCAATTCTGCTTCAAAATAGAGTCCTTATTTTTCCCCAGGTTAAGCCACCTGGCTTCTATTGCTTGAAACCAAAAAGACATTGTAATCCTGGAGATCTCTCAAAGAGCTTCTTCTTAAGGATCTCATCCACTGCTGTCTCCACTAAAAAAAAAAAAAAAAAAAAAAAAGTATTCTACTATCTGGTGTTTGAATCCTTGTCCTTAAGAACTATTTCAGAACTTGTCACCTGGCATCTGTAAGACTTGAGAACAAAGGACACCTTAGGCAACACAATTCACACATCAGTTTTGTAGAAGTGAAATGTTTGGCCTAATTTCTCAAAATACATTCATTTTTTTATGGGTGGATACTTTCCTTGTGTCCCAGTTGCTGAATGGTTTCATGTAAACCTTGAAAATTTGGGGGAATTTTATCCTCATTGTTGTTGGGCCTCAGTGGGAGAGGGTGTGCCTAGTCCTGGTCCTGCTTGGACTACATGTCCCAGGGTGAGATGGTAACCAAAAGAGACTCTCCTTCTCCTTAGAGAAGGGGAAAGGGAAGTAAGGGAAGGATTTATAAGGTGGATTGGAGGATAGGAGGGGGTCTGTAATCAGAATGTAAAATGAATAAAAATAAATAATTTATTTAAAAAAAAAGAAAGAAATGAGATTTGATAAATTCTTCACTGTTGCTCCCATTTATCAAGCAAATGTATTAAAAAGAGGACTTCTGTGTTTGACAGAATGTGGAGTGACTTCCCACACAGTGACTGTCATCCACAGGCAAACACTGCACAAGACCCTACAGTCCCATCATCTCCTCTCACATAGGAAAAACAACAAATGGCAGCTGCTTGCAATACTGTCTTGAAAGTTCTAAAACCAGATGTGAACCTGGAAATGTAAGAAAGGAGACAGTCACCATAGGCCACAGTGTTTCCATCTAAATAGAAAATGACCATTGAATTAAACCAAAGTGGTCAATTCAGGACTAAATGACAAGTCATTTGATTCTCTGCTATCTTACACCCAATCAGTATATTCAACTCTCATCTCTAATACTCTAAACGTGAGTCAATTAGCTATATTCCAAAACCAAACAGGGCCTACTGCCTGTTTCTGTAAATAATGTCTGAGTAGAATACAATCATGCAGCTTTACTTACATGGTTTACAGGCATCTTCATAAAAAAATGAAAAACACAGTAATGACAAGCAAGATGTCTTTGAGCATAAAGACTAAGATATTTACCATCTGGTCAACTCATTCCTAAAGAAAATCTATTAAGTTCAGAATAACTCAAAGGAGATTAATCTAACCAGAGATTTCTTTTCATTGGGGGAAACTGCCCAAACTTGAGTTTTAATGCCCAGATGGAAATTTACCTTCTGTCACTAAGCACTCTACTATCAGATAAAGCAAAGAGGTGTGTTCATTATCCAGATGGCCAGGGACTGACATTTAGCAAAGGAGCAACTCAAGCATGAATTAAGGACTTCAGTCACTGTGCCTAAGGTGATGAATTCATTGAGAGGTGAAGGAAATACAATGTAAAGTGAGCAATAATAGAATTAAAATCTACTAAACTCCTGTTTACCCAGAGTTCAACCAACTAGAGAGACAAGCTTTCATTTTCCTTTTAGATGGAAAAGTCTATGCAAAGACTAGTTAATTAGGATAGCTATTAATGAGAGAAGCCACATTCAGCATATCCTGTCAAAATAAAAGTAACTGGTCGTCCTAGTTAACTTTGATTGTCAACTGACATAGCCTAGAGTTATCTGAGAAAAGAACCTTAATTGAACACCTCCCTAAATCAAATTGACATGTGGTCATGTCTGTAGGTGATTGTCTTAATTATTACCTAATTTAGGAGGGCCTAGATAGTATGATGAGACCATTCCCTAACTGATGGCTCTGGGCAATATACAAAAGCTAGCTAACATAAACCTGCAAGAGAACCAGCAAGCTTGAGTTCCTACTCTGACTTCGCTCTATGATGGGCTGGAACATAAAAGCCAAATAAACCCTTTCCTTCCCTACGGCTCTTTTCTCAGTGTGTTTTATCACAGCAACAACATGGAAATTAGAACACCAATGTTAATAAGAATCACATTAATATCCCATGGATCATGCAAGAAATATATTATGATTGTTGTATGACTTTGAAGGTGATGTTGTTAACAATAATACAAATAAGCCAAGCTAGCTACTCAAGCCTTGAACACACAGAACGCCATATCAGTTTATCGTACATCTTTCTCATTTTTATAGTACTGTAAGAATTAGGCTCAGATAGATAGATAGATCGATAGATAGATACACGACAACAGACAGACAGAAGACAATAGATAGACTATTCAAGTTAGTCTCTTTTTGACCAATTAGATTTTGAGTGTAATTCTATGCAATATGACACTAGCACAGATATCATTGAATGTTTTCAAGGTAATCTACAGGAAGACACCTACTATGGTAGAACTTATAAGCCAATTTTGCTCCCATGACAGAATACATGTCTTAGAATGATATGATCTGGGTAATTGAGTTCATGAAGCTAAAGTGAATCATATCAAGTGTGTTGACTGATTGTGACACCAAAATTCAAACACTATTGTATGAAGATGGGTGGAATCTCACTCTAAACAAATCATTTTTTGGTCATGACTGAGATTGTGAATGGCTGAGAATACCAAGAAATGAATATATAGTTTTAGGAATAATAGAAGATTGGGTGAATTCATTGACACAGTCTTATTCATTTATACAATCAATACAAATTTATGAAACCATGCCTCTAGAGTTTGGGAACAATGTGTGCTTCTATTTCCAAAGTTGGAACTTTAAGTGAAATAAAGAGAAAGAAACTCTAAGCATCCTTTTATTATTAATAAAACTGTTGAAGAAAATGTAAGTTTATATCTCTGACAAAAGCTCGATGCTTCTCTGAAGTAAACTCACAGTGACTTGGTCTCTCTTTTCCTTGCAGTCAGCTCCACGTCTTACTCATAGACTCAGATTCTTTGCCACACAGCAGAATGAAGAAGGCTTGCAAGCTCTGAGAGGAGAATGCCTTCGATAAACATGGTCAGATTGTTTTAACAGAACACAGATCAGAAAAAAATCATTTCACTTTCATCATGAAATGTAAGTATGAAGTAGAAAGAAACAAGGTGTTTTCCTAAAGAAATGGATGCCTCTAACTGAAAAGACAACCTGAATGAGTGCTACTTACCCTTCGCTGAAGGCAGGTCAGCAATGATTTATGTACTAGGAGTATGTGATGATTTGAATATACTTGGCCCAGAGAGTATAGACCATACTATTAGGAGGTATGGTCCTTGTGGAGTAGGTGTGGCCTTGTTGTAGGAAGTGTGCCATTGTGGGCATGGGCTTTAAGACCCACATTTAAGGTGCCTAGAAGTCAACCTTCTGTTTGCCTTCAGAACAAAATATTGAACTCTCAGCTTCTCCTGTACCATGCCTGCCTAGATACTGCCATGCTGTCATCCTGATGATAATGGACTGAACCTGTAAGCGAGCCCCAATTACATGTTGTCTTTATAAGAGTTGCCTTGGTCATGGTGTCTGTTCACAGCAGTAAAACCGTAACTAAGACAGGATAGAATGGTATGGAAACTTGACAGGAACTCAGCTCCTATGACACTTACAGTCTAGCTTGGCAGACAAAAGAAAGCATTGAACATATAAACGTATAGCATAATAGCAGACAGTGTGACATAATGGAGAAAAAATTACCTGCCTGAGAGATCACATTGGCTTGCTTGAAGTTCGTTAACAAATATCTTATCACATACCTCTGTGTGGTCTGTGTGTGTGTGTTTGTGTGTGTGTGTGTGTTTGTGTGTGTGTGTGTGTGTGTGTGTGTGTGTGTGTGGGAGAGAGAGAGAGAGAGAGAGAGAGAGAGAGGAGAGAGAGAGAGAGAGAGAGAGAGGACTTAGTCCTCTGAGAAGGCATCACTTGCCTTTGATTCCACAAAGACCTGTGGTTAGCTTTGGCCAACAGAATGCAGCAGAACACTTTGGTATCTTCCAAGGAGGCCTTCAGAGAAACATCCCAGTCTTGAAACTCAGAGCCCCAGTCACATTGTGCAAACACCCAAGCCAGACTCTTTAGCCAGAAGCCCCACAGAAGGACCTCCAGCTGAACAAGATACTCATTTAGAAAGTTTTCTACCAGCTTCCAGATGAATGGAGATGCCTGTGCAAAGAATTGCAGAATAACTCAGCTGAGTCCACTAAACCCAGAGCAATACTTTGTTTTAAGTCATTGCATTTGGGGTGCCTGGTTCCTCAGAAATAGATACCTAGCACACGACACTTAGACTAGTGGTCAGGGATGGCATTCTACAGAAGTGTTGGAAGTGAATGAAAAGAAGAACCAGACATGAGACTCTGATGGCCCACCATGCCAGAAAGAAAAAGTAAGCAAAGAAAGACTTGTACAAAACCATGCTTGGTGTACATGAGAAGCCCTGTGCTGCTCCAGTGCAATAAGAGAAAGAATGTCCTACACAAATAGTGTTCCAGAGTCAAGGTGTCCTTGCAAGCCATAGTGAGAACTTTGCAATTTCTTTTAGGCCATTGGGAAACCAATGGCAAAGTATAAGCATGAGGAAGTGACAGGTTTTTAAAATACTGTCCTGCTTGCTATGTAATGAACAGGTTAGAGCTGAGTGAGAGTAGAGTTAAGAAGGCCATTCCTGGCACCCTGAACACTGAACACCTGAATATAGACGTAGTAAGAACAGGTATGTTGAACTTTTAAAGACGGCCAATTATCTTCTAAAGCAGGTAAAAAAAAAATTTTTTTATTTCCTACAACCAATAAATAATTCAGTCTCTACACTCCCACCAGCCTTTACTTGCCCCTCTTTTTAGTTCTAGCCACTTCAAATAGGTGCCCCACGACATTTCATTATGACTATAAATCAGTTTCTAGTTGGGGGTTGGAGATCTATGCATATAATTCCAGTACTCTTGAGGCCAAGGAGGAGGATGGATCCTGAGTTCAAAGTCAGTAAGATCATCTTCTCTAAAGTTGACTTGTGCTTAATGGGCGAGTGCATGATCACATGCACAAAGGCCCAGATTCTGTCCCTAAAACCACATGAAAGGAAAAGAAAGATGAGAAGAGAGGAGGGAAAGGGGAAAGGGAATAAAACTACATTTTGCTACTAACAGTAGTGTTCTTATTTGTCTTAATGTGCTTGTATGAAGAACATCAAAATCTTTTGCCCAACATTTTATATTAGAGAGTTATGAAGATTTATGGGCTGGGTGTGATGACACCTACATTTAATCCAAGCATTTGAGAGGCAAAAGATTGGTGGATCTCTCTGACTTCAAGGTCAACTCAGTCTACATAGTAAAAAGTTGTTTCAAAACAAAACAAAAAAATGATAAGGATTTTTTTACATTGTTTTTTGAGAACTGCACACGAGTACTATATTTACATAATGTCTACGACATCTTCTCTCCCCGTCAACTCCTCCAGGGCCACACCCCTCCTCCCCCCAGTTCCAGCAAAGTAAAAAGTTACCATAGAGGATAGACATATCTCTATGAAGATTCTTTGTTTACAATATATGTCTTTCATCAAATCTGTTGTTGCATTTTTAATAAGTATGGCCTGCATATGTCGTATGTTGACTCTAGATCCTCAGTTAGTGGAACTGTTTGGGAAGGAATTAGGCGCTGAGGCCTGGTTGAAGGAAGTTTTGTCACTGGACTAGGAATGAAGGTTTCAGAAGTCCACTCCACTCAAGTTAACTCTCTCTGCCTCTACTTTCAGATAAGGATGTGTAACTCTCAGTTTCTGCTCCAGCGCCTTTCTGCTTACCACCATGCTTCGCATGATGTGGCCATGGATGCTAGCCTTCTGAAACTATCAGCCCCAACAAATCCTTTCCTTTAAAGTTGTCATGGTCATGGTGTTTTGTCACAATACCGAAAAGTAGTAAGACTATTAAGACATATGCCTTCTGCAAAAATTGTATTTCAGTCTTGGTCCTCCTTTATATTTGTGTGTGTGTGTTGTGTGTGTGTGTGTGTGTTGCGCGGCGCTGCGTGCGTACACACGCTTGCATGTATTCTTTAGATGTTTGAAAGAGAACAATTTAATTTTAGTAAAATCCAACTTTTTTTCTGTGGTTGTTGTTTGGGCTATCTTTTATATCCCATTTGTGAAATCTTTGCCTAACTCAAATTCACAAAAAATTTCCACTCTATTTCCTTGAATAAATTACTACAGCCTATGATATAACAATTTGGGTCTATTGTCTGATCCTTCAAAGCATTTAATGCATCACTGGGTCACATTTTGGGGGACAATACCTTTTAAGGAACCTAAACCTTATACATTAATGCCTAATCACTCAAATAAAGTTTAAGTAATATCTTAAAAAGAGAGACCTCTGCATTTTTCAATCAGTTTATCTTACCTAAGACCAAGTTGTAGGCAGATCATGGCTCATGTATTCTGTGAAATGCATCTGAAAACTAGCTATGCCCCGTACCCAAAATGTTAATGTAGACTGAAAGTACAGGCAAAGATAAAGATTCTTTCTTCGAACATCTGATGTTGAATGCAGTTAGAATTTTCTCAACTTGATACAAGCCTTGGTCACATGGGGTGATAGGACCTTAACTGAGAAAATGCCTCCGTGAGAGGCGTTTATCAGTTCTGAGGGATCGATGTGGGAGCACCAAGCCTACTACAAGCAATGCCACTCCTGGGCATATGGCCTTGGGTTGTATAAGAAAGCAGACTGGGTAATCTATGGTAGAGAAAGGCGGTAAACAGCATCCTTCCATGGAGTTTGCTTCATTCCCTGCCTCTAGTTTTTTTTTTTTTTTTTTTATTGGAAATTTTTTTACATTCAGATATTCTCTCCTTACCCCATTTCCCCCCCTCCCTCCCAGGAACTAACTATCCCTTCCCCCATCCTCCTGCCTCCACGTTGGTGTACCCCCCACCCACCCTCCCCCGTACCTCACCTCCCCACCCTCGAATATCCCCCTCCCCCGATGTCCAGCCTTCATGGGACCAAGGATCTCTTCTCCCACTTATATATAGCTCCCTTGCATATATAGCTGGAGCCATGGGTCCCTCCCTAAGCGCTCCCAGGCTGGTGGTTTAGACCCTGGGGGCTCTGGTTGGTTGGGATTGTTGCTTTCCTCATGGTGTCCTAAATCCTCTCAACTCCTTCAGGCTTCACTCTATCTTCTCCATTGGGAACCTCATGATCAGATTAATGGTTAGCTGTGAGCTTCTGCCTCTGAGTATGTCAGACTCTTGCAGACTTCTAAGGAGACAGCTATATCAGGCTCCTGTCAGCATGTACATCCTGACATCCACATCAACCTCTACCTTTGGTGACTGCACATAAGATGGATATCCAGGTGGAATGGTCTGTCTCTCCTTCAGTTTCTGTCCTGCACTGTGTCTCCATATTTGCACCCTTGAGTATTTTGTTACTCCTTCTAAGAAGGACTGAAGCCCCCCCTACTTGGTCATCATTCTTCGTGAGCTTTATGTGGTCTGTGAGTTGAATCTTGGGTATTTCAGGCTTCTGGGCTAAAATCCAATAATCAGTGAGTGAATACCATGTATGTTCTTTTGTGATTGGGTTACTTCACTCAGGATGATATTTTCTAGTTCCATCCATTTATATAAGAATTTATCAAATTCATTGTTTTTAATAGCTGAGTAATATTCCATTGTATAAATGTACCACATTTTTTGTATCCATTCCTCTGTTGAAGGGCATCTGGGTTCTTTCCAGTTTCTGGCTATTATAAATAAAGCTGCTATAAACATAGTGGAGCATATGTCCTTGTTATGTGTTAGAGCATCTTCTGGATATATACCCAGGAGTGGTATAGCCTCTAGTTCTTATGGTAAGTTCCTGGTATGCTTCTATCAATGAGGGACTACAAAGAGTAAGCTGAAATAAACCCTTTCTTCCCCGAGTTGCTTTTGGTCATGTGTTTATTACAGCTGTAGAAACCAAATTAAAATAAGTTTGTTTGCTGTAGTAAAAAGTTAATAGCAGGATCTTGTCTGACCCTTTTGTACTTTTCTTACCCACCAAGGAAGAAAACTTGAGATCTTTCTTTCCATCCATTGCACTGTCTCTATTTGCTGGCTATCCCATATGAGGGAAGATACATTCTCTCCTGTCCTCAGCTAAGGCCCATTGCTTCTCTACCTTCCTAATGCTCTGACCATTTGATACAGTTCCTCATGCTGTAGTAACTCCAAACCATACAACTATTTTCTTTGTTACTTTATAACTATAAGTTCGCTACTGTTATAAATCACAATGTAAACATTTGTGTTTTCTGATTGTCTTGAGCAACCCCTATAAAATAGTTATTCAACTCCCAAAGGGGTCGCGACCCACAACTTGAAAACTGTTAAAGAAGTCAACACAACCATAAAGGTTCCTCCTCTTAAGGGTTGGACCTTCAGGACCAAGGCTGTCTTTCACTGTGTGGTAAACTCTCCTTTACCAGTCTTATTAAATAAATCCACAACACATAGATACAAAGTACATTCATCCAAATAACAGCCTTATCCATAGTGAAAATAATATTTTACCTCCATTTACTTGATCTTTTTTCTAGTTTCTTAGTTTGCTTAGAACTCAGATAAGAACAAAAGCTGGTTTTCTGCTTTTTTTTTTTTCAATCTCTTGAAATTGTTTACAGAGTCAATGGACACATAGACCTCTAAATTTAGAGGGGGGGGGCTGGTGTTGCCAATTAGAATAGGTATTGTGTAATGAAGATCACACCCTTTCCTCCTAGAGAAAAAGTCAGGATGACTTTGCCTTTCTACAAAAAAAAAAAAAAAAAAAAAAAAAAAACTGTGTGAAAAACAAAAGGCCAAAATGTTAGCTGTTAGTTAATATGCTAAGGATTCCTACAGTCTCAGGAACTTGCCTCTTAGAAGCTGCTGCTCTTTTTGGTTCATACTCCAGTAACTTTTTTCTTGCATTATTTTACACACCTTGAATAGAAGTAGTTTTGTAGATGTCTGAAGGCTTTACCTCTGCAGTCTGATAGTGACCTGAAGACTAACCATGGGTATCGTTACCATCTATCCTGTCCTCATTATCTGAATGGCATTTCCTTACAGTCACATGAAGGACTTTTACCATTTTTTATTTCTTTAGGGTGGCTGAGTGTGGTGGCCAACATGAAAAGCATTTGTTCAGATGTGGTAGAGGAGGGTATGACCTTAGACAGAGGGTAAACATATGTGGATCCTATTTCTGCCACGTGTACCCGTGCAAGTTCTGTTACATTAAAATTCTCCCCCAGGGGAGGTTTCCTCATTAACAAAATAGGATAATTAAAATCACTATAATGGCATGCTTAGAACATAGCTCACATCATGTGTTGAGAAACTAAATACCCTAATCAATATAAAATACATAGGGTTGGAGGGAAGAGAGAGCTAAGTAAGCACGTGCTAGCATACAAATCTATCTATCCATAAAAGTTGGACTCGAGTCAGCTCAAACATCCTAGATGACAGTTTCCAATAATTTATCAAACATTTATACAATGCACTGTTTCTTTTCACCCTCTCCTTTTCTATCTCTCTCCCACCCCTATCAGTCTTTGCTATTCCTGATAAGTCCCTGTCTCACTTTCATGTCTTTTTGCTTTCTATTGTTACCCACTGAGTTTAACCATTGCTGTCTGTGTAATCATGAATTTAGAACTGTCCCTTAACACCTGCTGGGATGCACTACTGGTGCACCACTGAAGACATCTGCTTCCCCGAGAATCCATCACTGTCTAGAAGTTCACAAAGGAGAGTTTGACCCCATCAACTTCTCCTCATTCCATAACTGAGCACAGTACCAATCTTTTGCAGGCTCAGTGGAGCCAACTTCAGCTGCTACAGGATCATGATTGCAATGACTACCTAGTGTCTTGGAGATGGCATCTCACAGATCTTTGTCTCATCTTCTGGATCCTTTTAGTGATTCCCTTGAGCATAAAGAGAGTAGATAAATGTCCCCTTTAAGGCTGACCAATCAACCATCACTTATTCTTAGCACCTAAGTAGTCACTGCATCGATTACCATTCACTGTATACAAAACCTTCTCAGATATAGGTTTTATTTGTTTGTGAGTATAGACATAAACACTCAGAAGGCCATTTGGAGCTATGCCCATTTAGCTACACAATAGTTAATTTCCTATCTAGGGCCAAAGACTTCCTCCACCATGAGTTTTTTACTGGGATTACAGAGCCAAGATTGAATTCTCTCCGGTGGAGGGAATCTCAGGTTCAGTCAGGGGTTGGAGAAGTTCATCAGCAGGCCACGTTCCAGGTGCTCTTCTCTACCAAGGCACTGGAAAGCTCTGAGGCTGACTCCTCCTGTGTCCCTAACCCTGCTTTTTTCCAAGTGCAGAGGTGAGTTCCTAGACAGCAGGGTTCAACCCATGGACAGACAAGGCAAGAGAGTCCCAGTGTGGGCAGATGGCCTTCCTGGAGGTTGGAACAGAGTCACAGGCAGCACAGTGAGTTCAAATTCAGTCAGTGTGGTAGATTACCCCCATAGCGTTCTTGCTACTGTTATTCCAGTGGTCACTTCTTGTTAAAATTCGTAACGTTCACAGCAATTGAAAATCACTGATTCCTTGTCTATCCCGACAGTCAACACAACACCTTCTCAGAATATGAGAGCAAGGAAGACATTTTTAACTCAGTTTTGGTTTCATTTTCCTTCATCACACAGCCAAAGTGTGTACTGTCTTCAGCAACAGTGCTTCATTATCTAGGTCTCATAGGAAACTGAGGATAGCAAGAGCCTATATTGTCTGGGTCCTCTGGGGTTTCACTGGCCAACAACTCAAGGAAGTGTCTCATACCTGACACTGGAACTTTTGTTTAATAACCCTTGGGTTTCAAGGACAGCACTCATCCACCAAGTAGAATTTCTCACTTTAAAAATTAAATAAATAATTTATAAATTATTCAGTTTTCCATTTGGGTTTTTACTCAGCCTTCATTTTGGTTCACCTTTCTCTCCTTCCCGCTCTGTTCTTCATCCCCTATCACACCCCTGCTTAACATTTCTATTCTCATGGTTCACTTTCTCCATCTTCAGGCTATAGTGTCGTGTGGTATAGTGTTATGTACTGTAAGTATAGTATAGTGTAGTAAACTGTGGTGTAGTACAATATAGAGTAGAGTAGTGTTATATACTGTAGTACAGTATAATGTAGTGTAGAGTATAATATAGTGTATAGTATCTAGTGTAGTATAGTGTATAGTGTAGTGCATAGTGTAGTCTAGTGTGTAGTGCAGTGTAGTGTACTGTGTAGTGTAGTGTGGTGTATATTGGAGTGGAGTGGAGTGGAGTGGAGTGGAGTGGAGTGGAGTGGAGTGGAGTGGAGTGGAGTGGAGTATAGGATCCCCTCTTCCTCAAAGCATCTACAAACCTGTCTTTCTCTTTCTCATTTGCTGGCTTCCAAAGGTTCCCCATGTTAAAGACACAAATCTAAAGATCCAAGCTGTAATCCACATATGAGAGTAAACATAAGATGCCCTTCCTGAACCTGAGTTATTACACTTGATAAAAGCTCTCCAATTCCATCTACTTCACTGCTAGTTTATGGTTTCTATTTTTTAACCACTGAACAAAATTACAGTGTGTATAAGAACCAAATTTTCTTTATCCATTCACCAACAAATGATGGTTCCAAATGGTTCAGTTGATGATCCGAATGGTTCCATTTTCTCGCAGGAAGAATTGGTTACAAGTAGGTTAGGAAAATGCTGTTCCACTTCTAATGCTGTACATCTATTGGCTTATTCAGGGTTCTCTAGTAAATAAATATGTCTAATATTATTCAGATACTTCCCAAAATTGGGACTTAAGGGGCATTCTTAATTCAGGCAGCACTGCTGCCTGCTATGTGGGTTTTTGGTTTTGGTTTTATGTGTGCATAACACCTGTCATGTCTCCCTCCAGTAAACTCAAGTTTTGCTTTTTCTATTGATGTATTGAAAGTCTTTAGCATAATGCTTCCTTTGGCCTTATCAGTTTAGTCTTATCTTAAAAGTGTTAGTTTTATTCTGACTTACAAGATTTGGCAGCAATCTTATAGTTCTGTATGCATTTAGGTTTTTTGAGATAAAGTATTGTATTTTCTAATCTGACTCCAAATGTACTATGTAGTCAAGAATGACTTGAATTTTATATATGCATGTTGTTATTGTTATTGATGCTATATTATTGTTATCATTATTATGCTAAGCATAAATCCTAGGGCTTCATACATGCCAGGCAGGCACTTATCCCTAGGTAGCTATCTATGTCTCTAAATATATCAGTTTATAAAGCTAACAGTAACACCTGTCATGTCTCCTCCAGTAAACTCAAGTTTTACTTTTTCTATTGGTGTATTGAAAGTTTTTGGCATAATGCTCCTTTGGTCTCATCATTTTAGTCTTATCTTAAAAGTGTCAGTTTTATTCTAACTTACAAGATTTGGCAGCAAATCTTATGGTTCTGTATGCATTTCAATATCACCTCCAAGAAACTGGTTGCCTTGATTTTATTGTGTCTTCCCCCACAAACATTTGGAGAAGATACCAAAGGAAATTGGATCAAGAATAGAACACGTGCTGCTATGGATACATATGCTATATTATTATCATGTGACAATCCTGACAATAAATGTCACTCATGTCAGCAAGGTGAATATTAAATGAAATAATATTCCAAGTCCTTTAATGCAAAGCTGTCAAAGACATTACCTTTGATTGGTTCTGATGAGCTGGGATGTTGGTTTGATTGTAAGTACCTAGTGATGTGCTGAGGTAACTGATGGGGGTTTGTTTTAATAGGGTCTCTCAGTCTGCATTCTACTGTAACAAAATACCTGAGACTAGGGAATTTATAAGAACTGAGGCTCATCTAGATCATGTGTCTAAAGGCATAGTTCTGGTGTCTGTGCTATCCTATGGCAGCTGATGGAAGGGCAATAAAGTGTGTAAGGAACACATGGAGATTACATTTTAAACACAGGAACTTTAGGAGAGCAGATCTATAACATAGTCACAGGTTTAGGGGACAGATGTGGAACTTGTGGAACCACCCCCCATAGATATGAAAGAATGGAGTTGTAGGACTTTTCTCACACAGTTCCAATTATGTTGAATTACCCTATCCCAAGTCAGGGATTAACTCCTTTCCATCTACCTGGCTTGACACTGTAGTGTTTTCTACTGTGTTCTCTCAATTTGTGTCAAATAAAGTTTCCATGTTACTTTTGCAGAACGATAGAAATCTTTATTTCAATTCTTTGAACAAGAGTCTATGAACCCATAAACACCCACCTAGCCCTGGCCGCTGCGACTGTCCCATGAGTGTTCATTGGTTTAGTTAGTACCCTTAGCAATGCAAACTCCATAGCTTAATGAAATTGCCCTAAGTCCAAAGTAATCAAAATTCAAAATATAATTGTTTATGAAAACAAGATAGCAGAATATTAGCAGGGGTATAGCTCAGTTGGAAGAGTGCTTACCAGTATGCACATCCCCAGAATCAAGGCATGATGGAATCTACTCTTACTTGCAGCATTAGAGGTATGGGCAGGGAGATGATAAGTTCAAAGTCTTTTTCTCATGAATAGAAGAAGTTTTTAAAAGACTGATGGACAAGATTTATGGCTCAATGGTAAAATGTCCCTTGACATGAGGACCGTGTTTGATACCCCGCACCAGAGAAGAGGTTTGTCAAAGATATGGTTAATGTTGACTTTCACTTCAACAGGATCTAGAATTATCTAGGGGATAAGTCTCTGGGCATGTCTGTGAAGTATTTTCTAGATTGAGTTAATTGACATGGGATAATCTACTATAAATGTGAGCAAGATGATCCAATGGGTTTGAGTTCTCAGCTACATAAAACAGAATTTCAGCCTGCCAGCTTAAGTTCTCTGCTCCCTGACTGTAGATGTGATTTGACAGACTCAACATCCAGTCACCAGGAGTTTCCTGCCATGGTGAACTAACTGTACTTTTGAACTGTGAGCTAAAATAAACTTTCTCTCTTAAATTGTCACTGAGTATTTTATCACAGCAAGAGGTAAATTAAGGCAGACAGGCAGTGGTAATAGAAAAAAAAGAGAGATAGATGATAGATAGATAGATAGATAGATAGATAGAGATAGATAGATAGATAGATAGATAGATAGTATGATAGATAGATAGATAGAAGATGAGAATATAGATGGTGTATGGATGGATGGTAGACTGATGGATGGTGGGTGGATGGATGGTGGACTAATGGATGGTGGGTGGATCAACTAATAAAGGATTCTCTTTGCAGCCTTTGAAGAAAGACAGAAGCATTCCTTAAATGCTTCATGAGACAGCTGTCCTTAAGTATTTCTTCCATAAGATTAGCCTTACTGCAGTTGCCATTGGTAATAAGCATTGATCACCACTCAAATCAGACCTTCCCTTTGTGTTCCAGATACACAAACCAATAAATAACAGAAGTCACTTACTGGGAAATTACAGAGACGCTTAAAATTCCACATACCCTCAAACTGAACTCATTATGTATTTCCGATGGCTAGCATTTATTGCTTGTGATAGAAAATAGCCTGATTGTTGCTAGTCCCCAAGTCCAAATTATGTTTTCCTCTCAGATGCACTGTTCCACATCTTCACAACAGTGACTCAAAAATCCAGTCCCTACAACACAACGCAGAACAGTGATAGCTGTAGCTCATGCTCTGAGTGCCACTACTTTCCAGGAATTCTTGGAGCATCTCAACCATTAATCCAATCCGTTCTTTAACCCCATTCCTACTGCCAATATCTTGACATAAGGGTTTGTTCTTTCTCCTTTGAGTTGTAACAATCACCTCTAAAAGACTTTACCTCTGCAGCCAAATGGTATCACCTCGATGCTGTGCCAGAGGACCTGTCTAAAACCACAGCCAATCTTGCCAATCTGTTGCTCAACATGTTTACAGAGATTTCTTAGGGTTACAGGATTGAATTCAAGTTCCTTAATACAATGTCAGGCCAGATGTGATCAGGCCCCATTTTGCTATTGGATACATACCTGCTAACTGATACAGGTATCTGTTCCTTGAGTTCCCTAAACTACAGCACACCTATTCACTCCATACCCATCTTCCCTATAAAATGGATGCCTTTTCTAGCTCCATTCTAGCTCCCAAAACCCTTTGCATCTTTCAAATCCCAGCCCACACTTCACCATGTCTCTGAAACCTCTTTTGCCTAACTCCAAAGTGTTCCCTCTGTGTTTGTGCTTATGTCCTTGACAACTTTGCCTTCCCCTAATAAACCATGAACTTCTCAAAAAACAAAACTTAAGAATTTTATATGTCCCAGCATCCTCATGTTTTGTCTGTACCACCTCCTTTCAGAAATGAAAGTGGTACCTTATGGCTGGAAGAAATACATAACTTGCCTTCTAGTTCTGACATTTCACGGGATAATAAACCTCAGGGGTGTAACTACATGTAGGTAATTTCTGATTTTCTAGAGGTATGAATCTCAGCCACCCCTTCAGTTGTTCACCAAAAGCTTTCTTTAAAACAAAGTGTTGGTTCATGGAACAGAATGCATTTTCTAAACAAACCCACCCCACCCCCATCTTTTAACAGAGGGACATTGACAGTTTGTACATTGGATTCCTGTAAGTCCAGATGGACTTGTAACTATAAAAGACTTTTAGGTGCCTTCCAAGGTAAGATTTTCTACCTGGGTCTCTCAAGATGCTTACTCATAGAACCCAGCCAGTGTGTTGTGCAGGGCCCATCTTCATTTCTTGTCTTGTCATTGTGATATAATACCTCAGTAAAAGCAAGTCGGGGAAGAAGGCATGGTCTGTGGAACAGCCATCACAGTGGGTAAGCCAAAGATGCTGGAGCTTAAACCAGAGAGAAATCACTTTCACTATCAAAAGCAGAGAATGATGAATGCACACTAGTGCTCAGTCCACTATCCCTATTTCATACAGTCCAACACTCCTGCCCAAGGAATGGTGCCACCCACAATTAAGATGGATCTTCACATATCAATTAATGCAATCAAGATAACTCCGGAAAGCATCCTTCCTTAAAGACATTCCGTCTGCCAGGTTTTTCTAGATCCTGTCATGTTGACAATTAACCCTAACCATCACAATACCTGATAGGTTCATGAACGCACCATGTACTAGTATCCGATAACAGCCCCAGTTCAGGTATCAGCCCTATCAGAAAAGAACAACAAAGAACCTGGTGATTTCAGCTAGCAAGTCACCAAGTGCTCCAGTGTTTTCCAGCTGAGCACTGAGACTCCTGGAACAGAGACAGCCTGCCCCTGCTGTGCCCTTTGCAAATTCCTGGCTGAAGCAGCTTGATAGAAATACAATGACTTTTCTCTTAGGATCACAATTGGGGGTAGTCACTTCCCAGCAACACAAAGACAGCCTTAACAAGTGGTCAATGTGGCCACGATCCCTTACACCAATCCCAGAAGGACCTTGGTGTCCGAGGAACTGTCTCCAAACAGGGAAGATAACATGGCTGTTTGTTCGATGGTTGCTCACACTATAGCTCTCTTAAAGAATATACCTGTATAAAAGAATGAGCTAATGGTTTTGAGACATCAAAAGCAGCAGCTACCAGCTGCTATTGCCAGCATTCCCCATATGAATTTGATAACAGATTCTCTTGGCATTCTACACAAAACATCCCTAAAGAAACTCCAGTTTCTCTAACAGTTGGGTGCCTTGGGCTCCAATAATTTAAACTCACCAAGCTAAACAGTCAAGCTAAACTGTTGGCCAATTATTTTGTTGCTGAAACCTTGCACTCAGCAGGGCAGCCTTAGAAAAGAAGCAGAAAGCAGCCAGGTTGTGATGAGAAAGAGCTGCCTGCCTGCAGTACTTATCACAGAAAAACTGCCCCTTTTGCTGAGGAGAGGAATAGTGTGCTTTTGACAGGAGCCAGTGCATCCACATCCCTGCACAAAGTGTGCAGACCCCACTTTCAGCTCCACTAACAGGCATTGGCAAGGAGTAGTAAAGCTGGAATCAAAAAACAGAAAAATGCCTGCACAGAAACTACATTTCCATATGGTGAAAACCTTTGTTCTTCTTTATGGTTAATTTCCTGCACATGGCTGTGCAGCAAAATGATGCTGGTATGACCCAGAGCAGCTAGGTCTCCTGTTTTCTATCCACTTATATTATTATTATTCTGCACCAAAATACCAGATCCTTGCTCTTTCAGTGCGGTTTAATACTGATAGGAGTCAGGCTAATAATGCACAAGGCTAATCCACTATTGCCAGCCCAGAGGACTGCCTCACTGAGTTCCTCAGTCGTAGGTTGCATCACTGCCACCTAGTGGCCACCTGGAGGAAGCTCACTCTCCTTCCTCAAAACTATTTTTAACCTCAGTTCTGAGCATGGACATTAAGAAAGAGTACACATGGAGGGACTCATGACTTCAGCCGCATATGTAGAAGAAGATGGCCTTGTCGGGCATCAATGAAAGGAGAGGCCCTTGGTCCTGAGACAGCTCAATCCCCCAGTGTAGAGGAATGCCAGGGCGAGGAGGCAAGAGTGGGTGGGTGAGTGGAGGAACACCCTCATAGAAGAAGGGGGAGAGAAGGAATATGGGGATTTCAGGGGGTTCGGGAAAGGGGATAACATTTGAAATGTAAATAAAGAAAATGTCCAATAAAAAACTGTAATTCTTAGGAACAAGAAAGACAAAGAAAAATATATTCATCTTTGTTAACTAGACATTCTCCAGCCCTTACTTCGAGGTATCTTGTTGGTGTAATTATTTCAAAACGGCCACTGGTCAAGCCGACTATCTAAGCTGCAGCACCTCTGCCTAGCTCAGCCGTCATGTTCCACAGGTGGAGGCCACGTGAGCACCGCAGCTAGAAACAGCCAGCCAAAAACACCAGCCCTGCCCAGACCATCCCGCCAGCCACTCAGGCTCAGTACAAATGAGACTCTAATGCTTAGATTATCCAAAGGCTTTATATATTTGGTAATGATCCACTCAATCAGAGGTGTAATACCCAACCTAGATATGCCAACTACCTTTGACACTCAAACATCGCCTTGCCTCCATGTTCCCCTCTCTCTCATCTCTCTCCTAGTTCCTCCTCTTCCTTCTCCTCCTCCTCTCCTTATTCCTCCTCTTCTTCTCCTTATCCTCCCACCCAGCTCCTCCTACAAATATCTTTCATTAAAAATCTATGTGGAAGAAAACTGTTGTTGAAACAGAGTTGACTATAAATTGTAGAATACAGGCATGAACACACAAGTACATACATCTGTACTTGTATGTACAACTTACCTGTATGTATGTGTCACAAAATATTTTATTGTGACAGTAAATGAATTTGAATCATGTCTATAGTGTTCTTAGAAACAGAGAAAGGAGGGCTAAAGAGATGGCTCAGGGATAAGAGCATAGGTTCCTTTTCCAGAGGACCTGAGTTCAATTCCCAGTACTCTCATGATGGCTCACAACTGCCTATAACTTCAGTCTCAGAGAATCCAAATATCTTTTCTGGCCTCCCTGGCCATCAGACATACATGTGGTACACAAACACATAAGCAGGCAAAACAGCCATACATACAAAATAAAAATAAAATGGAATAAAAATGGAGAAAGGGTACTCAATCTTCCCCACATGTCTGTACTCTTGGCATCCTGCATTTTTTGCCTCTAGGTTGAAATATGGATAGAGAGGATAGAGACTAAGTAGAGATTGGCCGTCTTATTTAGTTCGTAGATACAGCTGTGCCTGGGATATTGTTTCCCCCATTTGAGAAATGAGTAAATCGAGGCCCAGTCTGTCAGATCATTTGGATACAATTGGTTCATGATCCTGATCTAATTGGTGTGAGTCTAAAAAGTAGACTCTGAAAACACGATGTTCTAAAAAGAGTATGGCTTAGGCTACATTGATTTTCCTCAGGATGAAAAGTCAAAACGGGCAGGAGCTGAAGACATCTTTAATCCAGGGATTTGCAGACAGGGTCCTATGGAGGTGGGGAGATTATTCCCTCCCTCCAGCCCCCATTCCCTGCTTCAGGGGTCTTACATCTCAGCAGCACTGAGTAACACATTCCCAAAGACCCCAGCTGCCAGGGAAATTAAGCATGTGTTGTTTCAACAAATCAGCTGGCTTTCCATCAAACAGATCCACTGACCAAGTGGGACCAGCTCACATATTTGAGAGGGTGATATTATTCACTTTTTAGGAGATTCCACAGAGGGTAAGCTGGTAACATGGCTCTGTTCCTAGCTCTCTTTTCCTTCAGTAACAACCAAGGCACATCTTGAGCAACAAAACAACAAGAGCAACAAAAACTATGATGAGTCCATTCAACCCTCTTTTTCCTTGTCCCCAGCATATTTGAAAATACTAGTTGGCTAAAGCCAGTGGCATGGGAGGACTCTGAAGCCATGGTTGAGTAGGCACAGTAATATTGCATGGCTCTATTCATTTTCTTAGGTTGTTATGAAAAAAAAAAAAAAAACCACAAACTATGGCTTAAAGGAAATGTTTTCTAAACTTATACAGACTAAAAATCCAAAATCATGTTCTTTGTGATTTAGCTCCTGAGAATTTAGGAGTCTCTCTTGGCCTCCCTCCCAGAACATAGTGAATGCTGCTTGCCTATGTACTTATCAGCTGATGAAATTTGGTTTCTCTTCTTCCTAAGATACCAGTTGTTATATTAGGCCCACACTGATAGTCTTTCAATGATCTGCATCTGCAGAGGCCATATTTCCAAATGAGCTCTCATTTGAAGGTTCCAAATAGACATGGATTTTGAGGAGATGGTATTCAACTCATGAATTAAAGAGCAAGAGAAACAGATACAGAGAAGAATGAAGAATTGTATCCTTGTACATGAATTGCATCGACATTTTGGTCGTGAGGGCTTGATAATTTTCTATTTCACATAAAAAGAATATGCTACTAAAATTTTTTAAATGAAATTATTGAAAAAAGCCCACTTTTCCTTTAATAGCTAATGGAAATGAAATATAGATGTGGAAAATAAATTTAATGACAGAACCTAAACCAGGTCTAAAGGATGAAGACACCACATCAGCTGTCATTCTGCTTTACTGCAGTGGGCCTAATAACATCACCTCTCCAATTATGTCCTCATCTTAATCTCTGTAATTTGTGAGTGTGCTAAGTGGCAGGGCAAAAGAGAAAGTTATAGTTGAACTGATCCTGAGATGAGAGACTGTACTAACCTGTCTGTGGGGATCAAATGTAATCGCAGCATCCTTAACAACAGACAGGGGAGTCCTGATTCAGTTAAAAGAGCTGAGGGTCACAGGAAATTTCCTGGTGCCGTCTTTGAAGATGGAGCAGGAGCATGTGTCCAACGATGACACCCTCTGAAAGTGGAAAATGCAGAAAAACATCTGCCCTGGAGACCCCAGAAAGAACATAGCTCTGCCAGCACTATGATTTTATCTAGTAATGTTGCAGTAATTATTTAAAAAGGCCTCTGGCTCAGGCCGACTATCTAAGCTGCAGCGGCTATGCCTAGCTCAGCCACCATGTTTCACAGCCTGAGGCCAAGTGCACGCTGCAGCTAGAACCAGCCTCAGAAACACCAGCCCTGCCACCCATTAGATCCCAGCTGAGAGATGGCTCTGCCAACTTCCATGCTGTCTCCTCAAGGCAGAGCATTGCCCAGACCATTCTGCCATCCATACAGGCCCAGTAAGAGAATGAAACTCTAATTCTTATAGATTAATCAAAGACTTTATATGTTTGATAATGATTAATAACAAATACCCATACAAAGAGAGTTGTATCCCAATTAGCTAACCTAATTATAAGTTTATAAGTTGATCCCCACGAGTGCTCTCCATACCTGTGTGGTTCTCCATCCTCCTACTCTCTGCTCTCTCCACTCCTCCTCTTCCTTTTTCCTCTTCCTCTCCTAACTCTTCCTCTTCCTTTTCCTCTTCCTCTCCTAACTCCTCCCACCTTAGCTCCTCTACATAGTAAAACTTAATTGGACACCCAACCTCTAGAACTATAAGAATGTGATGTTTAAGACACTAGGAAGCTGACATAGAGACTCTGAGGGATACACTCTAGTTCATGCCTTTATTTTTAGAAACTTTTTAACCACACTTATATAAAGAAAATTGTGTTGTATAATAAATATGGGCTTAAAGTTTTCAACACAAGAAGTTTGGAAATAGCAGTGGTTTGCAATGGTTTGCAGTGATTTGCAGTGGTTAGCAGTGGTTTGGTTAGCAGTGGTTTGCAGTGGTTAGCAGTGGTTAGGAGTTTGGCTATTCAGTGAGATCAAGTTCCCCTTCTCAAATCTCCCAACCATTACAGCATGTGCCTTTTATGCCTTATTGATTCCAACAGAGTTATGTAAAAATTAGCATGATTTATCAATTATTAAAAATATAATAAGAAAATAATTAAGAAAAGTTGAAAACCCAAATATCCACTGAAGAATAACAATGCTGTCAAGATGAGTCAACCATGATTTGTTACTTGGGTTAGGTATTGCTAACTTAAAACAAATTAGTCACGATGCAAGCAGATGAGTTTGGGTGAAGTAAATAATCTGTAAGAAAGGCATAGCTTATCATCTGCCTTACACTAAACAGACTACCAGGGTGTGGTACAATTACTTGCTTCTATAGGTTCTACGAGTCCTAATAGGATACTTACAACCAGTCACATACAGTTAGAGGCATGCAGCATATAAAGAAGGGAGACTAAAATATATAATAATGCACATGTTAGAATGCTTTCACCATGAAAAATCATAGATAGTTGAGAGATAAGTAGGAAGGTAGATAAATAATAATAGAAAAATAGGTAGACAGGTGATAGATACATACATACATACATATATACATAGAGGATAGATAGATAAATAGATGGGATAGAAAATAAATGATAGATGGGTTTAACAAGATTCAAGCATCATAATGACTTAATACATTAAAATATAACATGACATTTCACTAACATATGATCTGTATGATTTATGTATTTGTTAAATTTTTAATATGATTTAAAACTTAAAAGTAAAAATATTAACACTTTAAATAGAAAAGGTAAAAGCCATCATTATCATGTAATAAATAAGGAAATTATCTCCCACAGAGAAAGAGGTTTATGATTTCAAGCCCTCCATAGTAAGCAAAGATAGAAATATGGACCTTCACTTCAGTCCTCCCTTATTGCAGAGTAAGTGGGCTGATTGGTCTTACCAGATGCTCAAGGCAATAATTTCTCAGTTCTCTAAGGGATGAATCTGAAGAGGGCAGCCAGGATGGTATTGCCATGGCCACCAAACCAAGCCGGCTGTAGTACTGAGGAAAGAGCATAGGCTTTTTGCATTATAAGGTATGCTTGTTTTTCTTTCAAGAAATTTAGCTCATGTGATTGTAAATTTCCAGAAGTCTAAATATATCTCTTTTAAAAAAAAAAAAAAAAAAAAGCTTTGTCTTTCTCTAACGTGATGGTTAATTTTCTGTTAACTTAATGTGGTTAAAGGATGCACAGATTGAATGGTAAAGCATTTTTATGAGGTTAGGTTAACTGGGAGGCTGGTTTCAGAAAAGATCAACATGTAAGTAAGTAAGCTACCTCCCCTGACCAGTGCAGGCTGGCTCCACCCAACTCACTGGGGACCTTTGTAAAACAAAAGATAAAGATCATCTAATTGCTCGCTCTCTTATCCTCGGCTGAAAACGTCTACCTTCTGTCCTTGTAAATTGGAGCTCCTGATTCCTTGGATTCAGATAGGGATATTTCTAATTACAGTTTCACTAGCTCTCAGGCCTTCAAGCTTGGGTTGAACACAGCATTGCTTCTGATTCTCCCACCCATATTATCAGACATATTATCAGACTTCTCAGTTTCCAATCCTGTGAGCCAGCTTTCATAATTGGCCATGTGATTTTTATTTATTAATAGTTCTAGTTGTTTTAATTATCTTTTTAAAATTTTCTGCCTTTGTTTATTTTTTATGTACATGGGCATTTTGCTTCTCTGTGCACCATGAGCATGTAGTACCTGCAGTTGGCCAGAAGGTCAGCATCAGATCCCCTGGGGCTGTAGCTAACAGATGATTTTGAGCTGCCTGCTGGGTGCTGGAAACTGAACCCAGGTCCTCTGGAAGAACACCTAGTGCTCTTAACTATAGAGATATCTATCATGACTTTAAACTGCCACACACACACACCTATTATCTTAATGTTTACCTGTGAAATGTTTACTTTTTTTTTTATTTTTATTTTTTTTAGGTTTTTCGAGACAGGGTTTCTCTGTGTAGCCCTGACTGTCCTGGAACTCACATATTTTTAGATAAATCAAAGCTCTGAATCAAAATACAAGAATTTCATGCTATGGAAAAATACAAGCTACTTCTATTTCTTGTATTAATACATTGTTATACACTCTTTTTCTATCTATTATTGAAATCTTTTTCTAATATGAAATATTTCAAAATGGTAAGGAATCTTAACTCTCAATGAAGAATGGGTTTTCCCTATCCACTGTATGTATACAAGTGTTAGCTCTGAAGATAAGATTGAGCCCAGAGTCACTCCGAAGGTCATTTGTGAGTGTAAAATGCTCTTATATAGTCAAACAGAAGAACGTGACAACAAATAATCCAAAAAAATAATCTTGTTTATATCGTTGGGGAGAGCCCTAGTGAGTCCTGTACCTTTTCAGAGATTTCTGAGCCTATGTTTTGTTAATTTGCATCTCTTCTTTCCTCAGAGATGTCCTCTTAAGCCTTTCAAAACCACTTAGCTTTTGTGACGCAATGTGCCCATATGTCTCAAAGCTGAGGGAGATCTTAAATTTGTGCACTTTTCCCTCTCAAAGAGGATTGTCTCCTCATTTATCCTGTGTATACTGAAGAATGTATCTGCATCCTTCAGTGATGAAGTTAACATCTGTCACAAAAGGCACGTGAACTCTTCAAGGAAAATCTGATGTAGCATTTACCTTTGACACTCACTGAAGCCTACTCTGGTACCTGGTATCTGGCAGGGACTCAAAAAACTGGTCTTTTGAATAAGTGAACGAATGCTATTTTGTGGCAACTAATTAAAGAAGAATCCTGTAGCTGACATTTGGAAATGTCTCTGGTGCTGACTCACCTGTTGGAGGACAGACAGGCAAGTGTTCTCTGATAACTTGGTGGCTTTCCCATCTGTCAGACACACCTTATTCTGATGATATGTGTGCTCACTGCAAAGAGACGGTTACTCAGGACTCAGGTATTTTTGTACAGCGGATTATTATGTCTGGAATTTAATATTGCTCTGTCCTGTGATATTTATTTGAAGGTTAGTAGAAACTACCCCCTGCCTATTTGTGTCCAATCTAACTATTTTGGATGGGGATTAAATTCACTGTGCTGGTTTTTGATGTTTAAACAAATATCCTGACTTTAACACTTATGCATTTTCCAGTAATATAATATTAAACAATTATCACTTGATATTTAATCTTGTCAACATGTTGGCATTGAATTAGCATGTTAGTCTTTCTCATGTTTCTGGTGATAATGCATATCTGATTCTGTAAATAATATAGGCCATATTTGCTAAGTTATGTATTTTTGTATTTGTGTTTACAAATAAGATCTTTATCCAACTCAAACTGAAGTTTTACTGTGAGATAAAGTACTGTGTGTTATTTATTGTAGCAATGCCTTTTATAGGAAACACTGTAAAACTTCCCACATCTATCAACTTAGACAATATAGGAAGGCAGTTTAGTAAATAGTGTTATCTCTTACTTATGGAAACTAAGAAGTAAAGAGAGTCTTTAAAGGGAGATCATAAGTTATCAGATACTAAATAAGGTTTCTTTGCTTCAACTCCTGGTGCTTACCAAAAGAATTTATCTAAATAAGCCTCATTCCACAAATAATTAACTGATGACCGTAGCTATGCACTCAAGGAATCTCTGTGAGTTCAGTGGGGTCTGGTGAACAGACTTGGTAGGTCTGCTGTTGGTGCAAAGGCTCCTGACCATCACCAGTCTCCAGAGTATCCTGTCTCACAAGTCCCATGAGTGGGACCCACTGACAGTAGGTTAGTGTGAAAGCCAGAGCAGTTTATTGAACAGCAGGGGAAGAGGAACTCTTAGGAGAAGTGCAAAAGCATCAGAAGGGTTCCTAGGACATTTGGCTATTGCCCTGCTCTTCATTTGGGGTTTTTAAAATAAGTTTGACAGGAGACGGATAGGAGATTCTAGCAGTGGTTCTCAAAGTGTGAGTCAGGACCCCTTGGGGGTCACATAACAGATATCCTACATATCAGATATTCACAGTGCAATTCAGATACAACAGTACAAAATGACAATTATGAAACATCAATGTAGATAATGGTTAGAGGTCACCACAACATGAGGAACTGTGTTAAAGGTTGCAACATTAGAAAGGGTGATAGTCGCTGCTCTAAAGGAAGCAGCCATGGGCTGCTGCCAATCAGTGCACCCTTGGTTTTCTGACTCTGTTGTTTTTCTGGGACCCAGGTCTTTAGCTGTGGTCAACAGATGGTTGTCAGTGAGCAGCAACCTATGGGCAATGGTTTCCTTTAGGATCCAGGTCCATTCTCACAGTCTGTTAGGGGTCCCATTAACTCTAGGCTCAAGACCACTTCCAATTCTCATGGTCTATGAATCTATAGTAAAATATATTTCTCAAATATATTCTTACACACCAGCTCCATTTTTATTAGCTGTCATAGTTAAGAGCTTCTGATCTGAATGGAATAAGGGTCATAATATTCTAGTTAACCAGTAAATGCATGGGTATAAACAAGCTGTCTTTTTGCTGAATTTCTGCTTTTCCCCCTTTAAATCTGGGAAGAAAATCTGTAACAAAGAGCCTAAAACTACTAAGCACTCAATGGCTATGAAACACTAAAATTGATGTTGCTGTTATGGTTCATCATCCTTATCACCTTCCAGAGCCCAATTCTATATTTAGAACAATATTTGAAAAATATACTGGCTAGATGTCTTTCCTATATGAACTTTGTGTAAACGAGGGTCATGAAATACTCTTACTTAATTGATCATTCATGTTCCCACACATAGAGCACTTTGATGATCTGAAACTGTGTTTAAACAGAATTAAACTATTTGCTCTCCTTACTGTAATGAGGACAAATTAGCAACAGTAAATATTCACCACAGTTATGTTACAACTCTCTGTAGGAGAAAAGGATTCAGAGGATTCTGCCAACTCTTAGTAGGAAACACATAGAATGTGAACTTGAGAGGCTTGAGAATCTCTCTTTCCTGATCAAGTACAAAAATCCTTTCAAGATGTGTAGACCACACAAGCATTCACCACCCTTCCATGAAGCTGAAATGGTTGCCAGTTCTCAGGTTAGACGCCTCCCAAATTTAGCTCCCTTTGGACTGACTTCATTGCAGTGTTTCCTGCTAGCCATGGAGACAAGAGTTGTAGCACAGAAAATTCTACTCTTGGTGTGAACATCAGCAAACCATCAGAAAGGAATATAAGGCAACCAAAGACGTCAGTGGTATTTTTGGGTGTGATTAGAACAAGAGTTCCATTCTCTAGTTATTAGGAATACTATTAAATAAAACTTTAAAAAACTATTTTGTGAAAGATTTAAAGCATGAGTATTAAGTCACTATTCTGAGCCAAATAATGTATGTATGAATATATGGATGTGTGTGTGTGTGTGTGTTATGTGTGTGTATGTGTGTGTGTGTGTGTGTGTGTGTGTGTGTGTGATCAACATTTACAAAGCTTTATTTAAAGAATGTATTCTTTATCAACCTAAGTAATTCCAGACTTCAAAGGGAGATGTCTGTGGCCACCTAGATTTAAGCTACCTCGGGCTGTCACATTCATTTATTCAACAGTGCTTGCAGGCCTGCATTCTCTTACATTGATTGGAAATCAGCTAGAGAAACAGTAGTAAGTGGACTGTAGTTCCTTCCCTCTGAGCACTGACAGTCCTAAAGACGGACAGGCAAAACCGCTGAGAGGAGCCACTAATGCAGACTTGCGTTCTCGTTCCAGCTTTCAAATGGGTTTCATTTTCAAACCTACATTGTACCGACACTACATTGATTTATAAGTCTGAAACAGAGAGTCCTTTGAAGTGTAATTTCACCAGCAGGACCTCTGAGGATCTGTCTTAAGAAGACAGCATGGCTGATCCCTAAGGATGCTTGTAAATATTAGCTGCTATTTCCAGAGTGGGCAAGGCGGTAGGGATCTGAAAAGGAAGATGGGAACAAAGGGGAATAGATGGTTACAATCTGCACTTTAAGACACTAGGTTGGCTTCCTTCTTAAAGCCACAGACTCTCACCATCCCAGAAGAGTTTTACAGGACACTAGTCTATCACACTTGAAGAAGAACATGGAGGCACATGGTCTTAGGGGCAGACAAGTTAGAACTCATTGCTTCCTATGTGTTTGCACATTAGCACATGAGGTAAAGGATTGAGGATGGGAGTCAGAGTCAGGAGCAAGCTCAAAACTCTAATAACCCAGAGAGCTTTTCAAATCTGCAGACTCTTCCCAATCACATAACCCTTCACAGATCAAGCTGTGCAGAAGAAACCATGATAAACCATCATGTTCCATTGCCTGGGGTGGAATGATAGGATGAAGGATCCCCCACAAAATTTTATCCTGTCTTTATTTTGTGTCTGACAGACACAATAGCTAGGAAATATTAACACAAAAGAAAGAAAGAAAAGAAAGAAAGAAAGAAAGAAAGGAAGGAAAGAAGGAAGGAAGGAAGGAAGGAAGGAAAGGGAAAAGGAAGAAGAAGAAAGAAAGAAGAAAGAAAGAAGAAGAAGAGAAGGAAAGAAAGAAAGGAAAGAAAGAAGAAAGAAAGAAAAACTCAGCTTTTTACGTGTATGCACTAACAGTCTGCCATTTGGGTAGATCTCTCTGTTTATATAATAGTACCAAGAGCTGAGTAAGATCATTATGCTGGCCCTCTACCATAGCCCTGCTCTGGCATTGAAAAGTGTCATATAGAGCAGAGGACAGCCTCAGCTCAAACCTAAGGAGACCCTGAAGGGCCTAGCATCTAAAACAGATAGTATCCATACTATTGAACTTTCCTTTGTAAATCCTTTTTGCAAAATAGATTTCTGCAACAGCAGTGTAAAAAGGCTAGTATATCTAATAAGATATTTTATCTAAACTGCAGGGAATGCCAGTGAGGAAAACTAATAATGGAGAGTACAGCTATGAAGAACATTTCTGCAGCAAAACAGCCTTAGATATGAGTAAAATGTCATTGCAGAACAAAAGGAGAGTTATCATCTCTAATGGATAATGCATCATTTAGCACTCCGGTATTTTCTTGTTTTGCAACCATGCTCTCAGAGGTAGGAACCTGTGATTTAGTAATAGGGCTCATTTCTGCTGCCCGTTGTATTTCATTTATGGATAAGCACAGTGAGAATCCAGGCTACTGTGGCTGTGTGCTTAGCTGCACCTGCAAATGAGAAGGAAGGCTGAGCAGCTGATGACAATGTCTAGTGCCATCTCTCACCTGGCAGCAGCCACCTGTCAGGAGGTAAATATCCTAGGAACAAAATAAAAACCTCAGTTGCAGTTCGAAAACTCTAAACTTTAAAACTCCAAAAGCACAGAGGAAATGAAGCATTGTCCAACTCCTCAATTTTTGACTCAAACATCAGTTTGTATTTTAAGAGCATGTATTCATAAAGCATACTCCTTTGGTGATGAGTTATGTGGAGAGTGAAACTGGTTTGTGATTTCCATAAATGCTTATTGGTGATTCAGGATATAGGAAGGCAAAGTTTTCTTCCATCTTTGAACGTCTTTCTTTTCTCTTTGTAGCCCTGGCTGTCCTGGAATTCACTCTGTAGACCAGGCTGGCCTCGAACTCAGAAATCCACCTGCCTCTGCCTCCCAAGTGCTGGGATTAAAGGCGTGTACCACCACTGCCCGCTTGTTTTTTTTTTTTTTTTTTTTTTTTAACGTCTTTCTGTCAAGATTTAGATCAGCATAAGGTACCATGATTTCCTTAATAATGTCTTCTTGAAGAGTGGGACTCATGGCACTACTTGCTCTCATCTCCCTCTTCCTCATCCTCTCTACCTCTCTACATATCACTGACTTCCTTCAACATTTAAGCCCAGAGGACAATCGCCTCTGGTCCTCCTTTCCAACAGCCTGTAATAACAGCCTAACTCCATCAAAACAGAGATGCCCATCAGTGCCACAGGCTTTCCATCCTCTCTCACCTTGACAATTTAGACCTCAACACATTTTAAAGGTCAAGAATGTAAGTGACCTGGAGGTAAGGCTTGGGACAATTCTAACTGAGCTGCTAAATGGATTTCTCCCAAATGCCACAGCCATGGTCAAGGACTCCTTTCATATACACATCCAAAGTACCAGGGAATGATCAATGACCCTGTGTCTGGAGCAGCTGGCTCAAGGATGCCCAGGCTCAACCAGTGGTGTCTGACTTCCCTAATTCACTTCCTGGAGCTCTTTGTATAGTCCAGTTTCCAGAGGGAGTTCATAGTTCCTAAGTACTTTTCAGAGAAACACGGGATTGACCTCGGGCAAATTTTGATCAGGAAATTAGGCTTTTCAAGATCTCTAATTTCATTTTCCCACACAATCCTGATTTGTTTCACAGTGTACATTGATTACTTTTAAAAAACTTATGCCACAGCCCTAAAAACAGACAGAAAAAAAAGAGAGTATGTTTGTCACCTGCTAATTCCAGGTCTATATGCATTCTTACTCCTGGCCCCCAGAATGCAAAAAGTCCATGACCTTTGACTAATATCACCCCTCAATCATTGCTAACCCCCTCAGTGTTTCTGTGCGTCTGGCTTTCTCAATATCTACTTATAAAGAGAATTTGCCTTTTTGTGTTTAACTGATTTGACTCAGCATGATATCTTACAGGCTCATCTATTTCATGTAGTCACAAATGGCTGCATTTCCCTCTTTTTTAAGGAGAGAGAGAGAGAGAGAGAGAGGAGAGAGAGAGGAAGAGAGAGAGAGAGAGAGAGAGAGAGAGAGAGACAGACAGAGAAGAGACAGAGAGACAGAGAAGACAGAGACAGACCGACACCAAGACCAAGACAAAGAGAAATAAAGAGAGAATGTCCATATTCTGTTTTCATTATTCAGTTGGAGATAGACATCTGGACATTTTATGGTGCTTTCATATCTTGCTTCTCGTGACTAGTGTTATAGCAAGCACAGGAGTGATATCTTTTCAACAGACTGATTACTGTTATGATCTGTTGTTACTGATTGTAATGCTTCCTGCATACAAAACTGGAAAGATTCTCAGGAGACAGAAAACATCTTCAAAGGATTACTTGGATGTAAATGTGGGGTATTTCATATGTATGGAAGGATGGTAAGATGGTAAGGCCACAGATGCATTACAGAAGCAGAAGCCAGGCAATTTCTGATGCCACACACCCTATATTGCTGTCTAACCTACCTGTTTGATTTATAGATCTAAATGGGATATTACAACTTTGATTATTCTAGGGTCAACCTAGTTCATTAAAATTAAACTGCTTGTCATCTTCCAGAATGGTCACATGACTATAATATACCTACTTCTGACACCTACTTCAAAAGCCCTGTGACCTACTTTTGATCCTTAAATGTGCCAGCATACACAAAAGAACTGTGTTTTTTATTTGACTTTTTTTTTTCAGGCTCATGTCTTTTAAAATAGTAGGGACCAGAGAGATGTCACATCAAAAGCAATTGCTCAAAGGAAGAATTTTAAACTTAACTGAAACTGATTTTATTAACATATTAGAGGACATGTTCTGGTCTGAGAATAGATGACAATAATGAAGTCACTACGTGCCTAAGGGGTGATTTAGTAGGGGATTAGGGCTCAAAAACCTACCTTATATTCTGAAACCTATTAAGAAGAATACCATTGACTGAAACTGGATTCTTCTGATTGAAAATGTTAATCATGTCAGTGTTCCCAGAGTCCTGATCCCTTGAAGGATTCTGACACAGAACTCCTCAGGCTACTTAGCTGGCATCTATAGCCTTCTCTTCATAAACCACAGTCCAACCCCCTCAGTTGTCAACTATGTCTCTCTCATGCCCCTTATGCACTAAACTCTGGAAGGCAATGTGCTCTCGGTTTTCTATGGCCCTTCTCATTCTTTCTGTATTTTAATTAATGTTTTATTTAATATTCAAAAGTGCATATGATGCATTTGGGTCAAAACCACCCCTGTTCCCTCCCTTCTAGTTCCTTTCCTATCCCCCAACTGCTCTTCTCTGACTCTCCCTCAGAAGCCATCAATATCTGCTTGTCAGCAGCTCCTCAGATAAGGGTGGGATTTCATGAGTCCGTCCCCTATTTGTGCTAAGATTTTGGCTGGATTGATCTTGTACTCTCAACCTATTTGCCTGGAAGTGCACTGTTTTAATCGATCTTCATTCTGCTCCTACTGCATTCCCCAAAAAGAGCTTGTTTTTAACAAGCTCTTTTTCATACTACCTTAGTGAGAACCCTAATGCCCTCTCTTTGGGTCCTCACTCCCGAAGAGGTCTACACAAGGATGCTACTAGTGACACTGATTTGTAGTTTACCCATGGCATCTGCTACTCTGGCTCCCTACTTCAATGTGTTCCCCAGAGCAGATGAAGTCAGCCATATAATTGTCAAAAGCCTTACCAAGAACGTTGGAGCTGAAACAGATGAGATGAAAAAGAGAGAGAGATGTTGGCTTCCCTGCTAGGAGAGAATAATGTTCTTCTCCCTCTAACTTTGATCCATACTTTGTCATATGCCCTTGAAGAAAATAGCACTTCCATCTTCCTAAAACCAGTTCCCAAAACAGCACCCACATATCTTTCTCTGATAAGCATCAGTTCCCCCTCAAAATAGTCTAAACTACTCATTTTTAAAAACAGATTTCCCAGCTCTCATTTCACCTACAGGCTATTTCCCAGAAAAAAACAATATCTCCATAGATATGCCCGTCTTATAATGTGGGTTTTGCTGTCACTCATGATATAGAGCAGATGTAACGGTAAATGAAGATAATACAGAGAAGCAAACACATGTGAGCATCTCAATAACGCCCATAGAAAGTCATCCAAGTACCTCCTCACTTACCTTTGACTTTATCCTAACTAAACTAAATACTCCAAAATCGTCTCTTTGTTCTGTCCTCCAGCTGCCCTTTCTGCCTTTATGCCCCTGGTCTATCAGTGTGGTGTGGACTTTCCCATATCAAACCCATATATGACTTTCTTCCCAGCTTTTCTATGGTGGATTGGGTTTTGAAAATTCTTCATAGCTGAAGACATATAAACTAATACGCGTTCTGTGTCTCTAATAGCTTTGTGTCAATGGGCTATGCTGAGAGACAGTAGGGAAGAGAAAGGGATGGGGAGGGAGGGGAAAGGAAGGGAGCTAGAAAGAGAAACAGAGAGTAGAAGGGAGCTTGAGAGAGAAACAGAAAGAGAGAGAGAGAGAAAGAAAGAGAGAATGAGAGAGATCCCTATATGCCATATGCAGGTATGCAGACTAGAGAGATAGCTTAGTATTTGATAGCTCTTGCTGTGGAATCATGAAGAATCCACATAATAAGCCTGGCATCCTGGACATAACTATAAACTCCATCTCAGAGGATATTTGACCCCTTCTTCCTGTACACACACACATCTGTGGCTAAAAAGTTTAGAGCCAAACATGAATGAATGCCTCCATATTTTAGACATTAAAATAAGAGAACACTGCATCTTTTTAAGATCTCCAGGTCAACATTCAAACTCACATCCATTTCAAGAATCTTGACATCCCTAGACTTCCACATTCTTCATCAGAGGGAGCCATCATAAGTATTTGTGCTAAGAAACAGGATCTGCCAAGGATCCTTGTGTGAAGCACACAAATGAGATTTATTCAGCTAAAAGTAATAGGTACCTGAAATCATAGTAGTTTACACAAATAAAATTTGTTTCCCTCTCACCTAAAGTTGTAAAGCTATGCAAATCTGGGTCCAGACGGGTAGCTCTGCTCTGAGAAGTCCTGGTGGCTCAGATGAATTCTAAGTCATAGCCCCTCTATTATAGCCTATAAGCCCAAGATACACTTGTAATCCCAGCACTTGGGAGGCTAAAACAGGAGGAATGTGAATTCAAGGGCAACCTGGGCTATTCAATGAGACCTGTTCTATGGTGGAAGGGGATGTCCCAGAGCTAGTAGATGGCATTTTTCTTAGACACTTTTACTAGAATACTGCCATGTCTAATTGCAAAGGTAAAGCATTTTTTTCTGTTCTAAGCAGTCATGTGCCCAGATAAAAATCCTGTTCACACAGAAAAAGAAGGGTAGAGTACAAGAGGAAAGCCATTAGTCTCTGTCACATAACATTTCTGAAGTTGCTATTTTTTTCTGTGATAAAAATAAACACTGGAGCCTCCTATAATAGGATGACTCAAATTCCATGACTTTTATAAAGAGTTGAGGGTGAGTCAAATTTCTGCCACTCAATGTAAATACAGTCAAGTCATTCAGTGATTTTTGTCTGTCCTGCCATCTTTAAAAATTGCCACCAGGACTCACTCATTCAGAAAAAAGTGGAGAGCACTATTTTTGTTGTTGTTTATTTGGTTTTTTTTAATATATATATATGGGGGGGGGGAGAGAGAGAGAGTCTCATGTACCAGGCTGGCCTCAAATTCACCAAGTATGTAAGAATAACCTTGAATATCTGAAGTCCTTCCTCCCAGGTGTTGGAAATACAGGTATGTACCACACTCAGTTTTTCCAGTCCTCGGGCTCAAACACAGTTTTATGCATGCCAGACAAGCACCCTATCAACTGAGCAACATCTCTGGTTCCAATTGCAATTTTTGAAATAGGATATAAAGTAATTTCCCCATGACAAGTGAAAGTTGAACAATAAGTTTACTTGGTACTCCTATGACTCTTCAATGGTATCTTTACTCTCAGGTCTCAGTTGGTAAAATGGGGCAGCTACGTAGTGAATGAGCAAGTGACTCAGGGGCATGACCTTGCAAGAGAATGGGAAATTATCCAGAAAGTACCAATATTTATAATGATGTCTTCACCCTGATATGTCAACATTCTCTAACATATAATGATTAGTAGTGGATATGAGACTAGAAAAAGGTTTCTTTTCTTCAGGTAACATTCTATCATTCTGCATTTTTTTTTAAGTTGAAAATAGATTCTTCCCTCATACAACACATCCTTGTTTCTCCTCCCTTCACTTTTCCCAGATTTCCCATGTTGTCTCACACAGACTCACGCCCCCTCCATTTCTCTTCACAAAAGAACAGGTCTCCAAGAAACAACAACTAAACACAACAAAACAAGATACTATGAGACAAGGTAAAGGCCCTCATATCAAAACTGGACAAGGCAATCCAATAAAAAGGAAGAAACCCAAGTGCAGGCCAAAGAGTCAAAGACACACTTATTCCCACTCTTAGGAGGCCCACAAAAACACCAACCTAACAGCCATAACATACACAGAAACCCACAGCCAGCTATTATGCTGAGAAAAAGTCTGAATTAGAATTCTCCATGGAGCCCCTCCCCTCATAGCTCAGAAACTCTACTGAAAAGGGGGAAGAAAGACTGTAGAGTAGTAGGAAATGGAGTATATAACACATCACATGAAATTAACTAAGCAGGGCATGCAGGGCCTCACAGAGACTGAAGGGACAAAGATGGGGCTTGCATGGGTCTGCACCACATCCTCTGCATAACTCTGTATTTCATGGTATTGATTCCAACCTTTTAGGACAAATCAACCAACCATCAGAAATGCTCTTTTAACTGGTTTGTTGTCATTTCTGAATGTTCTATTCTGTGAACACTGCTATTGCTTCTGGCACTGTTGAAAAGCATTGACAAGACAGACTGGCTGGAAAGCCTATCTGCTCCAATACTGTACTCCCATGAACTGAACGTATCTCATTGGTAAACTGGTGGAACCACCTCCTAAATATTCCACCACCTTAACACCGATACAAGGACCAAGCTGCTAGCACATAAGAGACACATGGTAAAGGAACCCAAACCACAGCAATACCATACAAGTAAGTAAATACAAATATATACACAGTGAAGCTAAAATGTATCTTAAAGTGTTGTATGAGGGAAGAATCTATTTTCAACTAAAAAAAAAAATGCAGAATGATAGAATGAAAATGGCCCTGATGATACTAGTACCTGGTTTCAGATCTGCAACATGCACCTAAAAAGCCAGATGTGTGGGTATGTGTCTGTGGCCTCAGGACTGGGGAGGGAGGAGGAGGCAGATCTTTGAAGCTCACTGGTCATCCAAACTTTTAACCTCCAGATTCAGAGAGAGGTCCTGTCACATTTTATAAAGGTGAATAAAGGTGAGCTGAATTAACTGTCTGACATTGACTTCAGGCATCTATATATACACAAACTTATGAATGCACACATAGCTTAACACAGCACACACACACACACACATACACACACACACACGCACACACACACACACACACACACTTCATCTAAAAGGGTATGAAAGGTAGAAGGCATTAACTCTAAATGAGCTAAAACAGTAAAGATATCTGAACTGTCTGTGTCCTGGTTTACTCATCCCTAAAACGGAGGTAATGGCAGAACTTATTTCATGGTTGTGAGGGCTGAATTGACTGAACTAGAACATTTTAGAAAGTAGAACATCTCTGCTCATCCCTTAGATATTTAATGGGCATCAATGTTTCGTGCCTCACTTTCCATTAAGTCCCTTAAATTGATGATTTACAGCACATTTTCTATACATTTCACTTCCGTCATCTTCCTGAGATTGGTTTCTTCCCTCTCTACAACTGGCTCTTTTATCTGTTCAATTTATCCAAAATGCAAAAAAAAAAAAAAAAAAAAAAAAAAAAAAAAAAAAAAAAAATGTTGAAGTAGGATAGTAAGGATAATAGCTCCAGGCACTGGGCTAGTGGCATCTGTTGAGCCACTCCAACTAGTAAATAGATACCTATTAGAAGTAATATCAGGACCCCTGCAGGGTCTCCTCGCAGACTCTGTGCTTACAATAGCAGTGGACACCTTAACACCTATGTCTGACACTTAGGTCTTTATTTGCAATGTGGAGATGCTGACAATGCCTACTTCCTATGGTGGCAGGGTACATTCAAGGTTTAGCAAGGTAACAGCTCAAACATTTGTGCCTTGTAAAGACAATAATACCTTCCACTACAGACATGCATACTAAAAGTGTGAAAGCCTCATAAGCCATTATCCCAGTGTCCTCTGTGTGTGCACATGCATATAAATAAGGTGCTTTCTCCTTTCTCAAAAGGAGAAAGAAATAAAGAAGCTAGCAGGCACTTGCATTATGTACTGAGAACTGTCAATATACAACTACCCTTTCAGCATAGCCCATATCCGTCATCAATATATTGTTTCTTACTTGAATGGACAATGCATTCTTAGAACCTTGTTCTTTACTTTCTAGAGAACTGCCAGCCAGCATCAGACTGAAAATGATAGCCATAAGTATGTGTGCAGTGCTTACTCTATGCATGTTTAGTTGATGTAAGCCTGGAAAATATTTTTAGCTTTGTGCATTATCAAGTGATCGATAGCAAACAGACTGACTTCTTACAGGAATATCATCATGGAATATTCAGAATGCTAGTACTGCTTCTAAAGGCACTCTATTGGGAGCAATCCATACCAGAGAGAATATAACAGAGATAAGGATTTCATCTAATCCTACTGCTCCATTGTCCCCTCTGTTGAAATAAATTAAATCCCCAGCTGGCGGCCCTTGTAGAAGAAAACAAGAAGTTTAATACAAAGTCTGACTCTCCTGACCTCTTCCCAGAACACCACCAAATACTTACTCTGTCTTTATATTGACAAACATTCACAAACAGCAGGCTGTTTGTTTTCTTATTGTTATATTAGGTGACCTAGCCTGCCAAAGTACAATGCTCGTGGAGCAAGCTTTAGACCAATAAGCAGATCTAGCAAACTCAGCAACTTCCTCATTAGCCACAAAGTCATACAGAAGAATTACCCAACAGAAATCAAATTTGAGCCATTGTAGGATTTTCTATTAATTTTCTATTAAATTTCTATTAAAACATTTGAAATCAAGGCTAATGTTAAAAAAGAATAAGTGAGATTTCTACTTCCTATTTTAGTTCAGTTCATATATCTAAATGGATGTCATTTTTAACATGCTTGAGACAAAAATCATTAATGAGAGACTTTATATACTTTTTTTCATTTGTTTTTGAGATCTAACATCTATTTTAGACTTAAAAGAAAACTTTCATTTATTATTAACCAAATTCCAAGCCCAAAATAACTACATGTAATTGGGCTCTATTGGGCAGCAAAAATATATGCTATTCTTTCTGGATCATTCAATGGGCTTAAAACAATAAAAATTAGGCTGTTTCCAAAGGGACATTATATCACATAAGCTATTCATTACTCTGTAGCTTCAATGAAGTAAGTGTACTTAAATATTTAAAATAATTTCAAGAATAAAACAAAGCCAAGTTATGCCAAATATTTAAAGCTTTATGTCTCAAAACATGTATCACTTATGTCTCAAAACATGTATCACATGGGCAAATCAAAAAGGAGAAAGAAACATTTCTGTAGTGAACATGTAACTTCTAGGGATTTCAGCTCAGACAATTTCCTGCTTTAAACACAAGCATGAGTGAATTATTTGAAAATGTCCTTTGCAAATCAAAGGAGATGTGCCACAGAGCACATCTGTGAAGGAGATGAGCCACCAAGCACACGCGTGAAGGAAATATGCCACTGGGTACAGGTGTGAAGGAGATGAACCACTTAGTTCATGTGTCTGGAAGCTCTGACATCTTGCAAGAGTTGGAGAAGTTGGCTTATCAGGGTTCTCCGAAGCCTGCTGTTTATAGAAAAGAGAGTAGGGTGTATGTCACCACTGAGGTAGATAATCAAAAGAAAAGAAACAGAAAGCACTAGACTGAGAGTAAACACTGGGGCTGCTAAGTGTGGGTGTGGTTCAATCCAATAAAGAGGGATTTAATAAGTTTCCCTGAATATTATTCAATATTTCAGTAAACAGTGAGCTAATGTTACTACACTCAGCCACAAGAAGATTTTACTTCTGGAGGGACTGGAAGATAATGGTAGATGTATCAACCAGTGACCAGTCAAGACAGCAGAAAAAGCACATATGATCAAATATAGGAGACCCAAGGAAACTACATAGTAAAATGAATCAACACAGAAAATTCCTCATTATCCACAGGACAGACAAGGATGCAGAGGGAACTGTCAGAGGCCAAGAGAGATCCTCAGGAGAGGTCAAAAGTACATCAGGATGACCTCAGAAGACCTGGGTCTGACCACAGAGGGGAGCTGTTCCTTGCAACCTATGGATGCAGAAAATACACAGTCACACCAGTGAATACAGTCATAATAGTAAAGGAAACAGCACACAGGGAGAACAAAGCTCACATTCCCTCTCCTTTGGCTAGCCAGTTAGTTCTCTTGGAAATGTAAGTCTATTCACACAACATGCTGAGAGGTGAACCCTGCAGATGCCCTCCCTCCTAAACAGCAGAACAAAACAAGACAAGGGTACCCAATGAACAGCCAACAGGCTAGGGAAGACCTGCTCAGCACAGAGAAAATCAGTGAGGTTTTCATTTTTTTCAATTACATTAATAATAACAACAATAAAATATAGTGTGTAAGAGTACCCAGTGAGCTACTGGTATCAACTGAGAAATATATGAAAGAGATGAACCAAACTATAAGGTGTGTGCAACTGAGAAAGATTGGGGGCCTTGATCAGCCAAGGAGATTGGGGCTATTTTAGAAGAACACCGACCGAAATAAATGTAAACACAAACCATAAGAGCGTGGACAATTAGAATAGCTTGACTTTTTTTATTCAAAATAAATGAACTCTGTTTACCACTCTTCACTGTTATTTCACCTAAAATTGGCACCACTGTTTGAATGTGTCTGTCTAGGCCCCTATCCAAAAAGAAGTCAGTGGTGAGATCTCTACACCATTCACAATGTGCCTGGCTCAGGGAGTCACGCTGTTGATGTGTAGGCAAAGTGACCCGAATGCTAACACCAGCTTTGTTCCAACATGTGTGTAGCCTTGCAGAGTTTCATTTTCCACATCTTCCAAAAGGGAATAATAACTCCTTCAAAAAGTTATTGTCAAGATTATGTATGAACATGTATTTAATATGCTTACTTTTGTGTTTATGGAGTAGTGGGCACTAATGTAAAGAAGTTGCTAATAGTTTTAAGTATAAATTTGGGGAATTACTAAAACTACATATATATAAATTACTGAAATACAGAAATTGATATATGGTCATATAAATACACTTTGACAGTGTATATTAAGTACATGTAAAGAGTATACTCCAAAATATAAGGTCTCCTTTACAAAGATTTTCACAATTCTCAGCAAACTTCTGGTCCTTACTACTAAAGGACGATTGCAGTTGTTGTTTTGTGGTCCCAGTTTTACTGGGAAAAGGAAAATAATTAGAGGCCAGCATATATGACTATGACTCTTGCCCATAAGCATCTAAACCTACCACACCTGCCTCCCACCATAACTATCCCCCCTCCACATATGCCAGCCTACCACACTTGCCCTCCTATCACAACTGCTTTCTCACCACCCCGTCCTTCTACAACACCTGCCCTCCCTCCTGATCTGCCTACCTACCACACTCTGCCCTTCTACCACATATGTCCTTCTACCACACCTCTCCACCTACCACACCTGTCCACCTACCACGCCTGTCCACCTACCACACCTGTCCCCTACCACACCTGTCACCTACCACACCTGTCCACCTACCACACCTGTCCACCTACCACACCTGTCCACCTACCACACCTGTCCACCTACCACACCTGTCCACCTACCACACCTGTCCACCTACCACACCTGTCCACCTACCACACCTGTCCACCTACCACACCTGTCCACCTACTCCACACACTGTCCACCTACCACTACCTCTCCACCTACCACATCTGTCCCTACCACACCATCTCC
Organism: Mastomys natalensis; assembly: GCA_021653895.1. Lineage (NCBI taxonomy): Eukaryota > Metazoa > Chordata > Mammalia > Rodentia > Muridae > Mastomys > Mastomys natalensis. The sequence goes on from JAJTUV010001450.1 coordinate 474,035, forward strand.
CCTACCACATCTGTCATCCTACACATCTACCTTCTACCACACTGTCATCCTACACATCTGTCCTCTACCACACCTGTCCACCTACCACATCTGCTCACCTACCACACCTGCCCTCTACCAACCTGTCCACCTACCACACCTGCCCTGCTACCTACCTGTCCACCTACCATACCTGTCATCCTACACACCTGCCCTGCTACCACACCTGTCTACCTACCACCACACCTGCCCTCCCACTACACATGTGTACCTATCACACCTGTGCTCTGAGCACACCTGCCCACCTAGGATACCTGCTCATTTACCACTGAGCTCTAACTCTCTGCTTGATTGGGGGGGCGGTGATCTCCCCATGGTCCTGCCTAAAAGTAGAACCTCCATATATGCTCTAAAACCATCTGTACTCTTCTCTTTAGGGATACTCAAAAATCTCCCTAGGCAGATGGACAGGTGTGGTAGGTGGGCAGGTGTGGTATAAGGGCAGTTGTGGTAGGTAAGCAGATCAGGAGGAATGACAGGTTTTCACTATATATATAAACATCCTATCTCCATATGAACATACCTCTTCTTAAAAGTAAAAATAAACTATTTTTACTCTACTTCTACATTACAATGCATAGTTTTCTTGCTAGCTCTTACAAGAATATTCTTAAAGAAATTCTCTATGTTCACTACATGTTACTTCCTGTCCCCTGACACGTAAGCTAAATGCTGCATAAGAGGAGGGCTCAGAGTTGTATACCATATTGTGGGGGAACGGTTCTGGAGGGTGTCCCACGATGATCTCCCGGCTGAGGACAGAGTGAGAGCAGGGAGGGTCCTCTACCCACGTCTCCGCTGTCTGTTGGTCTTCAGCCCAGCCTGGTGTGAGAGGTCTGGGCCAAAAGGGTGCGGGTGCAAGTAGGGAGGAGAGATTGCCTGCCTCCGCTGCTGCCTCTGCTCGAGTCTCCGCTGTCACAGCTCGGTTACTCCCAGGCGCTGCACCTGTCTCTCCACGCTGAGCCGCCCGGGCTGGGCCGATAGAAGCCGGCTAGCAGGCAAGGAAGCAGCTTGGTGCCCCAGGAAGGTTCCGGGAGAGCGGATCTCTCCCCAAGTGTTACAGCTCTTGAGACAAAACTCCCGGACACCAAGATGATTCTCGAACACACACACTTTTTACTTCTCCCGAATAGAGCCTTTATATACAGTTTCAGGGTGGGTTAGGGTCTGACAGCAGATAACGCTTATTGGCTTGGTCAGAGAGCTTGGAGAGACCTCATCTGCATGTGGGTTAGGGTCTGGCAGATAATGCCTATTGGCTTGGTCGGAGAGCTTAGAGATACCTCATCTACATGTGGGAGGGCCTGAGGCACTGTTCCTCGTGACTGATAGTCATAGACCTCTCTTTGGGAGAGGCTGTGGAGGGCCGAAGCTGAATGAAAAGAACCAGGGCCTGGGGGCAGCGCCGAACACCTGCCGTCCTGGTAAAGGTCCGGGGTTCAAGGCTTGCTCAACCAGGCACCCAGCTGCTTCCCACAGCCCACCGCCCCACACCATATCTCGAGATGTAAAGATCTAATCCTTAGCTAAAGAAGTTGAGGAGATGGAAGCAATAACCTGGTAAGTGCTTAAAAGGCTGAGAAGAGATAACACGTACCTAGCTTCTAGGACACCACATTCTCCACAGTCCATACACTCCTCAAGGACACTTCTCAACTTCATTTGGATGGAAAAAAGGGAGAGAAAGAAGGAAGAAGAAAACAAAGAGCATGAGGAGGAAGATTCATTGTATCCTTGAGATTGTAGTATTGGAGTTTAACCAGCTTCACCTACTCTATTCTCATTAAATCCACTGCCTCGGTAATCTCATCCAGCCCCACGCCATCAACTCCAAAAATGACACATTCAGTAAAGATATTTCTCTAAATCCAGGTTCACAAGTCTATGTAAGTGTATTACAGAAATGTCAGGGTCATCATATCTATACAGAATGTCTTAGGTTTTCCCAAAATATACATCTGTGGCCATCCCATGTTTAAAGTCATTCTCACCTTTCCTCCATACTCAGTATCAATCAATCCAGCAGAAATGTTCTTGCTAATTTCAAAATATATCCAGAGTCATAGCATGACTCATAATATCCATTGTTCCCACATTGGCCCAAACAAACAACATGTCACACCTTTGTCATTACAAACCATCCTAGTAGTGTCTTCCTGCTTCTACCTGTGTTTCTCTATTCTATCAACACAGGAATGTGAAGGATTCCTTTAGAGCAGATTATAAAATTCTCTAGTCAAAATCCTACAGTGGATCACATCACAGAGTGAAAATCGAACTACTTACATTGGACTCTAACTTCTATTACATTTCTGACATGCTCCCCTGACATTTTTACACTATTGATTCTTGTTTCCAATCATACTATTAATAAATGAATATTACAAATTAATAAATGAGTTAAACAACCTCATTCTCTGTGGAGTTCATAGAATACTGGAAGAAATGGGTATATGAATAGCTACAATCAGAAAGTAGAGATTATAACTCTCCTTATCTTTGGCCTTAAATTAGAGGTGAAGCACCTCTGTGTGATAAGGGTTGGAGAACTTTGGGGGAGAGAAGAGACAGGAAAGAAGCAAGGACATTGGTGACAGAGAGGGCATCACATGCAGAGATCTGGAGGAACCCATCAGTATTATATTTAGGGAATTACAAAGAACTAAAACCTTCTTCATAAAGCATCAGAAAAGGGGTGATTGACATAAGGAAAGACATAGCCCATAGAAACAAGATGCTGAAGTACATCCTATTTGTTCATACACTTGGGTGTTCAGTCTGTTCTTGGACCAGTCAGTTAGACATATTTTGGTGTACCTTCTCAATGGAGCCAAAGCAATGCTCAGAAAGGATTCTGAGTTCTCCAAGTTAAAGATCAGAGAGAACAGTCTAGACTCTGGAGTCAAATTTAATTTAGCAAGGTGAAAGAGTGGGTGTACTACCATATCAGATTCAGTTTGTACAGAAACCATCAGCACTGATAGCATTTTCTGCTCTATGGCATTTAGACTGCTTTGGCGAGGCTTGATCTCCCTGTCCGTCTAAACAATGATTCCCTTTCAGCAGGCTTTGTGTTGGTATTGGTCATGTTAACACCCAGTAAATCCACAGGGTGTTAAGTTTGTATAAAAGACGCGGTGTGACTTGACTCAGTGTTCAGCTTTCCCCAGAAGAGACAGCTGACTGCACAGGTGAGTCGCAGCACTTGGTGCAACAAGAACAGCCACTTTGAAAATTGCAGACCTTTAGGATTCAAAGAAGGGATGAGAATTCTGTCACTGCTGTATAGAAACGTATTCATGTTAATTTGGCTTCTTGAATATGGTCAATGTACTGGTATGAAGAATCTGATTTACAAAGCAGTTTGCCTAGCTTCTGACATAGACTCTTTGTCAACAGATGTGGGCAAACTGAAACAGATGTTTAAATTGTGATAAAAATGAAGACATAATTACATTGTGTAAATTTTTCTTCCTTTTAAACAAACTACTCTTTAAAAACCGTTAATGAAGTGGCAAATATAAGGATCACAATTACCTGATTAGAGTAATCACTTTAAGATAGTAATAATTCCATTGGTAAATACTGCTTTGTAGCAAAATACCGCTATGTAACCATCATATTGGAGTTTTGATCCATATGTCTCTACTTTTACACTACCATAATCCCATCCCCTCAAAAAATAAGGAGGAATATTGGTCCTTGAAGCAAAAAGTAAAAACTCAGTACTCAAGCAGAATGTTTGAGAAGGATGGGTGGGTTAATTGCTTCTCAGCTTGTCCGTTTTCACAGTGATTTTAATTATTTGATTTCTCTATTGCTACCAGGACATAGCTGTTTGTTTCTCAGACCATGATGAAGTCAATCCAGCTTTGCATCCTACTCTGGTTCTGGAGAGCAATCTGCTGCCATAGCTGTGAACTGACCAACATCACCATCTCAGTAGAGAAGGAAGAGTGCCGTTTCTGTATAAGCATCAATACCACTTGGTGTGCGGGCTACTGCTACACCCGGGTAGGTCCTGTGCTCTGCTGGAGGCACGGTGCCGGGAAGCTGTAGGAGCCAGGATTGATGAATTCCCACTTTATCAATAGTTTAATCTCCTAAGCAAGAGCACAAGTTCTATAGTTAAATACTGTGTTGTGAATGGGTTAATAATTAGGATGGCAGTTTGAGGCCCGATTTGATTTGGATGAACTTAGTAAATCTTAGAATTAGATATACTTGGTAACATACTGACTACAAATATAAATTATTTCTATGCCATCTTTTGTATGTAGAGAAATAAATAGGGACTATATGTATTTAATCATAAAAGAACTACAATATTTCCTATGTAGGCAATTTTTATAAGGTCTTGACTTTGCCATAGAGATAATTTCAAATACTTATCTATGTTACATGAAGACGCAAATAGCACCTTATGAAAGATAGAACTTTCCAATGAAATGCTCTTTATTAATGATGAAAGAGTTATCAAACTCTACTTCTATACAACATATTGCCCATTTTTAGGGCTATCAATCAGGTAACATGGCACCAAAATAGAAAGAGCAGCAGCTTTATTTTCTTGCTTCAGCACAAATAAACTCTCCACTGGAAACTGTTAGAAGGAAAGATGTGTTGTTTTTGAAAAATTTTCTTATCTGCAAAGTATATGTCCTTTGAAGGTAATACCACTACAAAGTAAATATCACTTGAAAGAGGAAAATTGTCTGCCAAGCAATGGAATTATTAGCATGTTCCAAAGGTTCAGAAACATATAATATTGTAAATATATATCGATCGTATAATGATAAGTATTAATATTCACATTATATTATTTCACTTTTTTTATAAATGCAAAACAATATATAACTTTCCTGAAAGTTAACCTGAAAGATTTATAGTTTAAGTTGTCATTAGTACATCTTTCAATAAAAAGATTGAAAAGGCAACAAAAATTCTAAGTCATTATGTCTCTTCATCATTCTTCTACATTGATAGTCAAGTGCCTTTGCATTTTGACAAATAACTGATATTCTGATATGGACATCGAAATTATGAAAGAAATGACTTACATTTTCTGTAAGACTTCTAGAATAATTAGAAAATGTTCCAAAGAATTGGAAAATGAAGGACACTGCATAGGTGGCCTGTGTGGTTATGTGGGTTTTCATAGTTAAATGTGACAGCATGTAGAATTAAATTACCATCTCATTTTAATTAAAATGAACAAAAACTCCAAATTACATATATTATATATCCTCATCCTCCCTTTCTTGAACTCCTCAGGATCTGGTGTATAAGGACCCAGCTAGACCCAACACCCAGAAAGTATGTACCTTCAAGGAGCTGGTGTATGAGACCGTAAGATTGCCTGGCTGTGCCCGCCACTCAGACTCCCTCTACACATATCCAGTAGCCACTGAATGTCACTGTAGCAAGTGTGACAGCGACAGCACTGACTGCACCGTGAGAGGCCTGGGACCCAGCTACTGCTCCTTCAGTGATATGAAAGAATAAACAACAATGGACATTGTCGTTTGCCCACCCTTGTCCTGAAGGACCGTGATATCCAAAATATCTATGTCTGCTCTGTTCTGGGGCTGCAAACCACTGCCTTGGGGACCATCAGACCCATTGTTGTCCTCTATCCTGACAGGTAGAGAAGAGGAGCTCAGGACTGGGAGTGCCAGGGCAGGACTCTACACCACTCATCCCTCCATCCATACTGTTGGTTACCTACGTCATTCACCGTCACCTCACAGCTTGGGGGTGGGGGAGGCTTTCCTCCTCAGCAATCATAGGAACCTTCTAAAGCAGTCCCTTCCTTTTAGACAGAGATGCATGAGTCCAGAGGGAAGAAAGGAAGGTGGAAATGTGTGAAAGGGCCAAACCTAGCACAACTGTCTGCTTGTTAGAGTCATTAGACTTTTAGGGACTCCAGCATGATTGCAAACTTAAGGCCTATAATCTATGTGGCAGTCAATGAGAAACTCAATGGCTGCCTTAAGAAAGAGAAAGGAGAGCCATGCAGCATGTGGAAAATGCTAACGTAGCTGGCTGAGGAGGGCTGGCCCTCACAAGGTTAGGCTACTCAACTCTTCTGAAGCTTGTGGAGTATTAAGACAGGATCAAACCTCTGTGGATTGTTCCCTGCAGATGAGGACAGGAGGAAGTGACCAAGCTTAGAATTTCCAAGGTATTGTCACCAAGTTCTTCAGTTAAAGAAAAAGAAAAAAAGTTAATTTGGAACTGTGAATATTAGTCCACATTTATTCATTACTTTAAGAAATGATCAAATGTTGTTAGGGTTCTGCAAAACTCCCAGATCTCCCCAGCCTTCCCTTGCATGCAGTGAGAGAATGTTTTGAAGTCGGTTTCAAAGAAATTTCAGTGATTAATTAAATACATTTAGCTTGCCTACAAATATACCTGTATAAATTAATGGTTATATAGAATGAACCATGAAGGGAAACTGCTGTTTTCTAGGACCCCCTAATTCTCTTTGCCTATCCATGTTCTCCTAAATTTTTTGTTCCTTTCAAATACATCATGAGTTGAATTCTTTTAAAGATGTTAACTCTTTTCACCGTGTACCTATTTCACAGTTATGATGCTTGATTAATTTATTTAAATCTTATTTTTTTAATAAAAATGCTACTAATGAAAATAAACATTTAATTGTTTTATATACAAACAGATAACCTACATGTTGATATGTCTATAATATTGCTAGGAAAAGTATTTAAGTATAATTTTTAGTGTTTTTACAAAAACTACCTATTTTCATCTTCAGAAATATTAAAAATGTTTTTTTGCACTTCTAAAAGCATTTTGTCATTATACTTCCTATCATTTTTTGAAATCATTTTTTTGTAATTTTGGGGAAAACATAGAAGAGTTCACAGAAATACTGGAAGCTCTCTGGGTCATTTCTTCAGTGTTGGCAATGAAAGAATTGCTTCTGTTAAAGTTAAATCAACAAGATCACTGTCTTAGTTGAGTTAGTCTAAGATAAGATATAAACAATAGAAATGGATTGCTCATAGTTCTAGATGACATAGATTCAAGATCAAGACACCAGCACACATGATGTCTAGCAATTTCCCTCTCTGTGTTTCAAAGAGAATGCTCTCTTTCTATTCATCCCCATGACAGATCTTATTCCCAAGAGTCCTCTGTCATGATTATAATTACCTCCTTGAATGCCCATTAATACCACCAGTCCTAGTCAAGGTTCTATTACAGTGAAGAGACACCATGAGTGTGGCAATTTTTATAAAAGAAGGCATTCCATTGGGGCTTGCTAACAGTTTCAAAGGTTTAGTCCATTATTGTGGTGGTTAGCATGCCAGCATGCAGACAGACATGGTACTGGAAAAGTAGCTAAGAATTCTACATCCAGATCCACAGGCATCTGGATGAGAGAGACTCTGGGCTAAGCTCAGGCTTTTGAAAACCTCAAAGCCCACCTCTAGTGACATACTTCCTCCATACACACCTCCTGAAATAATAAATAGTACCAACCCACCAATCATTCAACTCTATGAGCCTATGGGATCTATTATCATTCAAATCACCATACCACCTCAACAAGAGTTAGATCTAATCTGAAAGACACATAAGCATTCAGAAAAGTTACAGTGGTTGTTCATTGCAGAATCAGAATTTGATCCCTGGTCTGTGTGCTCTTATGATAAATTTCCTATTCAGCACATCAGTTTTGCAGAGATCGAAATAAAATTACATTAAATATGAAAGTAGCAAAGGGGAATACAGGATATAGAAAAGTTTATGGGGAGGAGATGGGGAATGGGAGAGATGAGAAGGCAAAAGAGAAGCATTAACTAAAATGAAGGGGGTATTTAAAAATATGGAAAGTAAATGTCTTGAAGGCAGAATAGCCTATTTCTGAAGATAACACACACTTGAGTTTTGTGAGACAGAAAAATAAAGCTGGAACTAACCTTAGAGTACTTTCCATGCATAGCCACTAAGTAGCTTTCCTCTGCTAGTTTCTGCTTTGAGCTCTTCCTTTGAGTTCCTGTCTTAAATACTCTCAATGATGGACCATAACCTGTAAGATGAATAGACACTTTTCTCCTCAAATTGCTTCTGTCTGTGGTGTTTACCATAGCAACAGAAAATCAAACTAGGTTAGAGGGTATCCAACTACTCTTTGATTGAATTTGACATTCACTCCAAAAATGGAAATCCATGTCTAATAAAGTCTGTGTATGATGAGGGAGTTGATAGACCCTAGTGGGGAACTAAATATTGTTTGTTCACATTGACAGAGCATCACACTGTCTTCTAAATATTTGTATGTTTCTACACATACACAGATGTGACTTTCAGCCCTCATAAGAGAAGCCTCTCTTTCCCTGAATGATGGTGAATGCAGAGACTCATGGCTCTATCAGGCACTGAGAATAAAGGACATATGAGGGCTTAATCATAAGCGAGACATTTATCCCATACCTTGTAAGATTCAGAGAATGCTGCTGGGTAGTAAGAATGTAAGTTGTAAAATGGTGTCTTCTATTTTTCATAGAAAATAGAAGAAAATAGTTTTTCACACAGCCATTGTGATCATGAACTCATAGCACTATAGATGGCTGCCCTGAGTCTGCATATGAATGGGTCTATTGAACAAGGATGATGAAAGAGCTCACAGAGCTAAATCTCTCATTAATGAATACTTTGCTACTGATAGATTTAGGGAAAGGAAGTCATTGCCTTTGGTTGTGTACCAACTGGTGTCCCTACCAGGCTCCACAGGACAGTTACAACCCAGTGGTCACACAGATGGTCCTAGATAAATGAGTCACCAAAATGAAAACTCATGAACCTGGAAAAGAGACTGGCAAGGATGAGTAGTGGCTGATAGTAATGGGAAGGAGATAAAAGAGTGTGGGGAAATAAGAATATCAGAATATATTAAATGCATGTATAAACATTTCCAAAACCAAACTAATAATAAAAAATAAGAAACTATAGTTATGGTAGTTTGAATAAGAATGGTCCCCATAGGTTATATATTTGAATGCTTAGTCACCAGGGAGAAGCATTATTTAAAAAGATAATATGAATTAAGAGGTATAGCCTTGTTGGAGGAAGTTTATCACCAGGGGTGGGCTTTGAGGTTTCAATAGCCAATGCCAGGCCCAGAATATTTTTTCTCTCTATCTCCAGCTCCAGCTCTTTTTCTCCTTCTTCTTCCTCTTCTTCCTCTTCCTCCTCCTCCTCTTCATTTTCTTCTTCTTCTTCTTCTTCTTCTTCTCTTCTTCTTCTTCTTTCTTCTCTTCTCCTTCTCCTTCTCCTTCTCCTTCTCCTTCTCCTTCTCCTTCTCCTTTTCCTTCTCCTTCTTCTTCTCCTCTTCTTCCTCTTCTTCCTCTTCTTCCTCTTCTTCCTTCTCTTATGATGAGTATGTAGCTTTCAGCTTCTGTTCCACTACCTGCCTGTATAACAACATACTCCCCACCATGATTATAATGGACTGTACCTCTGAAACTGTAAGCAAGCTCCCAATTAAGTGCTTTCTCTTATAATAGTTTCCTTGATCATAGTGTCTCTACACAGCAATAGAACAGTGACTAAAACAGTAGGTGTTGATAATCCATCATGGCCATTCCAGTCTAGCATTACATATAGCTTGCAGCTATATTATTCACAAAGTACTGACACATCAAAGTAGGATAAAACTAGCAAAATGCAATGGATGCTTTAAGTGACTTTAAGAAAGCCATTTTTTTTTTCTGCCTACAGTTTTAGAGATCAAAATCACAAGTCTTTCCATTAAAAGTAGTGTGGTCAATGGCTCCAGAACTATTTCCTGGATCATCTTTAGCAAGTGTTATTTGAACAATTACTTCCATTCTCTGGCTTTGATTTCTGCAACAGTAGAATAAATATAACATTACCTACTTCGGAGAGGTTGTGTCGATGAGTCAATGGAAGAAATCTGTCATTTCAAACTCAAACTATTGAAGAACTGTACTTCAATCAGATTGGTAAGATTCAGTGTCCAAATAAGGTTAGGAAACTCGGAATTTACTCAGAAAAAAATGTTCTTAAATGATTACAAAGTAATTAAAATCATATTGAGTCAGAAAAGAATGTGAAGACTACTTGGCAGAGACACATGGCTAAAAAGAAAACAAAGAAATGATCTAAAAAACAAACAAAAATACTGATTAAAGAGTCTCATAATCTCTTAGGGTACACCTTGAAGCCTTAGGCACAATGTGACTGCTGGTTGTCCTAGACATTTATAGACAGGGTAGAAATGACCAAACTTCACTCTGGAAAAACAGCTCAAAATATGAGTAAGTTTTCTTTCCTTAACGGCCTTCCAACCTTGTTTTGGGAACCTCTTTCAACATTCATTTGTATCATGAGGTTTTTTTTTATGCTAACAGCATCACACATCAAATTCTCAATACATCTATGCAGTTATTTCTAGAAAAAGACAATAAGGCAAACAGGAAGATAACTGACTTCAATTCTTTCTAATAATCTAAGGCAATTTAACCAATATATTAGGACTTATTTTTATCACTTTTAAAAATTGAGTAAATTGTAGCTAGTCCCCAGTGCTATTACCAACATTTAGAAGGATGATATATACAAAATGCTAAGGAGTACACTATGAGTATAATTCTACTGGAGAGAAAGTATTTTACAGCATAGAATTTTTTTTAAGCTCAAAATAAAATGGTAGGAAGAACCAGAAGTTTGTTTGCTTCATCTCCATGTAAAAAATAAAACTCTCTTCCTTCTAATGTTGCAAAAATAAAGCCTATGAAACCTGAGGTTCATGACAAGAAATGTCCTGTCCCCATGGGATTCCATTCAGTTGAAGTCCATAACATCTGTTTTCATTGGGGTCTCTTCCAGCTCTGGCCAGCCTCAGAGATACAGTCACAGCTTGGAGAAAATCTAGCAACTGATCAGATCAGATTCTGTACTGTTTTCAGGATAAAAAGCTAACCCTGAGCTAGCACATGTAGAATCTATGACATTAATTCCAAATACCTCTCTAGCTCTTTATCTTTCTCTTCTCCCAACTCCATGAGGCAGTTGAACCCAAAGACTAGTTAAAAGAATGGAACTTTGTACCTACTTTAACCAGAAATGACCAAACTTCACTCTGAAAAAATAGCTCAAAATATGAGTAAGTTGTCTTTCCTTCATGGCCTTCCAACCTTGTTTTGGGAACCTCTTTCAACATTCATTTGTAACATGATGTAACTCATAAAGCTGTGCCCTATAGGTTGTCTTCATTGCCTTATCCTGTACCCATGGAGTAGGTGCTTCTCATTCTTATTTTTAATGAAGAGAGGAGGTACTGTGACAGTGTTGATTATGGAAAGAAAGCCCTTCTTCATTACTGAATACTAGATACAGAAGGGCAAGGAACTTAGTTTGTCTTTTTTGTTCATAGATTCTGCACCATAAAGAACCACATCCAGGTATTATGGAGCAAACTGCATGACATCTGAAGATCAAGGGCCTGGAAGTGGACTTAGTTAGGGAAGGGAAGAGGTAGTTCTAATGAAGGAAAAAAAAATGAACCCAATATTTGTTTGCAAACATTTGGACTTGGATAGAAAACGGTGAATACTCACCCAACTGCTTTCTGTTTGTTCCCAGAGTACAGCTAATTTGTGGGACAAAACGGCGGGCAGCGCAGCGGTGGAGTCCCCGGGCCCACGTGGCAGCAGCAGCAGGCCCGGGGCCCGCGAGGCAGCGCAGCGGCAGGCCCCAGGCCCAGGTGGCAGCGGCCTGGGACCTGCGTGGTGGAGGCTGCCTGGAGGCCTCCAGGCAGCCTGTCTCACATACCGGACGAAGGTCCCAGGTTCCATGGGCTGGAGGCTTCGGCGGCGGCAGGCCCAGCAGGCCCCAATGATACGAGGAAGTCCTTGGTTCCAAAAGGCTTTATTGTCATGGCGGATGGTGGATGGATCTGGATGTACCCCCCCAAACTCAGGGCAGGCCTGGGTTAAGTAGGGAGGGAGGAAGGGGGAGGTTCTGGGGAGGAATGGTTAATTGGCTCCGCCCTCTGACCTTCATTAGTATGTAAATCTCTAGGGCCTGAGGCCTGTAGCTACACCCTCTACCTGTGCACTTTGGGAGGGGCTGTAATGGCCTACGTGACTGAACAATGTAGGTCTATGGAGATTGGACTGCTTGTTAGGACTGAGTTCTGGGGACTTGGCCGAACTCCTGCCGTTTCTCCCTTGGAGTCTCGGGGTTCTAGGCCCATGCCCAGCCAAGAACCAGGATACCCTTACGCAGTCCCACACTAATTCACATTCCCCTACCCTCACTGCTAGGAAGGTTAGAGTATAACAGAGTTCTACTGGTGAATAGTTATCCAAAGTTGTATGTGATTCTTCTAGGTCTTGTTCATAAAATGCATCTCATAGGGATCTCTTACTGCTCAGCCAGTCAAGAATTAGTGTTTAAAGCAACCTAGGAAGTCTCATATACAAGATGGCAGAGCCTTTATTAGCCTAAAAAAAATGAGCCAGCAGACCCACAGGCACCCAGATAAAGTCCTCTAAGGGGACTTTATGTGAGCCAGAAATAAACCTGCCTTTTCTAAGCCACTGAGTCACTGGAAGTTTATCCGTTATTACTAATAATTTTTATCTTAGCTAAGGCAGCATCTCATGCTGTTCAAAGAGCACAAATATAATGTTTCGTGTCAATCTACATGAGCCAAGCATAAAATTAGTTACCTAGTGTTGTTCATAGATACGCTCCAAACAACAAGCTTCTGCTTCTATTTAAAAAATAGATTTATTAATTAGTACCATAATTTTAAGTGTAGTCAAGTGTGTGAGGGGGGAGAGAGGAAGGGGAACAAGAGGGGGATGGGGAAAATAAGAAAGAAAAAGGAGAATGAGAGAAAGAAAATGAGAGGAGAGAGACCGACTATTCTTGAGATTTCAGGAGCTATGTGCTAATTCTGTATACCAGTGTCTCTTTCTAGGTTTTATCTCGGGAGAATAAGGAAAAGAGATATACAGGGAAACTGTGACATTTGCTGGGATTTTACCTTTTACTTTTAGCTTGAAATAAGTTAGGGAAATGGAAGGAATAGCCAAACTGCAACATGAGTACAGTCTATCCAACCACGGAACTGTACTACAACATGTCACCACTATTAAGAACCAAAACTGTCTGGACTGGGACTAGTGGGCCAGGCCAAAAGACACCACCATAACTGTCCTCTACTTATTACAATAGCAGCTACGTGTCATTTGCCTCACAAGATTGACTGTTCTCATCATGAACCTAATATTATCACATATGTAGTTCAAAAGAAGGGGAAGATAAGAAAAACCTAATCTTAGGAAATCCTGACCCATCCTGGAATCCCCCACCTACCTTACCTTATATAATCCTTTTCTGCCTCAAAACCTGCCCATGAGATGCTATTTGAGATCCTGAGAAGTCTGCATTCATTGCTAGAATCTGTACTTTTACTCCATGACACTTCCTTCCAATTTAGTACTTTGTTTTGTCTCTGACCTATTTCTTTAACAGTGACAAGAATATAGAAACACTGAGTAGATGTCTCAATCTGTTCTATGGCTTAAACTTCCCAACCTTCCCACAGGTAACAGGCTTCAGGAGACAAACGGAGTCAGGAGCCCACATTACACTAAGATGAAAATATTAGTGTTTTAAATGAGAGTACTGCAAACCTCAACCCTCTGTGGCAAAAGAAGATGGCATGTAATCAGTGGATAGAAAAAGTACCAGATATTAGGCCCTTAGACAGTAGTAAAACTAGAAGCACAAAGAAATAATGCAAATTATTAAGTAGTGAGTTTCAGTAACTCTTTTACACAGATAGATGCATTTCCATCTTAAGGCTACTTTTCAAAATCTAGAGCAGAATGCCTTTATTCTATCAGCATTTGTTCTCAATTCCATATTCCAATGCTGAAAAAGAAATGTTCAAATGACAACAATAACAAATCAGTTGTTATGTTTAAGGGGAAGGAAAAGGAAGGGGTGAGCTCAAAAGGAAGGCAGCAAGATAAATCAGGGTAAGAGATTCATTCACACCATAGATAGTGCATGGCAGGGGTCTAAAGCAAAAGAATTCACACACACACACACAGATCTCCACAATGGAATTCCCATATACAAGAGAATAATATAATAAATAATACACATGCATGTGTCCCTTCTTAATTGTTTCTAAGGCAGAGAAAGAACTCTATGCCACAGAGATATGTTGTCCATAGTAGGTACTTGCAGTCAAGTTGCTGCTTACGCTCAGTTCATGTGAATACACATGTGTTTAAACAATCAGCTCAGATTAAATGGTGAAGTAATAAATGCACCTACGGCACCAACTGAAATAATAGGTGTTTCAGGTAGGAAGTTAGTTGCCCTAAAACAATAAATTTTTCACATGCCTGGGTCAAATTTACAACACTCTTTCAATCAGAATTGTTTTGATGACAAAGAACATCATGATTACTTATCATGGGACTGGAATTAAAATCAGAGTACTAAAAATGATAAAGAAAGGCCTTTTTGCTTAAGGGCTGCAAGCATCATTCTTGTCTTTCTCTATACACCAGCACCTATTTCTTCAGAATGGCTGTGACTGTCAGTGATAGAATGCTTTCGGTGCCTGAAGCACCCAACATGAATTATAAGTTCTTTTTATTTTTTTTTTTTTTGAGTCTTGTACTTTCATTCTGTAATAGAAAAGAGTCGATTGACTGAAATGTTATCATGTCTACTGAGTAACATTAAAAGCAAAGGACTGCATGCACAGATTACATTTGGAACCAGGACACAAACTCGTCCCTTCCATGACATTGCATAAGTCAAGAACAGATCAGTTCTGTCTTGTTTTGTTTTGTTGTTTAATGCGTGGCAGAAAAGAGGGTAAAGGGGCTATGGGAAGTCATTTTAATCCAGAAAGGGAAGTTGAATATAGAAATCATAATAATTACAATATTTAAAACAAGTATCTATCAAAGCTAAAAATACACATGATTGTGTTGCATATTCATGTGTGTGTGTGTGTGCGTGTGTGTTTGTGTACAATGCATATGTGTAGGCTAGAGGTCAGTATTGTTTGTCTTCCTTGGTTGATCTTCACCTTATCCATTCAGCTAAGCTGGCTGGCCAATGAACCCTAGAGATCTGCCTGTCTCCTACACATGCGCATACACCAAAGTTG
The DNA here is from genome assembly GCA_021653895.1 of Mastomys natalensis. Taxonomy (NCBI): domain Eukaryota; kingdom Metazoa; phylum Chordata; class Mammalia; order Rodentia; family Muridae; genus Mastomys; species Mastomys natalensis. The sequence continues at coordinate 489,279 of JAJTUV010001450.1, forward strand.
GGGCTACAGTTGCAGGCCGCTCATTTTTACATGAGTTCTGGGGATCTAAACTCCGGTTTGCATGCTTATGCGTCTAACTTATGGAGAGATAGATGTCTTCTTAGCCCATATATAACTATTTTAACATCATCAGAAAGCTCTAAGTACTTGTCTTACATTTGAAAACAGTAATGTGGGGAGGGGTGACCCATCCTTTTGAACACAGGTACATTGATTTGAGTTCAACCAATTTTTAGTCCAGTGGCCATTGTCATTGGCACACTGAACAAGCAGGAGCCTTAGAGTGTGATATTAAAAGCAGCTTTATTTTATTCTCCCATTGTCCATTTGAATTTTGCCACTGCCCTTCTCCTGTCACTCATTAGAAGTTTATCACACTGCATGGCCTTGGTGGTTACTTTTAGCAATAAAGTTTTGTGATGGCTTAGCAAATAATAAGAACATCATTACCGCACTGATATTAAAGGATCACCAGCCTGGAGGACTAGAGACATGCAGCTCTAACTCTCTCCCTTCATCTGAGCCTTCTTTCCCTTGCCTCTTCTTTCACTGGCCTCTCTGGAATGGGCATAGAATGAGGAAAGAAGACAACTACAAAACAAGACTGATGTTCTTCACGTCTAGTCACAGAAGCTGACTAACCCCTATTTTTGCTTCCAGGTGCCTCTACTGGGACTCTCCAACCACATTGCCACTGTCATGGGGATTCCACATAAGTAGACAAGCATCTTATAATCTCCTCTTCAACTTCTTTATCCATCACCATACCTCGACCCTCTGTTAAGAACCTTCTTGCACTCAATTCATTATAAAGTAGCTGTTTCTCTGGTGGGTTTCCCACTAAGACCTCAGAATTCTTGAAAAAGTGAGTCAATATTAGAGAGAAGGGCAGTGGCTTTGCAGGTCTATTCTCAGCTTTAAATCAGGGGACTTTAGTTAGCCTTTTGACTTCCCACTTGCTTCCCTCAATGTGAGCCAGTCTCAGGCACTGCATGTAACAATTCTCGGAACTATAGAGGATCCTCTGAAAGAGCTGACTGCACCTGCATTTCCAAGGAGGAACACATCTTCTGCTTGTTTCCTTAGCAGCAGGGCTTAGGGTGAGACTTCACATAAGCTTATCCAAAGTATCCCTCCTCACAGAATTCTCCTCTCCTAAACACCTACACATTTTATAGCCTTGGTGTTGTGGGGGTGGTCTAGGTTCCTAATTTTCTGCTCAGCTACCCTTGAATTTCCGAGAGATGTCCAGCTCAAGGTTCGTTTCATATCTGAAATTGACTAGTGTTTTATAGCTTGAAACCTCTATGTTTAATATCCTACAAATTCAATTGATCAAATGAGAAAGAAAATGTAACATTATGATTATTGTTTATTTTTATGTATTCATCTTTTTATAGATACCACAAACTTGGAACAAAGCACAGCCCTTCTGTGACTTGTGTGCCCTTGATGATTCTGGAAAACAATGTAGACATTGGGAATGTCAGCCCCTCACACCTACAGGAAACTGAAATGGGAACGAGCTTTAGATAGACATGGGCTCTGTAAAATAAGGGCATCTCCACTTGAGTGCAATTTCACCATCTCCTGAAATACAGTTTCCCCCACCAGTGCCCACAGCATCACCTTCAGCATGTTGTCTCAGAATTTAATTTTCCTCTGGACAAAATGTTACATTCTCATTCAGCCTTGAGCATGCTCTGTGCCCCTTTTTATTTTCTTAAATAAAAGCTGAGACAAAGACAAATGAACAGAAGCTGCAAGGAAGCACAGGGACCACAGGGTGGAAAAGCAAGAGGACAAAAAAAAAATAGTTTTGTGAATTGTCTTGACTCGGGCTGCCGTAATAAAATACCACAGACCGCCGGGCTGTAACAACGGGCATCTGTTTTCTTGAAGTTCTGAAACCTACAAGTTCAAAGTGAAGGTGTCAGCTGAGTCAGTTTCTGGTAAACACAGCTTTCCTGACTTACTGACTTACTACCTTCTCATAATGTTCTCACATGGAAGTGGCAGGTCAAAGGGCAGCTGTTGGGGATTGTGACTTTCAGATACATTTAGCCCATCACACAATTATCATCCCACTGGCCAATTAAATATTGTTTTTCTCCATGATATGTTCAGAACTATAGTCTGTAGATTTATAATGCTTAAAAATAGAGGCTGCACTAGACATTCTTAAGTTAATCACAGGCTGTCTTCAAAGCATTTATGGAACCTGATGGTATAGGCAGGATATGGATCATTCAATGTGCCCTGGCTCTGGAGTCTATGAGTATGTTACATGTCTTATCAAAACAGACTTTCTGCTTGGGATTAGTATTAAGAACCTTGAGATGAAACCATGCTGAGCCTGACACTGAAGATTTACAGATGGAAAAATCAGGGGTAGAGAGATACCCCCAACGAGTAAAGATACTTGGCCTGCAAGCATAGCAACTCGAACTTGGATATTCAGCATCTGTGTACAAACCTGGGCATGCCCACACATCAACCTGAAAATCTAGTGCTGGGGAGAGGGGTGCAGTCAGAAGGATTGCTAAGGCTTTCTGACCACCAGAGTAGTTGCAATTTCAATAACAAAATTTTATGTCAAACTGTTGGGAGCAACCTTGCTTTTACATTGAAGGCCTAAGTTAGCCATAGGCCTAAGTCAGTCATATATGCCTACTAACACAAAGTCTTGGTCTCTGTGGGAAAACACTAACCCTAGAACAGATAGCTATAGACCTTGTAGATAGGTAGCCTTGGTGGAAAGTACCAGCTTAGATAAGAACAAATGAATCATAGACAGAGTCATAGTAATCTGTTCCTCTCTGAGTCATCCCTCTCCCCACGTCCTGCCTCTATGTGTAGATAACTCCTGTGTGAAAAAATTAAAATGGCAGTTTGATCAGACTCTAGACAAGCTGTCATTCTTCGAGTACCCCATCCTCCAGTTCTCTCTTCCAAGTCTTCTGATCCCAGTTCAATGCCCCATGGGACTGGGACATCAAACAAATAATGTAAGAGTGACAGAGAAAGGCAATCAACTTCTTCCTCTAGCCTCTGCATGCCCATAGACATGTGTACCTTCATGCCCACAAACATGCACATGCACATGCACATATGCACCACACTCACATACAGCTCTCTGTCTGTGGTCTTTATATCTATCTATCTATCTATCTATCTATCTATCTATCTATCCATCCATCCATATGGATCTATATCATCTATCTACTTATCTACTTATCTAATATCTATCTGTCTCAGTCTCTACCTCTCTCTTTTTCTCTCTTTCTCTCTTTCTCTCTCTCTCTCTCTCTTTCTCTCTCTCCCTCTCTCTCATATAACCATATATACACAAAACTAAAAAATGGAACTATAAATAAATATGGGTGGCTCTCTAAATTTTGGGAAATGATATCAAGTTAATTATCTTCCAATGTCTCTAGAAAAGAATTGACATTATTTTAGTTCAGTACCTCTGTACTGACATTCTATTCTATAGAACAGTAAGTTTTTTACCACTTCTTACAATATTAATATAAAACTAGTACACCTATCATAGATTTTCAGTCTCTTCCCTAAAGTGAGAACCTAGCTTTTTCGGTCTAGATCCATAGTCCAGACCTCCTCTTGCATAGAATGTATCTTCCACCATGACCACCAACTGACTCTATTCAGGTCTTCTGATGGGCACCCAATTCTGTATAACTTGCAAAAGAAAAAGCAATTGGAGTAAATGCTAAAACTTTCAGCACTGGGGACTAAACTTGAGGCCTTCGTTATGCCTAGACCATCACTCCCCACCCTGAACTACATTCCTACTCTTCAAGAGATAATTCGAAGTTTGTTTCTGATGTTAAGTTCCTTAAACTAAGTTCCCAGGAGGACAGGAACTAGTTTTTGCTTGTGATTTCATCTTCAGAATTTAGAACTTCAGTTATTTGTTTTGCTTTTAATCCACTAAGTGTCCTAGAAATGACTTTTGGAGATTTGATAAAGGGATTGTCACTGAGCGTAATAAAAATTTGACAAGCCATAAGACACTATCTTTTCACTCCTGACTTTTTTTTATTATAAGTTGTGCAATGGTATTCATTGGAGAATCTTTATTCTTCTCTTGGATAGAAACGTAAAAAATATAAAACAAATAAGAGAAATCTATACATAATCAAGGAGAATCAGCATGGTGTCAGTGTCACGTGTTCCTTCAGATTCTCATTCTGGATCCTCAGGGTTTTTCTTCCTTGTTTAAAAAATCATTTCACAACTATAATTAAAAACTAAATAACCAAATAATTCCTTAACATTCTGATAGCTTTCTGTTTCCTAACACAGTATCACTCACTCTCCCAGGGAAAACAACATTAAAATGTGCTTCCACCCACAGGCCTAAGATCTTTCCAAAGATACACCTACAGAGTAGGATCAGTCAGATCTGCTATTGAAGATATTCACTCCCCAGACTTAAAGTCAAAAAATAAAGAAAATCACTTAAGATAAGTCGTTACAACATAACTTTAAATCTTGAGTGAAGTCTATGGCCATACCACCCTGAATGACCCTGTCTGATCTTGGAAGCTAAGCAGGGTTGGGCCTGGTTAGTACTTGGATGGGAGACCGCCTGGGAATACCGGGTGCTGTAGGCTTGAAAAAAAAAAAAAAAAGACTAAAAATAAATCTTGAGTGAATACAATTATGTTCCTTTGTCCCAGGCCTCTAGGCTTTAATAACAATGGAAAACCTGTAAATACAATGCAAATGTACTACTAGTCTCTAACATCATATAACTAGGTAATTTACTAAGCATTTAATATAATATATCTTTTTTAATATAATGTATCTTTCTGATCCAAAATACATGACTTTAGTCATTCCTTTAATTTCAGTACAAAAGTCTCGTCACTGCTCAGGAGCAGAAGTCACAATCCTTGCAAATGATAAGACTGTCTGTTTTTCGGGAAAGCTATAGTGGTACCTCAAACATGAGATCCATCCAGGCTGATGCAACCAGCTTAAACAGCATTATGATGGAATTCAATTACCTGCCTGTGGTTTGTAGAGTAACATGTGAGAAAACTTACAACTCACCAGAAAGATAATAACATTTATCAAAGAAAGATTTATAGAGATTGATGAAAATGAAGATGAGGTATGAGAATTTGTCTGATTTGAGAGGAGATTATGGTAAACCGCTGAAGAAATACATTGAGGAAATATCAGTAAAATCAAGATAAAATCAAATGGTAAGTATGTAGGGTAAAGGATACAACTACACAATAAAGGATCAACTTGCCCCTTCAAGTACTTCATGTCCATTTCTATTTAAGTTCTTGGTGATTTGTTTCAAAGTCATTAATCTGAGAAAGTGGACCAGCTTGAGATATGATATTAAGCTGCAACGTCTAAACTTAACCCCTAAGGATGGACCTTTCATCCTATTCACTGGGAACAGAGATATCAACAGGAGGAGCAAAAGGATTCAGTAGATCCAAGGGGAAACGAAAATGCATTGGTGAAATACATCTTGATGACTGGAGAAATCTCGGCACTGATCCTAATAAGCAGTGATTTCATTATGTAAGCATTGGCAAAAATATAGGGGACAGGATGGAGTAATAGTGATCCTGTTTAAAAGTTACATCAAGAAAGTTTTAGAATGTTCTGAGAAATGACAGACAAATGAATCATTGAAATTGTTATGGGAAAGATAATTAAATGTGACAAGATGTCATTTTGTGAGGTAAGACCAGAAGAGCAAGCCAGGATGCCTCAGCTCCTGCCAAGACCAAGTCAAGTGAACTCAACGATGTTAAACTAATCCACATGGTTAATCCACTTGTAGGTGAAAACAGTATTTAAATTATAGTCTTTGTGTTATGCTTTCAAAATCTCTATATATTTTCTTCTGCCTTCTATGAATTTCTAAATGAATGTTTCATAGGTTTCTAAATGTCAAATTTAGTTTTAACATGATCTTCTAATTCATACTAATTTTTATGATCTCTGCCTATGGAATCTACAAGTACTCTGGAAAATCCTAGGGTTGAAGGTATAGAACCAACATATAGGCATACTAAAATAAAAGTGATATGAATAGCTGTGCTATAATAGGAAAAATCTGTTTTGATATTTGACACAGAAATATCCAAAATAATCATTAGAGATTTCTATCTCATATGAAGTCAATGGTAAATGGACATTTAATTCTGTGGTTATAAGAGCTAGGGACAATGGAAAGTTCACAGTTATAAATATTCCCACAAATTGCAAATAGATACTGGAAAACTACAAGATACTAGAAACTATATTATGGACTACAAAAGACACTGAAATGTATAAGAAAGATCCAAATTTGGGGAAATTATCATCAAATGATTGAATGGATTAAACAGAATGATTTCTGATCTGGACTGAGTGATATAGATTCACTTATTCCTGCTCTTTCTTGCTAAACAGAAGTATAAAACCAGGAAATAACATACAAGGCAGCCAAAGGGGAAACTTCTGAAGGATGGTAAAAAGAAAATCAAGTCAGGGGTCCTGGGACTAGAAGAATGGTATGTGTACAGAGTTCTTAGAACCCAAGCCTGTGTTTATGCACCTCAAGGATTAGTGGATTCATTCTTCTCTGTGATCCATGAATCTTCTTCTGACAGCTAAAAAGCCCAATACCATCACCACGTTGATCTGAGTCACTTCTTTTCTGATCAACAAGAGCAAAGCCATGGATCTCAGAGCAGAGCCCACAATCACAACTTCGCTAAACCATCATAATCTATTACTATATTCTAAGTACATGTCCTTACACCCACAGATAAATGTAGTCCTCTCCCTCATCTAGGAAACTTCTCCTTGCTACAGACATACACCTTAAAGAAAACCATAACCAATCAAAATGCAGAGTTGAGGATCCCAGTTCCAATTAATACAGCTACACCACAACTCGTATACCTAAGTCTCAAAACTGACCAGTCTATTGGTGGTCTAGATGACTCAGCAAGTAAAGGGGCTTGCCACCAAGGCTGACAACCTGAATTTGATCCCCAGAATCCATAGAATACTTCATCCTACCAAAAGGACAGTTGCTCAACCATGTTCATTGTTTCTGTAGTCTAGTCACAATACCCAGAAATTGGAAACAATCTAGATGTCCTTCAACAGAAGAATAGATAAAGAAAATGTGGTGCATTTACACAATGAAGCATTGCTCAGTTATTTAAAAGAATGAAATAGCTTCAGGCAAATAGATGAAATTTTAAAAAATCATCCTGAGTGACAAAACACAGGCCCAGAAAGATAAATATGTATTCACTTATAAATGGATATTAGCCATTAAAACAATAATAACCAAGCTACAATTTGAAGACCTAGAGATGTTAGATATAAAGAGACTATTTTATGGGTAGACTGGGGGAAATGGGGACAAGAACCAGAGAATCTTGTGGGGAGGGGAAAGGGAGATGGGGTTGAGAGAGAGAATGCAGAGAGAAATAGCTAGCATTTGAGTGATTAGTGTGAAAATTTAGTGTAGAGAAAACTTCCTAAAACATATGAAGGCAATCTTAATGAAGTTTCCAAATAATGAGGGAAACTGAGTCCCAACTGGACATCTCTTGTTACCAAAGCTTCCAGTATTGAGACTGAGTTACATCCAATTGAGTTGTTGGCAAAAAAAAAAAAAAAAAGTCCAATTGAAATCCCCAAACAAGTCAGACTGTTGCCAATAGAATAGGTTGTTCTCCAAAAACTAACAGCAAAACCCCACTACTGAAGACAACACCACAAAAATCATTGAACATGGAGAGTTCAAGTGGTACCTACCTAGAACCTTCACCCCTGTGTTCTTGTATCTTCGGTACTAGATACTAGGAAGATACTCTGCAGGCTACCAAAACAGAAACATAGAAACAAACCCAATGGCAAAACCTTTTATCTACAATCTATCCTGTCTGCAAAAAAAATGCTAGGGCAATGTTGGCACAAAGCTTGTAGAAGTAAACAAGCAATATCAGCTTTGACTTAGGGCCTACTCCATGAGATAAAACCCATACTCAATAATGTTTGGGTGACCAAGAACCAGAAACTAGATAGCCTAGAGATCTAGGGTAAAACCAAATACTACTAGTCTAAAAAAATATACTTGTCCAACATCTTTGTGATAGTTTTTGTTTTAGCTTATTATATTTTATTTTGTTATGTTTTGTTGTTAACCTCTCAGAAGCCTGTTCTTTACTAATGAGAGACAGAAAGAGAGTGGATCTGGATAAGAAAGAAGGTGAGGAGGAACTGGGAGGAATAGAAGGGAAACCATACACATTGTATGATAAAAGAATCTATTCTTAATAAAAGGGGAAAACAAAAACCAGCCAAATTAATAATAAAAAGTAAAAAAAGAAAAGAAAAATTTATAGTCAAATTTATATATCAGTTGTTATTAACATTGAAAAGTTATTCCCTTGAAAGAAAAGGTTAAGGGGGGTATAGATATTGTCTTAGAGTTTCTATTGCTGTGAAGAGACATCATGACCAAGACAACTCTTATAAAGGACAACATTTAATTGAGATTGGCTTATGGTTACAGAAGTTTAATCCATTATCATTATGGCAGGAAACATGGCTGTGTGCAGGCAGACATGATGCCGGAAAGGAGCTGGGAGTTCTACATCTTGATCCTTAGGCAGCAGAAGGAAACTGTGAGCTGTACTGGGTATAGCTCAAGCATATGAGACTCAAAACTGATCTCCACAGTGACACACCTCCTCCAACTATGCCACATCTACTCCAACAAGGCCACACCTAATAGTGCCACTCCCTATAGGCCAAACATTCAAACACCTGAGTCAATGCGGGGGGGGGGGGGAGGGCATTCTTATTCAAACCATCACAGATATGTAGCACTAGAAAGTATTTATAAATCAAAGATCTGACAAAAGCCTTCTATCTAAAATATGTAAAAGATGCTCAAGCCTCAACAAAAAGAACACATGATAAAGAGTGGGCACTTCAAGAGATGTTTAAATTCATTAGGTAGTGAGAAGATACAAACTGAAACTAGAATGAGCTGTCATATCATGTTTATAGGTATGCAGTTACCAGAATGGCTAAAATAAAATGATGACAAAGCTAAGTGCTGGCAAGCATGATGTGGTGAATGATTCACACATTGTTAGTGGGAGTGTAAAATGGTATAGATCCTCTGACAAACTGTTTGGCAGTTCTTACAATAGTAAACATGCAATTAGCACATTATGCAGCAGTTCCAATGGTGGGCCTCTATGCCAGGGAAATAAAAATTTATTTTTATATAAAACCCTAAACACAAATGTTCAAAGCAGTGTTTCATATGAGCCACAGGCTTTCGACAGACAATTATGAAAATACTGAGAACATGGAGGGTAGGCATACCACAATCTCCTCCTCTGCAGACTGAGCAGGGGATGCATGTGTACATGTGTACGTGTGTGTGTGTGTGTGTGTGTGTGTGTGTGTGTGTGTGTATTAATTAAAGGGGAAAGGCCATGGATTAGAGAGAAAGCAGGGGAGTTACATGGGAATGATAGGAGGGAGAAAGAAAAAGGGGAAATGATATATTTATATTTTAGTTTCAAAAATCAAAAAAAAATTACCAACAACCAAAGAGCATGCAGGGGCTGTACCTAGATCCCCTACACATCTGTAGCAGATGTGCAGCTTGGTATTCATGTGCTCCCCTAACAATGGAAGTCAGATACAAGGGGTTGTTTCTGACTCTGTTGCCTGTCATTGGATCCCTTCCCCTACCTGGACTACCTGATTGGGCCTCAGTGGAGAGTCCTGCTGGACTGGATGTCTCAAGGTGAGGTAGTACCCAAAGGAGGCTTACCCTCCTCTGAGGAGAAGGGAAGGGTAATAGTGGGAGAGACTGGTAAGAACTGGAGTGGGAATAGAGGAGGAGGGAAGATTGTGATCTGAATATAAAGTAAATAATAAATAAGTTATCGAAGAAATTTAAAAAGCTAAAGAAAAAAGGAAAAAACATTTTTAAAGGAAAAACATTCATAAATTCAACAACTTAAATGAATTCCCAGAGATTTATTCTGATTAAAATATTAACTTTAAAAGGTCAGATACTATGTAAATGCATGTAAATAGCATTTCAATATGACAAATTTTTTTGAAATAGCATGTTAGCTGCAAGGATAATGGTGTCAGAAGGGACTTAGATGTTGTGGTAAAAGCCAATAGGAACGTTCTTTGTAGTATTAGAAGTAGCCAATGCCTTAATGGTGAGGAAACGCACACAAGTGATTAGATTGCATCGAAATAAGTGAACATGAGGAAAATGAAAACTCCAGAGAAGACAGGTGGACATCAGTGTCAGCGTTCTGGTTGTGACAGTATTCGACAGTCTTCCAGAATAGTGTTTTTTAGGAATAGAAGGTAAGTTGACTAGTTTTATGCCAACCTGACATAAACCAAGGTCGTCTGGAAAGAATTAATTCCAAAAACATGCCTGCATCAGTTTACCTATAGAGAAGTCTGTAGGACATTTTCTTGATTGATGATTTATGCCCAGTCCACTGCGGGTGGTGCCACTTCTAGAAGGTGATTCTGGATGGTATAAGGAAAGATGCTGAGCAAGTCATGAAGAGCAAGCAAGGACACAGTACTCCCCCATGATCTCTGCCTCAGTTCCTACCTACAGGTTCCTGCTTCAGTTATTACCCTGACTTCCCTCCATGAGGGATTGTAATTGGGAACTATAAACTAGAATATAGTTTGCTTTTTAGTCATGCTGTTTTACCATGGCAACAGAAACACTAAGGCAGATATTGGTCCGAGGTTCATGGAATATTTTTATGGAAGGCATGACTGTTTTGAGGAAGATTGTCATAGCATTTGAACTTGAATGAAAAAGCTGTTTTGTACTTTGAGTTCAAGTGGGTTGTTTTGTTGGAGGCTAAGACTATTGAGAGATGCTGATAATAGAGGCCTAGCTTGTAAAGTTACAAGAGGAAGTCTGAGAGTCTCTTAAAGGCTCTACAGAATATGTTTAAATTTTGAATTAATAAATCTATGGTTCTGGTCAGCTGGGGCTGAAGAATCAGCTGGGATTAATTAGAGACCAGATCCACTAAAAGAAACTTGTTTTGTTGCTACAGGTGATGCTGAGAAATTAGTGGTGGCTAAGAAGAGACCAGCATCACTGAGGTGAAATCCCCTGGGAAATGATTCCTTAGGATCATCAGAGAATTTGTGGACCAGAGGGAGGTGTAAGTGTTTCTCGATGGTACTGGTTTTGAAGACATGAAGGGGTCATGGAGAGCAGCTAAGGCTTGACACTGTGAAGAGCCAGTAGTGATTAATTCTAAAGGGCCCAATCTGTTGTGAGTAGTACCACCCCTGGCACCTTATAAACCGGGCATATGGTCCTCAGGTATATAAGATGGCAGCCTGACAAGCAAGAAAGCAGCACTCTTCCATGGTCCCTGCTTCCATTTCTACCTCCAAGATCCTACTTTGTGTTATTGTTCCCAGTTCCCTTCATGATGCATGGCAATTGGAACATGTATGCTGAAGGAAACCCTTTGCTACCCAAGCTGCTTTTGTACACAGTATTTTATCATGTCAACAGAAACCCTCACAAAGACAGTCCTGCATGTACATCTGCAATTACCTTAATATAAATTTCTTCAAAGTACCATTAATAAATATACACCATTGGAAGACATTAAAAAACACATACATAGAGAAACCATCAATTCTTGCTACAAAACGTGTTTTTCACGGAGGCGAATGTTTCTCATTACCACTGTCAACGTGCTTGAGAAGCGTCTACTTCTAGAGTTGAAAGCACTTTCTACATCACTTATTGACCATATTAACTTCTCCAATAATTGAGTTTCCCAGCTCTGAGCTTAGACTCAGCCGTAAGACTTAGCTTTGGTCAACGGACGCCATGAGGAAGTGATACGCATCACTTCTGGGGAGAAGCTTTAAACCATGACTCACGTTTCCAGCCCCGACTCACCATCACAACATCAGTGTTTCTGGGACTGGCTGTCAGATAGGAACTTTTCCATCAGCTTGAGTCCCAGAATGGAGTTTCTTCCATTCTGAAGAAGGCAAACAGAGGCCTCTGCTCTCTAATGGCTGTATGTGATAAATGCAGAATAAATTTTGGATTACTTCAAACTGTGAAAGACAGGAACTCTGCATGGCTGTACTACAACTGAGGCCGCTGGTTAACATGCAAATACCAACAAGTCCACCAGCCCCAGGCTCCAATCCACTCTGCTTAGGAAGTTAATGGCAAAGACATCATGACCCGGATAGAAAGAGTCCAGATTGCAGCCATTCCCTGATGCGACATTATTAGTGTGCTTCAGCTGTTTCCTTCAGGAGAACAAAATTAAAACACAAATAAATCATTTGTACCAAATGTAATTATCACATTAATTTGTAGATGAAAAAGCCAAAAATGAAAGGACAGATTTTTTAAAGTAGGCCGAATGAAAACTATTGGCATTTCTAATTTTATCATTCAGTTCTGAATCAGCTGCCGGCACTGAAGGACACCAGTGCAGGCCCTTGACGCAGATGAATCACTTTGGAAGAATCCTTGATATTTTGAAAATTCAAATGTCAACAAGCCATACAATCTGAGAAATGAGAGGCACACGCTCCATTCCTTTAACATTTCTGCAAAACGAATCAAAATCAGACAGGACTCCCAAGATTTATGGATCCACAGCAAGGCAATCTTGTGGGTCTCTGAAAATGAGCCTTCCTACAACTCATAAATATTTGTGGAGTTTAAATGGAGTTTTCACAAGTAAATAGCACATGTTCTTCTAAGAAATCAATTGTTTTTTTCACCGAATGTGCTAGGGTCCAGAAAGATTTCCATAGCACGTGTTAAAATTCCAAATTCAATATAAAGAAGAGAAGAGTTAAAAGCTAAACCTATCCCAGAATAGTTTAAGCAAATGGCCTTCTATCCTCATTTGGTATGTGTCATGCCAGGAGAAAGACAGAATCTTTTAAAAATCTGCCAGTCATCCAGGCAGGCAAGCATTTATAGTTTACTGCAGACACTCTGCTAGGAACAGTGAGCAGTTCATGAGAGTGACAAGGGGTGATATATTTGTATTTTTTATAGAAAAATCTTTACCTTGTTTTTAATCAACTATTTTAGTTTTTCCTTCTTATTTTATTGTTGTTGTTGGTGGTGATGATGATGATGATGTGATAATGATGATGATGATGATGGAGATAGTCTTGCTAAGTCCCCTGGGTGGCCTCAAGCTTTCAGTCCTGTCTGTCTCCTGAGTGATAGGGCTTTAAGCCCACCACAAAATACAGACAAAACGAGGTACCATGGTCTATCATTTACTTCTCTGTTACTGTGATAAAACACCAAGACCAAAGCAACTTACAAAATAAATAGATAGATCAATAGATATATACATACATATATACATACATACATACATAAAGAATAAAGACTTTAAGACTCTATAATAGCAGGGCAGACATGGCAATAGTTGGGCACAGGAGGAAGCTGAGAGATCCCATCTCCAACCACACACCAAAGGCAAAGATTTTTAAACTGAAAATGGAACAAGGCTAGGGAAATCTTAAAAGTCGCCTTCAGTGTTGTGCTTCCTCCAGCGAGGCTGAACTTCATTAAGGTTCCATAGCATCCCCCAACAGCAGCACCAACTGGAGACCAGGAATACCTGAGTCCCTGGGGGACATTTCTCATTAAACCACCACAAGGAGCTCATAGGAAAACTCATGTGAAGACACAGTGGGAAGCTATTCATCTACAAACTAAGGAGCGTTTCCCAACCCACTGACACCTAGACCTTGCACTTGTGGCCTCCATCTCTGTGAGAAAGTAAACTCCTGCACTGTGAGCTGCATAGAAGTTGCTGCAACAGTCCTAGAAAGGCATTTTCTGGGTCAGCAAGAGACATTTGCTATGAGCAATAGGCCTGACAGCCAAGAAGTGGCCTATTTACATGGAGATTCATTATGAATTATCAAATGTCTCTATTAGTTTGAGACTACATGTTAATTAAGTGCACAGAGAAAATGTAAACTTCTTAAAGGCCTTAAACCGTGGTCCTTTTATAAGTGTATAATTCAATAAGTCTTGAAAGTATGCAGTTTTCTAAAATCATAATTATGCTATAAACGTCTGCAGCACTATAAAGTTCCCCCATGTTCCTGTACAGTCACATGCCTGCTCTCAGTCCTTGTCCTGAAAATCAGTGATCTGCTTCCTGTCATGATATTTTGCCTTTTCTAAAATAGGATATGAACGAAGTTGTATAGAGTATAGTCTTTTGTTACGTAGCTTCTTTTCAGAAAACTTTAAATGTTCATTGTGAAAATCCATTGTAAGAATTCGTGTTCCTCCTGTAGAGATCATATCCAGAGGTTAGGCATGGCCCCCGGTTGAGGGATGAGGCCACCCACCCACCTGAAAAATGTTAACACAGAATTGTTCCTGCTTAAAGGAAATACATGGACAAAGAGTGGAGCAGAGACTAAAGGAAAGGCCGTCCAGAGACTGCTCCATCTGGGGATCCATCTTATCTGCAGACACCAAACCCAGACACTATTGCAGATACCTAGAAGTACTTACTGACAGGAGCCTGATATGGCTGTCCCCTGAGAGGCTCTGCCAGAACCTGACCAATACAGATGAGGATCCTCACAACCAACTATCAGACTGAGAGCAGGGACCACAATGGAGAAGTTAGGGCAAGGACTGCAGGAGCTGAAAGGATTTGCAACCCCACAGGAAGAACAATATCAACCAACTTGACCCCCACCCCAGAGCTCCCAGGAACTAAACCACCAGCCACAGCGTACACATGGAGGGACCCATGGCTCCAGATGCTTATGTAGCAGCAGATTGTCTTATCTGGCATCAATGGAAGGGGAGGCCCTGGGTCCTATGGAGGCTCAATGCCCCAGTGTAGGGGCAGTGAGGCAGGAGTGGGTGGGGGTGCACTCTCATAGAGGAAGGGGAATGGGATTGGGGTGGGGGTTTGCAGAGGGGAAACTGGGAAGGGGGATAAATTTGAAATGTAAATAAATAAAATAACCAAAAAAAAAAAAAAAGAATTCATGTTCGAATCCATAGATGAGTGCTATCCCAATATCACATATCACAGTTTGCTTATTGTTTTACTAGTTGGACAGGCGGGTTTTATAAGTAATGCTACTATCAACATTTTTGTACAGGCTTTGTGTGAACTTAGTTTGTTTGGTCTGTTTTGAATAAATACCTAAATAACTAGCGATTGCTACTTTAAAATTTCTAAAAAGACTGCTCCTCTGTTTTCTAAAGTAGCTGCATGGTTTGGCATTTCCAGTACAAGCTCCTTGCCCTCACTGACAGCCTGATCTATGGTTGTCATTCTATCTGCTGATCAGTAGCATCATTGTGTTGCCATAGTGACCAAGGACCATGAGTCTATTTCTTAGTCTGTCATTTGCAAATCTTGGATCTATTTTCGTTTTTTTAAATCTTAGTTCATTTTTAAAACTATTTTACTACTGGGTTGTAAAGTTTCTTTCTGTATTTCAAATGTAATTCCTTTTTCACACGTACTTCTTGTGAAGTCGTTTTCTCTTAAAGTCTTTACTAAATAATATAAATTTAGCTTTAAAAATTATATCTAATATGAGTCTTAGCAAATTTCATATCAGGTAAATACATTCTGTGTATAAATTTGTATTTTAATATTTAATTTTAATATATAATAATTTAAATCAATAAAAATAAAATATGTAATAATAAAATAACTGAAATGTAATAATTCTTAATATTAAGTAATAATATAAAATAATATATGTATATTAGTCATTGTTTAAGTTTAATAGTTATAGTGTGGTACTTACTTTTTATTGTTTTCCTATCTTTTAGAAATATGTGTTATGGAATGGAGAGATGGCTCATCAGTTAATATCAGTATTACTTTTTTCTAATAATAAAATTAAATATAATAAGATAAAACAAAAGGCAATATATCAGATTAGGACAAAACAAACAGAGAAGGGAAAGGACTCAAGAAAAAGCACAATAAACAGATATAAATGCAAAAACCCACTTGTTTGCACACTCTGGAATCCCATAAAAGCACTAACCTAGAAACCATGATGTATATACAAAGGACACTCTTTCTTCCTCCTCTTCTCTAGGGTTCCCTGAGCCCAGACAAAAGGGATTTGATAAAGTCATCCATTAGGGTTGAGCATTCCAAGGTCTCTCACACTCTGCATAATGTCTGGCTGTGTAGGCCTCTACATTTGTTTCCATCTACAGCAGGAGAAGACTGCTCGGATGATGGCCAAGAAGGCACTGAAAACTGATTTTACTCTTACAGAAGATTGGAGTTTAGTTCCCCAGGTAGGGCAGCTGACAAGGTTCTGTAACTTGTTATCCAGGGATTCAGATGTCCTCTTCTGGACACCATGGGAACTTGTACTCATGTGTATATATTGTCCACATACATACCTAGACATGTAACTGAAATAAAAGTAAATCTTAAAAATAAAAGAAACCCATAGTACGAGTCTTACTGAGGAAGTGACCACTGGGGAGTGTGTGAGAGGAGACACTCGCGTCGTAGATGAAACAGTGCTGGAATGGAGGCCGAGTGGCAGCTGCCTGAGTGGCTGCACTAACCTCACACTTTGTATACTTGAACTTATTTATAGTGAAGTTTAAGATAACAATGACAACGTGAGAGAAACTAAGAGGCAAGGAGCGTAACTAAGAATATTTATGTCTTAAATTTACTCCTGGTGAGTCAGGCTTCCAGTGAGTCATTTGATAAGAAAAAGGCGGGGGCAGGGATAAAGTAACCTAAACACACCCAACACATCATGAGTTTATAATCTTAAAGTGCAAATGCATTATTTGCTAGGCTTGCTAAGCCTATATAGTTACACTCTCTACAACGTGGTTAGAAGGAAATTGGAAGTTATGAAGTTTTGAAGACTAAAACCTGTAGTAAGTGTCTGCACACAGAAGTGAGATTCCGTTACCCATCCTCCCCTACACAAACACCTCACCAACTACTAGGGTGTGTTTCACATTTGAAAAGTCATTTGGATAGAATTTTATATCATAAAGCTTTGATGGACAATTTTACATTAGTCTAAATGGGTCAAAACATTCCCCTAGTCAAGAAACCCAAACTCTTTTTTTAATTTGAGGATTTCATACATTATACTATCTTTGTATAGTCACCATGCCCTCCCCCTCCAATTCCTCCTGTCTCTCCAACCCAATCCATGCCCTCTCAAATTCATGGCTTCTATATTTAGTTATATAAATGCATATAGCTACACATAAATATATATATATATATATATATATATATATAATGTATGTATGTATAAATTATTGAGTCTAATTACTGTCACCCTATTTATATATGTTTAGAAATGACCACTTATAATTAGGACTCCTCCCTGAAAACAAAATAGGAAAAACATACAACAAAAAGCAAACAAAAAAATTAAGTTTCCTTAATTTAACAGCCATGGACTGCCTGTAGCTCTTAATCTAGGGATAAGGCCTTGTGAAATTTCCTCCATTCACATTGAGATATCAATTAGTGTGGTCTCTGCAGGTCTTATGCAGGCAACCATATTGTTGTGAGTTCCTTGGAGCAAGATCCCTGCCCTGCCCAGGAGAAACTATCCTTCAGCAATCTTGTGAGTCCGCCCCCTCTCCCACAGTGTTCCCTGAGCCTTAAATGTCAGGGTTGTGTTTGATACCCATTTGGTGATAGACATCCCAAGGAAACCAAATCTCTCTCTTCATTTGGGTTGTATTTGCCTTGCAAAATATCTGGCACAGTGAGTACTTGTGTCCTAAGCTCTCTCTGCACAATTGAGTGGGGCAGCTCGAAAAAGTGTTTAAAAACAAAAGGAAGAAGAAAAATGGTCGGTATTTTCCCTTCAGCAAAGAACAAAAGTGCTATTGGTGGGTTTGATCGTCGGGGAAGTATAGTTTTCCCTTCGAATAAGAAGACTGAACAGGCAGTGTGTGGTTCCTGATGGGCTGTCTCATTCTTCCTGTGGCATCTTATTTACCTGCAGTACCACCCTAGAATTGTATCTGACAGAATCTCATGCCTTCATGGAAACAAGAACTTCAGTAATCTCTGCCATCACCTCCATCTGTAAACAGAATGTGAAGAATATTCATCCAGTAACTACCATGTTCCATAAACTATTCTAAAAAAAACCCTATATTTCAGTTCACATGCTAATGGTAATATAACATTCCTAGTAATCGGTCACTAGCTGGCAAAACCATAATTTGAGTGTTACGACCCAACCCACTGTGATAAGTACTTAGACAATAGAATGACTCCGTCCCTTTCCATCACCTTTATGGAGGTGGGATTTATACAAAATAAAAAGCATCCATTTGTTAATTTGTTAAAGTTCAACATTGTTTACCACATTGCCTTCTTGCTCTTTTAATATTTTTAATTTTAGTTATTGACAATTTATACTGACTTTTCTACCTCTGATCAGCCCAGCTAGATGTTTATAGATTTTGTTATTTATCACTGCCTGACTCCAGCAAACAACCCTTCACTAACCAGATTTTTCTCTGGTGCTTTCTCATGTATAACTGTTTTCTGTTCCTATTTTAGTTGTTTCTCTCCTTCTATTTGACTTAGATTTAATTTGTTCTTTCTCTGCCTTTGTGCTTACATCTAACTTCCTATAATGGATTATTAATTTCAACCTTTTGTCTTTTCTAATTTAAGCCATTAGAGTTAGCTCGAAATTTCCCTGTAACAGTAGTATGGCTTCGGCAAATAAATTTTATTATGTTTTCAGTTGTATTCTACACATAATGTATTTTAAATTTTCTTTGTAATTTTTTTTCTTGCCTTTCTCAGCATCCTTGAATCCTGGATAAAGCTGCAACCTGTGAGTACTGTAGGTGATAGTTCTATCAGGCAGTGTGTCTATTTATAGATAATTTTGATCTTTTAAAAGATTCTTTTTAGGTCTTGTTATAGAAGTTCTAGAGTGGATGCTTTTGGGACTAGTTTAGCCATGTCTGAATGCTTGAGAGAATCTGAGGGATGGTGAACACTACCTCTATGCTGGCTTGTCAGAACATTCACATCTCCCACCTGTGTGTGAGCCCGAGGAAGTTCTTCCTGTGGCTATCCACTTACCTTTTACAGCCTAGCTGGTTCTATCCTATAAATCTGTGAAACTGCCCTCAACTCCAAACCTAATATGTTGATTTCCTAGGGTTATTTCTCTGCACAGTTCTCTCTTCTGCTTTACTCTGACCTACAAATTCCTGCTGCATCATCTCTTCTACACAACTAACTCTGTCTTAGAGTTTCTATTGCTGTGATAAAATACCATGACCAAAAACAACATGCTGAGGAAAGGGTTTATTTCCATGTGTATGTTTCAGTCACAGTTTTCTGTGAAGGAAACTCAGGGAAGGAGCTCAAGAAAGGAGTGTGGAGGCAAGAACTTAAGTAGAAATCACAAAGAAGTGATGCTTATGGCTTGTTCCTCATGGCCTTTTCAGACTTCTTTCTTTTTTTATTGGTTATTTTATTTATTTACATTTCAAATGTCCCACTTCCTGGTTTCCCCTCAGCAAACTCCCCATCTTATCCCCTCCCCTTTGCCTCTATAAGGGTGCTCCCCACCCACCCACAACTCCCTCCTCAGCTCCCTAGCATTCCCTTACACTAGAGTATCAAGCCTCCACAGGACTAGGGGCCTCCCCTCCCATTGATGCCAGATAAGGCAATCCTCTGCTACATATGTAGCTAGAGCCATGGGTCTTTCCAATTATACTCTTTGGTTGATGGTTTAGTCCCTGGGAGTTCTGGGTGATCCAATTAGTGGATATTGTTCTTCCTATCGGGTTACATTCTCCTTCAGCTCCTTTAGTCCTCCCCCTATTTCTTCCATTGGAGTCCCTTGGCTCAGTCCAATGGTTGGCTGTGAGTATCTGCATCTGTATTGGTTAGGTGCTGGTAGACCCTCTCAGGTGACAGCTATACCAGGCTCCTGTCAGCAAGCACTTCTTGGCATCAGCAATAGTGTCTGGGTTTGGTGTCTGCAGATGGGATGGATGCCTAGGTAGGGTGGTCTCTGGATGGCCTTTACTTCAGTCTCTGCTCCATCTTTTGTCCAGGCATTTCCTTTAGACAGCAACAATTCTATGTTAAAGTTTTTGAGATGGGTGAGTGGCCCCATCCCTCAACTGGGGGCCATACCTATCTACTGGAGGTGGTCTCTACAGGATCTATCTCCCCTTTGTTGGGTATTTCAGCTTATGTTATCCCTATTGAATCCTGGGAACCTCTTGCTTACCTGGCATCTGGGACTTTCTAGTGGCCTACACCCAGTTACTCATCCTCTACTGCTACATAGTTCTGTTCATTTTCCTGACCCTCTGTACTTCTCTTCTGTCTCTTCTCATACCTGATCCTGGCCCCCCTTTTTCCCTCCCACTCCTCTCTTCCAGGCCCCTCTCTCCCTCTACCTCTCTTGATTATTTTGTTTTCCCTTCTAAGAAGGACTGAAGCATCCACAATTTGATCTTCCTCTTCTTAAGCTTTATATGGTATGTGAGTTGTATTGTGGGTATTCTGAGCTTTTGGGCTAATATCCACTTATCAGTGAGTTTGTACCATGTGTATTCTTCTGTGTCTGGGTTACCTCACTCAGGTTATTTTCTAGTTCCATCCACTTGTCTGCAAATTACATGAATTCATTGTTTTTAATAGATAAGTAGTACTTCATTGTATAAATGTACCACATCTTCTGTATCCATTCTTCCATTAAGGGACATCTGGGTTGTTTCCAGCTTCTGGCTATTATAAATAAGGCTGCTATGGACATAGTGGAGCATGTGTCCTTGTTATATGTTGGAGCATCTTTTGGGTATATGCCCAGGTATAGCTGGGTCTTCAGGTAGAACTATTCTTAATTTTCTGATACCAGGACCATAAGCCCAGTAGTGGCATCATCCAAATAAGCCACGCCCTTCTACTTCAATCACTAATTAAGAAAATGCCACCAGCCTCCCACAGATCAATTTTATGGGGCAATTTCTCAAGTATTGTTTGCTCTTTTCAGCTATGTCTTTGTGTCAAGTAGACAAAAACTGATCAGTACAACTGACCATGTAAATCTGACACACAAACGCATCACTAACCAACTACCACCTTTCCTTTCTCTTTTGCCTTGAAAATGGCATGCTAATATTAACATAAGAATATAAGACATTCACATTTCTCTTAAACATTACAATCTTATCACACTTGTGCCAAGTTAAACTCTGATAATAAGCCAACAGGACCTTGGAGATGGACTTTCAAATGGCATAAAGAAAGATCACATGACTACCATTCTTCACATGTACCCAGATGTCCAAGCCAGCAAACTGCTCCATTCTCAGCAACAGAACTCGGGTACTTGTATTGCAGCACGCAATGCTCTATCTGCTCCAGGGAATACCTGCTCACTTTGCTGAGGTCATTTCCCTGTTTTCAGTACAACATGGCTGTAGCTATTTCCTTTCATCTGAAGACTGGCACGACTGAAAACATTCCAACTTTTAAAAGTCCTACAGTCTTTAAAAAATTCTAACTCTTTAGAAGTTTCTTCTCTTGAAAACATCCAGAGCCTCTTTCAAAGCTCAAAGTCATTCTAAAATACCCCAAACCTCTCAAAATATCCAAAGTCTCTCTAAAATTACAAAATCTCATAGCTATGGACTCCTGACTCCTGTACAATAAAAAAAAAAAAAAAATAAGCTACATATTTTCTTATTTCAAGAGGGAAGAATCAGGGGGCACATATACAAGTCAAATCAAAGAAAAGCAAAAATTTGACAGTGTATAAACCTCAGTGCTTGATATCTGTAATCTAGTCAAGATCGTCTGGTCTCCAACGATCTTGGGCCACTTCTCTGGTTCAGCCCTCCACAGCTCACACAGTTGGTCTCCTAGGCTCAGGATGACTCTACTCCAAGGCTACCACATTCCTTAGCAGTCATTCTATGGCACTGGCATTTTTAAATGTGCAGATTTCGATTGCAACTGGGCTGCACTGTCACCAAAAACATCCCCTGAGCATGCTTTAGGAACTCTATCCCTGTCACGTGGTGCCAAGCCTCAACAACTCCCCATGACCTACGTCAATGCGGGAGCTTCTTCTACCGCTGAAGTTGCCCCTTTATCTGTGACCTCTCCTGGCCTCTCACAGTGCTGTTCTTCAGCTGCTCTCCATAGCCCTTCATACCTTCACAATCAGTACCAGAGGAGATATTTACACATGACCAAGCTCAACCCCAGGATAAGAAGCAGTCTTAGCCACTTCTGGAACACAGCTTCTGTGCACTGACCCTAAAAAGCCACTTATTAAATTTTCCTCAGTATTGCTGGTCTCTTTTTAATCACAGCTGATCCTTTACCGCTAGCTGGCCAGTATCTATTGGCCCACTAAAGCAAAGATTTTACTTTAGTGATTCTGATCTCTTTTTAATCGTAGCTAATTTCTCTTCCCCAGCTGACTGAAAACACATATTCTTAATAACATACAAATGGTCCCAGGAGAGTATTTGCTTCTCTCTGAACTTTCACCAGCCAGGCCTTTGACATCTGTATTTCTCCCAACATTCTTATCTTCAGTCTCCTCATGAACAGCCCATATAGCTCTGAGCACTCAATGGTTTTTCCAGTCCCAAAGTCAAATATACCACAAACCTCCCCAAAACACATAGTTAGATCTGTCACAATAATACCCAAATCCTGGTACCAATTTCTGTCTCAATTAGGCTTTTTATTATTATTATATTGCTATGATAAAATACCATGACCAAAACTGATATGGGGAAAAAGGGATTTATTTCAGCTTACATGCTCAAAGCACAATCCATAATGAAGAGAAATCAGGATAAGAACTCAAAGCAGAAAGCTCAAAACAGGCTGTGGAAGAACCTGCTTATTGCATTGTTCTTCATGTTGTGCTCAGCCTGGACTACCTGCCCGAGCATGATGCAATCCACAGTTAGCAAGGTTTTCCTACATCAATCACTACTTCAGAAAATGCCCCATAAGCCTACCTACAGGTCTATCTTAAGGAGATACTTTCCCAATTATAGTTCCTTTCTTAGATATGTCTAGGTTTGTATCAAGTTGACAAAACCACCCAGCACCCCTCTATCTCCTTAACTGGGTAGACCACCCATTTATCCTGAGAATCTCCATTTCTGTTTCTGTACTAGAAAAATAATCCAGTGTTAGAATGAACCTTGCTATCCTTCCTAGGGACCAAAATGCATGTGCTTATTATCAAAGCCTTAAATTAAACAATAATAATTTCCTCTACATTTTATACAACTTATTAATTGCTTAAAGGATTAGTCCCAATGACTCTGCCAAGTCTGAAAGAGAGCATATATGTTATTTTCTTTTTGTTGGAAACAAAAAACAAAAAATAGCCTTTGGCTTCCTCCAGAGAAACTTCTCAAGAAAGTTGCAGGTATTGTACTCTTGGCATTTGAATTCAGACACTGATGCTATAAAAGCATGAGACAAATAGCCTTTCAGAAAAATTTCAGGAGCACAGTTATTTTGGAGTTCTTTGCTACCTGCTGAAAATCATAGATGATTGATTTTTTTTTTCAGCCTATCACTATTTTTAGCACAGGTCACTGAATCCATGTCTTTCTTGTCAGTGCCTCTTCTTCAGTTAGTGAAGAGAGATTTGGCAGATAGAGTCAGCTGACAGGTCCTCTTCTTGATTTTTAACTTTGGTGATGGAACAAAGGAAAAATCCCTCATCGAGAATAAGCAGATATAATACTGAAAGGCAGTAGAAACATAGAAGACATAATGAGCTAAAGATGAATTCATCCCTGATTTTGTGTGTCGTAGTGAAGAAATGCCATGAGGGGTATTGGCAGGAGTCTAATGTGGCAAAGTTGAGTGTAAGCATTTCTCCATACTTGGCACAGGGTGCAGCAGTTGGCTGATCTTGAAAAGGAGAGAGAAATTTCAGAGTGGAGCAGCAAAAATAATTAGGTAATGAAAAGAATGAACCTGTGAAAACAAGAGTTTATACCCACAAGTATTGGTTGTGTGTGTGTGTGTGTGTGTGTGTGTGTGTTACAAAGAACACAAATGCATCTTTACAGATAGATTAGTTTGTACTTGTGAAGCATATAGAAGCTATTTTGTAAAACACCTCCAGATCATCTGACTTGATCTTCATAACTACCTGTGAGTGTAGAGTTTAATTTAGATCTTGCAGAGAATTACACAGAGCAGAGTTTTGGAAATTTGCCTCTAACCCCAAAACAAGCTGATGGAACAGACGAAATAAATCATGCTTGTTCTGGTTCATTGCAGAAAAATGTTCTAGTGGGTGGCTCTTCATTCCCCTATGGATGCCACAAAAGAGCGCAACATCAATAAATGAAATAAAGAAGACAGTAACATCACAAAGACCTTTCAAGTCACTTGATTTTGTAATTTTCTGAATTACTGGAGGCAGATGAGGAATTAGTACACACCTCAATTTCACTAAAGTATTTATTACCTTTGCACTATTGTAACCAAAATACCTGACAAAAGCAACATAGAAAAGCAAAGTTTGTTTTTAGCTCATGACATCAGAGGATCGCCATCCATCAGAGCAGAAGGTAGAGCAGAGCATAGGCAGTGGAAGCATAAATCAGGAGATGCTCACATCATGGTGGGCCAGAAAAGAAGAAAACAGGCAGGGACAAGAAGTATGTATAACCTTATAGCATCTTCTACATACAGTGACCTACTTTCATGGCCAAATGCACTTCTTAAAGGTTCCACAGCCTTCAAAATAACACTACAAACTATGGACCAAGATTTCAAACCATGAGCTATTTCAGTTTCATAAACACAGCTATCAAAATTCCATTAAAATGGTAAAGTGATATGCAAAAGTACAACCCCAAAAGATCATGGAGAACATGAGAAGAAACAAAAAAACTTAGCAGGGGACATAAAACAGAAAGAATGCACAAGAAAACTGGTCCAGGCTGTGGTGGTAACACACCTTTCATCTCAGCACTCGAAAGGGAGAGGCAGGCACACTTCTGAGTTTGAGGACAACCTGAGCAAGTTCTAGGACAGTCAAGACTACACAGAGAATCCTTCTTGAAAAGAGAGGTGGGGGGTTGGGAAGGAAGGAAGGAAGGAAGGAGGAGGAGAGGAGGAAGGAAGGAAGGAGGAAGGAAGGAAGGAAGGAAGGAAGGAAGAAGGAAGGAAAGACAATCATTAGAAGGTAGTAATAAGTGCTGGATCATCTCTTTCCATTCCAAAAAGATTCAGAAACAAGCAGCACAAGCAATCTATAAAAAATGTGAAATGGAGGGAAAGGCTTAAAGAGGAAATAATTGTCTGAAAATCTACTATGTCTCAGAGGTTTAACTAAGTATGGATAGCCACGGAACTAACAGTGGCCTGCTTCAGCAAAGGAAGAGAGGGCAAGATAGAGTCCCCTCCCTTCTGGTCTGAGGTCCAGAAAAAACTAACCTGGAGAAATATCATAGTAAGTGTAGAAGAAATCACTGGTCCGCTGGACTCACAAAAATGCCACCGGCTAGCTCTCACCTGTGGAAAGAGACTGAATCCCTCTATGCAGAATGAGATGGCCCTAAAGAACACAAACAGAATGTTCTATTGGAGCAAGCCTGGAGACACCTGCCATCAACAAGCTGAATTCCTGCTCTCAGATTTTCAGTTAGATATCAGGCCTCTTCTCATTCCACTAAATGAAAATCCACAGATTGGCAGGTGCCTCATCTAAGGAAAGGTTCTAGTATAAAACATTCAGACGAGAAGGGAAGGAAGAAAGGATAGGAAAGATTATGTAGGAAGAACTATCCAACTGACCATGCATAAGACACACACACACACACACACACACACACACACACACACCTGTGATAGTCTAATTTTAGAATACTGAGAATGGAAGAGAATCACCCAAGCTGCCAGAAAGGAAAAATTGAATGCAAATGCTTTGGTTGCTCAATACTTAGTAGATAACAATGCCATGACAGAATCTTTTTTGAAGTTTCAAATGAAACTTTTCAAGTCAGAATTTCCTATCATTCCAAACTACCATTTTAAAATCAAAGAATGTATTTTCCAATTGTGAAGAAATGTCAAAAGAAAATTATCTCCTATGGAAATCAAACAGGAAAACAAGAAGATCAGAAACAAGCTATTCAACAGAGAAGAGACAACCATCTCAGTTCTCTAGATATGGGTATGAAAGATGCCAGGGGAATGTCTTCAGCAAGACAAAGTAGAAGCCTGACTGGAAATGAACATTCTCAGACACGATTGAGAGAGAAGATGACTAGCCTGCAGCTGGATTAATACTTAGGACACAGAAAACTCAACAAACAAAAGCCATTCTAGGATGGTTCCTCTGAGATTAGGGAAGAGGACTAAAATAAACTATCATTTTATAGAGAGTATGAGAGAAAAAGAAGGTTGCCTATATGCAGCGAGGCACTGAAGTAGAAGAATATAGTCTTGCATTGATAAAGAAAAGCAGTAGCTTGAAAAAATTAAAATATATTATTTTAGAGATACTCAGGAGAGTTTGGCGTAGAGGTGAAACTGGTGGGCTATATGCCCTTGGTGATTAGTTCTAACTGCTGCCTTGACACAAGCTTGAATCACCTGGGAAGGAAATAGAGTCATGTCTGTAGAGTATTGTTCTCATTGCCTTTATTAATGTGACAAAGTCCAGCCTGAAAATGGACAGCACCCTTCTCTGGATTTGGGTCATGGGTTGTCCAAGACTAGGGAAACCAAGCTGCATACTGAGTGAACATGATTTCTCTTTATTCTTGACTGTGAATGTGACATGTTTCATTGCTTTAAGCTCCTGCTGCTGTGCATCCTTGGAAATGATTATAACCTGGAATCGTAAGCAAATCTAAAACCTGTCCTGCTTTTTCACAGGGCCATTTTATCACATGCACAGAAATGAAATTTGGGAGGCCTCCAATTTGGGGCAACACAGAGCCAAACAACCATGCATAATGTCAGAAAAGCAGCAGCATGGCATGGCTGTGCAGAAGTATAAGCTCTGAAAGCAAACAAATCCAGATTCTAATCTGGATTGTAATCCTAACTCCACCATCAACTGACTATGAAACCACATACAAGTACCCATACCTTTACAAGGTGCTGTTTCCATTTATAAAACAGAAATGAAGATAATGATATCTAAACGTGACTGTCTATAAAATAATTTTAATTTGTAAAATAATTGTTAGTAAATACTAGTTAGTACACATAATATTTTTAGCCTGATATAGAATGAACATGCAAATAAAATTGGTTTTCTGTTAGAATTGTCCTGTTTATAACCATTTTCTTTTTTTAAAAGCCCCTTTTTCCACAGCTCCACCTTAGAATCCATCCTGCAGACACCAAATCCCAACACTGTTACTGTTGCCAAGAGGTGCTTGCTGACAGGAATCTGGTTTGGCTGTCCCCTGGGAGGTTCTGCCAGCACCTGACCAATACAGATATGGATGCTTGAAGCTGGGGGAAGGACTGGAGGAGCAGAGGGGATTGAAAACTCATAGGAAGAACAATGTCAACTGGTGGACCATCCAGAGCTCCCAGGGAGTAGACCACCAACCGAGGAGTCTACATGGAGGGATCCATGGCTCCAGATACATATGCAGCTGAGGATGGCCTTGCCTGACATGAACGGGAAGGGAGGCCCTTGGTCTTGTGGAGGTTTGATGCCCCAGCATAAGGGGATGCTGGAGCAGTGGGGTGGGAGTAGGTGGGTGGGTGGAGGAACACCCTCATAGAGGCAACGGGGAGGGGTGAGAGCAGATGGGATGGGAGGGGGGTTATGGAGGCATAACTAGGAAGGGAGATATCATTTGAGATGTAAACGAATTGAATGATTAATAAAAAATGTTTAAGTCCTCCTTTTCATTAGGTTAATGAGAAGAAATAGTTACTAGGAAAATTTTGAATGCATGTTTAACCCCTAGATTTTAAATTTTTTTCCTTTATTTTGAGAATGTAATACCTGTATACAAAGTACTATGATCTTATCTAGGCTCCAGTTCTTTCTCCAACTTCCTTCATAACATACCTCTTCCCAACTTCATATATACGTGTGTGTGTGTGTGTGTGTGTGTGTGTGTGTGTGTGTGAAGTTAACACCACCCACATGTGCATGGAATATGGGAAAGCTACCACTGGTCACATACTCAAAAAAGAAATGATTCAGTCTCCCCACAAACTATCCACTGCGAATAGCTCCTCATTGAAGAGCATTTCCCTGGAGATCATCTACCCCATGTATGCTGGAATTTGGACTGGCTTGAACTTGTTCATGTCTTCTTCAAGTGAGTTCATGAGTGCAGTAGACATGCCATGTCCACAAGAGAGAAATTCAATACTCTCCTCATCCACTGGTTCCTAGCATTCTGTCTGCCTCCATTTCTACAACATTCCCTTTGGTAGAAGGAAGGATTGATACAGATGCGGTGTTTAAGGCTAAGAACCCAGGCTCTTAACTCTTAGCGTGTTGACTAGTTACATATTGCTACACTGAGTGCTGTCTACAGCAAAGTTGCTCGGACTCAGTCCTCTTGATATAAACATAAATATTTAAAAGTCAACTTGAGAGAAATGTCCCCTGTAGAACCATGAAAGGCAGCCTGGTTTCTGGTTGAGTTAAGGTTGGAAACCCTAGTGACCTGGAGGAACGGCAGGTGTTCTGCCTGGTTCCAGAACACTAGGCTCCTGACACGAGGCCGCAGCCCTCTACAGATTTGTGGCCATCAGTCATGTAAAGGCAATGCCCAAAGCCCCTCCACAGCTAGAGGACAGTGACCTGTAGTCAGGTAGGCTCAAGACAGATCTACATTTTAATGAAGTACCTAAAGGCTAGCCAATAAACTCCCCTCCCAGACATTCCTCCCTGCAAAAGGTATTTAACCTCAGGCCCGCCCTGAGAAACTGGGGTACGGTTTTTACTCATCGACTTTCTGCCTTGACAATAAATGTGTTAAAACTATGGACTCTTTTCATCGGAATTCTCTGTGGGGAGCAATGGTGCAAGCCTTTGCCTAAAGAGCCGAATCTTTTCTACTCTCCCACAGAAGCCCTCTCAGCGCTCCCAGCCACCACCAAGCCAAGCCAGCTGCTCCCGACCAAGTCAAGGGAGGGATCCAGCTAGAGCTGTGACCCCCTCCCTTCCCCTTCGGCCCTGGCTAGATCCACCCTGCGGACCCCCACTCCGTTCTCAGCTCCTCCACGGCTCCCAGCAGTGCCAGAGTGCCCAAGAGCCTGAGAACCAGACGCCCTGGCCTCCCTGCAGGCTCGGAGACCCCAGACTGTGCTTCCCCAATCCCAGAGCGGTGTCTAGGTGTCTCGAGGCTTACTATAGCCCAACCAGGGTAAGCGCAGTCAAAACTCCCGCGTCCCCCCTCCCTGAGTGCCCGAACCCTGTGGAGGGGTGGATGCCTACAGTCTCCCATCACTGTGAGAAGGGAACTAGAGGCGGAGCGATGGAAGTGTGGAGAGAAGCAAACTTGGTGACAAACAGGCAAGAGAAGGCTGAGGTCAGGTCAAAGGTGAGTCATGCAGTCTGCAGCTTAAGCAGATGTATATTTAGCCCAACAAGCTGCTCAGCAGTGGGATCACCCTAGAGCTCTGCAGTGAAGGAGCCCCGAGATAAAAAAACGTTTTCTGTTTTAGACTTCCACGAAAAACCATTTGTCCTGCGATGCTGCTGAGGCCCATATGTGGGTCAGTGCCTCTGAAGGGGACAGATCTGGCTTGATGTCCAAGGACTGTGTTGCCACCTGACGAAAAACAGATGTTCATGGCCCATGCCACAGTCTGAGTCTATGTTGATGTCCATAGGTCATGCTACCCAGGAGACCGTACTGACGTCAGTGGTCTGTGCTGCCACCTGAGACTATAGTGGTAACGAGGTCCAGGCTGCTTCCTGAAGTCCTGGGTTCGCGGTCCTGCTACAGCTGGGGTCTGGTTTGATGTTCATGTCCCGTGTTACCATCGAAGGACAAGTGAAGGTCCCTGACATGCTCTGCTGCCTGAAGCCATGTTGATGTTCATGATCTGTGCTACTACTGGGGACCACAGAGCTCCGTGCTGCCACCGGAAGCTGTGGTGATATCAGGGTCTGTGCTACAGCCTGAAACCATGTTGATGTCTAGGGCCAATGCTGCTACTGGGAGCCATGCTTGATATAGGTGGCCTATGCTACCACCTGGAGCCATGGTGTTGTCCAGATCTGTGATCCCACCAAGGGCCATGTCTGGGTCCATGGTCTTACTTCAGCAGGGTCTGTGTTGCTATCCATGGCTATGTTCCCACCAAATGCCTGGAGTATGTCAGTGGTCTATAGCCAGAAGTCTTCATGCTCATGATCCCAGTTGCACTGGAGGATCTTATTTGGGTCCACAGCCCCATTGCAAGCAGGAGCCCTGTTTGTAGTCTGTGCTGATGCCAGAAACTGTGTGGAAGCTCCTGACCCATGCTGCCACAGGTTGTAAAGAGCAAGTAAGGTACGTTGACAGTGGTATCAATGACTGTAGACAAACAGTTGAGAAAGAGGGACAAGGAAGACTTATAAAACAACCTCTACTTCTACCCTAACCCTCCCCTAACTAGTAATAGCCTAAACAGGGAACCATCTGAGAGAACTCTTAAAACCTGTGCTAGGTTGTTGGGGTGTCCACCTCCACAATACATGCCTTCCAGCAGGGATGTGAGAGATTCACTCAGCTCTATTTAAGGAGCAAGCTAATGAGAGTTTCCTTACACCCCAGTAAGCATACAGATAACACACATTGGACTTTTGTGTGTATGTGCTAAAAGGGAGGTCACAAGGAGGTGGAGGGACGTGGTCAAAGAAGAACTAGGAAGTGAATATGATAGGGGTATATGATGTGAAATCCCCAAAGAATCAATAAAAAATATTGCATACGGGGAAAGCAACTGTGACAGCATAACCATTTAGCAAAGTAACAGTTCTACCCTGGGGCCAAAACATACCCAGCCATGAGCTTCTGCCCAGGATCACAGTAACAGATAAGAAATTCCCTCCTCTGGAGCAGGTCTCTCCCATAACCAGAGAGGGGTCGACTGTCCCATAATCATCATCACACTATCTCCTCAGTGTGCACATCTTCCCTGGCAGCGCAGCATCACTGCATGAAGGATCCAGCTGTGAGTAAGAGCACCAATGCTTTTTATCCCCCAACAGCCTATATGGCACCTTCCTGCACTCAGAGAGCTAGCCAACAGGAAGGGTACTTCCCAGTCAATTGGAAATGTATCTCTCTATGTCCTACAGCTGCAGTGTGCAGTGTCTTCAACAACAGGATCTTTCTGTGTAGTTACAGTGGTTAACCAAGGCTAATAGTATTGTCCTGGGTTACTTTAGAGACCACTGGGGTCTCACTGACCTATAATCTTTTTAAATAGGCTTAGTAACTGGTGGTTTTTCTCAAAGCTTTGTTACATATCCCTTTGGTTTTGGTTAACCCACCTACTACACCTTTTTCTTCTTCCCAACCCAGTTTAATCTCTTAAACCCTAGTATTCAACCTTCTTTCATTGCACATGTTTTCTAATATTCATATAGTTATTTCTTAAGTTGGATTGTGAGATCATATAGATCTACATACTCCCACCTCTTGGGTTAGCTCTCCCTTTACCCCCAACTTCCTCCATATTCCACAGCCCTCCCTGTTTAACTTTGTTCCCATTAGTCTACTCGCCTCCTTTCATTTGTACCTATAATCTAAGAATCCTCATCCTTATCCTGCCAGTAATGTGATCAGTTATAAGCATTTCACTTTCCTTAGTCAAGAGAGGTGATCAGATTTTCAGGTTAACTTACTAAATATTCCACATATAAGATTTATTAAATTCAAATAAACCTAATTAACTGTTGTTCTTTACATGGAGAAAAGCTCCTACTGTATCATAATTCTATCTCCTTTAAAAACAAGCAACTAGTCAAAGAAACACATCCATTTTGACAAATATAATGAGATTTTTTTAGGTCAATATATTTTTGCTTTGTTCTCTTGGCTTTCTTTGTGCTCACCCCACTTCCTAGGAAATGCAGGAGGCATGGAAGTCTTTCTTCTTACAGATAATCACTAGCAGAACCTGAAATGTTAAGCATACAGTGTTGTTCCTTCAAGGGGAGGAATAAAAAAAAAAAATCTGTATTCTGCCCAGAAGAATGGAGAAGACACACTTTTCAGACTGGTGACCTTTGATCTATTTGTGGGACCAGAGACATTTGTAGCACTGGACCTTTCCCTAGACGCTTATCATGAAGTTGTTTTCTCAGTCAGAGGTTGAGTTATTATCACCAGAATAGTTTTCACCCAACTGTGCTGTGCTGTGCTCAAAGATGCTTAAAATGAACAACACGGAATCAGATTCCTGAAGTTTGAAGCGACACTGTCTACTAAGCTGTGCTAAGCTGAACTCCCTTTTTGCCTCCGGTGGCTCCTCATTCTGCTGGCCGTGAAAGCCGTAGACACAAGGAAACATGTGGGTAGCCAGCATATTTGCACCAGAAACTGTGTCTCTGTCTCTAAACACTGAGGCAAATGGGCACAACATCATATCGAATGTCTGTGTATATGGAAAAAGAAAACTTTTCTCCTGCTTTGACTATCTTGTTGTTCTTACTCAGGAAAATCTAAGGCATGAATACTCATCTGGGGCAGTACTAATTCATGTTGTATTGAACGTATAATATGCCAAGTCTTTATAGAAGTCTTTCCACCCTTTTATTAAAGCCATTTTCTAACCAGTGAGAAGGCAGCTTGGTGAAACGTCCTTACAAACCAACTAAAAGAAAACCTATCACTCAAAATGATTGGCAACTTCAGCTCTCTGTCACAATTGAGAAGACAAGCCTAAACAAACAAAATCTTAGCTGAATATAATCAAGCATGAAAGTCAAGTCGATGATTTATATACAAATGCTGCTAGAAGCATTTTTAAACTGTCTTAGGAATTTGCAGCCCGACTCATTTATATTCTCTACACCAAACACAGCACTACAATTTATAAGAGGCCTCCAGGCATTTCATTTGTTAGACTGATTTACAGTAAATTGGCTTATTCCAGCATAATAAAGAATACTCTTTGCTATATACCACGAAAATAAATTAATCAAGCAATTTAAAATCGAATTTTCACACACGTCTTGTTTTGTTTCTTCAAAGATCTAAAATAACAGGAGCTCTCATCATTTAAAACCAATAATGTGATTTGTGTTTTTGCAGAAACCAACAACAAATTAAAAAGCAAAACTTTGCATTAGCAGCAACATAAACAGCCAGCTGTGTTGAAAAATGAATCTGAGTTTTTCTCCGCTGTTACCCTAGAACGTGAAGTCTGAGGGTAAATGGAGCCTGGTGCAATCTGGGAATCCGTTTAGAGGCTGTAACTCTTCAGGACAATGCAAATTGCTTCTCACATTAAAAACACATTAAGTTGCTCAGCAATTCAGAGAAAAAGCATACAACTGATTTCGAATTTTAAAATACATTTAGGTGAAAAATTACTCCAAGTTGTAAGAAAGCCTGAGGCTACTGGGATGTA
Organism: Mastomys natalensis; assembly: GCA_021653895.1. Lineage (NCBI taxonomy): Eukaryota > Metazoa > Chordata > Mammalia > Rodentia > Muridae > Mastomys > Mastomys natalensis. The sequence goes on from JAJTUV010001450.1 coordinate 522,986, forward strand.
CCTTTTCATGTGTGCAGTAAGGGATGATGGCCTTCTCTGTGGTTTCCAGGGCTAAGGAAGAAGTAGTTCTGTTATTGAAAGTGCTTAAAGACAGTGATTAATCATGAGCCGTATAAGATCCATGAAGCAAGAAAGATAGAAAAACTGCGAATGTGAGCAGCTTTGGGGAGGAGGCACAATCAACCCTTGATTGATTCTACTAATGGGAAGAAGTATTGAGAATTACATAAGCATCACTGAACACCCACTGAAAATCAAGACCAAGTTGTCTGAAACTATAAGGTGAAACTGTAAGATACAAAGTGTGCTTTCTCTCCCCCCACACACAGGATTGATCTGTGGGGCTGGGACTGTAAGGTAACCTGAACATCACTTCCAGAATAAAAGTGCTCTACAGTATTAAAGTTACAGTGACATTTGACAAGGGGAAATGCATTTTGGATTCTGCCTTCCGGCTTAGAAATGTGTCTCTGTGGACTGCATTTGATGCCCAATCTCAGCCGTAACAGAGAACTAAACACTGAAAATGAAAAGACAGAATTATCAGCTAGAAAATGACTTCTTCAATTTCCAAAGTCATTGAGACTAGAAGGATGTTAGAAAAACAGATTCAAGTAACAGGTTCATTAAGGCTTTGTTTCTATAGGTATAAAGACACGGCTGAAATAACAACACATACACACACACACCCCAAGAATCTTCTCACTATTCATCAGCTATTTCTACACAGTCTTCTAGCATGAATGTTTATTCAAGCTTTTAACAAATAATAATTAAAGGTATTGTGTTTTAGGCTTCATACAAAATGCTAGGATTGGATTCTTAAATCAGGCAAATAGAGTTACTATCAAGTAAGGCTCTAGGAATACATAGTACATACACAACCAAATGTGTAGGCATACGTTGTTTAACTACATTTTGAGAAATGTGTGGTCAGACATTTTGTCATTATGCAAACATCATATAAACATACTCACCTAAGAGGGTACACTAGACTAGATGGACTAGCCTGGTACATACTCAGACAAAAGAGGTGGATACACACACACACACACACACACACACACACATACAACTCTGATGAACAAATAATACAAAGTTAATTCAAAGCCATAAAAAGGCAATACAATATGAAAACCATAAAGCTGTAGCCAGTGTGAATATAACACAGCACTGTAGAGAAAACACTTTGTAAGCACAAGAACAATCTAGAAATGAAAAATACTATAATTTCTATAAATACTCAAATTTCTGTAATGAAAAAGTATATTATAATAAACACATAAACTAGCCGTCCAGTGGTAGCGCACCAATCTAGTCTCCGCGCTCTGTCGCCTGAGTGCTGTGTCTGTCACGAATTCGAGTCCGCTGTCCTTCAGTGGAAAAAAAAAAAACACATAAACTAGCAATGGAGACATATGTTACTACCATCAAGTATTAAGCACTGTATATAATTATGTGTTCTGTACTTCATAGGAGCAGGTGTGGCACCTACATCATCACAAGCACATGAGCACCACATTGCACTCTCTATCACCTCTCACACACAGAGGCAGTGACAAGAATTTTTCAGTTACATTATTGTCAGGAGCCATCTAAGACAGGCTAAGGTTAGCAGGTGACCACCACTTTTACCTGGTCTACAGTGAGTGAGCTCTATGAGACAAGGTCCAAAGAAACTTTATCTCACCATTGCTTCTTGAAGCTGATATGACTTTCCTGCCATTATTAAATTAATATAATAATCCCTGGGCATTAGGCCACCCTACTGATCAGATTTTCTGTAGATCAACATAAAGATGAACTTTCATGAATTAATGCTGTTAGGATGAATTAATGATTTTATAGAACTCCTGAGTTGATTCAAATAATTTTAGAAAGGAAATTTTTAGAGATGGTCCAAGTTGCTTCACTAGAAAGATGTCATAAAGTTAGAATAATAATAGTAAGTAAAGGCTACATAATAAGAAATACAATTAGCTTTTCATAATCACACTAAAAAGAGAAATAGACTTGAGACAAATTTGTATTCTTTCAGGAAAACCATTTAGGTTTAAGGACAAAGCCACAGATGTGCACTATGATATGGCAAGGCAATGTAAAAACTGTTGGTTTGAACTTATAATGAGCATATAGAATGAAACACTACTTCGAACTTAATATCAACATCCTTCTGTAACTAACATTTTATATAACATATTATCTCTGTGGTAATTTTCTAAAGAGCTTTTCTCTAAGAAGGTAAAAACAGGCCAGCGAAAAGAGGTAAGACTGGTGGCTTGGGGGCCTCTGCCCCATCCATCCATCCATCCATCCAACCATCCATCAATCCATCCATCCAAATCTATATGTCTGTTTGTTTATATGTACATATGAAGATGAATGTGTATGTATGTAAGCATGCATGAACACTTGTGGAGTTGATAAGACAGATGGCTGGGCCTGACCAGAGACTGTGTGCAAATGTATATCTAAAAGCCATAAAGTACTAAAAGCAATAAAAGGTAATATAGCCATTTTCCACTTCACCCAGTGTTTGTTTTCTGTGAGAGTGACTCCTCCTTTCTTTTCTGGGTTACAAAGAGTTAACCAGCCAAGTCAGGAAGGGGGTCCTGGCTGTTTGGCCAGAGATGAGAGCACTAGCAATAAATCCTTTACCTAAGCCCACACCCAACCCCTGCTGTTAGCAATAAATGTCAACAGGTCCAGAGGCCTACAGCTTCTGGCCTCAGAGTAACTTAAAGTCAACATAGGTATACAAAAAGCAACCATAATCTCTCACAAGACTAAATCACACCAAGTCTTCCCCTTCAGCTACCTTTAAGAGAGAACCAAAGTAGCAAAGCTGACCTCCAGCACATTATAATCATACAGGGTCATCCTCTTATAAAATCACATAACTAATACTAATCTTTAAAATTTTTTTCTTTCCTTTTCTTTTAGATTGCCTACTTTTGAGTTAGATGAGATTAACCATATATATAAATATCTATTACTGAGATTAAGAATTAGGGGGCATTTTAACAGAATACATTATATGAAGAAAACTATTTTCAATAAAAGAAAGAATTTTAAGACAGTAATTTATTCTTGGAAAATTTCATGTATATATACAACGTATCTTAGTCATATCTGTCCCACATTCTCTCTTTCCAATTCCCCTGGTACCCCCTCAATACATCTCTCTCCCAAGTTCATGTCCTTTTAAAATGTTGGCTATCAATTTCTTTAACCCACCAAGTCCCATTAGTGCTGACTATATGCACATGGATTCGCTAAGTCATTGACAAACTACCAGTGGCCACTCCTTCAAGGAAAGGGAGCCATTAATTGTCAATAGCTCTGCAACTAGAGATGGGGCCTTGGTAGTCCCTAACTTATCCATGCTTGAGCTTTTTAACTGTCTTAATCTTGCCCAGCTGCTGAGAGTATGTACAACAGCCATGTGATTCCCAGAAGACAGCATTTCACAGCAACTCCTCCCCTGTTCCCCAGCCTCACCTGGCTGACATTCTTCTGTCCTCTTCCCATTGTCTTTCCTGAACCTTGCAAGGTTGTCAGGTGGATAGAAATGTTCCATCTATGGCTACACACTCTTAGTTGCTTATTGTTGGCACTGTGAACAGCTGTGAGTTTCTGCCTTCACTCTACTCATTGCAATAAGAAAATTCTCAGCCCAAGGCTGAGGGCAGCACACATATGAGCTACAGCTTCCATAAATTACAATCAAATAGAAGGCATGCTCTCCCAACTAGAAAAGTCAAAGAATCCTCTCACTGGACTCTTCTTTTGTATTCTTGTCGTATGCCGTAGTTAACTTTATATCTACTTGACGGGCTATGGGATAACCAGATACTTGGTCCAACATTTTTCTGTGTGTTTGTGAGTTTGCTTCTGGAGAAGAGGGGGTGTCATTTGAGTCAGTAGACAGAGTAAAGTAAATTCCTCTCACTGATATAGTTAAGGCTTATTAACTTAGCTGAAGCTCTGACTAGAAAAAAATAATAGTAGACTTCACATGACTAGTAGAGACTCCTTGTCTGTTAGCCTTGAGCCGGGACATGAGTTTCTTCTGCCTTTGAACTTAAACTGAAATGTCAGCCCTTTCTTAGTCCTAAGCCTTGCAATCCCAACTAATACAGCAAAATTGGCTCGTTCAGATCTCTAGTTTGTTGACTGTAAAGTTAAGCAATTTCTCTGTCTGAAAAGGCCTGGGTTGATTTCTTATTCTCTCTCTCTTCTGTGTCTCTTTCTCCTTTCCTTTCTCCCTCCCTTTCTTCTTTCCTCTACACACATGCGTGCGCACGTGCACACACACACACACACATTCTTCTTTTCTTTAGAACCCTAATATACGCTGTAAATATAGTCCCTCAAAACACCTAAGGAAACCCTTTGAGAAAGTAAATTTGATCACACCAGTTTTGTACCAAAAATACCATAGTGGTTTCCCCTCCTCCTTTGAGTAAAATTCTTTGATTATTTTTAGGAGAGGGGAAGAGAAGAGAGGAGAGGAATATCTCATGTGTGCTTGTTTCATCTCCGTGGTCAGACGAGAATAGACACTAGAGCATGTTTGGATGTAGATTTAAATTCATGTAGTCAAGTCAATGAATGCCCCTGAGCTTCAGACGATTGAATCACACTATGTAAATGTTAAATAACATGATTTTCTTAGATATAAAAAGGTACGTATTAGTAAATGGTTCACAATGTCTATGACAAAAGTAAGATGCAATGTAGTACTTATAGCCAGACACTGTAGAAATGTTCTGACTTCTGGTCTGTTGTCCAGACACACCTACCACAATTAATGTCTATGCTTCCCCTTAGATTGTAAATATATCAGCCTATAAAGATATATATCAAGGTGCACAGACTAAACATTATTCTACACTTAAATTTGAAACTCAGTAGCATGAGCCAGGAATTTTATAGCTGATCCTGGTAGCCCTCCAGCTATCATGGGATATGTGGTATTCTATAATCTAGCTATGTCTTATTTGATGGAATAAGAAACATGATGCCACACTATTTGGGGGTTTCCATTTTAGCTACAGAAACACTCTGTGTATATATTCTTTGCAAGTGTGAACACAAGTAAAATTGCTTACAATGAATTGTTTGTTCAAAGAATCCAGATACTTTAAATACTGAATGAAAAATATGATCAAATAACCTTCAAAATGTTGTACAGGTATATGCTTCTGCCAATAACATTGGTACTGGTCATTATTAAATTTAAAAATAATGATCGTTTCATAGATGTAGCTTACATATTTATTTGGTTTGTTTGTCTTTATTTTTCCATGACTATTGACACTTGATAGGTTATATGTTCATGTCCTATGTCTCTTTTTATTATTCTCCTTACCATAATCTCAATTGCTATAACTTTTGTATATGTTAAAATTACTTTCTTCTTCCTAATAAGTTACCATAAATATTTCCACAATCTTGAAGATGATTTTTATGAAAATTTTCTTATATAATCTTGTATCTTCTCAACTCATTTTGCTTATAATAGCCTGTCCTACTGTATGATTTTAAAGGAAGTCACTGAACTTTTTATTTTTTGGTTTTTGAAGACAAATCTCATTGTGTAGCTCTGACTAGCCTGGAACTGGCAGAGATCTGGGTGCTTCTGCCCACTGAGTGCTGGGATCATAGGCATGTGCCACCCCTACTGGCCACTACTTTTAAGAGTGTTTATATATGTATGATTGAGTGATTACGTGTATGTGGAAGTCAAAGGATAACTTGAATTTGATTGTCTCCTTGTAGCATGTGGGCCTCACGGCTCAAAGTCATATATCAAACTTGGCAGCCACCATCCTTACTCACTAAATCATCTCACTGACCAAGCTTCACTCACAGATTTATTTTTTTACTATCCACATTTTACTATCCACATCAGGTGTATCCACACCCTGAATGGGTGTGTAGCTTTTACTTATTCATTTCTGAGTTAGATTGACAGTTCTGCTTAGTAGAGAATGCAAAGCTCAAACAAGTGCTCATAATAGATCAAGAATGCTATATCTTCACCCCCTTGTTTCACCTGCTTCTGCCCATGCTGTTACTGCAACAGCTTCCTAAAGAATGCCTTCCTACAATGTATCCCCAAGACAGAAAACAGAGTGATCCTTTTAAAATATGGGACAAATCCAAATAAAATAATTTTCATCCTTTTATTCACAACTGCTTAATGCATCTCAATTTTGCACACAAAGTACCCAGAATCTATACAATGTCATAAAAATCAGGGATGTATAACCTGCATCCCCCCACTTCCTCCAGTCTCTAGGTCTCTTCTCACTCCACCCTAGAGTATCGATATCTCTGATGTTCCTCACTTAAGCCAGATATTGTCCACCTTAGATATTTAGGTTATTGTTCTTTATGACTAGAAAGCTTATCTCAGATGGTCACATGGCTGTCTCCCCACCTCCTCCAAGTCTTGTATCAAAAGAAATCTTAATTACACCATCTATGGATTAGGTTAAAAATACCTTTTCTCCTTTTTCACAAATTTGACCTTGGGTTTTCATTTTAACAGTGTTCCCCTGGAAACTTGATAAAGGTGGAAGAGTATCCCTGTTGCCAAGCAACAGCACTTCAGGAGGAGAAAAGCCTTCATCCATACACCGAAGCATCTAGACTGGAAGTCTGAGTGAGAGCTATAAATACAGCCAGCATCCATATCTCCAGCCTTTTCTGATAGTGACAACTCTTTAACTGAGCATGCGGCGGCTTTCAGAGACTTTGGATATGGTGCCTGTGAGTACACTATAAGACCTTATGCAACACTGAGTTTCTAAGCCAGGTCAGATGTGTAGTTGTCAAATGGTTCTGCTTTCCTCATAACTGAACAAAAATTTGGAGGTAGAGAGCCAAAACCGCAAAGATGGGCAGCATTGGGACATGTTGTCATCTACAAAGTTCAGCTGGAGAACTACACATTGCTTCAAAAACCTGTCCAATAGCTGTCTCATCATATTAAGTTTACAATTTGTGTTGGGCCACAGATATAACCATCCTAAGCCACATGAGACACATGGCCACAGACTGATCTAGATGACTGTATAATGGCTGCAAGATCTACTTCCACTGGAGAGGAACATTGGCCTTCCATTCCCGACTGCCATATTCTCTTTCCTGTCATTCTACATGAGGTCTATTCTAGTGTGGTCAATGGTGACTTTGTTGGACCAACTTCCACAGTAGTAGCCATGTTCTTGCTTACTCTCTTAATAAAGAGTAAATGAATTTTAAGTAACCCATGTAGCAGAAACCTAGAAAGTTTTGAGTAAGATAGCTAGGTACAATCTGGATGGTTCAAGAATACAGGCAAAGAGCTGATTACAGGAGTTCAGATATGCAGCCACCAAAAGGAATAAATGCAATCTAACTCTAGACACCCACCCTCTTGTTACCCATCCATATTCAGGATGCCTGTGTTCAGCTTCCTGCCCTTTGCTTAGATCCAATGAAGCAAAGTGATGAAGTCTAAACCACTGTTCTTACACTTGCTAATGATGCTGACAACGATCTACACCTGGCTGGCGTGGGTGCTGCAGCTGATCTACAGCATACCATGGGAAATCTGCCTGGAAAAGCAAAAGAATGAGTCAAAGCCCACACCAGTTCAGGTGGCCTGCTCAGGAAGCTTGGATGAGTGTGGCCATTCTGCTCTCTAGTTCTAGGAACTTGTGGACCATCCCTTGCTTTTTCTGCCCCTGTAGGCAGAAGATCTCTTGTTTGCTCTCAGCCCAAATATTCTTATCATGCCAGCAAGGACTTTTTCAGACATACTCTTGACTCTTTGTCCAACAAATGTGAAGGAGTTTTTAAATTGAGCTTGGGGGGCGGGGAACATACCTTTGAGCCATATGTTGAAGGCAAAGGCAAAAACTAAGCTATAAAATCTCACAGCATTACCTGGAGAGGCTGACAGCTTCCAGGAAGATTTCCAAGGGTTTGGGTTCCTAACCAGCCAATGGGCTATGCCTACAGGAGAGTACCTTATTTGGAAAGACACTTCACAGTACACTTTCTGTTTGATTCCCCATCTTCCTCAATAGTGCTCTATTCCAGAACCTTTGTGCCCTTCCGTCCTGCCATGACTTAACCTACTAGGCTCACCACACATTCCTTCCTTGTGGAATATTATTTGATTTGCTTGGTACAGGTCTCACATCTTGCTGTCTCTATCTGATTCATGAAATGTCTGCAGGCTGCTGAGTCCCTTGAACTAAAGTCACCTTTGAAGCAGCTGACCCTCTCCTGTCTCCCCTTTCCTCTTGATCTTGCCCACGTTTTTATACAATTCTCCTGAAATTGTTCAGTTTATATGCACAGAAGCTCTTTCCTCCTGGGCTTTGACTGGTAGCATTTCCAGCAATGCACTGAGCTTTTCCCACTTGTCATTTTCTTCCCTGGGCTTGTACTTTCCTCAAAAGCACAGACTGGATTGTTTTATCTTTTTGTTCAGCATTTCAACAAATATTGACATTCTTCTCCACTATGTCAGAAATGGCACTGAAACCCTAGGAATCAAATGTCAAGTGGGAAAACCTGGGTCTCTATACATTTACTGTCCATTGGGAGCCATTAAAAGATTTTTCAGAAGTACTGTTAAAATTGGAGGCATAGAAAGTGTTTTTAAATGTACCTATAAAGTTATGAAAGATGAAAAGATGAGGCACTCATGAGATCCCACCCTTCCCCGAAGATTTATATGCAGGTAGCAGTTGATGGAGGAGGTAGAAATATTTTCTTCAATGGTATAGACATTGGGAAAGTACATATGTTCCAGTAAACAAACTCCCATCATGCTTCCTTTACTATCCTAATGAAGCTCACTGAGTCACATGCAGCAAAACAAAAGACATAAACAAAATTAGCGGGGAGACTAGTCATGGTCAGTAGCAGCTGTGAACAGAAGTCCAAGGATCTAGCAGTTGCTCAGTCCACAAGGCAAGCAGGCAAAAGAGTGAGCTTTCTTCTTCTAATGTCCTTATGTAGTCTCAGCAGAAGGTGTGGCCCAGATTAAAGGTATGTATCAACACACTTGGATCTGGGACTTGTCTTAGTCTCCTGAGATTAAAGGCGTGTACTATCTTGCCTGGGCTTAAGCGTTTCATAGTCACTATGCCTCAAGATCAGGATCACAGGTGACTCTTTCAATTCTGGATTGTAGTTCATTCCCGATGTAGTCAAGTTGACAACCAGGAATAGCCACCACAATCCACCCCTTGTCAACTGACACAAATAATATCTCAGGTCCACATGAAACAATAGCAAGGTCATGAATACACCTAACATGATAAAACTATTTCTCGTATCAATCAATCGCAAACACATTCGTAAATTTACAATGGAGCAATGTCCCTTGGGAACATTCTTTTAGTATCTCAACTTAAATAGCCATTGATATTAAAGAAATTGGAAGAAAGACAAGGTATTCTTAACAAAATAAAACAGAAGCTTTCATATTACTTTATAGTCCTCGTTTCTTAACTGGTTACATGGCCTTAGCTGGTATTACTATAACTACCTTCTTCTACCATTCGTTCTGTATTTCCTCCATCCTGCTTACAGACCAGGTTCCTTTATGTTTATTCCCAATTTCTGCCCCAATAGTCTATGCGTATCCTAATTGTCTCAGCCACCATAACTGGTAAGAAAGAAGATCCCAGAGAGTTAAATAAACCATGTAGTGGCAAGATGTCCTTAATCCAGCACTCATGAGGTAGAGGCCTGTGAGTCTGAGGTCAGTGTGGTCTATAGAGTGAGCTCCAGGCCAATTAGAGTTGAATAGTGAGACCTTGTCACAAAAAAAAAAAAAAAGAATTTTAAGGAGAGAAATGGAAGAAAAAAAATAAGAAAAGTGAGCAATCAATCCTGAATGAAGAATAGATTATTGCATAAATAATTTCTACAGAACAAGAAAGCATATCATAAATAATAAGTAAATTTGCCAAGAGTGTAATATATAAATCCTACACCTAATATATGAATCCTACACCCAAATAAATATATTTCTCTGTGTTAACAACATAATTTAAAAAATAATTTGACAAAATGAATAGCTCTTGAAAGCATCAAGAGAGCATGAATCATTCAGGCGACAGTAATATGTTCTATACCAGCACAAGCAGGCATGAAACAGAGCAAGGAGGAAAGAAAGGAGCTGAGCTTATTATTTAGACATTCATAAGATGGGGACTCTCTGTATATCTATAGACTCAAAGAAATGTTGATCAAAGTTCGAGCAAGACTTTGAAGTAACTGACAATATAGGACACAAAGTTATGAAACTAGATAGAAAACAATTTAAATTTAAAAAAAAAAAAACTAAAAATAACAATTTTGCAGCACGTACAGAGGTGATTACTGTCCAGACTCATTCTGAAGCTACATTAATAATGACAGTCTCTTACATACAGACCAGTGGGACAAAATAAAGAAGACGGAGATAGACTCACACATACATGAAGATATCATTTCTTTCTTTAAAGGTGATTCAACACAACACAGTCTCCGATTTCACTGCAGTGGCTGACCTAATCCACAACCGTAGCTGCCTCAAAAGTGGAAGCTGGTTGCTAAACCAGCCCCAGCCACATCTTTCTTGTCAGCACCACGGGAACAACTCTCCTCCTGGAGGTGTCCATCTGCCTCCTCCGTAAACCTTGCAGAGAGATCACTCTCCTCTGGACCTTTGGGACAAGGCCTGCCAGTCTCACGATGCCTGCAATGTAGTGGCCGCCACAATCCCTGGAGGTAGGTTAGGGTAATGTCCGAGATACTGGATGTCCTTGTTACCAAGGTACAAATAGAAATGTCTCCAGGCAAATGGCTCCTTCATGTAGGCTCAGGACTTGAAAGATTGCATGGCCTTCATTACATGAAGGTTAGGACCTTCTTGTCTGCCTGCTCAGAGTGTTTGGGCATACAGACAACTTTCTTGTCAACCATCACTGCTTCCTTAAAAACGAGTTCACAGATAGAAATCCAGTTCTTCTTAGGCATCAATATTGCAATGACTTCAGGGTCAGAGGCAGAGGTTGGTAGCTATCTTATTGCTTTAAATAAAGTTGAGAAGATGAACTGGGGAAAGGTTAATCTTTTCAACAAATAACATTGTAACAACTGAAGATTCGCAAACAAAAACAAATAACCTGCTCTACATGGATCAACTACAAAAACAAGTTAACATGCACCTGTCATCAAAAGGACTTACACACAAATACTCCTCAAGTTTACTTACAGCAGACAATACCAGGAAACAAATTGAATATCCATCAGCAAGTGTGTGGATTGGCAAATTTTAGGATTTCCATATAATGTCACATTACTAAATTGTAAAAAGGTAATGCAGTATTGATATATATGACTAATTTGAATTTCAGAAACTTTATAAAAACTGCTAAAAATAAAAAGCCACACTGAATTATCCCATTCATAAGAAATGTGAATGTACATAAACTTAATAAATATTCCATCACACTTCAAACTGGGTGAGAGTCTGCCTGAAAAAAATCCTCCAGGGAACTGTGTCAGGTACAGAGATGTTTTATATTCCAACTAGGAGGATCAATACATCTGTTCATTGAGCTTTAAAAAAAATACATGAAATTTACTACATGTAAATTATATCTCCACAAAGCTGGTTGTTAAAGATCTTCTAAGATATATCTTTAAAGAAACTTTTGAATTATACTCTCTAAGACTTAAGGCTTAACAATAAATTTAAACATGATTAAAAACAGAATTCTAACACGGTTCTTGACAAGCAAGGGGCTATAAAATTTCCAGTGTGGATCAAGATTAGAAAATGCAACCCTTCCTTCTGAGAATATGCTTTCTTATTTTTGAGTTCTGAATTGGCTTATTCCCTGAGGTCCAAAAGGAATATGTCTTTCATCCTCAACTTCTGTGATTCCTTTGTTTCTATTCCCCCTTTCTCCGCTCCACCTCAATGAACACTAACATTTCCCAATAAACACCAGAATAGACGGCAACCTAAGAATTTTAATTCTTGCATTGTATTTATATAGCTAATAAAATGGCTTCTTATGTGTGTTTATATCTTTTTATTTGTATTTTCTCCAATTTGTCACAATTATAAGTAGTTCTTGTTGTTGTTGCTGCTGCTGCTGCTGCTGTTATTGTTTCTACCCTGATTATCTGCTCCTTAGACTATAGTATCTCTATCCGTTTCTATAATGAGGACTGCCTAAGTTTCCCCTTAACTTCAACACTGGCAACTATCCTTTGGGATACTCATAAATGGCATTCTCTGTGTACTACTGGAAATAGAATTGGCTCATTCAGGGCAATTATAATTGTGTTATTTGTTTAATTTTAAGAAATATTGCACCAATTTCTATTCCCAAAGCAGTCCACCATGTATCTTAAACTTAACTTTATTAAAATCTATTCTAACAACATTAAAATAAAATTTTTGTCTGGTTTCTAGATATTCCACTCTCACCAGAAAAGAAATAAAGAATAATTTGTCTTCATCACTCCAGGAAGTGGTCATAACAGCCCCTTCAGGAGCTCTAAAGAACAGACTAATGTAGTGTTTTCAGAGCTGTGAGGAGCTGCCTGGCAGAAACCCACTATCTGTGATGAGTACTCCTAAGTACAGCCTCATGCTTCACAACCTAGCTTCATCCAGAAGGTTAAGACTTGTGTACTAGCCTTGAATACTTGCTCTGCCTAAACCACCTGTGAAGTCAAGGACATCACAATTGGAATAAAGTCCCAGAATCCTAAGTAAGTGTTCCTTAGCTTAAACTTATGATGGTATTGATTTATATACCAGAGCAATTAATCTCAAATACACTGTATCACTGCATATAGCAATGAGTTCAATGAATCGAAACAGCATGTGTGGTTATAGGAAATGGGTGCAATGTTTGTGTATAAGTACTAGTTGCATACCAAAATACAACTTAGCTGGGTGCAGGTATATTTAAAGTCACAGACATCTTGACACCAAGGGAAAGAGGGTAGAAGAAACAAGATTTGTTTCTACTGTTGGAATAAAATATTCTGACAAAAGCAACTTAGAGGAGAAAGGTTTTATTTGGCTCACCATTCCAAGTTATAATTGGTGAAGATACCAAGGCGTCGGGAACTTAAAACAGGTAATCACATCATATCCATAGTCAAGAGCAGAGAGCAATGAGTTAATTCATGCAATCAAATGAAGCAAGAAAGTTTCTGCCTTTGCTAATTTATCAAATGTATGCCTGTTCCTTCCAAAGTTATTCTTAATATTTAAAGTACATAATTTAAAAAAATTATGGGATGAATAAACGAAGTAGCTGATTATTTAGATTTATTAGAGAAATTAATATTTTTAAAATTTGTATTCATTACATCAAAAGATAAAAACATTTCTATTGTATGACTTTTCCCTTGGGAGACATAAACAAACATCAACACCCCCCAGACTGAGAACAGACCAAAGTAACAATTTCCCCCGGTCTGACTTGGGAGCTAGTGAAATGATTAGGTTATTTATAAAAGCATGGGCAAGGGGATCATTTACAGAAGCATAGGTGACCTCAAACAATTATATCACCAAATACTTCACTCTAGTTAAATGAGGGCTTCCCTCTTTCTTCACAGACAGAGCCCCCTTTTAGTTAACTTCCCACCCTCCCACACTGTACCTACCACCTCCACAGACAACAGTTAGTTAACAGGACAAATTTAAAGAGGGTGTTCAGCTTTTCAGCCGCAGTGCGCTCTGGATGTAGTGGTGCTGTATCCGGGCTGCTAACTGAAACTCTGGAGTTTGATATGAACTGGTACAATTTTCAGAACAGTTTTTGTGTGTGTTTTGTTTTTCTAAAAAAAAAAAAAAAAAAAAAAACGTGAAATTACCTGATCTCTCCTGGGCATTCATACCTGCTAAACTCAGCCCAGTCCAAGACCTTTCTTCCATTTCCTCTGTATCCTGATACCACCAGTGTACAACAACCAATTGGGATTGGGGAGTCACATCTGGAGCTGAGCAGGGACTCGCCGGGAAATAGGAAGAGGGTGAAAACTTCCCTCCAAGGGACATCAGTATCATACCTCTCCTGAGGACTGTCTGTTCTTCCTCCTTTCCCTTCGATCAGAGCCATCTCCCTGAGGTCGACCCCAACAACCCTCTGGGCATTGGCAAAAATTGCCTCTCTAAATCTTTCTGATACAACAACCAGCCACAAGCCCTTCGGGTAGTTGCTGGCTTTCTTGAACTTTCGGGCAAAGCTTTGCGACTTGGAACTCCTGCAGTCTCGTTTCCCTTTGACTAAAATCTCCCAGAAGGAAGCAGTTTCCAGTGATCCCTATGATGCTGAAGTCTGGACTCGGTGGCGAGAAGTCCAAGAAGAGACGACTCCCCCTTCATTCCTCCCCATCATTGTGGCCATTCAGCAATGCATGGGTTACTCTGAGAAGGAAATTAAGGATGAACCTAAACTCACAGCGAAGACTCTGAGGAGAAGAGCCCTGAAGACCTCCCTGTGACAGACTTTGCTGCCCTTGAACCAGCAATCAAATACATTAGACAGAAAATAACCCCGACTCCCCACACACCCACCTCTCTTAGTCTACCACTGCTGCCTTACGTCCCTCCTGCCTTGCCCTCTAAGGACACTCATAAAACTCTTGATGGTTCCATGCCTTCTACCTCCCTACAAACTGCCACCTAACAATTATGCAAGATTGGAGACTCCTTCAAACTTGCCCACAACGGAAATAACGCTTGCTTTCCCTGTTAACGTTCAATCTACTTGATCTCAGCTCCTAGACTGATATCCCTACCCAGCCAACGAATTATAAGAGCTTAGCCAAGTGGTGCTAGAGGGTGGTATTCATGTTCCTTGAACCAAACCCATTCTCCTGAGCCTTCCTGCTGCCCTTAATATTCCACAGGACTGGCATGACATCTGTCAGTCCACCTTGCCTAGCCTCCTGTTCCTTCAGGAGAAGCTTTTTATAAAGCTTTTTATAAAGATGAATTCCTGCAAGAGATCAGGATAAATCAAAACAAAAACCAACAAAATATCCCTGGGGCTTCAATGAGCTTTGGGGCCAATATAACTTCTTTTTTTTTTTTTTTTTTTGGTTTTTCGAGACAGGGTTTCCTGTGTAGCTCGGGCTGTCCTGGAACTCACTCTGTAGACCAGGACTGGCCTCGAACTCAGAAATCCGCCTGCCTCTGCCTCCAGTGCTGGGATTAAGGCGTGCGCCACCACCGCCCGCATAACTTCTCCACAGTACAACAGCTACTCAACCTCCAGGGTACTTGATCAATATGTCTTTTGCCCTTCAGCCTGGGCACAAACCCCCGATTCTGAATCCCAAGATGGGATTCCTTGCTTCTTTTCTCTGGCAAAGATCTGAGGAAACTCTCTCTGACTTGTTCCTAGAACAAAAATGACCTAAACGCAAATCCTCTATTCTGTCTTAGAACAAAAATGAGTCTAGAAATCAAAATTGCTGATCCTACGGGTAGAAAAGTCCTCTTTAAAAGCATAATTTGGGAAGGTATGAATTCAGAATACCAGCTGGCATGTCAGGGTTTGGAAAATGAACATTATGAACAATGGATAGTTCCCACTGAAGATACTGAGACAGCTTCCTATAAAGCTGCCTCCCTTGCCAAGGCCTTCACAGAGGCTCTTAAAACGGAAGTAAAATGTTTTAAAGGTAAAAGGGAGGGACGCTTGAAGGGTGAATGTCCCAACTCTGCCACATGTAAGGGCTTGGAAGCTGTACTTCCTAAAAGCATCTGTTCTCAATACCTTAAAGGATTCCATTGGAAAAAGCATTGTTATTCTAAATATAATAAAGATGACAAGCCCTTTTTGCCTTTAAACTCCAAAGGGAGCAACCCTCAGCCCAAACAATAAGCAGAAAAACCTGTAATATCTTGTGGGTCATTAATATTTTTGAAGGTGCACACTCCCAACCCAATATAAAAATTGTAGGAGAACCATTTAAATGCCTAATTGACACAAGAACAGACGGGACTCTGATCCAAGATCCCATAGCATTGGGATTAATCCCTGAGCCACAACTAATGGGCATAGAAGTCTCCTATACCACAAAGAGGCCTTCAAATGGGAGGATCCAGATGGTGCCATTGGCTTTATCAGACTTATCTTGGACATGGCCATCAGTCTGTTGGGGAGAGATATCTTAGAAGCCCTAAATGTGGTCCTTTCAAGTAACATGGAAAGTGAGTGCATCCAGATAGAGGACTGTGACAAACACCCTCCCAGGAGTCATCCCCACTTCTAAAAGCCACTCTTAGGTATGATATTCCCTGCCTCAATACTCCCCAACTTGACTGGGTCTCAGATGAGCCTGTCTGAGTTAAACAATGGCCTTTATTCAGGGAGAAATTAGAAGTTCTTACTCATCTCATACTCCAACATATCTGCCATTCCTGTATCTCCTGGAATACTCCCATATTTGCAATTAAAAATAATTCTAGGTGAAGGCAACTATTATAAGACATACAGGCTATCAAGAAGACAATTCATATCTAGGGATCCCCTCAGTGGGCCTTCCCTTGTCTTTGCAATCCTGGCCAATACTCCACTATTGGCCATAGATATTAAGGATTGTTTTTTCTCTAACCCCCTATACCCCAAAGACTGTCAATGTTTTGTCTTTTCAAAAGTCCCCCAAATGAACAACTCTGGGCTAGTCTCTTGATTTGAATGGAGAGTCCTCCCACAAGAAATAGCCAACATCCCCATTATATACCAGGAAGTGGTTGCTGCCACCCTAAAACTATATTTAGAAAAGGAGATACACATTATTATTATATGGATGATATTGTGACCTTGGGAGATCAAAAAACTTCATTGCAAAACCTCAAAGATTTACTGGTCTCCTCTCTAACAAAATAGGGTTCAAAATAGCCCTGAATAAGATGCAACTTGTTGCCTCTGTGGGACAAATGGAATCGTGTCACCAGACAAAAACTGGAAAGGTTGAACAGATTCAGAAACCCTGGTGATTCTCATATCTGAGAATGGTAGGCATTCCAGCTACTGTCCTGTCCTGGAGCACATGACCACAGCACCTCACGTGAGGATTGTGACAACTAGTCACATAGCACAGAGCACAGGGAGTTCCTCATGCTAATAAGGTATCTACATGGGCCCTGAAGGCTTAGACAACACACTTCCCTTCCTGGGCACTCCTTCCTGCAAAAAATATTTAATCTCTGGTCCACCCTGAGTAAGTGGTATATATCCATTTTCCACTGCCAATGAATAGTTTCAACAAGTAAAAATAATAATAATAATAATAAAAACAACAACAACAATAATAATAAAGAAGGTGTTCAGGCATAACCAGTGGTTAAAATCTTAGGTGAGGATGTTATAGCTTTTACCAACTCCGCCTTTCTTCGGAGGAATGTCAACATGCTTGATCTTGTTGAGGGTGCCTGGCAAGTAAGGAGAGCTGCTCTGATTAAGATGTGGTTGATCACTGTGCTCCAAAAGCAGAGTTCCATGCCTCCTTAAAATAAGCAGTGCCATCTTTCTTCATTAGAATCCTAGAGCACAGGGCAGGAGAGACGGTTCAGCAATTAAAAGCACCCGCTTCTCTTCCAGAGGACACAGGTTCAATTCCCAGCACCCACATGACAGCTCACAACTGTCTATAACTATAGTTCCAGGGGATCTATCACCTTCATACAGATGCACAGGCAAGAAAACCACCAATGCAAACAAAATAAAATAAATAAATTATTTTTTTAAATCTTTTAAAAAACAATCCCAGCCGGGCAGTGGTGGCACACGCCTTTAATCCCAGCACTTGAGAGGCAGAGGTAGGCGGATTTCTGAGTTCGAGGCCAGCCTGGTCTACAGAGTTCCAGGATAGCCAGGACTACACAGAGAAACCCTGTCTCAGAAAACCAAAAAAATAAAATAAAATAAATAAAATAAAAAAGAATCCCAGAGCACAGGGGTTTCTTCCTTTTTTATGACAGCATAGTCCATTTTCATCTCTCAGACACACAGAACTTTCCCCTATAAAAACGAAACTACAAAAATGACTTTTTGTATAAGAGAAAACTGTATCTTCCTTAAAGGTGTTCCACTTAAGACCATAAGAATTACTGCTGTTGACTGAAGATGGCTTCTCTGGCATGAGTGTCCTAAGGCAGGAAAATTGATCCAGACTCAACAGGGGTTCGGGAAAGAAAGAAAGTGGGGGTGATCAAAAACTGAAGCCTGGAGACCAAAAAGGAAGCATCTATGTGACAGGTGCTGTTTGAGCTAATGATAAACCAGTAACAAAAGAATGCTCTGTGTTCTTAGTTCTCAGAAGTATTTACGTATTTGTAATAACTTATTTAGACATTTTTCTTGAGATATATGAATTCATACTTCCCAATGTTTCTAGACTGAATTACCATCCAAGAAAAACTTCTGAATTCTAATTCCCAGTGACTTCAAGTCAACCTTCAACTATATGAACATCCATCCAACTTAGGCTCTGAAAGGTGTCTGTAGCTATAATTCACTCTCTTCATCATTCTATTTCATAATAGAACAAAACTTCACAATAAAGGGTCCCAGAGAATGTGGTAAGTATTTGGAGGACTGTGAGAGGCTGCGGAGTAACAAGACAGCCATGGTGAGGAGGGCGGAATCTATAGTTATAGTCATGGAGCTTAGAAAAATCCACTTCTCAAGTACTGTCTGCTTCTCATCACTGATATCCTAGGATCTGTATGCAAGGCACAAAGGAAAGGAAAAGATTGCACCCAAGGTCTTCAGCTCAGCTAGGCATAGTACTCTAAGTTAAAAATAGCTATATTACCAGGCGGTGGTGGCACACGCCTTTAATCCCAGCACTTGGGAGGCAGAGGGAGGCATATTTCCGAGTTCGAGGCCAGCCTGGTCTACAGAGTGAGTTCCAGGACAACCAGGGCTACACAGAGAAACTCTGTCTCGAAAAAAAAATAAAAAAACTGCTATAGATAATTAATGTTGCAACATTACAAATCTATTTAAATGAAAAGATTCTCATTTATGGTGTTCTCATCCTCGCTCAGCCAGCTAAACTTGAGAGAACACACTGGGGTTCACTAGACTATTACTCATACTTGGAGCTTCGTGCATGCAATAAGCACATGCCACCATCGGAGTTTGTATTTGTCTTTCTTTGAGGTATTACCAACAAAAGCTGGAGTGAACTATAGCAAGTGACTCTGCTTGATCTTCAGAAAACGTGAATGATGGTGTCTTTGGAAATTTCTGATTATATTCTCATGAACAAGAGGGGAATGACAATCAACTAAAGTCCGTTAGACCTGGAACTCCAAAGAGAGTTATTGATGACTCTTAAGCCCTGATTTTCCTATCAGCAGAAGGGAAGCAATAACGCATAGTTTTCAAGATTATTGTTAATAACTAGAGGGAACATGTATTTAAAACACAGTGCAAGCCGGGCGGTGGTGGCGCACGCCTTTAATCCCAGCACTTGGGAGGCAGAGGCAGGAGGATTTCTGAGTTCGAGGCCAGCCTGGTCTACAGAGTGAGTTCCAGGACAGCCAGGGCTACACAGAGAAACCCTGTCTCGAAAAACCAAAAAAAAAAACCACAGTGCATTTGATAAGTACTTTTTAAATGGTACCTGTTAGTATTGCCTTCAGAAGTTTGAGAAGAAAAAAACCCTCGGAGACAGGCTTTCATAAGTCCCGCATCCTCAGTCATTAGCATGACAACATGCTGTTTTATGTCCAATTCTACTTCTACACTATTGTCTTCTTTTCATCCATCATAACCAGGGCCAAGCAAAATTCCTTCTGGAAAGCTGGTATTTGGTACATTTGTTTCTGTTTCTCTTGTAATTTTTTCACTGGAGATGCTCAAGTATGAGGCTCATGATGGAAGAGAAACCTTTTAAGTGCAACAAAGAAACAAAGAATTAACACAAAACAAAACCCAGACAATATAAATGCCTCCTCAAATTATGTAAATTAGTATATCTAACAGAACTTTTTATACTCTTGGGAATATTTTATATATTTATTTTCCAATACAGTAATGACTGCACATGTCACTAAATATATAGCCCAATATAGTAGTACTAATACAAAATTGTATACTTATAATTCAATAAAGTAGTAACTACATAGATCTATATATTTTTAATCAATACAATATAACTATACATTTCCACCTATACCAAAATATAATAGGAAACCAAAAGTTATCAGACTGAAGAATGAAATGGCAGATTTCTATGTTGCTTAAACTTCACGTATTCAGTTATGAACTGTTTCTTAATTATCACCTATCTTTTATGCTTTCCTTTCCCAGCCTCTAAAGACCCCATTATATTAGGACTCAACCATACAATCTACCTCCTTGTTGGTACCTTTTATTATCCTCCTATTCTTTCTGTTTTTCCATTTCCACATTATATTTGCTAATTTTAGTTTTTCCTAACTCTGCCTTCCAATACTGCAGTTCTTATTTTAGCTCTGACCTACCTATTCTTTGACCATTCCATTGAATTTTAATTTCAATTACTTCATTTTGAGGAGTTCTCCTTTCTTCATATTTAGATATTCTACTGCATAACATTTGACTCTTGTCTGGCAGTATTTACCCCTTCAGTTGTGATTGTGAGGGGGCTAAGCATGGCTACCCTGCAATATTTCTCAGTCTGTTCTACTTTCCTGAGCCCTTAACGTTCCAGTATTCCTCTTGATTCTCTTTATGCTCTGCTTGCAAAAGTGCTTTCTTCTATGATTTATATACTTAATTGCAAGCTGTGTTTGGGAGTGCCTTATTATCCTACTCTGCTGCATGTGTAGCTATACAATGTTTGCTTCTGCCAAAGACCCCAGGATGTCTTCAAAGATTGGGGTCCAAACTAAAACTCAAAAAAGGATGTTCACCTAATACTTTGCATTCGAATACTGAAAAATCTTAGATCTTTAATTTCTGAGATCATAGCTTTCAGTTTTTAGATTTGATGTTTTGGTTTGGTTTGGTTTTTTTCTGATTCCCTTGTCAGTTAGAGACAGCAAGTCCATGATCTAGCCTTCATACAGTATTAACTTTCTGCCTACAACAAGTCAAACCTTTGTCCTTTATTCCTGGGGGCTCTCTCTCCAGTCTAACCTACTCGACTCCAGACACTGACTCATTAGCTGATAGGAGTAATGCTTTGGCTTTAGCCTGTTGTTTTGTTCTGATTTTTTTTGGGGGGGGGGGAACTTGTGTTTGTTTGTTTTCTTGTTTGCTTGCTTGCTTGCTTTGGCACACAATGTGTGATGGCTAGGTAGGATTGGATGTCATCTTGGAATGATTGATGTGGAAGGGCTGACCCCACTGTAAGTGGTACCACACTGGGGCATCTTGGAATCATCTAGAATCATCTAGGAAACAATCCTCTGGGCACCCCTTTGCTGATTTAACCAGACTGGGCAACCCCTGGGCGTGCCTGTAAGGGATTTTCTTGATAAAGTTAACTCAAGTAGGAAGAGCTACATTACCTGTAGGTGACACTGTTCTGAACTTAAAAAAGAGAGGCAGGCTGAGCACTAGTCTTCTCTCTATTTCTGGTTGCAGATGCAATATGACTAGTCAACTCAAGCTCCTGTAACCATGTCCCCATCATAATGAACCATACTCTACAACTCTAGGCCTAAGTAAGGGACCTTCCTTCCTTGAGTTGTTTTTGTCCAGCATTTTGTTTCAACAACAAGAAACTAGTACACTGTGACCACTGTCTCATAGCTTATAATTTTTGTTATTTTTTTGTCTGTGATTTCTGTTATTCTGAAAGATAGACAAGTTTTCTGTGAGATGACCAAGACACTCAGAGAACTGTGATCCATACACACAGTACTTCGTCCTCTTCTGTCTCGACTTCTGAGGCTGTTCCAGTCAGCAGACTCTTGTGCCACCTCAGATCTAGAAACCTCATTACTTTATGCTGATCACAATGAACACAGCTACACATTCATTGGATGTTCTTAAGTCCCAAGGAGTCAGAGAGGTAAGAGAAGCTAATCACAGCACTCACTGCCTTCTGCATATTGTCTGTTTCACATCTTTCTTTTCTAAGAGGCCACATGCTCTCTGGTTTCCCAGTGGCCCCCATGCTGGCACATGTCCTCTACCTGAGCATGCCTGAGAAGGCAGACTTTCTAAACCAGACCTGTGTTCACCAATCCCACCAAACATTTTAGGTAAACAGGATTTTTTGCTAAATCCTTAGAGTCCCATAATGATGCAGCAGAAAAGAGAGGCAAGATGAAAGATTGCTAGGGAAATTTTTTAATTAAGAAGACCATAGTTAATCCATAAGCAACAAAGAAATAAGTATCATTCACTTTAAAGATTATGACATCCAAGCACACATATCCACAAAGGCAAACACAGGCAGTATAAAATGCGTCTATCTGCAAATATTTATTAAGCACTTAGTAAGCAATGTACTAGCTTCCAGAGATATAATTAAGAAGAAAACTATTTAATTGCCTCCTTTTCCTGCTAAATTATAAATCTGAGGATAGCAGAAGCTGTATTTTGTTTATTTGTCATTGGACTGTGCACTATACTGGCACTTAATATTTAATAAACAAATAAATGCCAGATTATAATAATATGCAAACAAATTATGATGTAAAGATATAAGCCTAAATGAGTCTGGTGGTGTATCTCAATGGAAGAAGACACACTTAACGTGGGCAAGACTTTAAGTGGAAATCTTATCATACACACACACACACAGAGAGAGAGAGAAAGAGAGACAGAGAGAGAGAGAGAGAGAGAGAGAGAGAGAGAGAGAGAGAGGAGAGTCATGCAGGGCTTGGATGGAGAATGTCATATAAAATGGCTCCTTAATGTAACAGTTATTTAACACACACACACACACACACACACACCACACACACACACACACAGCTCATTATCCTTTTGCAGACCTATGAGCAAGACCTTAGTAATTCTCTGTACTAGGTTCCTCTACTCTCTTCCCAATCACTCTCTTTCTGCTTTCTTTTCCTGCTGATCCTGAGCCACATGACTACCTTTCTAAAAGTTACTGTGTGTGTGTGTGTGTTGTGTGTGTGTGTGTGTGTGTGTGTGTACATGCATTCACATGCATATATTTGCACTGAAATCCTTTGTTTGTGCAGCAATTGCTTTACCTGCTGAGCCATACCATCATCTCCTCTAAAAGATGCTTCGTCCTGTGTACACCAAACAATAATGATTCATGGGGATGAACTTGGTCTTTTTCTCTACGAGCTATTTATATTTGTTCAGAGGAAAATCTCTATGCCACCAAAAAGAGTCACACCTTCTGACTCTCTCAGTTCCCTTAATATTAGGTTATATAGTCACTTAACCATAAACCATAGTCTTCATTCAGAAAGTTAAGTGTTTTAGGATGAGATTATCTCTTCAACCTTTATTCAAAGGACCTCTTTCACCTCTGTTAATGCAGAGGTCACTTGCCCTTGAAGAGTGTGGTGTGTTCTCTTCTTTAATAACTGTTGCTTTTTTAAAGGTCAAATTTACATCAAGTAATATTCGCTACTGACTATTTTATATAGTTGACTATTTTGTGTAATTGACTTTTGGCATCTGTATGTATTAAATCAACACAATAATACAGAACACTGATTACATCCTATAGATCCCTTCTCTTTGCAGGCAATACCCATTAACCCCTGGCAATCATTGATCTGCTATCTATTCCTATAGTTGTATCTTTTCTAAGAGGTTTTGTGGAGCTTGTCCAGAGCAGGAGTGAGGCTGAGATGTGTCCAAACCCCAAAACTGGCTGAAGTAGGCCAGCTTCCTTCCTGTTCTGAGCCTGCATGTAGTCTCTCAACCCTCACCTCCCACCCTTGAGGTAGAAACGTAGTCTGGTGGCCAAGTTACAAGTTAAACTTCCTCTCTCCTTATAAGGACATGTCCAGCAAGCACCCAGAATTTCTCTTTATGCAAATGAAGGATTCCCAGCACACTCTCAGGAGAAGGATGTTTCTCCTGCACTCATGCCTGCTGAGATCTTACCTGCACCCAACCACCCCAGCTAAACTTCACTCTCCCCAGTCCAACCCAGTATGTAACATGCTTGAATACCTTGAGGGGAGATGCAGACATAGAGCAGTAAGTTTCTATAAGTAAAATCATACAGTATGCAATCTTTGCTGTATTGTTTCTTTTATGTATAATATTGCTTTGGAGGTTCACATATGTTATTACATGTCAGTAATTTCATCCGTTCTTCCTGAGTGGTACTCTACTATGTGGACATACCATTTAACTCCTAATGTCATGTAAAATACTCGGCTACTTAGAGTACTGACAACAGAAACAGTGTTGGACACAGGGTTTTTAAAATTCTTTTAAAAGCTCATACATGTATACAATCTATCTTGGTCATATCCACCACACATTCCCTCCCTCCAACAGCTCCTAGGTCCCCTCCAACACATCTGCTTCCCCAATTCATGGTCTTCTTTTTTATTTTTATTTTTATTTTTTTATAACTCACTGGGACCAATTAATGATTTCAATATCCACATGAGTATGAAATCATTCACTGTGCATGGTTACGTAAATACCAAAGAAAAGGAGGGAGGACCCTTTCTCCACAATAAACTCCAACAGCACCTCAGCTAGGCATGGAGGACGGGAGTGTCCCTTTCCCTACCTGCTATAAATTTTAACTGTCTTGACATTCTGTAGCTCTTGAGCAGGCAACTACAGCCCCTGGGAGTTCACCAATACAATAGACATGTCATGTTCAGAAGACAACATTTCACGGTATGCCTCTCCATATTCCAGGTCTTACACTCTTTATAGCCCACCTTTTCTATGATATTCCCTGAGCCTTGAGGGAAAAGTGTTGCTATAGATGCCTGGCAGTGACCATGCAGCATCTGCAAAGACCAGTGTATAAGTGCTTCACTACTGGGCCTCTACAGTGGCAAGGTCCATGGAGAACCCTTGGGTTCTACTGTGGCAAGATGGCAAGACCCATGGGAACCATTCCCACTTAGAAGGACCTGTGGTGAATTTGGTGGTCTCTGCACTTATTACCATATTGCGTGTTCTACGAGCTCTCCTTGCTTTTGCTATGCTGTTTATACTCATAACAATATTTAGTTTCGCTTCGTCAGTCATGGCCAAGGCCAGAATCATGCAGGCTGAAATCCCTGGGGATGATTCTATGTTTTTCTCAATACTCTTTCGAAGGGTAAAAGCGTCCTCTCCTTTACCTCTATAGATCCTCCAGATGTGACCTTTAATCCTGGGTATTTTGGGACATGTAACCATGTCCCTAAAGAAGCAGCTGCAGTCACACTGAGTAAACCTGTGGCAGCTGTGGAGGACAGTGGGTCGGTCCTGCTTGCATAACTGTTCTGAGGAAGCTATGTCTGCTCCACAGAGACTGAAAATGTGGCAGATATGTCTGGTCAGCAGAGGCTTAAAATGAGGAAGCTGTGCCTGATCAACAGAGACGTAGAAAATAGGGAAGCTATGTTTGATCAATAGAGAATTAATGGTTCTTGGAATGGTGGTATCAGGAATTGAAAGGCACATATCGGGAAAGTCTGCTTGGTACAATGAGCGTGTCTCTACCTGCCATTAAAAAGTATTATGACATAGGGATGTTATTTGATGACTGGACTCATATCCACAAATGTTTAATATGTTTCTCACATTGCATAATTGTGTAACTGCATCTGCTACCAGCTGGGGATGTGCTCATGTCTACAGGACATGCCTGGCTAGAGATTTATTTTTGGCTTGCTGAAATTGTGCTTTGTAGTGGTTAGCACTAAATAAGGTTAGGGGGTGGTTAGCCCACTGGGAGTGGGAAGGAGGAAGGGAAACTATTGGGGGCTTTTTGTAATGAAGGGGTTTTTACAATGCTGGTGTTATGCTTTCTTTTAATATAATAACCAATGATGTCACTGCTCAGGCAAGCAAGATTGTAATTGTATAAATAGAGATGACTTTGGCTCTTCTGGGCCACTTGCCTGAAAATCAACAGGTATTAAGTGTCTTCACTTTCTCTAACACCACACATCTGTCGTCAGGTTCAAGAACTCCACAGGAACTGGACTCAGGCAGATGCTCCATCTATATCTTGGTAACTCACAGTAAACTATTCTCATCACTTTAATGATTCTCTGGAGTCACCACCACCTTTACATTAAGAAGCCTGTCTCTGACCAAACTTTTACTTGTAATGAGATCCACTGTGTCTTTTTAGTTTTAAAGGTTCATGTTTCCTTCTTTTTTTTTTTTTTTTTTGTTTGTTTGTTTGTTTGTTTGTTTTGTTTCCTGTTGCTATGATAAAATGCCCTAACAAAGCCAATTTAAGGAGAGAGGGGGCAGGAGGGTATTTCAGATGCAAAACAGAGACTGGCTCCCTGAGGACAGATCTTACTCCAGGTGCTTCCCTCTCCCTTCACTGAAGACATTGCAACTGTCACAATCCTAGCTGGAAAAGAAGATGGTGGCTCCTAGAGGGATAACAGGCAAGATCAATCAGGAGGGAGAGGAAGTCCAGAGGAGAAGGGAACCCTAAGAGTCTATAATGATGGGAGCCCTTTGTCTATTCTAATAAAGTTTGCAGGTCTCCCTTCTCCCCCTTCTCCCTCCCCTCCCCCTCCCCTTCTCCTTCTTTTTGATTCCTCTCTGAGGCTGGTGCTCTTCTGGTCTCTCCATAATCTATAACTTACTTTCACGCTGTCAGCTGCCCTCAGATCTGTAACTGGGATTTTCTAGGAACCTCAAGATCTCCATATGGCTCTTGACAGGTAGTAGCTGCCCACTACCTTGGCATCCCTCCGAACATCTGTAACTATTATTGTATAGGACCCTCAGGGTTTCTATTTTAACTCTCTGGGGCTGCTACTTTGGCATCTCCACCCTGATCTCTAGTTGTTACTTTCTCTTGGGAACTCTTCATGGTCTTCACTCCTCTCAGTCTTCAGCAGCTTCCTGCTTTAAGGTCCCCTGCCACAGACTCTGGCTGTTATTCTCTCAGTGGCTCCTTTCTCCTTCACTTTTCTAAGTTGCTCTTCTTTTCAGAATGTGTAGGGTTTTGTTCCTACCACCAAATGAACGCCACAGTACTCCTAGATGACCACCCTTCACAGGACTCACTTGGTTCACAATTCCAGGTTGCAATCCATCATTGTGGGAGCACCAAAGCAGTAGGAACTGAAGCAGCTAGTCTCCACAGTCAAGTGCAGAGGAATGAACTACTGCATGCACGTTAGTGCTCGGCTCACTTTGTCCACTCATGTAAGATCCCCTGCCTAGGAAACTGTATTGCCCACATTGGACGAAGCTTCCACTTCAATTGAAGAATCAAGATAATATGCCACAGAACTCCCCACATGTTATAGACAATACCTGATTAGTACCCCTTTACCATGGGTCAGATGTGGTAGCACGCACCGTTAACTCTAGCACTCTAGAGGCAGAGATGGGCAAATCTCTGTGAGTCTAAGACCAACCTAGTCGACACAGTAAGTTCCTGACCAGCCAGATCTACATAGTGAGGCCCTGTCTCATAAAAGACAAAAGACATTCTGTCTTTGCTACGTGATTCCAGATTATGTTAACTTGACAAAAATAAGCTAATCACAATGCTTCCGGGCCCTACCTAAGGAACTAGACAGATTGATTCACAATCACAAAGAGCATCTCACATACTTCCTTACATAATCTTTATAGTTTAAATCTTAGGTCATGGTTGACGGTGTTTTGTTTTTCGAGACACAGTTTCTTTTTTTTTTTCTTTTCTTTTTTTTTTTTTTTTTTTGCTTATTCCCTTTATAACCCGTCCCAGTCACCCCCTCCCACAATCCTTCCCCATCTCTTCTTTTCTGAGTACCCCCTCCTCCTGTATCCCCCACCCTGCCACTTTAAGTCTCTGAGAGGCTAGGTGCTTCCTCTCCCATTGAGGCCAGTTGAGGCACCCAGCTAGAAGACCATACCCCATATACAGGCTGCATGTTTTGGGATAGCCCTCACTCCAGATATTTGAGACCTACATGAAAACCAAGACCTAGGCCTCCCTGGACATATGTTGCAAATGTGCAGCTTGGTTTTCATGTAGGTCTCAAACATCTGGAGACAGGGTTTCTCTGTGTTGCCCTGGCTGTCCTGGAACTCACTCTGTAGACCAGGCTGGCCTTGAACTCAGAAATCCACCTGCCTCTGCCTCCCAAGTGCTGGGATTAAAGGCATGTGCCACCACCGCCTGGCCATGGTTGACTTTTGATATGAATATTTAATTGTTTTGGTATTATTTTGACAAAGTCTGTATGTGCTGCTGGTGGTTTATAAGCAAGACATAATTACTATAGCTAGAGGCAAGAGTTAAACAAATAGATTTGGTATCTAGAAAATGAATACTTCCTGCTTTATAGACCGCTCACAGGGTCTGCTCATAGTAGAGATCTTGTTTGTTTGGCTTCTTATAATCTCCTTCATGAGGTTCCCATCTTCATGACCGAATCACCTTCAAAAGGCCCCAACTCCAAGAGCAATCATGTGGAGCCTAGGTTTCAGGATTTGAATTTAAGGAGGATATATTCAGTCTATACAATTTTAACCCATTAATAATGCTAGGAAAGTTATTAAATGGCAATTTCATGATCCAACCCAGAACTTTATCAAGCTTCTCTTCTGCATCTGGAACATGGGGAAAGGTATGCTACACATTCTATTCAGAGGGAGCTGTTAAGGGTCCGTGAAGGTGGTATATGCAAAGTACTCAGGCTCCTGTTTCACACAGAAGTGTTCAGTAAACACCCGCTTTATAAAGCCCACCCTATTTGCTCCTAACACAGCTTGGATTGATCAGCTGTTTCACCGTGCTGCATTCCTCCTTTACTAATTTAGCACACTTCCACTGAGTGACCACGTACTAAGATGAGCCGTAGCTGTTGTTCACTGATGAAAGTGGATATGGCGCTTATTCCAGTGATACTGTTAGGTCAGAGGGGGGAAGAGGTGCTTATTCCAGTGATACTGTTAGGTCAGAGGAGGGAAGACTGCTAACCAACAGGTAAAATGAAATCGGCCAAAAGTCACCACTTTTTACTAACTTCACGTTAGTAAAAATTTCCATGCCCCATCTGCTTTCTTGGGGTCCAAATGATAAGAAAGATGGTAAGAAAGAGGTGTCAAGGAAATATATGAGTGTGTCACTAGCTGTGTAAACATGCTCGGGCTTTTTTTTTTTTTGGTTTTTCAAGACAGGGTTTCTCTGTGTAGGCCTGGCTGTCCTGGAACTCACTTTGTAGACCGGGCTGGCCTTGAACTCAGAAATCCACCTGTCTCTGCTAGGGCTTTTCATTGACTTCAGAGAAACTCATCTGAATGACATCCCCCACTCCTCATCTGTCAGTTTCTCTCTCTCTCTCTCTCTCTCTCTCTCTCTCTCTCATCATCATCATATTTCAGCAGAACAGGACTAATTGCATTTATCTACACATGCCATGTTGTTCCTGTCCCTGAGCCTTTTCTCATGCAGCCCATGAAATGTCCTCTGCCTCCCTAGGTTTGCAGCCATTCACATCAGCTAGAATGCTTACACCTGCGAAGGAAAGAAAACCATCTCAAGTAGCTTGGAAACAAAATAGAAAGCTTTATTATCAGTGTATCTGTACAGTTCTCAAAATAGAACAGGGAAATGGCTGTGCTTGTATCAGAGGTAACAATGGAACACATTCCCTGGGAAATGGCAGGGGGACACATTCTCTTCACAGCTCACCTCCCCTCCTCCCCCTGTGCGTGTATAAGTTCACCTCACATTGTTCTGGTTTTCCTCTACCAAGAGGCCAACAATCAAAGCAGCAGGGCCGACCCACGTTGAAAATTTCCAGAGGGAGACAGATGAGCCCAGCACATTTCAGGCACCTAGGTATGGATTGAACAGTTGTAGCCCTGAAATGTAATGCATTAATGTGCTGGAGGGCTGCGCTCACCTCTTTAACTGGACCCGGGAAAGAAGCACAAAGAAAAGCAGAACGAGCAGGGAAGACAAAGGAGCACACTGCATGTAGTAGGTATTCTCTTTCACAACTCAGTCCAGCCTGCACTCCATCACCCCTTCCTTGTGTTCAATGTCTGTGTTGAATGCACATTCATGCCCACTAACTTGTCTAGCGCTGGGTAAAAATTTGTAATAATCTGTTTCTGTGCCTGTTCCTTATGAACTCACTGAGGGCCAGTGCCAATTAGAGTCAGTTTTTCCCTCAACTTCTGGAGATGCAAACAGTAAAACAAGCAAAAAATAATGTGAGAATGTATTGAAGACCTGAGAGAAAAGAGTTGGTGCTCTTAAGTAACTGATGCTTTTTTTTTTTTTATTTGTGTCTGTGTCTAAGTCTGTGTGTATGTGTGTGTGTGTGCACACACACACATAAGAAGGT
Organism: Mastomys natalensis; assembly: GCA_021653895.1. Classification (NCBI taxonomy): domain Eukaryota; kingdom Metazoa; phylum Chordata; class Mammalia; order Rodentia; family Muridae; genus Mastomys; species Mastomys natalensis. Next base: position 553,470 of record JAJTUV010001450.1, read on the forward strand.
GAGTGTATGTATACATATGCATATGGAGGTCAAATGCCAGAGTCCAGTGCCTGTTTTGATTGCTCTCCACCTCAGGTTTTGAAGCTGGGTCTCTTGCTGAAGATGAAGCTCACTGATTCATCCAGACTAGCTCACCAGTAAGCTCCAGAGAGTTGTTTTTTTTTTTTTTTTTTTTTCTTTTTTTTTTCTGTGTGTGTCACTGTGCCTAGCACATGGTGCCAGGGATCCAGACTTAGGACCTCATGCTTTTGTGGAAGGTACCTTCCCTGCTAGTCATCTCATAACCTCTGGCCTTAAAACCTGTAATGAGAAAAATCTATTTTAAATTTTTTTGGAGTCAGTAAACAATGATCAAAAAACAAAATAGTAGAGGGGGAAAAAAGGTCAAGAAATCAGATTTTTCTAAATCTTAGTGTTTCATTTTATTAGAAGTAATTATTAGAGGTGAAATGATTTATTTATTTAAGAATTTGACTTAGGACCGTGGTGGTGTATACCTTTAATCCCAGAGCTCTGGAGGCAGAGGTAGGATCTCAGATATCAAGACCAGCCTGTTCTACAGATCAAGTTCCAAGACAGCAGGTCTACACAGCGAAATACTGTTCCACCCCCCCCCCCCAAAAAAAAGAAGGAGAGAAAGAAAGAGAAAAGAAGGAAGGAAGGATGGAAGGAAGGAAGAAGGAAAGAAATTTGATTTAATAGTATGTAAAATACATAATATTGAGAATCTTTTAACTACTTTTTTAAGAGATGTGCAGGATCCAACCTGGGCCCCATGTATGAAAGGCAAGTGCTGTACCACTGAACTATATCCCCAGGCCTCAACTCATCTAATTATCACAATACTATGGAGAAAAGCATATGAAAGCATCCCACTGTCCTAAGGAATCATTCAAGAGCTGATTTAACAACCTACTGACCACTGAGTTAAATAAAACCTCCATGACAGAAGCAGTCTCTGCTCCTCCAACAATGCAGGAAAGGACAATGTTTTCTTCTCCACTGCCAAGGAGTTTAATAAGACCTAAGGTGAAAACTATAGAAGAACCAGGACAAACTTGTCGAAACGAAAAAGCAATGTTCTGTTCTCCCTCTGCTGGTTTCCCCATGCTATAGCTCTCTAGCTTTCTGCAGAGAGACCCAAATGAAATTCTTTATCAGAATCCCAGAAATGTTTAGAATTGTTCAGTCTTTCAGCCAAACAAGCCAGAGCACCCCACCAACACCACCTGCTCTCCATATCTGCACTGTTATTGATCACGTCTAACATAGCAAACATAGAGAACAAGTAGAAGCTCGTGGCTCTACTAATTGTCTAAATGTGGCAAAGAGGAATGGCTGCATTTGGAGTTAGGTGACTTGAATGTTCCCTATTAATTACCAAGTACAACCTTTGTACACATTGGTTGCCACTTAAGTATAGGTTGTATAACTCTGGTGTTCCTGAAATGGGATTTTATCAACCTTAAGATGAAGACACTATATACAACAGAACTGTTGGATCCATTTCTGTTTCTAATATTTTATAATTCTGAGTGCTGATGAATGGTAACATTTTAATGATTTATTTCTGCTGTTCCTTTACAGCATTTGGGTCACTCTCAGACAGAAGCAAAATGGTTGAAGCCATCACTAAAATCACCCACACCCTCCCTTGATATAATGCCAGACACATTGTGGATGCCCAGATGAATCGTAATTGATACAATAATGATTAGGGTGGCATGAAGAGCCTTGGGATTTTAATTTCAGCCAAATCCACTTGGCTATATGGCTAATGTTTTGAGTAGCAGATGTGAGGAGATATGTATTTCCTTCCCCACGCCACCCCCAGAACAGTCTGAAGTCTTCAAATGAGAAAAATCAAATGCTAAAAATGTAGTGCCAATTTGTCCTGCTGTCCAGCCACCAGTTAAGTCCCCTTATGCCACAGGATTTTAAAATCAAGTAATTCCTGTCCACCTTTATTCTTTTCTATGTGTTAGAGTGGACGCCATACACATGCATGTGATAAACTAGTACTCTAATAACTAACTCTGAATGACTGTGGCTAGAAATGAAGGAATAGATGAACACACACACTCATTTATTCCCCCTAACAATCTTATAATAGTCCCATTTTTACAGGTAAGTACTTAGAGCTAAGAGAATGTGAGAGCTGTTCTTGGTTATCAACTTGACCATGTCGGGAATGAACTACAACATGCAAGATGGAGTCAATCTGTCCAAACACCTCTACTTCTCAACTGAATTTAATAGCTAATATTGAAAGGTAGCATGACACAGTTTAAAGAACATGGCTGAGCTGATGGGCCAGTGTTTCTAGACTCAACTGCAGGTTCACATTCAGCAGAAATAAGTACAAGTAACAGTCATTAAAAACTTACTGTGGGCCTGATGCTAAGCCAAATCGTTCATAAAACCCTCTGGAAGGGTGTCACGCACACACAGATGAACACATACACCCATGTACTCCCCACAACAATCCTATAAGTATTCTCACTTTTACAGGTAACTAGTGAGCTGAGAGAGTGTAATGGCTATTCCTGGTTGTCAACTTGACCATGTCTGGAATGAACTACAATCCAGAAATGAAGGGCACACCTGTGATCCAGATCGTGAGGCTGGAGGACTCAGGCTTTGATCCAGATCTTGAGATGGGAAGGTGCACCTTTAACCTGGACTGCACCTTCTTCTGGAAGCCTATATAAGGACATGGAAGGAGGAAGGTTTGCACTTTGCCTGCTTGCCCCTGTCTTGCTAGCACATCCATTCTTTCACTAGCACTGGATCCTGCTTCTTTGGGATTCCAGCATACACAGAAGACAAACTGGGACACCTGACCTTGTGGGATTGAGCAACTACTAGATTCTTGGACCTTCCATTTAAATCCAGCCGTTGTTGGATAAATTGGATTGCAGTTTCATTTCAATAAATAAATACCATATAGATTCACTCCATAAGTGCTGTGACTTTAGAGGACCCTGACTGATACAGCGAATTACATTAATTTGCATGGTTATTTGTATGATTATCTCATAGCTAAGTCAGGAATGGAATCAGGTTTTCTCATTCTAGTTTCACTTTGCATCATTTGGACATCGTAGCAACTTACCTTTAGCAAACAACTACTTACACACCGTGGTGGTTTGAATGGATTTGGCCCCATAGATTCATGTTTCAATGCTTGGCCATGGGAGTGGCACTATTAGGAGGAGTGGCCTTATTGGAGTAGATGTGGCCTTGTTGGAGGAAGTGTGTCACTGTGTAGGCAGGCTTTGATGCCTACTAAGCTCAAGCTCTTCCCAGTGTAGAATTCCCACCCCTATCCTGGCTGCCTGGCAAAGACAAGTCTCCTCCTTGCTGCCTTTAGATCAAGATGTAGAATTCTCGGATCTTCAGCACCACGTCTGCCTTGATTCTCACCATGATGATAATGGACTAAAGCTCTGAAACTGTAAGCCAGCCCAATTAAACATTTTCCTTTATAAGAGTTGCCTTGGTCCTGGTGTCTCTTCACATTGATAAAACCCTAAGACACATAACTTTAAGAATAACTATAACTGGTCCAACAAAATGGTTCAGTGGGTTACATCACTTGCTACCAAGTCTGATGACCTAAATTTGATACGACACAAGGAGAAACTGACTCCCGAACACTGTGCTCTGACCTCCATACATAAATACACATAGTAAATAAATAAATAAATAAATAAATAAATAAATAAATAGATTTTTTTTTTTTTAAAGAAAAGAATACCTATAATGGGGCCAGTAAGATGGCTCAGGGTGTTAAGGAGCTTGCCACATAATCTGGTAATCTAAGATCAATCCCTTGAACCCAGGTAAAGCTAAAAGAAGAAAAACAACTCTACAAAGTTGCCCTCTGACCCCTATATACATGCCATGATACACATACACACCCTGCACAGAGAAAGAGAGACTGAGATAGAAACAGGAAGATTAATATAAAAATAATACAATTTGAAAATCTAAAATAACTATAATGCAAATAAACAATAACTAATATTAGTTTTAATATCAACACTTGAGTGTTGGTAAACATGTTTCAGAGAACAAACTCATTTTACAAAGAGTACGAGTTGATTTAACCACTTTGGAAAACTCTTCGTCAGTGTTTACTGCAATTGTACACACACACTATCTACAGTCCAAGAATTCCACTCCCTGCTACATCTCTGAATGAAAATGTGAATGTATGTAAACCAAAAAAGACACACTATGAGTGAGTGGGCTGTGGTGACTTTAAGGCCAGGTTGGGCTACATAAAAAAAGAAATGGCTGAGGATGGAGGTAGAATTTCCTAACAGCATTGTCTATAAGAGTTGAGAGTAAATGAACCAAATTTTTTTTTATCATGAGTGTGATGGTTTGTATATGCTTAGCTCAGGCAGTGGCACTATTAGGAAGTGTCACCTTGTTGGAGTAGGTGTGTCACTGTGGGCATGTGCTTAAGACCCTTATCCTTGCTGCCTAGAAGTCAGACTTTCCTAGCAGCCTCCAGATGAAGATACAGAACTCTCAGCAACGCCTGCACCGGGCCTGCTTAGATGCTGTCATGTTCCCTCCTTGATGATAATGGAATGACCTTCTGAACCTGTAAGCCAGCCCCAATTAAATGTCCCTATAAGAGTTGCCTTCGTCATGGTGTCTGTTCACAGCAGTAAAACTCTATCTAAGACAGAAGTTGGTACCAGGGACTAGGGTACTGCAGTGATAGGCCTGACTATGCTTTTGTTTGGAAGAATGTGGATTTTGGGACTTTGGATTTGGAAAGCAATGGAATGCTTTAAGTGGAGCTTAATGGGCCATCCTAGTAGGAATATGGAAGACTTTGTTGCTAAATATGATTTGAACTGTGTAGACCTGGCCCAAGTGGAGAAGAACTTCAGTATATGGCCTAGAGACTGTTTTTGTGGTATTTTGGTGAAGAATGTGGCTGCTTTTTGCCCTTGTTTGAAGAGTCTACCTGAGGCTAAGGTAAAAAGATTTATATTAATTGCATTGACAAAAGAAGTCTCAAAAAATCCCAGCAGAGACTTTGTTCTCTGGTTAACTCTCATGAAGAGCATTTTGAATAAGCATAGCAAGCTTAGAAAGGAAAAATATAAAATATATGATGCTATAGGGGCACCAGGAAGTGAAATGAACAATCCTGTGTTCAAGGATATGACATTGAATTATGGCAGTAGTGATCTTGGGCAAGATCCCACCCAGCTAATTCTAGGTCCGGGCGTGGTGGTACACACCTTTAATCCTAGGAGATTGGCATGCAGATCTCCGAGTTCAAGGTGGGAGCACTTTGAATGGCATCCAGGCAGGCACGGTGCAGGAGGAGCTGAGAGTTCTACAGCTTCATCTGGAGGCTGCTAGGAGAATACTGACTTCCAGGCAGCTAGGACAAAGGTATTCAAGCCCATACTCACAGTGACACACCTACTCCAACAAGGCTACACTTCCTAATAGTGCCACACCCTGGGCCAAGCAAACCATATACAAACCATCACAGTGAAATTCTTAGAATAAAATTTTACCAAGAAATACAAAGAACTGTCAGTACATACAATATGAATGAATTTCGGAGATAAGGTTTAAGCACAAGAATCCAAGTCTGGAAAACTACATGCCATACAGTTGCAAAGTTCAAATAACTGCCAAATTAGTCTCTGGTAAATGGCATTAGAGTAGTGGTTACCTGGGTAACAAGGAATGATAACTGGGGTGCAGAGTAATATAGGTGAAATATAGAACCAAAAATTCATAAAGTCATAGATAGGCAGGTCTCAAATTCTTCTCTGTGATCTGTTAAAACTCAATAGGAAAGTTTACAAAACTGAAAAACAGGTAAGTAAAATGACCCCCTTCAATTGTCCAGTGACCCCTCCAAGGTCATATCTCTCTAAGCCACTACCTTTGCCCCATGTCTTCCCTTAGCATCAGTTTCTTTCTACATCCTTAAGTGTCTATGGAAAGGACCTTAGACTGGTCTTACAGAAAACTGCCAACTGCCAATACCTTAATCCCTGGCTGTGCTCTGAACACAGGTGTGTATTCCCAGCGTGATCCTGATACTTAACACAGCAAATGGGCCTAAAGGTGTTCTGTGTGTGGCTGAACTATGTGTGGTATTGTTTTGTTGTTTAAATCTGGCTTCACTAAAGGGGAGAGCAACCCCAAAGGAAGACTAGCAGTGTCAATTAACCCAGACCCCAAGGAGCTCCCAGAGACTGAGTCACCAACCAGGCGCATACATGGGCCAGTCCAAGGCCTCTGGCACAAATATAGCAGAGAACTGCTGAGTCAGGCCTCAGTGGGAGAAGATGTGCCTCAATAGACTTGAGGCCTCAGAGAAGGGGGGGGGGGCCTCTCAGAGACCAGGGGAAGGAGGAATAGGATGAGGAACTGTAGGAGGGGGTACTGTGAGGGAGGCAATGACAGGAATGTAAATAAATAAAATAATAAAAATTGAAAAAACTCTGGCTTCAATTCCTATCTCTTCCCAAGAACACCTTATCACTACAGATAAGGCATTTACTTTTTGTTCTTTGTAGTTTCTTATCTCCAGTTTTCTTTTGTTCTTTTCCATATATATATATATATATATATATATATATATATATATATATATATGTCTGCAGCTGTGCTAATCTGTGTAGCCACTGAATACCTGAAATGTGTCTAGTGCAAACTGAGAAATGTTCAAGGTATAAAACATTAGATTTCGCCAGGCAGTGGTGGCGCACGCCTTTAATCCCAGCACTTGGGAGGCAGAGGCAGGAGGATGTCTGAGTTCGAGGCCAGCCTAGTCTACAGAATGACCTCCAGGACAGCCAGGGCTACACAGAGAAACCCTGTCTCGAAAAACAAAACAAAAAAAAAAAATCAGATTTCCAGGTTTTAATGTAAAAGCAGCACACCTCACATTTTTATGTTAATTATATCTTAAAATGTGTCTGACAGGTTGGGTTAAACAATATATATCTTTTTTTCCTTGAGCTTCTTGTTTGGTTTGGCTTCTTTCCTGTTGGGGATGTTTGATTTTGTTTTTCTCACAGCCTCTCACATGGTAGCTTAGGTTATCCTAAAGTGTGCAACAGTCCTTTTGCTCGGGCTTCCCAGTTGCTGAGATTACAGACCTAACCCCACCATGCCTGTAAACAATAAAGTTCTAAAATTAATTTTGCTTGCTTCTTTTTACCTTTTTCACATTGCTGCTAGAAGACTTGCGATTCCTATCGACTCACATTATACCTGTGGATATAATGAGCTGGTCAGTTCTGCCTGCAGCAGCTATGTCTGCTAAGAGCCTTGTTCTCGATTATCACCTTCCAGGGATTGTGGGAACTCTGTGAGCCTTGCTCTAGGTGATCTCCTTCAGGGGACTGTGGGAAGTCTGCCTTTGTAGTTTCCCTGATGCCTCACTGCCTGCTCCTTCTCAGACAGCTCTTCTAATACCTCCATATTTTGTTTTCAAACTTCATTATGCTTCAAAACCACCCAAGGGCATTTGCAGAACATCAAATTCCTGGACCTCATATGTAGAGATTCTGATTTAGGAAAACAAATGAGGGCCCAGGATTCCAGACTCATTTTCAGTGCAGTTTCTCATTTTACACTATGCATTCATTGACTAACTTGTTTTTGCCCTTACCTATCGCTCCCCAAGGATGTAACAGTAATTACAGACTTGCATTTCCCCAACCTTCATCTCCCAGCTTAGAGTCCTCTCATCCCGACTCTCTGTGCATCTTCAACTGCTATCACAAACACAGCTCCCGCAACACCGGAGGCCTTCCCTCTACTCATTCTTTCTGGTTCACTCTTCCATCTGTGCTCCAGCTTCTTCTTCTCACTATCTCTGTCTAAACAGCCAGAAAAATCCTGGTGCTGCTTCTTCTCGATCAGCCCTTATCCTCACCGTGCCTTCCTCATTCCTTTAGGGTAGAGTTTCAAATTCTTGAAATATTCAGTCAGTTAGTAATTGCAGGGACCATCCTGTACATTATAGGATGCTCAGCAGTTTCCCCTCCTTACTCTCCTAAGGACCAGTTAGCATCCCATAGAGGATGCCTCATGATGCTTAGGCTGGGGAACCAGGAGGAAGGGAAGCTCTCTTACCCTAACCCCATTAACCCCATAGACACACAGCCTTATTGGAGGCACTAGCATCAGCCTATGAGATTCTGGGTCACAGCTCCTCCTTTATCCCCCACTCCTTTTTAAAAAGTTTTACAGTTTTCATCAGGATAAAACACAGTAGCTAATGCAGCATGAAAAGGACACCATTTGTCTTCTACTTGCCTCCTCCAGCTTTCCACTCCAACGATGCCGAGTGCCTTTGCAGCTTAATTAAGGATGGATGAAATTCATAAGAAGTGGTAACTGTAGCCAGTAAGTATTCGAGTGGCTTAGGAGATAAATGCAAAGCTCGTGGGATGTTTTAAATTTAGGATATGAGTAAGTGTGCACTTTGTGAAACATAGGCAGAATTGTGTTAAATATATGTAGTAAGTTAGTAAACGATAAGGCATGCCAAAGTTAAAATAAATAGAAAATATGGTGGAACAGAGGGTCACTTGCAGTCAAAAACGGAAGAGAAAAACTGTTATGGAAAATCATGGTATGTCTAACCTGACAATTTTGTCAGCCCTAATTCAGTCACATTTTTGGAGACACCTAAAATAATCTCTTATGTTGTCTAACCAGTACCCCTCTTCACGTTGTTGGCCAAAGGGGGAGGGATCTTATAGACTTCCAAACAACACAGGCATTCGTAATCCAGGGTGTAGTGAAGCCATTGAACTGGACCACTCCACACAAAGAAAGGTTTACTGGGGATTCAAACTAACAAGACTATCAGGGAGTAAGGGAAACAACGAAGGCAGGGAAGCTTTGAGCTGATGTAGGCTGTTCAGACTACCTGAGAACTAGATACCTTGCCCAAGGTAGTTGACGTTTGGGGCAGCATAAGGGAGGCTCTTGAAACATTAAGGGAGGTTCCTGTCTTTAGGCTTCTATGTACCTGGCCAGGGTCCTTCTGTTTAGAGCACTGTCACCAGCACCCACCATTTCGAGGGGCCACTTTGGACCTAACAGAGAGAATCCTAGGAAATCATTCTTAGTTGAGGAGCTTTTGGCATTTGATGGCTATTGGTGAAGAGGGTTTTCTTCAGGGATGCATCTCTTGATTTTTGTCCATGAACAGCCTCACACAGCAATGACTGGACGCTGGGTTTAGAAACCACAACAATGTACCTGACTTTGGGAGAGAGAACTGGTGGGAGGAGTTGGAGAGAAGGGACTGGAATCTGTATCTAGCTGTAAGGGTGCCCTAGTCTCTTCCCTTAAGGTCTAATCCACTGGAGTAGGTCAGGGCCTGGCTGGGAGACCTCTTCTAGGAAGGCAGATTCAGCTTAAGAACATGTTTTCCCTTCCCAGACGTCAAACGCCCTGTGCAGTTCTAAGAGCAGAGCCTTGGTTAGGTCTGGCTGGCCTGGCTGGGTCTGACCTGCTTTCTGAGGCCTGACTCAAAACTGCATAACTACTTATTGTTCTTTTCCATCTTTCTTTTTCGATGCCAGCCAAAGCTCCCTAACTTAGCATTAGACCTCCTTACTCTTTTTCTGAAACTCCACTTTCCACCCCAAGGCTGCCTGCCCATGGTGGCTGACCATGTTTATATTTCCCATCTTCCTCTCTGGGGCAACTCCGAGATTCACAGATTGCCTGCCCTGAGCTTTTCTTTTTAAACTCTAATAAGTTATCCTTGAGCTGCTGTTTATTCTTTTATTAATACAATTAAGATCCCAGGGAAGGGACCCAAATTCCTAGGTTATTACATGTTGACTCTGCAGGGATACCCTAGAATTTCGGGTAGCGCTTTCCTTCTTTTTAATTCTTTAACTGACAAAGAGAACAAGTTCACTCCTGCACTCCTAGACGGCATCAGTGGAGGTGGAGTTGATCTGAACACACCAGATGCATCAGATTCTCAGAAACAAGAAACCATTGCATTCATAGACGAGTGGACTACATATAGAGTTCTATGGTCCTGCCTCAACTACCGGGCTGAAATCTTGTCCCTAAAGGAAAACAAAAACTCACCGCACCTCAAAACAACGATTACAAGTCTCTTCTCTCCACCCTAAAAATGTAAAGGTTAATTTCCTATCTTTTACTCAAAGAACTAGCCATTTTTATAATGTATAATAATATGTCTAGTTGGAATGAAGCAAAAAATGTGAGACTTTAAATAAAGGGTTCATTTCTTGAGTTGCATTTAACTCACTCTCCTGCGAGATGAGGGGTATCCAGGCGCATTAGTTTGATGTCCTGCACAGAACAGATTTGCAAACGAAGTAAAGGAAACTTGTGTTCGCTGAGGGCCTCCAAGAGCTTCGCAACTCCCCAACCTCGGGAAAGGAGACAATTTCCCCAGGGCGGGCTAGCATCTGAAGCAACTCTTGCTTTGGATTGAGTCATCCCCTCTCTTCTCCGCACCCAGTCCTTCCGCCTCCGGAGGCCTTCGGGCTGGCTTCCGCTCTAGGCGCCTCCCGGCTCCTCTTTATGGTACACGCGGTCTCTCTAGCCGCGTTCGCCATCCTCTTGTTGTCTGCGCCGTGCAGGCGGTAGTGTGGAAGGCGGAGCTTGGCCTGTGCAGATACGGTGGCTCCCGAGCCCAACGGAGGACCCGTGACGACTCAGGTGGACCGGGCCGCACGGCTGTGAGTGGACTCTGCGGATGGCACTTGAATGTGGGAGGCCGCGGGGGACCCGGAGGAGGGCTGGGAGGGGAGGCCTGCACGGCGCAGGTGGCTTGCGGCTTGCAGCAGCCTGGCTCCGGGCTCTACCCTGACCACAGTAGGTCCGCCGCTGTATCAGGGTCACAGGCTGCAGGTTTTTAGTTTGCAGTAGAAAGATTTGAACCCAGGGCCTCACTACTGCTGGGCTTCATCCCCAGCTTCTTTGTGGGGACTCGCTCGTGCCAAATTATCTAACTATCACCCCCCCTGAGTAGCTCAGGTTACAGAAATGAGTAACCAGACCTGGGTCTTTTAAGTTTTCATCATTTGGTTGGTTGGTTGTTTTCTGGGGGGACAGTTTCTCTGTGTAGTCTTGGCTGATCTGGAATTTTCTATGTAGACGAGGTTAGCCTAGAATTCACAGAGATCTGCCTGCCTCTGCCTCCCAAATCCAACTTTTAAAACATTTTTTTATTACTTTATTTTGTATGGATGGATGTTTTGCCAGCATGTATGTGCCAGCAGTTCGTGGCTGGTGCCCAGAGAGATCAGAACAGGGCGTCGGATTCCCTTAAAACTGGAGTTACAGGATATTATGAGCCACCGCGTGGGTGCTGGGAATTGAACTCGGGTTTTCTGGAAGAGCAGCCTCTAAAACTGTGTCTCCAGCCCATCTTTAAAATTCACAGTCTTCTCAGCTCTAGCCATGTGACTTTAGTTAAGCACTTTGATGGGTTGGGTTTTCTGTTTGCTTTGTTTTAAATTTTTTTTTCTGCCCTAGTGCCATGTACATAGTAGGTGTCTGTTGGATCAGTCTGATAATTTGAGTCATATTGATATGGCAGAGAGTAGGGACATTGGTGAGTGAATCCCATACAGGGGTGGAGATCATTGCAGAAAAGTGGGATCTGGTCACATCGATTTCAAAGAAAGTCTGCCATTTGGGATTCTAGGAATTTCTGAACACGTGTTTATTTAAAAAAGTTCTTGGCCGGGCGGTGGTGGCGCACGCCTTTAATCCCAGCACTTGGGAGGCAGAGGCAGGAGGATTTCTGAGTTCGAGGCCAGCCTGGTCTACAGAGTGAGTTCCAGGACAGCCTAAGCTACACAGAGAAACCCTGTCTCGAAAAACCAAAAAAAAAAAAAAGTTCTTAAGAGTAAAGTGCCAGGATTTGCTAATTAAAGAAGCCATGACTGTTGAGAGAATCAGGTAGTTCCTTGCCCTTGGAGCTTTGTATATAATAGATTAACAAATAGCAAAGCATGATCTTTCTGTAAAGCAGAAAGACTTGAAGTTACTCTTTTACATAGGTTGATGGAAACTTCCCTCTGAGGTGATGGAGGAATTAGTGATGCTCGAAGAACTGATATGAACAAGTGAGGTATACAGGTGACTGGATCCCATGGTGGTCAGAGAACATGTAACCCTAGAGCCACCACACTCTGAGGAGCTTTTGCTGAGTTGACCAGCGAATGATTGGCCAAATTTGATGGGCCTCGAGACAATGGGACTTAAAGTTGGATTAAGAAATATTTTGTTCCAGTTGATCAGTAGAAATGAGCAGTTCAGTAAATAATTGATAAATGTATAAACAAAACAAACACTAGAAATCATGAACTTCTTCTTGGATAAAATCCCCAGGAATTCAGTTAATGACTGTTTAAAGCATAAAACCAACAACAAAAAAAAAGCAAAATAAAACCTGGAGTAAGTCATTTAGTTAAATACTTGTCAGAGGTGTTTTTACTGTTTGGAAAACAAAATAGATGCATATACAATGCCACACATACCCAAGAAGGGCCTGCAGACCCGCTGATCCATTCAGGCGTTAAAATATAGTGTATTTGGTGTTAATATTTGTCAATAAGAGTGTCTAGCTGGCCAACAAGCCCCAGGGATCCTCCTGCCTCTGTTTTCCCAGCACTGGGATTACAGATGAGCACCGAGCACTTGACTTTTTTGCTTTGTGTGGGTTCAAGGGATAATGCCTGGGTCCTCATGCTTACTGACTGAACCATCCTATCTGTTGCCAACAGTCTTGTCTGGAAAAGAAACACCTTAGGGTAGGAAATTTAAACTGAGCAGTTCCTGTAAGTTCTTCAGGAAATCAATTTTAGCTCAAGTAAGAAAGAGCTAGAACCAAATGCAGCTCTGCTTACTAAAAGGCTCTGAAAATGGAGGTGCCAAATTTAGCAGGTAAAGATACATGACTGTCCACTTAGATAAAATTTCAGACAGACAGGATTGACTTTTTAGCAATAGGTAGTACATAATTGATACTTCATTATCTAAAGCACAAATTTGCAAATTTAGCTAATAATGTTGTATCTGGCAACTACTATAGACTATTTTCCTTTAACAGTGACTCCAAAGAGATCCTTATTTAAAAAAAAGAATGCAGTGACTGGGCCTGAAGAGATGGGTCAGCAGTTAAGAGCACTGGGTGCTTTTCCTAAAGACCTAGGTTGAATCCCCAGCACCCACATAGCAGCTAACAACTGCAACTTCAGTTCCATGGAATCTGATGCTCCACTTTCTAGCCTGTGCAGCCATGTAGGGCACAGACATCCATGCAGGCAAAGCACCACCGATACACACTTTGCTTTTTTGGGTTTGTTTGTTTTAGACCATTTTTTTTCTTTAGATTTTTCAAGACAGGGTTTCTCTGTTTAGCCCTGGCTGTTCTGGAACTCACTCTGTAGACCAGGCTGGCCTGGAACTCAGAAATCCACCTGCCTCTGCCTCCCAAGTGCTGGGATTAAAGGCGTGCGCCACCACCGCCCGGCGGTTTGTTTGTTTTAAATGCAGTGATTGGATGGGCAGTTTAATTTTCTACAATTGACCCATCAAAGATTATAGTACTTTAGGGATTTCAGTTTCTAAAAATAAACTTCCTTAATTTGACCTTCCTGAGATGACCTTTCCCCCTCTTCTGAGAGAGTTTCTAGCCCAGATTGGCCTCCAGGGATGTAGCTGAGACTGCCTTGAATTTCTAATCAGTCAGCCTAGATGGTGAGATTGTAGGAGTGTTCCCACTTGTTTCTACAGTGCTGGGAATTGAACCCAGGACTTTCTATTTCTGGGAGTTCAGAGCAGAGTATTCTCAGTTTCCTCCTCCAGTCCATCTGCATGCTGAATTGTAAATATTCTTTCTCCTGTACTGAAGATCATTTCTACCTTGTTTTTCCATCACTACCCTATTAGATTAATTCCTTGGGTTCCCAGTTTTTGGGTCCCTGTAAGAAATGGCAACCGGCACCTCCTCCGTCTCGTTCTCTCTTTCATCCAGATTGTCCACCAAGTTGGGTGTCTTATAATACATATCAGGGCCCATGCAACTGCCATCATGAGTTGCTGGCAGTCTCAGCTCACACATGCTGTAGTCTCAAGGACTACAGTGTATCCTCTGCTTGTTCAACTGATTGCAGGCCCTCATGGTACTGGCACAGCAGGCCCCACACTTCCTTGCACTAACTTTCCCTGTTTATCAGAGGTTAAACAAACATCTGTTTACCACAATTGGGGCACCAGCCACAAACCTAAATAATGATCCCACCAAAGTAAACACTGGTGAGCCAGAGAGTTTGTTTGGCTTATGGTATAGAATATTGATGAGATTATTTACAGGAATATGGGTAACGCCCTCATGAATGACAGCCTCCTGGAGGTTACATCCTCAAGTCTTTCCTACCGTTATTCTGTCAGTCACTTCCTGTGAAGTAGTTACAATTCCTTTGCCATTCTAGTCTCAATGTATCAGTTAGTTGCTGTGGTTACCAGACCAAGCAATCTCTACTTCCAAGATGGCTGTGGGGTGATTTTCCTGTGTCTACTAGAGGTTGACGGTTGCAAAAGGTTTTGTCTAGGCTTTTCATGTGTAATTGTTCATCCAGAAGGGATTTGATTTTTTTTCTTTTTTAATGTTAGCCAGTAATCCTTTTCACTTTGGTTTATAATGCCATCTGTTTACAGTACCTCATCACACAACAAACCCCAGTCTGTTTGTCTATACTACAGCAATACCATAGCATCTTTAATTACCTTTCTAGTAAATCAGCCATTCTTTTCTTTCACATTTTCTAGGATTTGTGCTCTTTCATTCAGTCAGCTTTCGCACTCCAGCAGGAAGGCAGAGGGGTTTCCAATCGTCTTTTGATTGAAATAGTACTGAATTTGTAGACTTCCATAAAGGTCTTTTGTATTTTTGTAACATTTGTATATTGTGTAAAGCATACAGTGTTTTGGTTTCTAGCATCCTTGTTAAATCCCCTACAAATTCTAAGCAGTTTTTCTGTTGAGCCTCTAATATTTCTCATGTGAACATTTCTTGTTTCTTCCACTTCTCTCCTTAAACCATGTAATGTGATCTTAACGTCGTAGCTGTGATCGCAAGTATTCTGGTGTAGATCTGATCTGACAAGACTTTTTCTCGCTTTCCATAATAAATACATTCTTTCTTATTGTAGGCTTTTGGTGTTTCTTGCTACTCCATGATTGCTGTGTTTTGCTTTTGTTTTCTAAAGAACCTGAAAAGGATTCAAGGATGATGGATCCGTGTTCAGTTGGAGTCCAGCTTCGTACCACACACGACTGCCATAAAACCTTCTATACTCGGCACACAGGTTTCAAGACATTGAAAGAATTGTCATCAAATGACATGCTCTTACTTCAGCTTAGAACTGGAATGACACTTTCTGGGAATAATACAATTTGTCTCCATCACGTAAAAATTTATATTGAGAGATTTGAAGAGTTACAGAAGTCGTGTTGTGACCCATTTAACATACACAAGAAGCTAGCTAAAAAGAATCTGCATGTAATTGACTTAGATGATGCCACTTTTCTGAGCGCAAAGTTTGGAAGACAGCTCGTACCTGGTTGGAAGCTTTGCCCAAAATGTACCCAGATCATCAATGGAAGTGTGGATGTTGATTCAGATGACCGCCAGAGACGGAAACCCGAGTCAGATGTATGTATAGATGCCATTATGCTTTCTACAGTGTGGGACGTTAAATATACGGAGTAACTATAAGAAATCATATTTATCATATGTCTGTCACATTTATTAGCATATAACAGATTTAAAGTTGAGGTGAAATAGTGATGTTTTAAATGTTTCCATACACTCAAGGTCGGGAATGAACAGTAAACAAGGGTGTAGAACAAAAGAATGTAATATGCCCAAGATTTTAAAGCTACAGCTTCTGTTCTTCGACCTTAGGAAGCAGAGTTTAGGAATGACCTTTAGAACATTGGCAAAGGCCAGCTTAGGGAGCTTAGATCCTTTTCCGTTACTGAAGTAGCTAAGTGAATGTTTCGCCTAGTGGAGACTACACAGCAGGGAGAATGTCTGTCTTTGTCTAGGACTAAAGCACTGCTTTAAGAAAAGAATCAAAGAAGTGGCGTATCATTGATTTTTATTTGGGGTTTGAGGTGGGGGCTTACTCTGTAGCAGACTGGCCTGGAACTCTCCATGTTCTCATGGAGAACCAGCCTCGTTCTCATGACAGTGATCCTCGGCAGCCTCCCTGACGGGGCCTCCAGGCCTGAGTCATAGTGGCCAGTAGTCAATGAATGTAATTTCAGTTTTTCTCCTTTGAAGATGTTTGGTTTGTGACCCCAGGATAAGGGACTGGGGTACATATTTTACATATCAAAGTAGACCTGGCCTCCAAGGCAGGTTTACTGGGAAATTGCTCTCAGGTGGGCAAATCCACTGGCCCCAAGGACCCAGGCAGGCCAGGAAGTCACCATGGGGAAACAGTAGTGGGAGGGGGGTGCACGCCTCAGCCCCTTGGCCCTGGGTCCAAACCAAACAAACTATTGCATTCTATTTGAAGTTTTTAAATATTGGTGACTTTTCATAATGTTTCTGCCTCTAAGTTCTGAATATAGTTAAGGTTAAATTTAGGGCTCCCTGTGCTCAAAGAGCACATAGTTTTTATATTGTAAAGTATGAAATATTTTATGCCTTTCCCAGGTCTCATGCCTGTACACAGGTCATTTATATCAGAAAAGTTGAGATTCGTGAAGCTGTCTTTAACCCCTCAGGAGCACTTCTCAGAGTTTCTCTTTTTAAGCATTCTATAATTCTTGCTGCTAGCATATTTTCTCAGTTTTCTCCTTTTTGTTGTATTAATAAACCAAATTAAAATTTTAAGTTGTGTGTATTGTGTTCCTCTCAGGCATATCTCCAGGACCCAGAATTATGTGAAGTTCGTCATAGATACTCGATGGTTCTAGACTTGGATGTCTTCACCTCATCTCTCCATTGTTCTTACATGACTGACTTCTTTACCACCTAATCTTGGCCTTGGGTGTATGAAAACATTTTGAAAGACCACTTATTTTTACCTCTCCAAAATAACAGACTTAAAATCTTAGCACCAAACTTCTGATTTACCAGAGCCTATAATATATATACATATATACATATATATATATATATATAACATACACACACACACACACACACACACATACAGACACTGTATGTATATATGTATGTATGTATGTATACAGTATATGTATATATACATGTATGTACATATATGTGTGCATATACATGTGTGTATATAGACATACACACACAGTACACTTCAGAATATGAAGCTACCATACTTCTCTTAAAGTTAGAAGTTCTGAAGGACAGAGAATTGGTATTTGGAACCTCAGTTCTGTGCTGTTGGATTATGCGACACTTTTTGCTGCCTTCTCTCTTGAGGTGGCAGCCATTGCTGTCCTCAGTGTGCCCGGCTCTTGCACCTGCTGTCTAAGAGACTAAAGTAGCAAAAATAGTACAAAAGTTTGAATATAGACTAGAAGAGTGGCTTTTCCCACCTTCCTTTCTGTGTGTGTTCCAAACTGCATTCTTGACTGGGGGGTAACCTGGGCTAATGCTAAGTAAAGTTCTACTTGATCTCAAGATTTTAATTTATAGTTTTCTTACTTTTATTCAGGGAAGGACTGCTAAAGCTCTGAGGTCACTACAGTTTACAAACCCAGGAAAGCAAACTGAATTTGCTCCAGAAAGTGGTAAAAGGGAGAAAAGGAAGCTCACCAAAAATACAAGCGCTGGTTCCGACAGGTGGGCAGCCGGTTCCAGTCTGTCGGTTGTTTGTCACATTACTGCTGCACGGCTACTTTATCCCTGTGGTTTTGGTTTTGGTTTGTTTTGTTTTTTTTTCCTTAATTTTCATATTTTTCTGACCAATCATTTTAAGTTGTATTCTGATTAGTTAACCCTGAAAGCCTTGGCTGTCACTCATAGGAAAGTAAAGCATCCGCTGGAACTCTAGAAGCTTCTTTCTGAGAAGGTAGCATGAACTGAACAAGGTAATATTTTGGAATGAGAGTTAAAATAATTGAAGAAACATCTTAGAGCTCTTTAAGATTACTGTTTGCAAAATTTGATATTGATGCTCTCGTCTTGATGTGTCTGCTTTCTGTGTACAGTATTTAGGAGAACTCAGGAGTGCTTTCGATTTCGCACAGTCCGAAGTAGACACAGTTCTAGTATAGTCAACAGAAGGAACAGGAGCTAAGTCATTTAAAATATATATCCTAACATTGAATATGTCCAAAAGATATTGACAAATTTATTATAACAGATCGGTCTGTCTTCTTACTGGAATTGACATGTTTACCTTTATTCCAACTGTGAAGTTTTCCAGTAAGTGATTTAAAATATTTTCAGACCAGATTTACCAGAAGTCATTAAGAAAAGAAACAGGGCTAGAGAGATGGCTCAGATGTTGAGAGAACTGACTGCTCTTCCAGAGGTTCTGAGTTCAATTCCCAGCAACCACATGGTGGCTCACAACCATCTATAGTGAGATCTGGCACCCTCTTCTGACATGCAGGCATATGTGCAGGCAGAACACTGTGTATATAATAAATAAATAAATGGTTTTTTTTTTTAAAAAGAAGAAACAAGAAACAGGTTGATTAGAGTGTAAGACCTCTATAGGAGGAGGTGTCCTGTGTTCACAGCAGTATCATTTGGTAACCAATAAAGCGAGTCACTGCCAGCTACTCATTCCTCTGATGCTTTGTGTAAAGCCATTTGTCAGGACATTTCCTTATACAATTCTTTTTAGTTATAAGTAGTATTTGTGCACATCTTAATGTGTATGTATGTATGTGGGTGCATATATCATGTCATGAAGTCCTTTTTTGCCTCTGGCCTTGGGTCCAGGAGTCCCTCAGTTACCACGCTTGTGCACCGAGCTGTTCCACCAGCCCTGAGCTAACATCTGCGTGGCTTCAGCGGTCTTTTATTGTCCTCATTTAGGCCACTCTTCCC
This sequence comes from Mastomys natalensis, assembly GCA_021653895.1. NCBI lineage: Eukaryota > Metazoa > Chordata > Mammalia > Rodentia > Muridae > Mastomys > Mastomys natalensis. The sequence goes on from JAJTUV010001450.1 coordinate 572,539, forward strand.
ATCTAGAACTCTCCTGGGGAGCACACAGTAAGCCAGTTTAGTAGACTGCGTCTCTACATAGAAATATTTTACCTCCATTTTCTTCATATCTTATTTTCAACTAAATATTGAAATATAATATGTATGAAGTGCAGCTCACTGTTTTATTTTACAGACAAATTATTCCAGCAAAGAGTAAGGTGTATGACAGCCAGGGCCTGCTGATTTTCAGTGGCATGGACCTCTGCGACTGCCTGGACGAGGACTGCTTGGGATGCTTCTACGCCTGCCCCACTTGTGGCTCTACCAAATGTGGGGCCGAGTGCCGCTGCGACCGCAAGTGGCTGTATGAGCAGATAGAGATTGAAGGAGGAGAGATAATCCATAATAAACATGCTGGGTAATTGATAGCATCAAACTATGGGGCTCTAAAACTCTCTCTCTTAATCTCTCTCTAAAGTTCTCTCGCTTTTAGATGCAAGTATAGCCTAACTGGTGATAAAGAAGTCTGAAACACCTTAGTATGAATTTGGTTGCATTTGGGGGTGCTTTACAATTCTTTATTTGATGTAAATTTAGATGGGTTGTTTTTCCAGAGTCGGCTCTAAGCCTGTCTGGGCCAGTCTAACAAGTGTAGGTAGTTGCAATTTTTAGGGTTCCCATATGAACAAATTTCAGTGATGATGATTTAGTTGAATCCTCCCCATCCCATAGCAGCCTAGTGCAGATTTGAGTTTACCTCAGTATACTGTTAGCTGCATGGAGTCTAACTTCATTGCAGAAGTCAGGATGTGCTTAGCAGCTGTGCTTTGTGGTCTGTGCCAATCAGGAGCTTCTTTTCCGTTCTGCCAGTGGTTGCTCTCTGTACACCTGTTATTTAATTCACTTACAGCAAAGCATATGGTCTGTTATCTCCCTGTCACCCATATGATATTTTACAAAAATGAACACCCAAATATTGACCAGCAAAGACGAAAACGCAGCAAAGAAATGAACAGTGACATTTCTGGAAGTGAAATTTGGATCAGTCGTAAATGGAATTGTAGACATCGCCGCTGGTCATGGGAGTGTTGATTACCATTGCTGTTCTGGGAGACAGATGTGCCTCAAGGAACCTGATGATGGAAACTTACCCACATTGCTGAGAGAAGCAGCTGGGATGAGCAAGAAGACTGTCCTACACAAAGTTATGGTAAAAGCGTAACATTAAAGGCTATGTATTGTAAATAGATGCTTCACAACATTGGAATGGTCAGAAAGGTTCCTGATCAATGTGACTAACAAAACAGTCAGACGCTGTTCAGACTACTTTTAGGCAATACAATAAAACTCCAATTCTTGATATATAAACTTTAATTTTCTTATCCATTTGTAGCTACAAGTTTTTAATGTTTTGATGGATATTTAAAGGTCATACAGCAATCCTCTTTCCCCTTGATTATTAGCATTTCTTTGATGCATAGCCTCACAGTGCTGTGCAAATAGGCCCAGCCCTTAGCTGGGAGCAGGGCCTGTGACACAGAAAATTGATCTCCATCCAACACAATAGGTGGACATTTTGAAAATAAACTAGATACCTAAGTGCTAAATACAGTTCTTCTAACTAGAAATGAACACAAATGTTCATTACACCATCCACTTTTCAGTTCTTAGTCTATGCATTCTTGGTGAAAATTTGTTCCTCTGTTTACATTTAAGACATGAGTGTATAGTACATTAGTGGCTGCACACATTTGTCTCAGTCACTGTTCTATTGCTGTGAAGAGATACCATGACCAAGCAAAGAAACACTTACAAAAGAAAGCATTGTATTGAGGGCTTGCTTACAGTTTTTTTTTTTTTTTTTTTTTTTTTTTTATAGCTTAGAATAGAGTTTATTCAGGGCATGGGGAAGGGAGCCAGGAGGGTAGAAGAGGCAAGCCGGCCATGACCACATGGAGAGAGGGGGAAGGGAAGGGAAAGGGGCAGAGAGAAGCTACAGGCAAGAGATTAAGAGGGTAAGAGAGAGGGGGCAAGCCGGGCGGTGGTGGCACACGCCTTTAATCCCAGCACTTGGGAGGCAGAGGCAGGCAGAAAGGCTTAGCCCATTACTATCATGGCGGGGAGCATGGTGGCCTGCAGACAGATGTTGTGTCAGTATCTAAACCTTTATGTCCTTAGCTGAAGGCAAGAGAGACTCAGCCTGGCATGGCTTTTGAAACCTCAATGCTCACCACCAGTGAGTGACACACTTTTCCAACAAGGCCACCCCTCCTAATTCTTATCAAATGGTACCACTCACTGGTAAATACGCATTCAAGTGTATGAGCCTATGGGGCCCTTATTCAAATCATCACAGCAGTATTTCTGGCTGTTAAGATTGTGGATAGATGTGAGGATTGAGACTTCTAAATAAGTCCCTCAAGAGAGTGATGAGACGCTGGGACATGTGGGATAGAAACAAGGTTTCTGGGTACTGCTGAAGTCTTGCTGAGAAGTCAGAATAAAAACATCTCCAGAACTTGTTACTCACTAACAAGTAGCCTCCAAGGTTCTGTTGTTCCTGAATCTTTAGCAGCTTAAAATACTTGGAAGCATGGAAGCCAGTTTGAGTTTTTCAGTACAATAACATTTTTGTTTAGTTTGTTATCTCTATGCTCACTTGCTTTTCTTTGATAAACTGCCATTTCCAACTTGGAATTAAATGTGCTTTCATTTAGGGTTTTTCTTTGACCCTGTAACCCAGGCTGGCCCTGGACCTCTGCAGCCTTCGTACCACAGCCTTTTTCGTGCTGGAGTGACATGCATGTGTTTACCATGCTGCTAAAATTAAAGTTTGGGGCATTGATTTTTTCCTACAATGGGAGTATATTTCTAATGAGGAAAAGACTTTATATAAAAAATGGCTACAGTTAATCATTCCTTAGAACAGATCTATTCTTTTTGTTAAGAGAATAATTATGTTTCCAAGGGGAAGGTTCTCAACAGTTTTGCTGTTTGTTCTTTTTTTTTTTTTTTTTTTTTTTGATATTGAGTGATCCTTTTTATTTCCTTATAATATTTGCTTACAGCATCTCCTTTAAACACTCACATACCTTATCACATGTGAAGATTCCAGGAGCAATAAACCCAGTAACAAAGAGGGAATAGAAAACTTATTATGTTCTGAGAATGGCAACTCTGCTACTTTAAAGAGAAAATCTGTATTTTAGTCCTAGTCAGTATTTCTAAGACTGCTTATAAGTACATTGCTCTTTTCCAGCCCTAGTTTTGATGCTGGGGATTGAATCTGGGTTTTCAAAACTGAAGAAATATTCTACCACTGAGCTATAGCCCCAGCATTCAAGTTATACCTTATGCATTTTCAACATTCTTTAGTGGATGGCCTTGTACTTGCTCATGTGGATTTGTATGTGCATGTGTATGACAGGGTGCACGTGGTCAGGGACAACTCCAAGGGAAGTAGGTTCTTTCCTTCTACCACAGGGGCTCCAGGGATGAAACTCAAGTCTATACATTTGGTGGCAAGCTTCCTTACCCAGTGAGTCACCTCATTGGCCCTTCAAGTGCACTTTGTATGCAATACTAGTTAACCCAGGAGAATATAAATCCTGATACATTCTTTTCAGCTGGATTACATGTGTACAAAAAAAAAAAATCTATTTTCAACTGTCAAGAAAGATGATTAATACTGACATATCTTGTCACTAAGGTCAGCTATATGCTAACAAAATGAGAATGGATGTAATTTTATAGACCCTGGTTTCAAGAAAAAAAGTTATCTCCTTTTCCTCCTAACTTAGCAGACTACCCAGCCTGTTGGTGTAAATGGTGAGACACAGCGAGTGTCCACCAGCTTATGAAACTGGTCTCAGCAGACTACCCCGCCTATTGGTATAAGTGGTGAGCCACAGTGTGTGTCCACCAGCTTATGAAATGGGTCTGGATGTTTGTAGATGTTCACTCCTTTCGTCATTCTGCTGTGAATGCTGACATCTATTCAGAGCGACACATTCTGCCTGTGGTAGTTCTTCAGCAGGTTGAAGTTAACAGAAGCACTCTTTCCTGGGCTTCACTGCTTCCTCAGAAGAATGCACAGTATTTGGAACGAAGCCGCTTTTAACCCCTTCCCATCCATCCTGAATACAAATCTCTCCTTTCTTAATAAGTTCATATATGTCTCTTGTCAAGATTGTAAAGGACTCTTCGACATTTGTAGCGTCTTTTGCTGAGGTTTCTATATACTTCATTCCACAGTCTGTTGACAGTTTCTCAGCTTCCTCCCTTGAAACCTGACGTTGTGAAGCTAAATCACATTTATGTCCCACCAGTAGAAATATAATCTGAAATGGCTGTACATGCATTTTTGCTTCTTCTAGCCAATCTTTCACATGTTCAAAAGACCGTCGGTTAGTAATGTCAAACACTAAAAATCCTCCAACTGAGTTGCGGTAATAGGATCGAGTTATTGATCTGAAGCGCTCCTGGCCCGCCGTGTCCCAGAGCTGCAGCTTGATCCTCTTGCCCGGTTCAATCTCCAGCAGGCGCGAGAAGAAGTCCACGCCGACTGTGGGGTCGCAGGCGGGGGAGTGCAGCCCTGGGAAGCGGCCCTGGGTGAAGCGGTGCAGAAGGCACGACTTGCCCACCGTGGAGTCTCCGATCACGATAAGGCGGAACTGGTAGATCCAAATAGTCTCCATCTCCTACGTGCCCGGTGCGCTCAGGAGCAAGTTCTGCCGAAGGAACTGTCCCTTCAGCACCTACGCGGCGCCAGCCCGCCGGCTTCCAGCATCTTCCTGCGGCTGCGGCCGCCGCCTCTTGCTGTTTGTTCTTTGTGTGTATTTGGGAACCAAAAATATTGTAGAGTTTATAGACAAAAGTATATCTGATCTTGAGTAAACTAATAAAGACTGTATTTTAGAAATAAACAATGCAGGCTTACTGTTTAATTTTTAAGTATGTATGTGAGAGATCTTAAACTAATAAAGACTATTTTAGAAATAAACAATGCAGACTTGTTTATATTTTTAAGTGTGTGTATGATCTTGAGTAACTAATACAGTATTTTAGAAGTAATGCATGCTTACTATTTATTATTAAGTGTGTGTGTGTGTGTGTGTGTGTGTGTGTGCACACGAGTGTGCATCATATATGTAGATGTGGAGGCCCAAGGTTGATTTGGTTGTGTCCTTAATTGTTTGCCACTGTATTTGCTGAGGCTATGAGACTCACTGGCCCTGGAGCTTGCTGATTGGACCATTCTAGCTAGCCAGCTTGCCTGGGGATCACCAGTCTTTCCCTCAGCTCTGTGACTGCTGGTAAGCCACCACACTAACAGGCTTTAATGAGTGCTGGAGATACAAACCCATCCACACTTGAGCAGCAAGCACTTCATCCTCTGAGCCATCTTGCCACCGAAAAGGATCCTTTCTGTTATTTGGTGTAGATTTTTGTTGGTTAACAAGAACATTGAGTATTCGAAAAAGTCTTATTCATAAATCCATATCCCAGTCTATGATCACACCCATCTCACCTCCAAAAAGGTGATTAAAAATTGGTTGGCACTGCAGAACAAAGGTGTGTTCTGACCATACTGACCTTTCTGTTAAGCTTTGCACTTGACTTCTGGCTACCCTGGGGAAAAGCTTACATGCTTATTGGAAATTTATGTGACACCTTAGTATTTGCTGACATCTGCTGGTGTCTCTGAAAATAAACACCACAAACCTGTCACCTTAACAGTGGTTGTACTAAGTATTGTCACAGTGATGCAAAACAATCTAGTTTTTAGAAACCAAAGGATATTATTTGGTGAGTGAGTGCCAATGGGATGGAGGTCAGAGGACACCTGGGTCCCCTTCTCTTCTTCCACCTTTCCATGGATCCTGTGGATCAAACTCAGTTCACCAGGCTTTTGCCAGATGAGCCATCTACCCCTTTTCTGGTTGGTAATGTTGCCAGAGTCTTTCTGGAATAAGCACTACAACATCAATGAGAAAGGGAGAAAGGTGTTAACGGTGGGTGGGAACCAGGATTGCTCCTGAAAGGCCTTGGTAGTGGGTCCAGGTTACATTACTCTAATACCATGGGTGGGGCGGACGGGCAAGATTTTAGGAAGTGGAAATAACAGACAAAAGTTGATGAGCAGCCCATTGTTTCAGCTACTTCTCTAGGACATTCTGTTGTAGGTAGCATGTGAAGTCATGTTTGGCAAATAGGCAGTAGCAACAATGCTTTAAATCACTAGATAGATTAATAAACAGCTAGTCCTTGGACTTTGCCTTATACTACTTCAGTAAGAGTTACTAACGTTTATATTGAGACATCTAGTTAAGTAGATTATATAACAATTAAATCTTCTCTGGAGAACAGTAGCTGATACAGTAACCCAATTAACATCTATCCCAAAATAGTTCCTAGTAAGACCTTAGCTTAAAATGTAAGTAAAAATAAACCCTTACTAGATTTTCTTTTATACAGCTATGTAGGAAGCACAGCCTAGAGTAAGCACTGGAGGAATCGGGACTGTTAAACTCACAAGCCTGCTTTCTTCTGGTTATCTGGAATGCAGCAGTGGAAGCAGTTAAAAACAGCTGCGATCCTTTGTACCCTATTGGGAACCAGTCTCCACCCGAAGCTCCCCAGAATGCTGAGAAATGTTCAGGCCCTAAACCTGGGCTTTGTCGGTGAATAAAACTCATGCTTATGGAAGAGGCCCCATGCTCTCTGCACCCTCCATCATTACGCTTACAAGTTCCTCCTCTCTAGGTCCTAGCCCTAAGCAGTTTCCTACTCAGTAAATCTCATTCTTACAAAAAGGTCTCAGGTACTTTGCTATACTGAGGTGTTTTGGAAGAAGATTTCCATGTAGTCATCTCTGAAGCTTTCATATGGGAATTGTCACATGGTGACTTTTCCTTTAAAGTTTGACTGTAAAAACTAGTAAGAAAACAGTATTTACAGGATCACATTCTTTAGAGTTTCAACCCTTTAGAACAGTTCCTCACGTTGTAGTGACTGCTAGCCATAAATTTGTTTTGATTATGAATCATAATGTAAATATTTGATATGCTGGGCACATGATAGACCCACAAGTTGAGAACCACCACTCTAGAAGTTTTGATCCAGTCTGACTGGCCAAGTCTGGCTGTTCCAAGTTTCCATTTTTAGCTCTTCATGTATAGCTGTGCACTGTGATATCTGCAGACATCCTTCCCTCCACCCCACAACACAGCTGCATCTGGGTTTATGAAGGGGAAAGATTTTGACTCCGTTCTCTTACATTGAGAAAGAGTTGCCAGGCAGGAAGTCAGGGATCAGGGATTTCAGCCAATTTCCCTATGTCTCACCCTCTTAATTTTGCATAATATGGAGAAAGCGCCTTTCCTGTACCGGGTCAAAAAAGAAAGGCTTGACCTACATGCCCTGGCTTAAAAATCATTGTCTGCTACAGAAAAGAAAAAGAAAATCCATGAGAACTGCAGTTTCTTAAAATGCCCACCAGGTGGAGATGGAGAGGTGGCTCAGCGTTTGGGAACAGGTAATAACAATCCCAGCCTTCCTAAGGACTGGAATTGTTTCCATCACCCACATAGCAGCTCACAACGGTCTGTAACTCAAGTTTTAGGGGTCCAGAAGAGAACATCAGATCCCCAGGAACTGGAATTACAGATAACTGTGAGTCACCATGTGGGTGTTGGAAACCTGAGCCACCCTATTGGGCTTGTTTTGTTTTCACATGGGTTTTAGGGATTGACCTCAGATCTCCCCTGCCCCTTTTTTGTTTAACTTTATCTTGACCACATCAGCTGTAGTTCAGTGGTGGTTTCTAAGCCTATTGTCAATCCCTTCTGTGTTAACACTCTTCCTTCATCCTCGAGAAGCCATGAGTTCCCTTTAGTCCGTCTAGCATGCATTACACGGCCTGGCCCTGGAAGGGTGCAACACCAATCACCACTTGAAGCCATGGTGAACTTTCTAAAAGAGAACACATGACAAGTCGGGTGGCTCAGAGCCAATGAATTGTCCATCTTCTGGCTAAATGCTCTTTTTCCAAAAAGGATTGTTTAGCTTCCACAATACTGGGCCTTGCATTGGCTAAAACTCAGTTCTAAGTCAGATGAGCAGTAATGTTTTAATAGCTCAGGCTGATTAATTAGCTTCTCGGGCAATTAAAAGTATATCATTTGCTCCAGTTTGTGGTTAATAACACAGTTCTAGAAAATTACATTTAAGCATCAACAGCTCATGTTCTTCCCTCTGTCCTTGCCACATCTCCTTGAAATAATACCAACGAAAGCAGTGGGGAGCAAGAGAAACACGATAGGCAAGGTTGAGTGTCTGGATGCAGCTGTCTGAAGCTAAACCCTGGCACTGTTGTGTGGCTCATTCATTGTCTCCCTTTTCACCTTGACCATCCAGCATTTGAATACAAGACACTGGCAGGAGGAAAGTCAATTCTGAGAATTCCCATCAAGCTCAAGAATAGAGTGGCCTTCTTAGAACTCACACCCGTTGGGGGCATTCATATATTTTAGGAAAGGAAAACAAACAGCTGTGACTTTCCACCCAAGTCTTCATTCTTACCCTACATCTTGGCCAAATCTTCTCCAGTTCCGTCTCAGTTTGACCTCCTTTATGCAAATGCAGCATGGCCTGGAATCATTTTCCCTGAATGACTATAACACTACAACAATATTAAGACACCTGCAACAAAGCTATCCGTTTTCAGTATTTTTGTTGGCCTTGCTTCTGAAGCACTGGGCATATTTGAAATTGTTTGCATACTCACGGTGTTCTCTCCATAACCCTGTGCTTCACAGCTAAAGCTCAGTCCTAAGTCGAATGAGCAGGAATGTTTGATGGCTCGGTCTGAATTAATTAACTTCTCAGGAAACAAATCGTATATAATGGACTCAAGCTTGTGATCTATGGTCCAAGGCCAGCAAAACTAATGTCAGTCCCATCAGCTCACGTTCCTCTTGCCTCTGTCCCTACAGCTGCTTAGGTGTGTGACATTGACAATGGCAATCTAAAGATGTGGATCTCACCAAACCAAAGGGAACTCTGCAAATTGCAACATTTTATATGTCCTTTCCAATAATAATACCACCAAAAAGTCAAATGTATAGTTCACGGTGTCTTAGAAAACAGGCCATACTTAATATCCATGGTAGGGATATTTGTTTTACTCTTCTAGTATACTGATGTGTTTTTACACACCACCCCCCACATTTCAGTTTTGAGATTAAAGCAACAACATAAACACAATTCTCATGCCAAAGGGAATAAGAGATAGTTTATTCTAGAGCCAAGAATGGACAACCATGACCCAGAACTCAGATATAGATTACCCCAAATTCCAGGTTTGAACAGTTTTATGAAGCTTTTATAGGTACCGACAAAGAAAATCATAAACTGCTTTTCAAATGCATTGGTAGAAACATCAGGTAAGTCGTTTGCAGCAAAGTTGAGGAGCCTCTCCAGGCTTCAGATGAGACCCAATGACAATCCTAGCCTCTGGATTGGGCTGATTGTAGTGAGGGATCTGTTTGTACATCCCAACAGCACTTACTCACTTACTAATACTCACAAAAATGTTAGTGTCACACACACAGGTAGGCAGTAAATCACTAAGGGGCTAGGATAGCCCAAGACAGTTTGGCTCGGCTCCAGCAACATTCCAGCCTTTCCAACCTCTCAGCAGTCTCTCATGCTCTAGTCATTCAGTTTTTAGAATGTTTAATCTGAGCACGGCTCTTCAGGAACAACAGCTAACAGTGAGGACTACCTTCATGAATTTCATAAATTCATGTATTTCTGTAGTTTCTCTTCCAAAACAATTTTCAGAAGATATCATTGTGTAGTAGTAGTTGAATAATCACTCTGTTTTGGTAGTTGATTGAATTCGCTCTTAACTCTCCAGAGGCATAGGTGTGCCTTCCTAGCCACCTGCCCAGTGTTCTGGATTCTCAATTGACACATGCACACAGACGCACGCACGCACTAGTAACCTTATATTAAATATGCCTTAAACAGCTCAATGACCGGGCCACGTCAATCCTCCATGTTGCTAGTACACTTTCCCCTCCGATATGCCTGAATTATTACTTACTGAATTCTACATTCCATCTTTGCTACCTTAGACCCAATGGGGAAGCCACCTAGAGCCACTCTTCCCTGGCTCTTACATGGCTCTTACATGGCTGTATGCTTTCTCTTCTGCAGCTCTCAAACCTGATCCTCCAACTTGCTCAGCATGGCGGTATTAACTCCTTCTTCTTCCCAAGGTTCCCTTGCCCAGGAAGTCTAAAGTCCCGCCTCTGTCTCCCTGCCGAACCATTGGCCACTGACAACTTTATTTACCAATTAGAACCAGCTGGGGGCAGGGACTCTCAGCGTCTCACCGGCTGGATTCTCATGCAATTTGGGAACTCATAATGCAAGCATTAAACCAAATAAACCACATCATTGATTTCGTTTAAAAAAAAAAAAAGTCATTTTAAAAGTTGGATGAACTTAAATAAATTCTCATAACTTTGCAGTCATGGAAAATGTAATTAAACATAAAGCAGGAGAGTTCGGAAAAATAATGTCTTAGACCATCCAGGCTTCTATAACAAAGTATCTAGAACCAAGAAGGATACAAACAGGAGTTTCTTTCTCAGAGTTTGAGAGTCTGGTTAACTCAAGGCTAAAAGGCTGGCAGTCCATGGAGATGCTCTTCTGAGGCATATATCTCTATTTTTCTATAGTTTTTCAGAGTGGAAGGGGTAGAGGCATCTCTAGAAAGACTTTTAAAAGTCCCTAATCCCACTAGAGAAGACCTCGCCTTCTGATACTGCCATAGGAGGTCAGGTTTCAACACATGAATTTAAGGGATCAGAGCATTCGTTCCATGATGCTTCCTCATCATGGACCTGTCTGCTTCAAGATGTCATTTGCTTTTGTAGACCTAACACTGAGGTACCATTTCATACATACTGAGTCGAATTTAGCCATATACTGCCTTTTATAAATACATCTTAATTTATTTTGGTCACTATAGCAAAAGAAAATGTCTATACCATAGATTGATCTGCTTATAAATAACTGAAATAGTTTCTCACTGTTCTGGAGACTGGGATGTCCAAGACCAAGGCACCAGCAGATTCCGTGTGTGATAGAGGACCATGCCCTTATGTCGGTCATTGTCTTCTTAGTGCATATGGGAGTAGGGCGAGGGGTTCCTCTGTGGCCCCCTTTATAGAGACACAACTCCATTCATGACTTGTCACCTCCCAAATGCAGAGGTGAGAATTTCCCCATGAGAGCCAGAGGAGGGGACATGAGCATTCAGCACAGCAACAGATATTAACCATTTCTCCATCTACTTTCACAGTAACCGGCTTTCACAGTAACAGGTTTTCAGATGAGGAAATCAAAGCTCACAGAGTTGAGAGAGGACCAATGAGCCAATAAAAGTGCTCACCATGTAAACATGAAGACCTGAATTTGATACCCAGAACCCCATTAAATAAGTAAATAAATAAATCCCAGTATAGTATTGCCCACTTCTGATCCCATGGATGAGGAAGAGACAGATTCAGAGGGTGCTACCAGCCAGCCACAGAAAGAGACTGTGCGTCAACCTTTCTATCTATCTATCTATCTATCTATCTATCTATCTATCTATCTATCTATCTATCCATCTATCTATCTATCTCACACACACAGACACACACACACAGCAAGAGAGAGAGGGGGGGGGGAACTTGCCAAGGGCCATCTGGCTTACAATTTAAAAAGAAGGCAATAAAACTGGGTTCCTCTTGCTCCACCGCCCCACTGCTCACCAGCACAGGCTGTGTCCTTTCTTCACTCACCCTGTACGCGGAAGTTCTTTGTACTTATTTGGAGCTATTTCGTTCTGATGACTGAGGTAGTCCCAAGGCCTACCTTCCGGTCAGCGCTGTGCTTCTTTCTGTCCATGTCATTTATTCACCGCCACAAAAGGAATTGGAACGTTGTGTTTCTCTGCTTATTCTGAGGATTCACACTAAAGAATACGTGTTAGTAGTTATTCAGCATGGACTGAAGATCTTTTTTATTTTTGTTTTGCTTTGAATGTATCACCGTTGCAGAATACCAATCTTTCCAGTAGAGGGCGATGTTTCGTTACAAACCTATATTACTTTGGCAAAGTACAGATTTAGAAAAATCATTTCTTATGGTGAGTCAGAGTGTCATTTCCTTTAAATGCTTTAGAGGGGATGGTGTTCCTTCTAAACATTATGTGGAAAAGGAGAAGGCTCCTTTTCCTCACTTACATCATTTCTACATGAGCTGTTCTTTCAACTGGAAAAGCCAAATATTAAACTGACGCCAGAACCGATTCATTGTTTAAGGAGGGAATCCTCCAGAGCAGCGGTTCTCAACCTGTGGGTCGTGACCTTTAGCACACCTCTGTCTCCAGAAAATAGTTACATTACAATTCATAACAGTAGCGAAATTACAGGTACGAAGTAGCAACAAAAATAATTTTATGACGGGGGGGGGGGGGGGTGCTCACCACAACATGAGGAACTGCATTAAAGGGTCACAGCATTAGGGAGGCTGAGAACGACTGCCCTAGAGGACAGAGCCTGCACTTTGGCATCAAATGAGGCTGAATTTGAATATTGTATCCGCAACTCTGGGCTTTGACTTCAGACAACTTACTTGGTTTCTAGCTGTCTCAAATGTCTTGCTTGAAAATGTAACTAGCAATTGCTTCACTGAAGAGACAGTGTTGAGGGGAACTGTATCCCATTAGGGAACAAGAGCAGATACTCAATGCACTGGAAATTCTTGTTCAGTAGAAATAAATTTCTAGGCAAAACACAGGACTCTCTGTTAAATGTGACTTTCATTAACTAACAGAATTTTTTAGTATGTGTCAAGCAATTTTTAGATTCACATACAATGATAAAGACAAAAAAGTTATGCTTATCTGAAATTCAAAGTTACCTGGCTATCAAGTTTTCTAAATTGATAACCTTAGACTGAGAATGTATGCACAAAAGTCAGATAACGGTTTTTAAAACCTAGAGACTTCACTCTGAGCATTTTAGAATGTCATTACTTAAGAATTTGGTGTTTCTATAATCTGGGGAAATTAATATAGGTGATATTTTCAAGTTTTGAATATGATGCCATCCTAAGCAAGGTTAAATAGCATTGTCCTTTAAAGTGAGTCTTGGTCACTTCACTGCCCACTACGGTAAACATAACGTTGGCCATGTAAGTATGCATCTCTTGCATTTTGTTGACTGAAAACCTGTTAAAGTGTTAAACTCAGTCAAATTTAGGAGAGAAAATAAAATGATTCCAGAGATGAACCAGATCGTGGGATCTGGTGGGTACACACTCACACCTCTGGTTTCTTTTCTCTCCCACCCCCACCACACTCCAGCCCTGGTCCCTAATAAAAGAAGTCTACACCTTCCTTTGAGAAGAAGTGGGTTTGACCAGAAGTGACTGTGGTTTGGGGAAACAAAGAAAATAAAAGGAAGTGTCTACAGTGCCCTTTTTTGTTTTCTCTAGCAGATGGGGTGTCTGCTGCTGCAGCTCACTGCAGCCTTAGGAAGGGCAGTGGTCCCTGCAGCCTTAGGAAGGGCAGTGTCCCTGCAGCTGGGACCTTGCTGGGGCAGAAGGGAAAGTGGGTGCCTCTGTGCAGCCAAGACAGGTTTCTTAGAAGTAGTGTGCAGCACATCCCTTCCTACTGATTCCAGCAGCCTGCTTCCTGGAAGGCAGAAGAGCCTGAGAGGAAGGGAACAGGAACGGCTATGGTGTTTCTCACTTCTCACTGTGCTGCCTTAACTTTGGTCTGAGACTCACAGGTCAGGCCCGGCTGGCATGGCCCCAAGAACCAGATACTATTTAGCAGATTTGTTGGGCACCCTCAACAATTATTTTAGAAATTTTTTATTGGAAAGGCTGAAAATATAAGCAAATGAACAAGTCTAGGGTTTACCTTCTATCTAAATTTGAGAGTAAAAATACACATGACAATAACTGCATATACAATAGTCAATCTGCACTACCTGGGAGTCAAGTGCTTCTTGGCAAAGAAAATCTCTATGAACTATCCCTGTCTGTCTCACTCCTTGCAGGCTCAGCAGCACTCTGGCTGGCATTTAGTAGGTGCTTGGTAAATATCTGTTGACTGAGTGAACAAATTTGGGTAGTATGCAGAGACCACACCCAGGCTTTTGCATACACATATTCCCAGATTTAGATGAGAATGTACAGGTGATATGCAGGCCAGCCTGTTTCCTGAGACTGAGTTCTCCACCTTCAGCCACCCATTCGCCACCAACCAGGAGAGGAAATTGACCCTGCTGGCAGACATGCTGCTCTGTGTAACACTTGGATGGCATGTCCTTGGAAATAATGACATGGGATGATGTCCCAGGGTCAAAGTTAAGATAGCACAAACACTCCAAAGATGCACTGGTTTAGCAATCTCGTTACTTAGCTGTCAAAAGCTGAGCATGTCTCTTTAATTCCCTGGGTTTCTGTCATAGAAAGGATGAATTAGAATTTACTTACCCCAAATCCCTAGATTACAGGCAAATGTATCTCTAGCATAACTTCAGCAATTGTTCAAGGACATTGACAGTCTCTTACTGTCATCTTACCTAATGAGGTTTCCTCTAAGAAACGATCAGGATTAGGTCTTGAGACTTTCAGTTCAATGTCTGTTCTATTTCTGCTTTGTCTCTTTGAAGGGAACCAGTTTCTGATGGTTCTCCAAGGGAGCTGTGTTGGGTGAAAAGGCTCACTAGCTGGAGGACGTAGAAGTCATGATGGGCAGCTGGAGGGTGTGATGAAGAATCTGCATCACTGCCAGCCCACACAGGATGGGACTGAAGGAGTGGGAGGCTCTTGGAGCAAAAGTAGTAAATTCCTGGTTCTGTCACATGATGGGCAAGTGACTCACAGCAAAGAGCACTCCGTCTGTCTAAGTCAGTCTGTCATATAAAAGATGACAAGAGACATACCTGCCTTTCAAAGGGTTGTTGGAGGGACCTAGGGAGGCAGTGAAGATTGCCTGGTAAGTCTTCCATACTAGTATTAGAATAAGTAATAATAATGGCCCAGCAACCACCAGTGCTAAACAAGTGTTAGACCCATGGATGAGTGTGGGCTACCTGAACTTACTGTGATTTTTCAAAGCCACTTGAGGCATAAGTGTACATGTTGATAAACCGCTGTTTTAAAATGAGCAATACACAATAAATGTTCCTCCATGACAAATAGTCAAATCAAAGGACATGAACCACCTGCAGATAGATCCTAGTTCAGCTGTGACTTTGGGGAAGGGACTATATCTGTGCTTTGGGATTTCATTTGTGAAAAGTGTTGATATGTACATCTGGCAGAGTCAAGTACACACATTTGCCATTACCATCTTTCCCTGACTCTCTAAGACCCTTTGATCTAAAAGGATGGAATACAACATTTATGAACAGAGATCAAGACATGATGTAGTGAGTGTAATAGGAAATGAAGAGAGTTCTGGGACCAAAGAGTATAGAAGTCATGCTTACTTGGAGGATCAGGGAAGGTTTCAAAATGGCAGATTGCAGTTTTCCAAAGACCAAACATACTACATACTAGGTAGGAAAAAAAAACAGGAATAAGTTTGAAAGTAAGACTTACTCGGAATTATGCAGCAAAAGTCTGTACTTAGAGACTGAAGGGAGAATGGGGATGCATCCAGAGAGGCAGGTTAGGGTCATGATGTGATGGACCTGGAGTGCCCAGATAAGGACATGGCAGACCATGAGCAGAAGACACAGATGGTTTTTAGGAAATACAGAGGCAGAAGGAGAGCATGGGGCTGGAGGAAACATAGGCAGAATCACTAAGGAGGTGGGTGGCTTCGATCCCCCTCACTCCTCCTGGATCTCCTGCTCCTGCTGGCACAGATGGCCTGGGTGCTACTGACAGCAACATTAGGACGGGCATCATTTTCCCGAGTCTGAAGAAGGAACTGTCAGTTTGTAACATCCTTTTTTTCCTCCTGTTCATATCAGCAGCTAATGGACATTTCTACGCAGCTTATCATGTGACACTAGCTCCCCTCCCTGGCCACTCCTCTGCTCTCCTAGTATCTCAGCAAAGGGAAAAGAAGGGCTTTGCAAGTGCATCCTTTGTCCCATATTATCCTTGCACAAAAGAACTGATGGGCTGTGAGACTGCCCCTTTGGCCACCTTCTGGGGTGTCTTTCCTTTAAGGCACGCTATGTTTTGCATGTCTCATCTGGCACATAGTTTTATCCACAGCCCTGGAGAAAACCACCTTAGCACCCAGAAAACTGCACAACTTAGAGCATGACTACAGAGGACATATTTGAGGGCTCCTCTAGGAAAGAACATCCTCAGAGGGTTCTTGGCTTCAGCCGTTCTGTGAACTGGTCTCTAAGCTAAGCCTGACCATTTAATATTGTTCTTTGGAATATTCAAATTTGAAACTGAGCAGAGGACCAAGCTCTACTCATTGGCAGGAGTAATAGATCCAACGCTGAGACCAGGTAGAAGCTGGGCTCCCTGGATAGAAAGGAAGGTGATCTCCAGATGAAGGAGGTGCATTAGTAACTTTCCTCATTGCAACAAAGACAAAACAGTTTGCCACTGACAACTTAGTAGAGGCCTGAGGCTTCCTTGGGCTTATAGGTTCAGAGGGAAGAGTCCACTGTGGTAGGAAGATATGGCACCAGAGGTATGAGGCAAGAACATGCAGAAGCTGTGGCAGAGCTATTCTATCATGGTCGTTGGAAACAGACCACTGGAGTCTGAAGAAGAAGACATCCTGCCTCCATGTTCCACTTCTGCTAGTAATCCACATCTCCAAAGTTTACAGAACCTCCCAAAAAAGGTCACTGGCTGGGGACTAACTGTTCAAACTAAATGTGAGCCTCTGAGGAACATTTTGGATCCCAAATATAACAGAAGTCATGGTTGAATCTGACCTCTGCTCTTTTCTCTAAGACTGGTGCTACCCTCGCTCTGTCGAGGTTATGTGAGATGCTATCATACCCGCTTTGCTTTCTCCTAAGCTATTTTATGCTGAGCTTCAGTCCATATGCCCATGCTCTCCCTTGGACTCACCAACCAAACTCCCTCAACCTGCCCACTTCTCCTCAGTGTCTTGAGTTTGAGCAGATAACTTCATCCCTGCTCACTGCTGCAGTCAGCACATACAGTCTGTGTTTCATTTTCAAAATGTTTTTTGATTGCCAATTTGAATGATTCATATCAAAAGGCAAGATAGCCAGGCATATATAACTTAATATCTAAAGAATAGAAAACTTAGGTCTAGATAACTTAACTAACTAAACCAAATACCTTTAGCTATTTCCTGCCAAAGCCTGGATTAACAGAATTGGCTTCAACTGACACCATTTGCTTCTAAATTCTGTGTTCTTTTTCCGATACCTCCTTGGATTGGGAAGAAACACAATGCTTATAATGTGGGATATTGAAAAAGGTAGTACAGAAGAGGATGTGGCCAAGGGGCCCTCAGAACTCCAGTTAAGCAGCTGTCTCCCTCCTATGATGAAGGGCACCGTTCTTGTGTTTGCTGAGATTAGTGTCTATAATATGGGGGCCAGAACTAGAGTGAGCGGTGAAGTGCTAAGCATTGGACAAATCAAGGAAACACTTCCACTCAAGATAGTATAGGGCTTATCTTGGCCACAAAATATTCAGAGCTGAAACATTCACACAACAGGAGTGTATGACATACTTCATGAAGTCACACACTTCCTCTAGGCTATGTTAGATAAGATCTCTGAAGATTAACAGGTCCATGTGGTCCATTCTGTCAGCCTGGCATCTAGATATCCTTGTTCTCACACCTCTATTTGGTGCCTTCATGTATAATTGGTTTCATTGACTAACCATGCTTTCAAGAAACCTATTTTTTACCTTCACTCAAACATGAAAATCTCCTTAAAAGTAGACTCAGGTGCAAGAAAATTTCTACTGGAAACCTAGTAAAAGCTAATCATATACAAAAATAACAATAATAGATAGAAAGACAGACACACAAATAAAATATGAAAACCAATGTTTTCAAACCAAAAGCAGATCAGAGAGATGATCCATTTCCCGTTGGCTTTCTGTCACTTTTGACCAAAGGTCCCAATTACTGTAGTCTCGCTCCTAGGCTACTCTCATCAATCAAAACACATCCATCCTGTTTCCAATCCTTTTGGTGTCTAAAGGTTTATTGGATCAGAAAATAGAAACTGATGGAACTAGAGTGGCTCTCCCAAGGTCATACGGCTTGTGGATAAAGCAGCCTGGGCTAGAACACAGGTTTTCCAGACCTGCACTGTCCATTCCACCTCACACAGTGACCTACACTAAAACGAAATGTTTCCGTCCCAGCTATGAAGAAGTTTTAACACTAAATTGTTTCATGGATGTATGAACCATTGGCCATTTGTGAGTACTTTTGAACCTATTGTTTTAATATTCAGTCAACAACTGTCATGAGTAGACTGCATATATCATTGAGATACAACAAAGAGGCATAGAAAATTGAGTAAATTGTATCTATAGTCAAGATAATAAATAAGGCCTAGAAAGGTTGTATCTTACATGAAGAAACATACTCAGAGTGTGCATAGTACATTAGTCTCCATTCCCACTCCCATGAGAATGCCCTCTAGACCATACTAGTCAGATTAAAAGGAGCACCCATAAAGCTAAGAATAGCAGCTCAAACCTTCCTGCTGAACCACACTGTGTGGGATACAGCACTGATAAAAAAAAAAAAAATAAGCAATAGGGCTGGAGAGATGGCTCAGCAGTTAAGAGCACTGACTGCTCTTCCAGAGGTCCTGAGTTCAATTCCCAGTAACCATATGGTGGCTTACAACCATCTGTAATAGGATCTGATGCCCTCTTCTGGTGTACTCATAAACATAAAATAAATAAATCTTTAAAAAAAAAAGCAATAAATGTAAGTTTGACTAAATCATATCATTGAAGATTGGTAAATTTGGTGCCAACCACTGGGTCAAATAATAAATCCAAATTTATATAACCCCACCAGTAAGTATTTGGAAGAATAAATAAAAATAAGATTTTGCTTTTATTGTTTCTGTTTTACCTACTTCTTTGTTAGGGTTTCATTGCTGTAAAGAGACACCATGGCCACAACAATTCTTACAAAGGAAAATATATAATTGGGACTGGCTTACAGTTTCAGAGGTTTAGTCCATTATCATCATGGTCAGAAGCATAGTAGTGTGCAGGCAGATATGTGCTATGGTAATTTAGGAATCCGCTCTACTCCTTGTGTGCTTGTCACTACCACCCCAATACTCTGGATTCTCAAATGAAAGACACACACACACACACACACACTTATTTTTAATATACCCTAAGCAGCACATTGGCTGAGTCACTCTCAAACTCCCATGTTGTTAATGCTTCCCTTCTGATACTCCTGAGTATTATTTACTCCTGAATTACATCTATGCTACCCCAGAACCTTGGGGTCACTCTACCCCGGCTCTTATACTCTGTCTTCTGCAGCTCTACTTCTCCAACATGGTAATTCTGAAACCTTCTTCCTGTAGTCCCTTGCACAGGAAAACCTAAAGTCCTGCCTCTGTCTACCTGCCCAGTCATTGGCTGCCAGCAACTTTATTTACTAATTAGAGCCAACTTGGGGCAGAGACCCACAGCGTCTTACATGTAGATGTGTGGATTTCTGTGTAATTTGGGAACTCAATTGACATAATGTAAGCAGTAAACCAAATCCATAACAGACAGGACATGGTGCTGGAAAAGTCAAGAGTCCTACATCTTGATCTGCAGGCAACAGAAAGAGAGACTGTGTGCCACACTGAACAGAGCCATGGCTATTCAAACCATCACACCTACCAAATAGCATGACAAGACAAATACAAGTAGACTTAGCTCTCTATCCGTATTGTTTATCTATTGCTGTTAACAAGTTACGTCAAGACTTAGAAGCTCTAAGCAGCATCCATTGTTTCCTTGGTTTCTGGGTTTTGGAAATCTGGGTGCTGCTTGACTGAGTGCTTAAGCACTCTCATGCAGTTCCAGGCAGAGATCCACTGAGCCTGTGAGCTCATCTGAAGGTCCCACTATCGATGGTTACTTCCACAATGTTGGCAAGATCATGAGTTAATGTATTGAGACCCTTCACTCTTCCTTGGCCGTTGGAGAGAAACCTCCCTCAGTTACCATGTGGTCTCACCACAGAGCGTCTTCCAACCCGGCAGCTGACATCCTGAACAGCAAGCCTATAGGGGAGATAGACAGGAAAGTGAGCAGCAAAAGCCACGGTATTTAGTGTAACCTAATCTTCCAAGTGACACATCATTACTTTTGCCATGTTCTATTCATTAGAAGTGAGTCAAAAGGTCCAGTCCACAATCAAAGGGAAGGGATTGCAGAAGGCAGTAGCAGGAGACAGGAATCAGAGGGACCACTTTCAGGGCTGCCTAATACATGCTCTAGATTAAAATCACACCTTCCAGATGCTGAAGGTGAAACTGAGTTAAGTTTGTGATCTTTCCATTTTGAAGGAAAAACATTTTTATTGTACGCACAAAGAGATGTTCATCCAAAAATGAGAGCTGGCAGCTGACTTCATACTTGAAGCCATTGTGCAAAGTGGACATGTATCCCAAAGGGATAGACCCACGATTCCGCCATCCATCTCTCCCCACTCTCAGAGCATGCTAATTTCATAGTTTGATTTTTCTCTTTCTATCTGAACTGAAGGTCTTGGCTTCCAGACAACGCCAGTGAATGACACTGCCTACATGTCAGAAATTGCTACTGACATTTCAATTTTGCTTAATTTTTTTTCTTTCTTTGATAGTATTATGGAGAAAATTTACATTTGAATAAAAAGCAAATAGTGCATGTCAGACTAAGCATCAGGGAATGTCAAATTGTTTTTTTCCAATTACAACTCTATTTCAAATAGAGTAATGCAATTAAAGGATAATTACTAGAAGCACAAAGCCAAGGTTACGATCAGAAATGGTTACCCTTTCGCTTTAAGTCCTGTCTTGCTAAATAAAATATTCCTGAGGGGCAAGTTAGTGTTTGAAAATAGAATACACTCATCCAGGAACAACCAAACACTTGGCAGTGTTGACCGTCACAAGTACTGTGCATAAATACAAGTACTTAAATGAGATGAAGGGACACTAAAGGTGAGCTGCGTTTTCCGTAGCTTTATCACTCTGATTAATTATGTGATAAACTAGCTGTAGGATGCAATATTAATTAACAGAATATTAGTTGCATTTTATTGCCAATAACCTAACAAGCCCTGAAATAGTAGCTGGACTAACCTGCTGACTCGTGCTTTTCTGCAAACTGAGCTGTAGTTTGATTTCTCATTTGTCCAAGTGAAACATCAGCAGCTGAGTAAAACCAATTACCTCAAAACCCACCAAGCCCTCGGCAGCAACTAAGCACAGGCGAGCTTTGCCCAAATGTTATTACTTTCAAATTAGAGCTTGGTCTGAGATGTGGCATTAAAGAATTTCTACTGTTGAAAATAATTCAACATGGCAGTCCAGTGGCATAGTATTTTGCAGGGCTGAAGAAAAGGCAAAGCCCCTGTCAGACTCCGAGGCATCCCTCCTAGCTATCCACTCTAGGGATGAGACTGGGAGAGCAGAGCCAGTGTGAGAAGAGGGGCATTTGACTCCATCGAGCCAAAGTATTATGTGATTTCCAGAAGGTTGCTTTACTTCTGAGATAAAGTCCTTGGTTTCAGATGGAAAGTCCCCGTTGGTAAAAAGAACCAGGAAGTCAAACAGGGAAGGCATTGAAGACGTGCCTATTGAAAACTGTCCTACACGGTTGTGTAGTAAGAAGCCCTCTAGCATGAGTACTAGGTATGCTTCACCCACATTATATGTTTGTATAAACATGCCTATCCATGATTCTCCCACTATGCATAGCAGTGGGGGAGAATGGAAAATCACTCTAAAAAAATCATATGTTTTCTAGAAAAATAAATACTCAATAAATAAAATAAATAAACACTCAATAAATAAAATAGAAAAACTCTCAGTAAATTGGGAAGTGGGGGGTGGGGCTTGAATAATTACATGGCCAGAAGAGTTAAAATGAAGCAGAAAGCTTGATGGGTATTTGTATAGGAGTTGGGTAATCCATGACAGTTCACAGTTAGAAGGAACGCTGGTCCACTATAGCCGGAAGTCATGCTGGTGGTGGTTCACATTGTAGTAACATAACAGATAAGAGTGCTTCCTTTCTCTGTTTTACTTTCTCTGAGATCTGAACCTGTAGACTGCTCCTGCCCACATTTATAGTGGGTCTCCCACCTCCACGGACCTAAGCAAGATAATTCCTCACAAACATGCCTACATATTTGTCCCCACAGTGATTCTAAATGCCATCACGACATTAAACATCATCTCCATTCATATTTATTTACTTACTTGTCTCTTTGACTTCCTCCTCCCCCTCCCACCCCTACTCTCCCCCCACCCATCTCTCCCCCTCACCTCCTCCGTCTCTCTCCCTCCCCCACCCATCTCTCCCCTCACCCGTCTCTCCCCCCCCCCACCCGCTCCTCTCTCTGCCTCATCCACCAGCATTTCTCGATGTATAAAAATCACACTTTAGAAAGTTTACTCATCTCTCAATCTAGTTGCTCTCTGTTACCCTCACTCGGTTATAAACTCTGCCACGTTAGGGCTCTGTTCTGCATGGTGGAACAGTTTCTGGCACGCAATAGGCACAAAGCAATAAAAGCAAAGAGTCAATCCATTCACAGACTTGTCTTACCAAGTACAGTGAGCTCAAAGATAAAGCTGATCCCAACTCCCAATCATTGAGGGGACGCTCAGAAGCTAAAAGGCCTGCATATAGTAAGCCTTTTTTTAAAACTAAAATCATTTTTATTTAAATCTCTCACAGGTGGAGAAACATTTTTATTTTGTTTTATTTCTTTTTCTTTCCTTCTTTCTTTTCCCTCTTCTTTCCTTCCTTCCATCCTTTCTTTTTGCACTTAAGGTTAAATATTCATTGTGTTTGACTACAACTGTTTGCAAAGTCATGGTCATAGACACACAGGCCTCTAGCCCTCCCACAAACCCTCAAGGGCCACGGTTTAGGTATGAAGCAGCTTTACCACAGAGCCCCTCTCTGTCTTCAAAGCCTAGTGGAAGAATCTGGCACCAGAGCCTAGACAAATGGACATGGGACATTTGCCCTGGTAGGAAGTGCAGGAATGTGCTTCCTCCAGGCAGACAGTGGGTGAAGGGGTAGACTGGGTGTCCCTGCTCTGGGCCTTCAGCTGAGATTTGCTAGAGCAGCATAGACTCTCACGTCCACAGTTCCAAGTCCACCTGTGAGCCTAGCAGCTGTCAGGGATCCTATTTACTTTTTATAAATCTAACAAATGAACAATAAATAAAAGATGACTCTTCCGCCTCACAGAATCCGGCAAGGGCAGGACCCAGCCAGGTACAAGGGAAACTCAACTCTCCTCAGCATTCAGAAATGAATTCTAAACAGCCAACACCAAACTCCAAGTTCTTCCAGTCTGTAAAGTTTCTGCATATTTTACACATTATAAAACTATTCCCCTCTCTAGTCTTCTGGAGTAAAAGAAAATTCCTCTGCCTATTCATTCCATGAATTAAAATAAAAAAAACATTTTTTTTGAAAGGTCTTGTCACTTACAATGCTGTCCATGTCCTTTGACCAGGAAGAGTTAGAGAAAAACTTGAGGATTGATCTGAGGGCCACAGAGCCCAGGTTCCATTAAAGTGTATTAATGCCAAGGTCTGTGCAATTAGTGAAAAGTCAATTCCCATTACTAGTTAACACTATTGAATATCTGCTTTCTTTAATAAAAAGCCATGTCCAGTACAAAGAGGATAAATCAATAGGTTGGCTGCATTTAGATCTATTCTACCTTCTGCTAAAATGTGCAGAGAGCTCTCTGTCAGAGCTGCACTGTGTGTCTGCCAAGCTCAGTCTGAGCTGGCCGCCTGCCCTGACTTGTTTGCCTGCGATCTTGCATTAGTGTCCAAGCTCAGCTCACAGTCCTCACATCCAGAAAGTTAGGTTTTACACTGTGCCTAAAATTCTTTCATTTTAGCTTAATCCCAATTTGCCTCTGCTTTGTTAAAAAAACAAACACCAAAAGCTACTACAGCCATACTTCTGGACCCTAGGGTGTGCCAGGTATCAGACCTTCCTCACAGATAGAAAATGTCAGGGATGAAATTGCTGCTTAGAAGGAAAAAATTGCTACAGCTTGAAAAAGTTTCCCTGAAATATTCTGCACTTTTGTAGCTGGCTACTCTACTTGATACTGGTTTTAGAAGCACCTGGAATATTCCAGACTCGGCAAACCCCACAAGACACTGGAGCAGTGAAGTCTTCAAGCCTCCAGGACCCGGCATGAGAACACTATGCCCTCCTTGCTCTGGAGGTCTTTGCAGCTAAGCTGTCTTTGCAGCTAATTCTTCCACAAGAGGGGAAACGTGCTTTCCGCAGTACCCTTATTACACTGCTTGGCTGACTAAAGAGTAAAAGGATATTTGCAATCTACTGTCTCACATGGAATGTGTATTACTCTGGAATTGGAAAATAGTATTTCTTCTAAAGTAAGTTTCTTTTCTCAAATCATTGTATTTATAAGGATGTTCCATCTTTCACAGAGAAAAGAAAAGAACATTAATATAATTTTACTTGAAGTTTACAGGTCAGAATCAGCTGGTGCTCCTTTGTACTCCTCTGACCTATCTGTTGGTCATATTCTGGACCCCCTCCCTGCCCTGAGAGCATATCTGGTGGGCTGGATCATGGTATCTGTGGAGTGGGAGTGGGGGTGGATGGGGGTGGAATTGTATTCCTGTTTGAATTTAGTAGATTGGTATAGATTTTTGTAGGTTTTTTTTTTCCCAAGTATTTCAAGTCTAATATTTTTCCTCCCAAGCAAGTAGATATATCTAAGCAAACAATGCTAAACCCATTTCTACTCATGGCTGTTTCTAGATCCTTCCATGCCACTTTCCATGACTGTGTCTAGTTTGTAACTGAATGTGATCCCAACACAGATTCTGCACTGTGAAGCCAACACATGATCCCCATTTTGTTGTGAATATTTCCCAGAGCCATCGAGATTCATCTACTGTGTCCAGAGAACTGGTTGGCCAGGGTGAGGTGTGGTGGTGGTGGTGGGGTGGTCTGTCAGCTTCAGTTTATGAAGAGCCCCTTTTGGCCAATAGCAATGACTAAATCCCTGTTTAGCATTGGGGCTTACAAGCAAAGTACTCCCACATTCAAGAAGTGAGCCCAAGATGAAGTGCAATGAAGAATCCCAGGAAATAAATAAACACGGCCTCAAGCAATCTGCCTGTGGGATGTTTACATAGAGAAACCAGCTTTGAGGGGTTGGTGGTTGCCTGTGGTCTTCTTAACGAATCCCGCTGTGTATCTCTGAAATGAATAGCAGGGGCAGAAATGGATGAATCATATTTTCAAAACATAAAGAGGTGTTTTGAAACCTTGAAATTTAAAAAAAAAAAATCATTTCAAAAGCTGCAAATCTTAAACACTATGCAGGCACTCCCTCTCACCTTTCAAAATTGCAGTGGGAAATTTTTCACCACAGGAGCTCCAGAGAAACCAAGCTTTGCAGGAGAGCCAAGCTGCCAAGCAGGAGCTGGTAGAACAGAATTCGCTGCACCCTCATCTTTGAATTTACGTGTGTGTTAAGATTTTTATATAATATTTAGTTCCATCATCAAGTTGACCTGAGGGAGGAAAACCCTCCAATGTCTGTTTATACTTGTTGACAAGCTTCCTAGATACACCTGAAAGCTGAGTTGTCAATTGCTGCCACTGATCAAAGACAGTCAACATTGTGATTGCCCAGAAGAAAGAGAAACTTGGTTCAGTGAATCCTCTAATCTCTATCCATTGGAACAAGCTATAAGAGAAAGCCCTCAAGCCTGCTGGTACTTCTGTTCTTTTTAGTAACTATCTTAGCTTCTCTCCCTTTTTTTTCTCTCTTTTTTTTTGGGGGGTGGGGTGTCGAGACAGGGTTTTTCTGTATAGCCCTGGCTGTCCTGGAACTCACTCTGTAGACCAGGCTGGCCTCAGAAACCCGCCTGCCTCTGCCTCCCAAGTGCTGGGATTAAAGGCATGCGCCACCACCACCCGGCTTGCTTCTTTCCCTTTAATATTTCATTTTCCCAGTCATTCAAAGGAGAAAGAGTAAAGGTTCCACTTTGCATAGGTGCTTTATAAACTCATTGCTGGCCCATAGGAAGGAGCGGAGCTTGAATTCTATGTCTGTAAAGGGTTCAACAGATGTGATGGTTTGGAGAGGAATGGTCCCTGTAGGCTCACATATTTGAAACCTTGGTCATTAGTGAGTGGTGCTATGTGACAGGGATTAGGAGGGTTAGGGTTAGGGTTGTAGGAAGTGTATCAATGGGGGTGGGCTTTGGGTTTCAAATGCTCAAGCCAATCCCAGTGTCTCACTATTCCTGCTGCCCATGAATCAAGATGTAGAACTTGCAGCTTCACTTCAGTACCATGTCTGCCTGTGTGCTACCACAGCTTCCTGCCATGCAGATAATGAACCAAACCACTGAAACTGTAAGTAAGCCCCAGTTAAATGATTTTCTTTATTAGAATTGCTCTGGTCATGGTGTCTCTTCATAGCAATAGAACATCAACTAAGTCAAGAATTGGGGCTGGGAAGTATTACTGATCATGCTTCTTGCTGGCAGGATGTGGACTTTGGATTAGGAAAGCAGTTGAACACTTTAAGTATGGCTTAATGGGTCATACTTGTAAGAGTAGGGAAAACATTGGTGCTGAGAGCAATGTGGATTCTAACAACCTGGCTTATGAGGTTTCAAAAGAGAAGAATACTAGTAAGTAGCCTAGAGATCTTTTGTGATATTTGATCAAAAATATGGCTGTTTTTTGCCCCTGTCCAAAAGTCTGCCTGAGACTAAATGGAAGAGTTTTAGATTAACAGCTTTGGCAGAGGAAATTTTAAAACAGCGGGGTATTGACTGTGTCACATGGTTATTAGTGGCCAGTCTTATGCAGACCTATGATGAAAAAGAGCAAGCTGAGCAAGGAAAAGTTCAATGTATACAGTTTAAGGAGAAAAGGGGCACCAGGTAGTATAGTGGAGCTAAGTCCTTTGGTCAAGGAGATAAACAGATTAAAGAAAAGCATGATGCTAAATGACATAAAAGGAGAGGT
Organism: Mastomys natalensis; assembly: GCA_021653895.1. Taxonomy (NCBI): domain Eukaryota; kingdom Metazoa; phylum Chordata; class Mammalia; order Rodentia; family Muridae; genus Mastomys; species Mastomys natalensis. Next base: position 599,800 of record JAJTUV010001450.1, read on the forward strand.
GATTCAGGGAAAGACCCAGTTAAGCTTTCAACTTGTGAAAAGGAATTAAAGAAAAGCTTAACCAGTGAAGGAAACCATCAACAACAGAAAGCTGATGCAGATGTAACTGAATGAGGGGGCCAAGTGTCAGACCCGACAAGCAGCAAAACTTGGCAGTTCCAGCCACATGATTCTGGCTTTAGAGTCAAGGATACAAGAAAAGGTTTATGGAAATCTCCCTCAACTAAGGAAAGCTTCTAAAGCCAGGCATATGTCAGGGGTGTTCCAGCAGGGAGGCTGAGAGACCATTGCATGAAGTTCTGAAGGTGAACCCTGAACTGCCTTGGAGACTCAAAATGATAGAGATGCCAAAGCCCTGTGATACCTGCTAAGGAAAACTACAGATTGGTATGGAACCAGGCCACGAGAAAAATGTGTGCTTCAGTCAACAAAGCTGAAAGAAATTGGAGATCTGAAGAACATTTGACATTAATCATGGAGATACAGAATTTTGAGTTTTCCCTGTTCATTTTCAGTCTTGCTTTGGTTCAGTATTTCTTTTTCCTTTTTTTTTTTTTTTTTTTAGTTTTTTTGTTTTTGTTTTTGTTTTGTTTTCGAGACAGGGTTTCTCTGTGTAGCCCTGGCTGTCCTGGAACTCACTCTGTAGACCAGGCTGGCCTCGAACTCAGAAATCCACCTGCTTCTGCCTCCCAAGCGCTGGGATTAAAGGCGTGCACCACCACCGCCTGGCATTCCAGTATTTCTTCATGATGTTCCCTTTCCTACATTTCAGAATGGATGTATATTCTGTGCCATTATATGTTGAAATTGTGATCTGCTTTTTTATTTTGATTTTACAGGGGATTACAGTTAAGAGATTGCTGTGAGTCTCTGAAGAGACTGAACTTTGGCCTTTTAAGCAGCGTTGAGACTGGTAGAGTACAGAGACTTTTGAATTTAGATGAATGTATTTTTGCATTATGATATGGCTACAAGCCTATGGGTGCCAAGGTGGAGAATGTGGCAGTCTGAACAGGAATGGCTCCCACAGGCTCATTTATCTGAATGCTTTGTTGTTAGGGAGTGGTGCTACTTGACAAGGACTAGGAAGTGTGGCCTTGCTGGAGGAAGTATGTGGCTGAGGGTGGGCTTTGGGGTGTCAATTGCTTAAGCCAGGCCCAGCGTTTCTCTATTTCTGCTTCCTGTGGATCCATATATAAAGCTCTTAGCCCCTTCTCCAGTGTGGTTTGGAGAAGCTGGGGAATACAGTCTCTGGAGCTCCCATGAGTCCGGTATAAACAACCAACAAGGCCACATCTCCTAATAATGCAATGCCCTATGAATTTATTGGCGCCATTTTTTACTCAAATCACCACAGTAGCAATGCTTCTAGCAACCATAAGTTGCCCTGAGCTTTGTATATGATTGAGGAAGGCACAGATCTGATAAACCAGAGTCACCATTTATAGAATTTATAGAATTTATAGAATTAGTATTTAGAGAATGGCCCCACTACTGACTGCTCTCTGAGAGCTGTCTGGGATATGGGCAGTGCTCTACCATCCCTCATCTGGCTTGGGAACCCATGCTTCCAATGCCATGTCTGCCTGTGTGCCACCTAACTTCCCTCCATGCTGGTAATAAACCATACTGAACTGTAAGAAAGACCCAAGTAAATGCTTTCCTTTATAAGAGTTGCTGTGGTCATGGCGTCTCTTCTCAGCAATAGAACATTGAATAAGACAAATTATATTTAGGAATATATATGTCTATACAAATAAAATATATATATATGCAATAACAATAGAAGAGGCCATGAATTTAAAGGATACTAGAGAGGGGTGTATGTGAGGTTTTGGAGGGAGGAAAGGGAACGGGGAAAATGGAATTAATACAGTCTCAAAAAGAAACAAAGGAAGAACCAAACACCACAAATAGAGAAGAAAAAAAAAGTGGTTTAATGGGGACAACGGATGGCACACATGCTCAAAAGGTAAGAAGCCAGCTCATCTCCTATCAGCTGTGGTGGTGCACGACCCTGTCCTCAGCTCTCTGTCTCTCTTTTTAAGCCTGAACTTTTACCCTCACCTGCCTCAAATCTCTCATTGGAAAAACTAGTAAGCTTCTCCAATGGGAATGATTTGGAGCAAGCCTCGATAGGAAGAAGCATCCATAGGCAGCAACCAGAAACTCCAAGATAGAACTATCTTAATTACTTCTCTATTGGGATAAGACAGTATGACCAAGGCAACTCATTAAAAGAAAGCATTAAACTTAATATTCATGGTTCCTAAAGATTTGAGTTCACAACCGTCATGGCAGGGAGCATGGCAGCACAGGCATGGCACCCAAGCAGTAGCTGAGAGCTCATGTCTTGATCCACAAATACAAGACAGAGGCAGAGAGAGCCCTAATAGGGAATGACATGAGCTCTTAACACTTCAAAGATGTACCTCTTCCATGAGACCACACCTCCTAATTCCTCTCATCCAGTTCTACCAACTGGGGACCAAGTGTTCAGACCTAGGAGCCTACTGAGATAGGGTTGAGGTGTTCTCATTCAAGCCAACACACACCCATTCGTGTGCCCTGTCACTAAAAATCTCTTTAAATGAGCTGAACCATTATGGCTGATGCCTTCCTGTCTCATTCAAAGTAAAAGTGGAGTCTACAAGGCTCTTCTCACTGGGGAAGCAGCCAAGTCCTCACCCACTGCTGCATTCTTCCCCAGCCCCTTTCAGACACAGTGGCCATTCCTCAGACATTTCAAGTGCGCTCTTTTTTCAAAACCTTTGCACCTGTTTCTTGGATTGTTTTTTGTGGTATCCACATGGAAATATTGCATCTTAAAGTCACTTTTATCATAAACTTCCTGAAATAGCCTACTGAAGTTTAGCCTCTATCACCACTCAAATTCCCTTTTGCTAACATATATAACTTACTACACAAATATAATTCACTGTAACTCCTCATTCAAAGGTTAACTCTACAAAGATGGTTTTCTACCCAGTGACATCCCTTCTTGCCAGGAAAATGCAGTTTGGATTCCCTAAATACTAACTATATAAGTGGATGGTGACTATGGTTTATCAGATCTGTGTCTTCTTCATTTATATACAAAGGTCAGGGTACCTTCTGACTGCTAGAAGCATTGCCACTGTGGTGGTTTGACTAAGTGGCTCTGATAAGTCCAAAGGGTATGGCAACAAGGAGATGTGGCCTTGTTGAGGAAGTATGTCACTAGGGTGTGGGGTTGAGATCTCAGAAACTCAAGCCAGGCCTAACAGCTCAAGTCTTTTTCTGTTGCCCATGGATCAAGATATAGAACTCCCAGATTCTTCTCCAGCACCATATTCATCTACATGCTACCATGCTTCCCGTCAGTCATGCTGATAATGGACTAAATGTCTGAACTGTAAGCTAGATCCAATTAATTTTTTTCTCTTATAAGAATTGCTATGGTCATGGTGTCTCTTCACAGCAATAAAACACTAAGCAGAAGTTGGTACCAGGAGTGGGGCATTGCTGTGATAGACCTGACCATGCTTTTGTTTGAAGAAGTGTGGACTTTGGGACTTTTAATTAGAAAAATAGTTAAATGCTTAAGTGGAGCTTAACAGGCCATAATAGTATCAACATGGAAGACAGTGATGGTGAGGTTGATTTGAACTGTGGGGTCTGGCTCAAAGATTTCAGAGAAGAAGAATATTTGTATGTGGTCTAGAGACCATTCTTGTGATATTTTGGCTAAGACTGTGGCTGCTTTTTTATCCTTGTTTGAAAAATCTGCTTGAGGCTAATGTGAAGAATTTTGGATTAATTACTTTGACAGAGGAAATCTTGAAACAGCTTAGTACTGACTCTGTCTTGTGGTTATTAGTGATGACTCTTAGGCAGAGCTATAATAAAAATGCTGAGCAAGGAAAAAATACAAAATGTACAATTTGAGGAAAAGAGGAGCAACAGGAAGTGTAATAGAGCTAAGTCTTGTGTTCAAGGAGATCAATAGTTTAAAGAAAATCCTGATGTAAACTGAGATAAAGGTGGTTTCAGGTAGTGGTGCACACTTTGATCCTAGCTTAGTGCCAGGGAAATGTTAGTGATCCGGAAAAAAACACAGAAACCAATCTAATGCAACTCACAGCAGGGTCTTTATTCTTTTTGAGCTAGCTCAGGCCCCCTGATGGTTTTGGTGGTGGGGGAGAGCCCTGAAGGTCTATGGGGCAACACTTTATAGTAAACTGCAACCTGAAAGTAAGTGTGCAAGCATCTAATTGGAAAGCTACTGTGGCTTTTAACATAATTGGCTGGTGCTGGGAGTCATATCATAAACTTAACTTCTGCTTCCCTCTGCATTGGTGGTTATTAGGCAAGGGGTGGCTTGTAACCTGGGGGCTGCAGATTTGTTGGGGAATAACCTGGAGATGCTGGTCATGTTGAGGTTGTAACCTGGAAACACTAGTCTTGTTGGGGATTAGCCTAGAGACTGGAGCTAGGCTCTGGTTTTGTTGTGGGGTGGGGGAGGGACAACTTTGAAACTAATGCTAGGTACTAGCCTGTTAGTTTGCCTGAGTTCAAACATAGGTCAGATTCTCTAAAATGAAGTCTGAACTTAAAAGATTTGGCATCTTATCAGTACTGGAGTCAGAGACAGCTACATTTCTGAGTTTGAGATTCAGATTGAGGTTCAGGACAGCCAAGCTTAGACAGTGAAGAAGACCATCGATAACAGAAAGCTGGTGAAGATGAAATTGACCAAGAAAGCCATATTCTAACCCCAACAAGTAGCTCTCCACAGCAGGTATCCTATGGTCTGGCATCTCCAACATCTTAGGGTCTCAAGGTAATCAGGCTTCACCTTCACAGATTCATGCAATGGCCTCTTTAGTCCTCCATGCAGGGACACCCCTAAACACATGAGGGACACTCCTAACACATGCTGGCAACCATGCAGCTTTCTTAAGTCACAGGGGAGATTCTACAACCTATTCCTTCTATCCTTGACTCTAAAGCCAGAAGAAAACTGTGACCAAAGCTGCCAAGTTCTGCTCCAATATCTCCCATATTCTCTAATATTCTTCCAATGTCTCCACTGCAAAGGAAGTCATCTCTTCCCACGTGCTACCTTCTACTCTACACCTCCCTTGATTGTCACAACTACGCCTCTGAGTGGGTGTGAACAGTTTATTATTAAATTGTGAAGCAGTTAGGATTTCTACTGCTGTGATTTAAAAAAAAAAAAAAAAAAAAAACCTTGACTAAAAACTACTAGGAGAGGAATGATTTCTTTTATCTGTCACTTCCACATCACTGTCCATCACTGAGAGAAGTCAGGGCAGGAACCTGGAGGCAGGAACCTGGAGGCAGGAACGGAAGCAAATGCCATGGAGGCATGCTGTTTGCTGGCTTGCTCTTCACTATCTGCTTAGTCTGCTCTCTTATACAACTCTGGACTGCCCAGGGATAGCACCTCTCACAGTAGGCTCGGTCCCTCCCACATGGATCATTAATCAAAAAAATACCCCATAGCATTTCTTACAGACCAATCTTATGGAGGCATTTTCTCCATCGAGGTTCCCTCTTCTCTGATGACTCTAGCTTGTGTTGAATTGAAGGGGTGGGGGAACTAGTCAGCACAGCCGGGAGATGAAGCAGGCTATCCACCATGGTAACCATGGTGTACTGGTATGTGGTAGAACTAAGAAACATATAAAAGTTCCTCTGACAGTGAATCTCTGTTAGCTGTAATTTTGCCCTTACAACATCTGGAAGCAAATGCTATTGTCCCAGTTGTGGCTGTGATGGGATTCTAGAGGGCAAACTAGGGATGCTATAACCATCCTTGTAAAGAATCAAGCAGCCCATCAGGCAGATTGTGCTGAGACTGGGAAACAGGTCTACATCCCACAGATGTTCCCAATGAATGAGCCTTGGTCCATTAGCCAACAGCGGCAATGCAGACATCCTCCACCCTCTTAGAGAGCAGCATGGCCATGTTTCTTAAGAAGGTTCAGTGTTTTCATGCCTTTGATGCTATCATCCTACTTCTAAGAAACACTGGTCATTCATTATTTGTAATAATAAAAACCCTAAAACCTAGCTAATGTCTAATAACAGAGGAATTGTTAGATAAACACTGGAGTACTTACTTGTGGGTACATTAAACAGCCATTAAAATTAAATTTATTGAAAGTATAACAAAATGGGAAAATGCTAGCATAAAATGTTATGTTTTAAAAATGGGGTTTCAAAATTATGCAAGTCAGATCACTGTTAAACAACTAACAAAAGTTACATACTCAAAAGCCGTGAAGCAGAATCATATGTATCCCACAATGTATCACCCCAGATATTCCACTATGTGTCTGAGGATCATGTTAAGGACTCTTACTCCTTTAAATTTTCTTTCCATCCTTCCCTCCCTTCTTTCCTCTCATCTTGGGCAGCATGAGAGAACCATGGCTAATCTATTCCTTTCTTAAAATTTTCAGAAGTTCTAAATTGCTCTGAACAATGATGTGCTCATCTCTGTTTTTTCTCTTATAAAGAGAAAGAAGGCAAACACAGGAAAGACCCTGATTTTCATCCCCAGCACTGTAGAAACAAGGATGAAAGTAAAAAAGAAATAATAAGAGGAAAGAAGAGAGGGAGGGAAGGAGAGAAGGAGGGAAACTTGCAAGGAGTAAGAGCCCTTAAAGTGATCCTCAGAAACATAGTGGAGTATTTTTGGTGATACATATGTGGCTTATTAACTGGGTTTAATTAGTGTATATTATGATCCTTGATCATAACAAAGACCCACTGTCTTTGTTACAAGAAACATAAACCTCTTAGCTATACCACATTAGCTGGAGCTAGCCCATATTTGCCAGCTTACAATAATTATGAACAATGTTTTACATACTCAATTTTTTTTTTACAATGCTTTACAAGCCTTTGGTTCCATTAGAGCAAAGCATTCTCCTACTGAGAACAAGACTTGCCACTGGGGTTGGAGAACATGTGACAACTACTCTGCTATGACAATCCTATACCGGGTCCTTTGTATCTAGTGACTGAGACTGAGAGGCTATGGACTCACATGGTCCTTGGTTTACACCACACCTACACATCCATAAATGTCCCTGAGGGACTTTTTAGCCCCTTGGTGCCTTCTCTAAATTCCAGGTTTAAAATCACAATGAAATGCTGTCAGTGCCTAAGGGACACCAAGACATATGGTTTCTTGTTGTGAGAACAGGCTAAGGAAATCTCAACATACCCAAATCAAACTTCACTTCACTTTCCAGGTTTCTCTATTTCAGACAAACTTGAAGTTTGTCACAAAAGCTGTGATCGCTCTCTCTGGAAGCATTGTCTGACATGTACCGTCTTCTGACTTTGTTTTAAATTAAATTCATCCCTTCCTCTGGGCTGATTGAGAGAGCAGGGAGACTCAACCTTGAGTGCAGCCTAGCACAGAAAGCAGCTCCTGCAGCATCTTTACTCAGGCAGATACTACCTGGGAAATGGAAGAAGGTGAACTGGTGATTTAATTAACCCTCAGAGTCTCTGAAATAAACATTTTCTCTGTGAAGCTCTGAGGCCTCTCTCGTGTCCAAACCAGCAGGTCTCTATTTCTGCCTCTCCTTCTCTTTCTGTGCTCTTGAAACCCTGTAATACATTGGTAGATGACTTGTTTGCACAGAGGGACACCCTCCCCCCAAGTCTGGAGGTGTTAGAAATTCTGCCCCTTATCAATTTTCCACGGGCTGACTCTATTCCCTAATGGCACTACATCAGTACACACCACAGACATTGGATGGGAAACAAAAGGAAAAGCAAGAAATACAGACCCATACAGCCACCCCTCCTTGTCTAGTCCCTGTGTGTCCCACTGACAATGCTATGTGGAAGGGAAATTGTTCTATCAGTGACTGTGTTAGATTCATGACCCCACACAACCTTGAATTGACCTTTAGTTGTCGCTGATGGGAACTGAAGAACAGCGCCTGTCGACGTGATTGCCACTCTCCAATGAATCAGAACATACAGGGCAAGGAACAGCACATTAAAACAGCACCAGAAATATATCACTGTGCTTTTATATAGATGTATTGCTTTTGCCTGGGCATATAAATGATTGGGCTAGCCACTTATTTTTTTCCAATGACTATAAATTAAAAATAAGCCAAGAGTTTTAAAATTATGTTCTATGTGAAAAAAAAAATCAAGGCAGCCCTTTGAAGGCAACAGTCAAATATTTAAAGACCATCTTATGTGGATAGTTCAGCCTTTGCAATTAGAGGAGCATGGGTCTTGCCACCTGAGGGTCATGTGACTTAACTCTTGGACATGAGATTTATCTAGTTGTCACTTGCTAATTAATCTTTCTTTTTTAAAAGTGACTGTTTTCCATTCTTGTCTGTTTAACAAAGAGAATACAATTCACAAAATTACGCTGTATTTGGATAGCCCAGGATGAGGTGCTGGGAAAAGCAGGTTGTTCTGGGAAAGATAAAAGAAAGATCAATGATTCTTAAATCTGGAAGTTCTAGACCCCCTGGAGAACATGAAGTAGTTGGGCCCCCTGCCCCAGGAGCACACATACACACACCAGACTTTATTAGATAGAGTTTCTCTTTCACTTCAAAGATTCAGATTCTCTGAAGCACTATCATGGAGCCCACAGGAAGGTCCCTTGTTTTTAAGGTTCCTTTTTATAACCTTATAAAGTTGCATCAGACTGGGATGTGGGAATCAGCCATAATGGACGTGTCCAAGGAATGATTACTAATAATAGGTCATCCGTGATGTCCGTGCGTGTTTTACTCTTCAGATGTATGCATGTCTGAAATGCTTCAAGGTTTCCAATTACAGTCTCACCTTCAGACTCTCTGTGGTCTGGCCTCTGCTCACTTCCTTGATGCCTATCATCTCTTCTTAAAAATTAATTTTCTTCCAACTTGAAAGTTACCCATACATGGCCCACTGGCACTCCCTGCCTCAAGCTATTTACAGTCCAGGGTGATGTTCTAGGCACAGCTCAAACTGGATCACAGACCTGTGTTTTGTGGAGCTTGTATTTGATGGAGAGAAGTCAACAAGCATCTATATAAGTTTAATCATTTCAAATTTTACGAAAAATTACAATGGAACAATGCTGAGCTTGAGAGTGAATGTCATCGTCTTTAGAGAGACTTCAGCTGGGATGGGAGAAATGAGAAACACTTATATATGCATATATTGAAATGCCACATAAACATGTTTGATTGTGTTATTTTAAAATGGTTAAACGTGTAAGATGAAAATCTTAATTACCTTGGTTTGATCACTACACATTACATGATTGTATCAAATTATCACAATTACTTCATACATATGTATAAGAAAAATAATATTTGACAAGAGAAATACTGCCTGTCGAAAGGAACGAAGCATCGTTGGCAAACAGCAGTGAGCACAAATGCCCAGAGGCCAATGGGAGCCTGGCAGGTTGGAAGGTCAGAAGGTAAGCTACTTGGCATCTGATGCACTCTCTCGGAGACTTAAATTATCCATGCAGCTGTCCAGCTTACTGATATGCTTTGAGCAACGAGGGAGATTACAAGTTAAATGTTTTATTTCCCTGAAATAATTTTGATTTTTTTTTTGTCAAAATCTAGGCATGCACATAAAATAATTCAAGACCTGGGATTTGCAGGAGACCCAGAGAAGTAGAGTGGTTTGCCCAAGGATCCTGCTGGTTAATAAGTTAGCATAGTAGAAACATCAGAGGAAAGCTTGCCTTTGTTAGGTGATGTGCTTGCACTATGCTACCTCCCCATTCTCTCCCAACAGCCAACAAATGTCACTTTGATTTGAAAACCAGTCTGGTGTCAGGTTTCATATAGAATTATAGCCCAGAGACTTAACATCATTATGTTGTTTCCAACTTTTAGGAATTTTTGATGAAATACTAGCTGAGGTCTCCAGGATTCTTCAGAGATTGACATAGCCACAGGTCAACTAAGAATCCCTTTGTTCTCCATGGGAAATCCAGATAATGGAGGTCTGGGAGACTATTATAGCTCCTACTTCATTACCTCTGATGATGCCAGCAGTTGGGAAACATGGATGTCTGTGGCAAGAAAGAAGACCTTGCTACCCTATGTTGATCCAGTTCTTACAGTCTTCTGGTCCCCAAACTGAAAGGATAGCAAACAATAACTTTGACTAATCATGGGAATTCTTTGAGCTAAAGGAATCAAGTGTTCTAAACTTAAGGGAAAAGTTAAAGTTGGGTGAATGCAATACTTTTAGTAAGACAGTGAATTCTACCATTTCTATGCAACTATCACTTAACTCTTTCATCAATATACCAGTATTGAACTCTCTCACTGAAAAGTCTAAGAAAGAAAAGGTTCTGGCCTATCCTCATATTGAAATATTCTTTTAATAAACATGTTCAGGAAGATGAACACACCCTGTTCTGTACCACCTCTGACAAAACATACATGGGTGGTACTCTCTCAGCATCCGAAGGCAATCTCTCTAGCCATTGATCTTTCCTTTCATGTCTCACTAGTGACAGTGTTAATGAGTAGTTTCTTCATGACTACTGTCTTAGTCAGGGTTTCTATCCCTGCACAAAATATCATGTACAAGAAGCAAGTTGTGGGGAAAAGGGTTTTTTCAGCTTACACTTCCACATTGCTGTTTATCACCAAAGGAAGTCAGGACTGGAACTCAAGCAGGTCAGGAAGCAGGAGCTGATGCAGAGGCCATGGCTTGCTTAGCTTGCTTTCTTATAAAACCCAAGACTACCAGCCCAGGGATGGCACCACCCACAATGGGCCATCTCCCCTTGATCACTAATTGAGAAAATGCCTTTCATCTGTATCTCATGGAGGCATTTCCTCAAGGGACACTCCTTTCTCTGTGATAACTCCAGCTCGAGTCAACTTGAAACACAAAACCAGCCAGTACAGCCACATATTCATTATTGAGTATCCACAAAACTCTAAAACCTAAATGTTTGCAACAGTAAAACCAGTCAACATGATTTCAAATATTGAAAATGATCTAAAAGAGATGAAATCTCTCAAAATGTACTTTTTAAAGCTGGTCTCATATTTTCCAACCATATACAAACACACACGTACATACCAGTTTGATGACTTGATTGTATTATCAAATAAGTTTGGGATACACAAACCCAGACTGAAATGACATGACTGCCTTTCCATGCATATGGCAGCATGTAGATGGTAGAGCATAAATGAACAGATAGGTGCATATTATGTATATCTGTATGTCTCTGTGTGTGTAAGTGTGTGTGTGTGTGTGTGAGAGAGAGAGAGAGAGGACAGAGAGACAGAGACAGGAGAAGGGAGCTTTTATACATTTCCTATCCCTGTACACTGAGGAAGCCTAGAACCACAATCCCTTAATAAAAGGAGCATACAAAACCTGAGGTCCAAATAGCAAGTTCTATGGGCAAGGCTGTGGAGAAACATTTTCCTGTGATGCCAATGAGACCTTAAGACCTTAACCTGGTACACTATTTGGAAGTGTAATTTGAACATGGTTAACTAAGTATAATTTAGACATGGGTGTGTGTGTGTGTGTGTGTAAGAATCTGTGCTGGCCCATGTCTGCTTCTCCCTCAAGGTAGGCAGGCCCATGCCACACCGAGGTGGACTGGAGGGAGGGAAGCTTAACCAGGCATGAGTGGGTACTGTGCAGGATCTCAGTCAGCAGCGAGTGCACATACAAAGAACACACACCAAGGAACAGCTCTAGAGAACTGGTTCACTTTATTGGGAGGGTGGGGAACAAAGGGCAATTTAAGTCTTTGGGGATGAGTATAGGCTATCGGGGTGAGTATGCATCATTGGCTGGGGGCCAGGGTGCTCGGATTGCCTAATTTTTACATGAGGAGGAATTCCAGGTGCTACTGGACATGACCGTAGAAGGGAAAAGGAAATTTAATCTGACTACTAGATATGTGACCTCCTCTGGTGAGGCAAAGGGTGGGGGGGTGCATGGGTCTCCATGTGCCAGGACATACAGGCCTAGGGCACTGGAAAGTGGTCCTACTCCTGCTGATCTCAGGATGATATTTCCAGGGTTTCGACATACCTTGACTCCACTCTTGCCCCAGGCCTGTTCTTCCAACTCTTGCCCAGGCCCACTGGTCCCATTGTATGGTATGAGTAGATATGGAAACACACACACACACAACACACACACACACACACACACACACAGACTCTGTGTGTGTGTGTGTGTTTGTGCATGTGCACATCTCACACACACACACATGTGCTTGCTTATTGCCCAGGAATTCCACTTTTCTTCTGAAAAATCCACACTGAGGTAAACATCTAATTGTATATGAATACATATGTAAAGGATTATTTCAGTATTTCAGCACCTGTTACAAATATCAAATATTAGAAAGATCTTTAATGCTCATACCTGAGGCTCTCATGAATAAGCCATGGCATAGTCATTTAGTAGTATACTAGGTCACTGTTAAAAAAGAAGCATAGATGTCTAGTATATGCTATTCCATGAAAAAAATAAAGTTCAAGGTGACCAGTAGTATAATATCATACATGAAAAGAGCAGATAAGAGAAAATATAACAATATAACAATACCCCCTCCTTTACACAAAAGAAATAAAGATAAACTAGAACTACTGGGGACAGTCACTGAATGGGAGGGAGGGTATTGAAGAGAATGAGGAGTGGGAGTAGGGTGTCAGGATGAGGACGGCCGATGCTTTTCTGAGTTATCAGTTTAAGCATACGGTCCCAGTTTTTACTGTATTTAGTGTAACCCCAAAGTTAATTTCAAAAGTTAGCATTGACCAGAATATAAATATTCTTAACTGAATATAAACAATAAGTGACAAATACTCTATGACAAATACATACATTGTGTGTATATATAATATATATATATATATATATATATATATATATATGAAAATGGGAGGAGATACTATTTTTACTGTATGTTACTAGATTAACATGAGACAATTCTACACAGATACTGTATTTAAGTAGCATATTAAATGTGTTCTTCACAAGGTGTGAACCAGCAAATCTGAAACTCTGTGTGTGTTCTGAAATTGAATATATATTTGCATATATATATATGTGTGTGTGTGTGTGTGTGTGTGTGTGTGTGTGTGTGTGTGTGTATCTCCAGGTCTTCCACTTTGGAAGAAAAATGTTGCTGGTAAGAAAAGGCAGAAGGCAAGGGGAACAGTGCAGAGGCATCAGCATGAGGTCATTGTCATGGTTGGATGGATGGATGGATAGATGGATGGATGGATGGATGGATGGATGGATGATGGGTGGACAGACACACAGAGAGACAGGCTGATGGGCAGGTGAGAGATAGAGGGATGAGTAGAGTAATGGATTTTTTTTCATGTCAACTTAACTAAACCATAGCTGCCTAGATGTTGGGTTAAGCATCTTTAAAGTGTGTATAGAAGGATGTTTCTGGGGGAGCAATGTCACTGACGTAATGGGTTACTTTATATTTACCTATTAATGATTAGCATTAAAACTTTTTTATAGCTGAAGGTTTTATTGTGTGTGTTGTGTGTACTGTTCATGTCTTTAAATTTTTATTAAACTTCTAGTCAAAATTTCTGAGTTCCTTTTGTAATAAGTAGACTGTTCCTCTGCCTGTGTCATATACTGCAACACCTCCCTTAGTTCTGAGTACCTTTCGATATTTTGAATGCTGTTTCTTAATCTGCAAATCTGTATTCATTTTTAAAAGTCAAATTAATCAAACTTTCTTTTGCTTCTGAATTTTATTTATACTTTTGAACATATGTTTAATCACTATTCCCAAACACTCAAAGACTTAGATACTATTTTAGCAAAAAAAAAAAAAAAATCTAACTTATTTTATGATAATTTTAACCTGGGAGGGAGGGTGGGAGAGGAGCAGGTGGGGACAGGGAGAGAAAGAGAGAGAAAGAGAGGGTGAGGGAGGAAGGGAGAGGAGAGAGAGAGAGAGAGAGAGAGAGAGAAGGAGAGAGGAGAGAGAAAGAAAGACTTTAGGAAGGGCTCTGTTGTTAGATGATTTCTGTTCCCACCTCAATTCGGCAGCTTCTTTTGACTGCGAGCTGCATTGCCAAAGCATTTAGCTTCCAGCAGCTGAGCTCCTCTCATCTATGAAACAGGAGTTTAAAGCTAACCTTGCACTCCTATGATGATCTGACATGCGTCTTTCAATCTTGCACTAAGGAGATATTTGTTGTTGTATTCATAATGAACCTAATGCTAAGCGTTAACCCAGTGGAAATCTAGAGACCAGTTCCCTTTTCTTTCTTATTACCACATCAGATACCACCACTTGGCTAAGTGCAAAGAATCCAAGAGCTTTTCACCTACTCATCTGCATGTTCTTCAAAACCCTTTGCCCATTGAAACTTTGTCTTTCGAAATATCCTCAGGTTTCTGTTCCAAAATGAATCAGAGAAGAAGGATGAGAATAAAGGAGTTAATATCCCATGACTACAGTGAGCTGGCTGATAGGAGCGCCAAAGGAGTTAACATCAGTGGCTACACTGAGCTGGCCGGAATAACATCGAAATGCATTCCAGAATGGCCTAGACGATTATCTTCTTTCTCTGGTTCTTTTCCTCCCCAGGCTCAAGCTCAAAATCTTGTAGTGATTTTTAAGGGAAATAGTTTCTTAGAATTTGGAATCTTCCACTGGCACTGGCTCTTCTGAGAGGTACATGGGTACTTACAGGAATTTCTGTGGCCCAATGTGTTCTTCGTACCATGGTCAACCCCTTTCTGGTTTCCCAGTAACATGAAGCAAATCCTATAGAATCTGTTGTTACTTTTATTTTCAATGACATCTTAAACACAACCAAGACTATTCCCTTTTTATAGCTGCTTTGAATTTATTTGGACATGATGAAATTGCTACCCATCAATAAGTTAATTTAATCTCTCATCGATATTTGTTTTTCTCATTGACTTATCCTTCAGTGATTTAGAAATAGATGCCCTTTGTCTTGTGACAGGTTGCACTTCAATAAAACTATGATATGTATAAATTAAAAATGCATTTGGTATACCTTATCAAATGATCATCCTTTCTGAAAATATGTGAAGCTATTTTTGTTGGTTTATATATATAGAAACTTAGTTTGGTTTCTATAGCTGTAACAAAACATTATGACCAAAAGACGAAGCTGGGGAGCAAAGGATTTGTTTGACTTACATGTCCATTTCACAGCCAAGCATTTAGCAAAGTGAAGCTGGAATTCAAGGAGAAACCTAGGGATCTAGGAGCTGGCACACAGGCAAGGGAGGGATGCTGCTTACTGGCTTGCTCTTTGTGGCTTGCTCAGCTTGCCTTCTAGGCTCACTTACCCAGGGATGGTACCACTCACAGTGGGCTAATCCCTTCCTCCTCAATCATTAATCAACAAAATGTCCCACAAACTTGCCTACAGGCCAACTTGATGTAGACATTTTCTCATTTGAGTTATTTTTTTCTAAGTGACTCTAGCTTGTATCAAGTTGTCAAAAAACAAACAAAAACAAAACAAAACCCTAGCCAACACATTGAGGGACTGAGGAGATGGCTCAGCAGTTAAGAGCACTTGTTGTTCTTATAGAAGACCCAAATTTGGTTTATGATGGACAGCTCACAATTTGTCACCTATAGCTCTAGCTCTAGGAGATCTGATACCCTGTCTTGTCTCCATTGCTGCATGCACTCATGTGCTCCTAGATCCAGACAGACATATACATACATAAAAGATAAAATAAATCTTAAAGTATAAATAAAATGAAAATAGAATATTACATTGATGGGGTGGTATTACACAATAAAAAAATAGTATTTGTCCCCAATTTTCTGACAGAACTTCTGACACTCTTGGAATCTCACGTGTGCAAATCAGTTTGTAAGCTAGTAAAGATGATTTCTGTGGTAAGGGGGGCTAGACAGACTCAGACTAGATGCTCAGGACGATCTAAACTTGTCTCAATGATTGTGCCTCTGGCTTCTATGGAAACCCCTTAGCTATTAGGTATGGACAGTTTTCTTGCTGGTGATGACATCTGTGGGCTAGAGGATGACAAGCATACTCAGAGAGGACATGGGAGCTATACAATTCTTAAGCTTCTCTTTACTGAACTTCAGAAACCCTTCCTTGAGATCCTAGCTCTTTAAGGGGCTACTGGCTTCAATGTTATCTTTCTTCTCTTTAGCCTTCTAGTTTTCCCAGGTCCTCTTTCTTTTCTTACTGTTTTCTCAAGGTCTGATCACTTAATTGTTACTCTTACAGTCTTATTTTTGACTGGACTTAGAGAAGTACCAGCTCTCAGTGAGGACAGCCTACGTCTCTTGGCAATCTGTTCCTGCCATTTGTCTTTGGCTTCCTTCATTCTCTTGTCCAAAGTTTTAGCACATTCTGCAGCCTCCTCCTTGTTTTCCCTAGTGTTTCTAAGAAATAGATCAGATTTTGTGTTGCAGAATGCATGGAGTAACATGCCAGTGAATCTTGGGTGCTTTGGTCCTGGGCCTCCTACTTTCTTTGTTTTAGGGATTTTTGACAACATATTAGGCAACATCATCATCTTTAGAGAGACTGGGATGCTTTCAGATTGTTAATTCTTTTGGACCTCAACAACTGAGGGATTGTAGTATCTGTCAGCCCAGGACGACCATCACCCCAACACAAATGCACACTTTTATACAATAAACACGTTGAGAGCTCTAAGATTGGCATCCGCAGTGCATCTCTTAACAGGCTCGTGTTTCCTTCTTCAGAGACAAGGTCTTAGAGAGCCCAGGCTGGCTTCTAACTCAATATGGGCCTGGAGATGACCTTGAACTCTGATCCCTGCCTTTCACTTCCTGACTGTTGGGATTATAGGCATTCACCACATTACCCATTCTGTGCTGTATTAAGGATCAAACATTGTGTGGGGACACATTGCCTATTGTGGGCACAATAGGCAAGCATTTTAGCAACTGGGCTACATTCTTGGTACCAGAAGTAAATATTTATAATTATCTGAGGCTAGAAACGGATTTTATTTTATTTATGAATTATGTTTTGCATTTATATACACATAGCTTAGCCAGAAAGCAAGTATTATATAAAGTGAGCAAAATCTGTACTTCATATTTTTCTGTCACTTTGGTTGCTAATACAACACTATTTTTGTCTATACTTGATCCTGTCTTGAATATGGAAAAAAAAAGTGGGAGCAAACCCCAGACCACTTCCTCACAACATCTTGTGTAGTCGCCCCTGAGCGTTTATAAACTATTTTATTATAATGCTTTTCCTTTTAAATCTTTTAAATCATACAGACAGGCATTGTGATGAATTTTTAGTATATTTACTTATAGGTTATATTATTTGCAAATTTTATTTCTGAACAATAAAAAGTTTAAGTATTTGCAAATATAATATGATGATGATGATGACAATAATTTGTTTCTAAGGTTTGAGCTCTGCTGTTTTATCTCATCAGCTCCTCATAATGACTTTAATGGGAATGCTTATAAACCTGATTTGATAAATTCAGGAACTGCAGCCCCTTGTGAATGTATCGTTGCCAAAACTCATACAGCTGGTAAGTGGGAAAGCCAAGATTCTAAGTTATGCTCACAAATAACTGAACTCGATCGAAGCAAGACAACAAAAGATAGAAAGTTAAATTAAGCAAGAAGGATAAAGAAAGAAAATAGATGAGAAGAGTGTAAGAGAGAGAAAAAAAGCTATTAGTTCCAGATTTCCAGTAAATGCTTATTGTACCACACCCAAAAGCCACAACCACCACAGGGCAAGTGGGTGGCCCCCGAGTTCACTGAGCTGAGGCTTTCTCACCCCTCCCTAGCCCCAAGTCATATCCTCAGGGAAACCAGAGCAGGACAGAGTCCAGCAAGGAGTTTCCTTCTGAGGACTCACAGGCGAGCGAAAGTTAGTGCAGTTCAAGGTTGTGAGAGTCTCATTTATGAAGATCTTGCCTTCATCAAGTCACAAGGTGGTCAGTGTGTAGTAGACATGGCCATTGATTTGGAGATTTGCAGAAGAATATCATCGGATGGGGACTGGTTTAAACCACTGTTACTTTCCCCACTAGCTCCATTTCCTTCATGTTTCAGGGAACATTAATGTGGTCCTAGGTATGAGCAATTCCAGCTAAACGGAACATAAGTTACAGACACTTTTAGCCTGAGTGTAGTGGGATATATTTTTGCAGTTTGCATTCATTTTTGTACAATTAAGGATGTCCATCTATCCTGGGGTAAAATGGCTTCCAGGAATATTTCTCTCCCTAGCTATGCTGTCTCTTCCATCACAGATCATGTTTGAAGACAGAAGGTCAGGGCTGTGTGTACAGAAGTGCCACACAATACTTGACATCTGAGGTTTATGGGTATCAGAGACAAATAATGTGTGAAAAGTTTAGGACTAGGCAGTTTTCTGCAGAAAACTCTTCCAGATCCTAGAGTTCATTAAAAACAAAAAAAAACAACAAAAAACTTCAAAAGGCTTCCCCAGATTTCACAAAACTCCTAATAATAGTTTCTTGATAATACCTATCAGAACTTGTATAGTTGAAACCAACATTTAAATTTTAAAAAGTAAAAGATAAATTTAGATAATAAAGAAAAGATGGAGAGATAGTAAGATAGCTCAAAGGATAAAAAAGCACTTGTCACCAAGCCTGATGGCTTTTGTGTTAAAAGTAGAGAACCAACACCCAAAATCTGTCCTCTGAACTCCACATGTGTGCTGTGGCACAGACATACACTGACCACTCCCCAAGAGAAGTCAATAAATAAATATCATCTTCAAAAGAGTGAATTATTTTTTTCTTCGAAAAATATACTAACAAATCATTTTTAAATGAAGGTTTTGAACCAAAGTATGTAACAAATGAAAAAGTAATAAAGACAAATTCTGGACCATTCATTAATAAAATAATTATTATTTTGTGTGTTAGAAATAGAAATGTTTTAGATTCTGTGATGCTTGGATTGTCAGCTTTTTAAAAATGTTTGATTTGTTGTAATACATTTCTTTGTCATATTTTACTTTTGAAGTTGAGTGTGTTTTAGAATTTTGTATCATTTTCTTATAGAGAGCCTCTCAAGTTTAACGATCTTATTCTCTATAGAATTTAGACTCATTTCATTGGGTTAGCTATTTTCAGAGTGGTTTTATAGAGAGGTGGTTAGAGTTGTTTTTCATGTTACCAGAAGACTACATCTATAACTAACAATAGAAATTGCAGAGTAACAAATTTCAGATCAATTTAAGGAAAAAAAAAATCATATTCTGAGCCTTCCAAACAAGAAGAGAGAAGCCAAGGTGAACACTGAGGTCCAGGATAGTAGACCTGTTAGATCTGTGACAGTAAAGACTCTAGGGTTGCATCATCAGTCGCAAGGCCCTCACTTGCAGGGCCAAGCAGGTGTAATGAGCTACAGATGTACTATGATGTAGTCTGCGTCTCCCTGTGTGTTCAAACTTGAGCTTTTCTCAGCGGTACAACCTCACTCCTGCAATAGAATCTAAGGGAGGGGCTTGAAAGGAATGGGAATGATAAGGACAGAAAACAAGGACAGTCAACTGAGGGCTCAGAAGAGAGATTGGCTTCATGGCATCCTCTGCAGTGCAGCAAGAATCCACAGCAGACACTGAGTAGAAAGACCTCCACACGCTTTGCAAAGACCTAATCACATCCTGAGGCTCAGCCTCCACTAACACTTTGATATTAACCTTTCCAGGGGTCACTTCCACAATGTAAGCCCAACATGCCACCCGGAAAATGTAACCGAGCATCAGTTTTACTCTTGCCTAACTGTTTTAAATGTCCTTGAACTGCATTTTCTCCATCAGGCGTAATTTTATGGATTGTGGATTACACTTACTGCTCAGCACTTCTTGCTCAACCCCAGACAATTGCAAACCTACTGAGTTGTTAACTCACATGGTCAGCATTAACGTTTGAGACTGGTTACACCCAATGATTGTAGCATACTGTGATTAACACCTGCCCTCTGAGCTTCCCAGCGAAATCAGCACTCTGCTCTTGCTTTTTACCCAGCCAAACCCCAGGAGGAATGGCGGGATAATGACTTGTGCTAACTGCGCTTGTCTTTGGAACAGTTCGCATGGCTATCCCAATCTGACTCCCTACTTCTGACTACTCTCCTCAAGCTGGCTAGGTTTTTTTGTTGTTGTTGTTGTTTTGTCAACTTGACACAAACAGAAATCACCAGGGAGAAGGAAGCCTCACTTGAGAAAATGTCTCCTTAAGATCTATCTACAGGTAAGCCTATAGGGCATTTTCATAATTAGTGATTGATCTGAGAGGGCAAAGTTTGTGGGTGGGGCCACCTCTAGGCTGATAGTCCTGGTTTCTATTTTAAAAGAAAATGCAGACAGAGGAAGCCATGAGGGACAAACCAGTTTGCAGTGCCTCAGCATCAGCTTCTGCCTCCAGGTGCCTGCCTCCGGATGCCTGCCTCCGGGTACCTGCCTCCTGTACCTGCACTGATTGAGTTCCTCACTTTCTTCAATGATGATCAGTGATGTGGAAGCTTAAGCCAAACAAACCCTTTCTTCCCCAAGCCATCCTTATCTTGAGAAATTGTATTTGTAAGCTGTGGGTATATGTGGCTATACTCTTCACTTTACAGGCAGGTTGCTTCATCAAAGTCACACCAAGTCAGCAGGTTAACCCATTTCATGTTTTCATTTTTTTTTTTAACTAAGAATACTTCTACAACAAAACTTGCAGTAGGAGGTATAAAAAGCTTTAGATTCTTAAGCATCTTAAAACTGCAAAGGAACTTTATTAAAAAGCTCCTTATTTTCCATTTGTTTGCATAGTTACATCTTGAACAGCTTCTCAAAAGAAAGTTGGTTGCATCCTACCACCCACATGACCACTGAAGCCACCTTTCTCATGATCCTGTATACTATATTAGTGTCACATAACAAACCCAGAAAAGTGAACCTGGCAATGATAGCCAGATACACACAGTCCACCCTGAAAGGGTTAACAAGTCTATCAACATTCCCCATTCGGTTTTCTCATTGTATTAGCCCACTCAGTATATATCACTGGGCTGTGAGAGTTGGGGACGTGTTCGGGTTCTCTGGTTTAGGATGCCATTGAGTCTACCCTAGAGGAGACTGTCAGGAAAGAGAGTCTGCAATGTTCTCCATTGAGCCACTCTACAGCCTCTCCCATTGCTTGAGTGAACTGAAAGGGAGGTTGACAAATTCCCGATATCAAAACCAGCTGTCAGAACAACATAGGGTAATAGCTGTCCTTGTCAAAGGCACCAATTAATTCACCCGACTGTCAATGTTGGGATAATTGATAGACTCTGCAATCTGGCTGAGTAATGAAAGTTGAAGGCATTACTAAGTCCCCTTCACCTCCTAGCATGTCTCTGAATGTGGAACTGAGGCTGTCAGAGCTGGACAATGTCAATAACCTCTGCCAAAATTAACACTTGATTTTTAAAGGATTGTGTATGTGTGTGTCTGTGCGTAGCTAGGGGGAGGAAGCAACCCTAATCATTAGTGCCTGTTATCATGACTCCTTCCCCAGAGTGTTAAGAGCAAATGCTCAGAGGAAAACGTCAGGGAAATAAAAATTCAGAGGTTTACTGGAAGCTTGTCTGCATACAGACACAAACCATCACCAATATGGAAATGCCATTTAACATGGCAATAGCCCAGACCTTTCTGCTGTACATATTTATTATCCAAGAGTGGGAAAGAGAGGGATGGGTTAACTGAAATGGAGCTGAGTTAACAGAAATGGAGCCAAAAGATTACTAGGAATATTTTTCATTTCTATGACAGGATTTCCAAAGAATGCCAGGTACTGGGAATTTCCCCATAGCTAGAGCTGTTGGCTAATGAGAGTCCTATGTAAACATGGTGGATTCTAAGGTGAAGATTACATGAGACAGTATAGCTGTGAGTACCAGGATAGTAAAGAGCCTATGAGGGTCCCTAGGAAAGCAAGGATCATTTCCATGCAAGTCAGCTAAAAGCATAAGGTCCAAGTAGATGCAATAGTCCAGGTGGATAAGCTGTGAATGTAAGGGTCACAAGATCTGTCCTGAAAAACAAGTATAACCCTTGTCTGCTTGAGTTTTTTTCCTTTTTTCCTTTTTTTTTTTTTTTTTTTTTTTTTTTCTTTTCTTTTTGGTTTTTTGAGACAGGGTTTCCCTGTGTAGCCCTGGCTGTCCTGGAACTCACTCTGTAGACCAGGCTGGCCTCGAACTCAGAAATCGCCTGCCTCTGCCTCCCAAGTGCTGGGATTAAAGGCGTGCGCCACCACTGCCTGGCGCTGCTTGAGTTTTCTACTGGCTTCTAAGACACAGTGAGCATGAATCATTAAGCCAATGGTAATATACAGAATTTACTGTGAATTTACTACATTCAAGGTTTTAGTAAATTTTAGGCATTATAACATTACTCACAATAGCCTTATGGAGTCGATGCGAGAATAATTTTGTTTAATGCTCACAGAATTGTCTACCTCAACAGACTGACACCTATAATAACTGTTTCCCTCATATTCCTTAACCTCAAGTGGAAGGAACCTTTCTTGCTGGGAGAGGTGCTCAGCACACTGATGTGATAAATGAGCGACTAATGGAGAGAACAGGGAGTCTGAAGATGAACGCCACCGTGGTGCGGGGAGTGGTGGCATCAGCCGTGAATTTCCAGAGTATGTGGAGGGAGGCTGGGAACAGAGCAGGGAGAAAATTAGTGGGTGGGGAAAGGGCAAAAATGGGTTAAATGTCGCTGTGAGCTGAAACTTCAATCGTTAGGATGTCGTTTAGGAAAGCCAACAGAAACTGGAATGTATTTTCAATACATTTGGGCTGTTGGAACCAAGGCTTGTGTGTGACATTGTTCTGAAATGGAACCATTTTTCTAGGATGATTAGCATCCACCAAAAGACAGAGATATTAGAACTCAGAAATTATATCATTTCTTCCAAGCTTTCAGCACATTCGTAAAATTGTGAGTTAGCCTAAAGGAAGCTCCTTATGTTTACAAGGCATTCTGGGACAGTCTCGTTTTCCACGGCTCTTTTCTTAGTTAGCTATACCAATTTCCCTCTGAATCTCAGCCAGACATTCTGCTTCTCTTGGTAGTAATAATTTCAAACACTGGGCACTTACTCTAGCCAAACCCTTGCTTTGCAACTTCTCGTTTCATCTTTGTGTAATCTCAAGAAGGTGATGTAATCTTCAGTCCTAGAAGCAAAACTAGGGAGGCTTAAGCAGATGAAGATTTCCGTTGCTACTTTGCATGGGTGGCTAGATCTGAATCTTGGCTTACTTCTGCTTAACACTGAGTATCCTATGTCCGTTTTATTTTCTATAGGGCCATCACCATGACCACACTTCAGGTAAATGGAAAGCATTGCTTAGAAATGCCACAGGCGTCTTTCTGGTCTCTGCCTGTTTTCGTTTTGAATGTCTGGCTTGCCCGTCCTGGGAAAGGGGTATATCAGTGAATTATCCATATACTTAGAGGAGAGAATACTGAGCAAAAGCTAGGGAGACCAGACCGGGGCATATGGTCCTGATCTCAGTAGCATGGAACTGGGATTTGTCTAGGCAGGCAGTCTTCCATTTGGATGTCAGGAGCAGTAACAACTGCTTTCTTCTGTAGTAAGCGGAGCTTGGGGTAGGCATTGGGTAAGGTCCCTTCGCCTTGGTTATGATCTTTACAATGAGAACGTCATTCACATGCCACCACTTATGTGAACACAAGCAGAGCTTCATACAGTGTCTCCCAAGGTAAGTATTTTTCTAAAAGCAGAACACTTTTTCTTCTTTTCTGCCTTTCATTGTGAGAGATTTCCTAAAGATAATTTTTTTC
The DNA here is from genome assembly GCA_021653895.1 of Mastomys natalensis. Classification (NCBI taxonomy): domain Eukaryota; kingdom Metazoa; phylum Chordata; class Mammalia; order Rodentia; family Muridae; genus Mastomys; species Mastomys natalensis. Next base: position 623,685 of record JAJTUV010001450.1, read on the forward strand.
TTTAAAGAAAAAGACAATGTAAAATGAGGAAATCCTGTCCCAATGTTTGCTTCAAGGGTGCCTTAACTAGAGAGAGGGCCTAACATCAGTATAGATGGGGAGTCAGGACAGGGTAAAGTCACTCCTTCCTTTTCCTAGAGTGACTCAGTCCAAACGGCTTTGTTATACTTCACTTGATTTTATTTTTGCATTGCCCAGTGAAAGCTGCCATGCTCAGGAGCTAACTGTGTTGTCCTGCATGGGCATCGCATCCATCAATTAACGCTTCTGCCTTCTGGGCTAAAAGAGTTATGTCCAAGTGCATCTTGATGGATTCTTCTCTAAACTCATTACCCAAGCTAGATAGCAGAGACTTTTCATGTTTAATGGTAACCATCTCACACATATTCCAATTCTTTTTATAGAGGCTCATAATGTTCCACTGAGTATTTTTACATTTAAAAATACTTAAATTACAATAGTCTGAAAGTCCCTTGTAAAATAAAATCAGACAGTATATACATGGCTTTTGTGAAATGGAAGCTGTTGAATAGATTTCTCTCTCTCTCTCTCTCTCTCTCTCTCTCTCTCTCTATATATATATATATATATATATATATATATATATATATATACACAAACACACACACATATGTGTATAGTACCACTGTAATGTGATCATTCTTATTTTTTCTAATCTGTCTCCATAGTAAGATGGACATTAATAATGACCAGTTTTCTCCATAACTTTTATTGCTTACTATAGCCCTTACATTTTTGACTACAGTGAACATTGCTTCTCATTTAGCAGACAGTCTCATGTAACCCAGCCTAGCCTCAAACTCACTATGTATCCTGGGATAACCTCAAACTTCTTATCTTCCTGTCTCCACCTCCCAAATGAAGCACTTAGAAGTATTGTGCCTCTCTATGCCTGCCTAATTTACAAAGCACATTTGCAGTTCATTGTTTCCTCAGATGGACCTACATGGCTTTACTGAAATTCTGTTATTCCAGTTCCTGAAGTTATTCTCTAGTGTGGTTCTGTGATATGTACATATTTCAGGATATCCCAATTGAATGTAAATTGTATTTAAAAAAAAAAAAAAAGACACTCTGGGGCAGGCATGGTGGACATCTTTAGTTCTAGCACTCAGGAGGCAGAGGCAGGCAGATCTCTGTGAGTTTGAGGCCAGCCTGATCTACAAAGTGGATTCCAGGAGAGCTAGGGATACACAGAGAAGCCCTGTCACAAAAATAAAAACAAAAATAAAACAAATAAAAAAGAAATGTATTCTATATATTCCCTGCCCATTTCCACCTGATATACAGTTTATACTTAGTAAGTATTTATGAACAAACACATAGTAATTTATTCTAAGTTGGTTTCTTTTTCTGATCAATTGACAGAAAATTTTGTTGCACTATATAAAAAGGCTTCCATGCCTTCTTAAATAAAGCATGTTCTCCATAACCTAGCTATCTCTTTAGAGTGCAAGTTGTCAGTATGTCATGGACTATTAGTTTACTATATATTATATCACTACAACTTGGAGATTTCCAGGAGATCAGATTCTTTGTTTCTGTCCTAACTGATTTAGATGTTCATTGAATTCTGCTTGAATCTTTGAGTTTTCTGCCTTTAAGGAAAACAGTGACAATTTATAGAATCAATTTTATTTCAACAAACATCAACTTTGAGTGCTTATAATGTGGTGGATGTCACAGTGATTAAGCAAACATACAATCTCATTTGTCAAGGACAATGAAATTTCATTTCTTTGGTGTTATTGCACAGGAACCCTTCCAATTTCAAATGTTTTTTAAAAAAGTTTCATAATGAAATGAGCTTGGAATTTATTTATTTTGAAATAAGATATCCTTGTATAGACCTGGCTTTCTTTGAACTTGTGATTATCCTCCCTCAGTCTTTCCAATACTGACATTATAGGTGTGAAGGAATCCAGAATCACAAAGGAGACAAGCTGTTTCCTGTTGCTTCTCTTCCCAGAATGAAGGACCTTATCACCTTGAACAATAAGCCCAAATAAGCCCTTTCTCCCTTAGGTTGTTCTTGTCAGGTATTTTGCCCCAGCCAAAATGAACTAATACAATAGGCAGCCATCAGCACACCTGTTTCAAAAGAAGACTTCATTCTGTACCATGGGCAGCTTTTTATGTGAACTGGAACGCATCCATTCTGCTTTCAGTTTGATTGGCAACCATAGGCTGACAAGGGTTTGTCACAAAATAACCAGACATATATGTGAACCTGGTGCATCTGTCTGCATGTGACTCCTAATCGCTTTGCAAAGTAGAAAAGACACATTACTTATCTTCTTCCCTATTAAGCATGTTTCCTATATGAATCTATTAAAATCAAATTCTCTACGACAAGGTACTGAGGTGAAGTTTGTAATGTGTATACAAGAGGCAGAGACAGGAAAAGGAGCAGGAGACATAGCAGCAAATTCAAATGATTATCAGATATAACCTCATGCTGTTTTAAAGATTTTTACAGTTGTCCTTGGCATTAGTTCAGAAGCCTGAAGGTTTCAAGCTGGTAGAGAATGCAGTGTTGATATGGCCTCCACTCAATCTGAGTGTGTCCCCACACAATGCTCCTCCTTGGTTTCTTGTTTATAGTATATCAATGTTTGGGGTCTGGTCCTTTGTGGTTTAAGTTTCCTACTGTCCTGGCTTCCTAAACTGTTTTGATGACTAATGGAATTCCTGTTGGTTGGTTTGGTAATGATTCTTCACGCAAGCACATTGTTATGAAGGCAGTAGCCCTGCGGACTGTCCCAACAAGCGGATCCTATTATAATTCAGTGACTGCAAACCTCTCTCTGTCTGGATGTGATGAAGAGTCTGCCCAGACTCCCCTCCCCTCAGCTCCTTTGCTCCCACCACACTGCCTGCCTTTTGCTGCGTCTCTGATTGCAAGCTGTGCACATTCTGTGCCTCTGCCTGGATTTTCCTGAGGGGGGCCCAACCCTCATCGCGAAGATCTTCTCTCACAGTTTCCTGTCAGAATTTGTCTTTAATCTCTCTCATTCTTTTATTTTCTGTGTCCCTTCACTGTCCCAATCAATTTATATCCTGTTAATTGGATTATTTCTTCATCAGATGTCTTAAAATTTAAAATCACATTTTTAATAACCTGGTTTCCATTTCATTTTCTTTCCCTTTTTCTCCAATGGAATTTGAGTTCCAGAAAATCAAGGTCTTTAAAATTCTTATGTTCTGTTTTCTCAGCCCCTAGAACAGTGCCTTATCTGTGCTCAAATTTTGGGTCATTAAGTGAATGGACAGAATTATAATAAAATAATAAACCTTGGTAATTTATGCTATTGTTTCTGTTCTTAATTCTGCCCTCATGTTCATTCACATAATAAAGCATTATGATTGAGCGTGGTAGATTTATAGTCCATAATCCTGCTGATTACACTAGAATTGTTATATGAGCCATGCTAATAAATGTGTTTACATATCACAAATAATAATAACAACAGTAAGGCCCAATAATAATGATAAAATAGAAGCCATTATTTTCTGCGCACTGGCCAAGTGTTGACCATTCACCTGTCCCCCATTCAATTCTAACACTCACTACGGTCCTGAAAAGCATGTTTTAGATGCTATGTGGGAAAGAATAGCCGTACAACCTACAGTGAAGGAAACAGATTTGGGCCCTAGCATTTTTAACTTCATAGCACACACACACTAGAATTTCTAAGTCATCTCATTACAGGTTGATGATGCCTTATTCAAAATGCTTGAGACGAGAAAATAATCAGATTTGGACTTTGGTATATTTGCATATGCATACACATTTAGTACACATAATAAGATATGTTGGGATGATACTCAAAATGAAACACAATTCTATGTTTCAAAAAATTTAAAGCATTTCAAGTTTCATATCTTTACGCTTATTTATTTATTTATTTATTTATTTATTTATTTATTTATGTTTTTTGAGACAGAACTTTCTCTCTGTAGTCCTGGGACCCACTCTGTAGACTAGGCTGACTTCAAACTCCCTGCTTCTGCCTCCTGAGTGCAGGGATTAAAGGCATGCGCCACCACTGCCCGACTATTAAGGCTCAGCCCATGTTATGCTTTGAGATAGCATTTAAGGCATGTTGTGTTTTGAGATAGCATTTTTAGATAGCATCTAAGACATGCTATTATTCTAAAAGTTACACATTTATTTGTATGTGTTTGTATGTGTAGGTATGCCCATGACAAAACATACATGTGGTAACTAGAAGACAACTTGTGGGAGTCAGTGTCCTTCTGCTTGTGGTCATTATTAGGCTTGGCACTTTTATCCACAGAAGCCTTTCATTGGCCCTACAGCAACTTTTTATTAAATAATATAGAGGCACGAAGACCAACTCTATTTCTGATGGCTTTCCTGCATAACATCATGGTGCCTGAAGTAGGAAATCTGTAATAATTCTATGGCAAGTTTTCTTAAACTCAACGCCACACACAAGTGCTATGTGTATGTCAGCATCCACCAAATTTCAATATGCAGAACATATCACTTAAAACATTTATTAAGCCTGAAGTATATTTATAAATCCCCCACTCCTACCCCCGGGGTTCTTAGTATGCTCATCAATGCTCGCTAATAAACTCTTCTGCAACGTTTTTCTGACTGAGCGTGGGGGACCAAACAGCCTCTTAGAGAAGAGTAGACTGAGTGTGGCTTCAGGACTACTCACTGTGAGACTGTGCTCAGAAAAGTAACTGAACTGCAAGATCAGGGAGACAGGGGGAGGGAATCCCACCTCAAACACTCCAGGGTTAATGAGCCTCCAGTGAAGGGACATGCCTGCCAGGACTTTCTAAGTTTATAGCTTCTTTGGGGTTCTGCTATGCACAACCCTACAGTCCGCACAATCTCTTGTTTACAGTGAGCAGTTCCTGCAGACTGCCACTTGCAAAGCGAATGTCCACCGTGCCCCCTTCTCTAAAGCCCTCCAGTCCTCCACACTCCCAAACAGTAACAATGACACCCTTCCAGGCAAATGAATTCCCAGGCCTGGCCCTTTCAGGGTTCAGAGGTAAGGACCAGCAGGGGAGAAGCAGCAACAGTCCTGCCCTTGACAGATGCCCCAGGATGACAATGACCTGGCCTAGCTTTGTGGGAAGAAGGTAGGATCTGGGGTGTGCCCAGCTGGAAGCCGCCTGTAATTTAACACTCGCAGATGGAGACTGAGGGTGATATGATACCCCCAGCTGTCTCCCAGGGCTGCTTTCAAGGCCCCCCTCTGCTGCCTGGGACTCTGGATGCCTTGGGAAGGGCCTGCTGCGGATGGGGGCGGCCTAATAAAGCAGCTGGTCTATTAGAAGATAAGCTTTGTGGAGAATCACACAATCATCCCGAATCCCTCTAATCCCAAACTTTATTGCCCTAGATAATAAGCTTTGGTGGCGATGCTCCATTGCAATATGGAATTGTCTGCAGGCAGGCGGCACCTGCTGTGTCACTCAGTTCCCAGACTGCAACTGCGACACACAAATCAGGGGCAGGTGCATGGATCCCGCCTAGACGTTGGAAAGAAGCGGGACAGACAGGGAGGACCAGCCATTCTCCCACGGAAGGGTCCACACAGCCTGAGAGAAAAGGGTGTGCCTTAGCTCTGAGAAGGTTCTGCAGTTATTGCTGGAGGGGCGGGGGGGGGGAAGACAGAGAGAGAGAGAGAGAGAGAGAGAGAGAGAGAGAGAGAGAGAGAGAGAGAGAGAGAGAGAGAGTTGAAGGGAACTTTTTGCAGTGAAGCAGGATGAAGCTTAGGGAAAGGCCAGTTGTCACAGGCTGTTCTCTCTCCCAGCATTCTTCTCTGCTTTCTTAGGGAACGTACACATGTGCCTTTACCTATCCTCTGCTGCATCCCACCAAGAGGCGCTCTCTGTCCTCCCTGCTCCGACTTCCTTTGTCACAGCAGGCCCTCGCAGCTAGATTCTTGCAGCTCCTGTTCTAATGAGCAAACCAAGAGCTGCTTCTACTCTTCCGATGACTATGAAGCATCTCGGGGCAAGAATCAACACATTCATCCTTTTGCCCTCTTGTCCTCAGCCTCTTGGAAAAGCTCAAAAGTTTTATCAGCAAAAGGCAAAACAAACAAAGCCAAAGGACTGGAAGCAACATAAATCCACATAGGAGGGACTTTAGGTGTCACTCAAAACAGGACACAGGTCTACAGAGATTCAGAGCTGAGAGCTAAGGAGCACAGGACTTGAAAATAACATAAAGTAGCACTGTCTGGAATGCTTCCTTAGAAACATTCTGGCTTCTGGCTTCTGGAAGGGTCTCTGGAAAGTGTTGCATATGGTAGGAAGCGAGGAGACTTATTTTACATTTTAAAACTATTTTAAAAAACATTTGTCAACATTAAGGGACTTTTTACATTTTAAAAAATGGTTCTCTTTATTTTTAAATTGTGTGTTTATATTTCTGTACAAGTGTGGGTTTGTGCATGCAGGTGCAGGTGCCTGTGTAGTCCAGAAGAGTCCTTCAGATCCCCTAGAGCTGGAGTTACAGGCGATTGTGACCCTCTCAAACTAGGATGTTGAGAACTCAGTGGGGTCTTCTGCGAGAGCAATAAGCACTCTTAACCACTGAACCATCCCTCTGCCCCTGAGTATTGTATTTTTAAAGGTTAGAAACAAATACATTTAGAGCATGGGCAAACTAACAGTATTCCACTGTTCTTTTTATCTTTGCCCAAACACTGTCTAAAACATCTGGCTGTATCCACTCAAAGGCATTTGTAACAGAGAGAACAAAAGCTCAGCAGGAGTTTCCAGAGGTGGATAAACATTTTAGGCTGGAGCAGGGATTTTAGACTTGCTAGCAATGGATGAGAAACTTGGAGGGTGGCATGGCAGGGAATCACTGCCTGATTTCATATGAATTGACTGGAAGTGTGAGAAGCTAAAATGGCATTTAATAAACCTCTGTGTTATGGGGCAATGGGTCTGACAGGAAGCATCTACTTAAAGAGATCAATATGTTCATTACTATTAAGACAAAAACATTCCAAATTCTGCTTCCTTCTTTTTTCTCTTCCCTGCCTCTCTTCGCTCCCCCTCTCTACCGTTATACAGGGCTCCTTCTGGAAGACCTACCCTCCTTAAGATGAACATATCTTAAATTGTCTCTCTGATGGTATATTGATTACTTCCCCATCCCCATAAACAACCCCTTGGCACCTCTCCAGAGAACCAACTACACTAGATTAAATTAAGAGCAATCTTGGCTCTTAACAGAGCTCTTCCACCAAGTGGTTGCCTCAAAGAAGTGATTCACGGATTTAGTTTATGAACCTCATGACCTCCTGTCAGGAAAGCTGACCCCTTTCTTCAACATAACCCTTGAACAACTTACACTGGATTCACGGGAAACTTAATTAAGGTTAGGTATACTCCCAAATCAACAAACATACTTGACAGACATCCAGAGAACCAAACAAAGAGATCCATCAAGGCAGACAAACAACCAATGCTCAAATTTGAAAATGGTGAACTAGGGATTGCCTGTTCTGAGGTTAATGTGGAATGAACGTTCATGAGGTCTGCTAAGCTTCTGTGCTGGTTTTCCTTCTCCACTGTCATCAAATAGGCTGGTTATGTTTGTTAGTCTAGTGTGCAGAAATTCATGAATTCTTTGCTTCCTTTCTTCTGATGACATTTAGATTAAAAATAAGTCTCAAAAAATAAATAATAGTGATTCTCAATTAGCCAGTCAAGACTTTAATAATCCTTAAAGATCTCCTTTATATATCCCATCATTCACTGGTGTCCTCATAGTTCACTGCTTCCTAGAACATACTCTGTTGTTCACGGTTTCTGTGCTGAAATTAGTTGCCTTTGCTCTGGCGTATGGAGCTTCTGGCAGGTTGAGGTGAGTGGTGGGGTATACAGAGTAAAACTTAATAGCCAAACACAGAGTTCTTAGGTCCTCCAATATCCAATGTGCCCCAGAGCCACCTAATGTCTTCATGGACCTTAAATCACCTACCTGTATCATTGACTGTATGTGATATAGTTCTTGTCAAATATATTTTATATAAAAGTGTTGAAATGCAGGCAACTCGTTAGAACATTACGTTTCACAAAAGTTCTATTTAGATCTTCAGCTTTCTTTTAAATTTTCTGTTCTTACCTGTGTGGGTATGTGTGTGTGTGTGTGTGTCCATGTGTGTTCATTTGTTGTATAGTTTAGAGAATGATCTACAACAGCCATATTTGGAATTTTATTTTTTATTTTTATTTATTTATTTATTTATTTATTTATTTATTTATTTATTTATTGGTTTTTCGAAACAGGGTTTCTCTGTGTAGCCCTGGCTGTCCTGGAACTCACTCTGTAGACCAGGCTGGCCTCGAACTCAGAAATCCGCTTGCCTCTGCCTCCCAAGTGCTGGGATTAAAGGCGTGCGCCACCACTGCCCGGTATATTTGGAATTTTAAATGAGTGAATTGATTACATATCTAGCAAATCAAAATAAAAGCTTAAGTAAAAAGTAGATAGATGGCAAAACATCATCAAACCATACACTCAACATCCAGCAGAAATCCACTGGGGAAGCTCCTTTAAGGTAATTGGAGATCCCAATAGAAAATGTGCTAGATAAGAGTCCTCAGAGTCCTCTTAGGAGAGCCTTCCAAGTACAAGAACAGCTAGCAATGGACAGAAATAATATGATCATATAAGGCACAAGAGCAAGTACAAATCAGCTGAGCGAGGTGAGGTAGTCAGCTGGAGCACCCAATGAAGTTCCTAACCACGGCTGAGCTTCTCAAGACTGAAAGGTCTGTGGCTGAACTTCCAGCTTCTCTGTCCCTCTGCAGGGATTTTTCTATCATGCAACAAGTATAGAAAGATCTTTTGGAAATAATTAATTTTTTTTAGCTTTTCTCAGGGGCACAATGGTTTTCTTCTTGGGCTACATTGTTCTCCTTTCCAGAGTTAGGGGCATTGCCTGGCCCCAGACAAGAGGCCTTGGAGGATATGGAGACAAACATGCTTGGGCTTGAAATGGAGATGGAGATGAAACTCTGCTTCCAGAGCCTGTTTCTCGGCGAGCTCAAACAGCACACGACAATTTATTATAATAATATACGTGACAGTGCAAATGTATGGAAGAGGGCATAGAGGACAAAGAATGATGTCAGGGGTCTTCCTCAGTCACTCTCCACCTTAATTTTTTGAACCAGGAGCTCACTGATTCTGCTAGACTACATGTCTGGTGAGCCTCAAGGCTCCTCCTGTCTCTATTTCTCTAGTCCTGGGATTACAGACATGTACTATCATGCTTTGCGCTTTTATACACTGCTGAGCATCCAAACTCAGGTTCTCCTGTTTGTGGATCAAGCACTTTACCCACTGAGGCATCTCTCCAAACCCTCTAATTCTTTTCTTCAGAGACATAGGGCAGAAATATTCAACTCCTAAGTGTTGTAAGTCTAATCAGCCAGGTGAGATTTATGTTAGAGGAGACAGGGTTTAAGAGGACATCAAGGCTACTGATTGCCTTTTGGCAGCCTCTGAAGTGGCTCAACTGCCTTAACCTCAAAGGAACAATTTCAGCCAGCCTCTGCTGTGTAACAAATCACCCCAAAAATTATTAGCTTAAAACAGCAATTATTTTTCTTGCAGCTATTGTTTGACTAGAGGTTGCTATCTTGATTTTGCCTCTACTCACTCGTGTTGAAGCCTTAAGCTACAGAGGCAGCTAAGTTCAAAGATGGAGATGTTCCTGCCATCACCTGTGTGGTAGTGGGCATTGGCTACACATTGGGTGCCTCACCTCTCTTCTATAGGGTCTTCACATTCTACAGATACCAGTTTCTTTATAAAGGTGGTCTCAGTGCAACATTCACATAATGCATATGGGACTTTGCATGTGACATGCCTGTCACTGGCCCTTATGTTTGAATTCTTGGTCACCAGCTATCGATGCTGTTTTGGCATGGGTGGAAGAGGCAAGTCACAGACAATGGCGGGCCTTTAAGGGTTTTATCATGGCCCTCTTCTCTGCTTCCTCACCCATCAAAATGTGAGAAGCACCAGCCATAAGCTCCCCCTGCTAGGGAATAAGCCACTCTACTGTGCCATCCCACTATGATAGGATGAAACCATGAGCCCAAATAAATCTTCCTTCCCTAAGCTGTGTTGGGCAGGTGTTCTATAATGATGAGAAAAGTAACTGCTATTCACCAGCAATCTGAATTCAAGTGTTATGGAAACAGACTCTTGCCCAGGTTGGGAGAAATGGTGAAGTTTGGATGCAAAAGGGATTGGACAACTGGATGTTAAGGAATTAAAACAAAATGCAATAGTCACACCACAGATGAGCTACAGGCCCCAGAAGTAAAGGCAAAAGGAACTATCTAAGCCTTCAAAGAAGCCTGGGAGTTGGGAAGGGGTGGGGTCTGAAACTCAGGCCCCTTGGCTCTGATTATCTTCATAAAGGGCTTGCCTAGGAAGGCTGACTGGTAGTTCTTTGTCTAATGGATCTGAGAGTCACAGGCTAGAGGGGAATTGGTCTTCAGTGAGAGCCAGTCACCCTTTCTTCCACACTGACCACATCCACAAAGTGAATATGTGGGTGTTGAGGTTTGTTACTTAGGTCAGTCCCTGTAGTTTCTGTATCGCAATGCCTGGAATAGACTCCTGGCTATACCAGGCACTGCCTCTGAAAGGAAATTGAACATAACATCACATACCTCAGCTTCTGCCTCTGTAACAAAGGACAATAACTGCATATGTAAAATATTTTAATTATGTGTGTTCCATGTGGGCTCATTGCCATATGCCATTTTGCTTCTTACATGTGAGTTTTTATTATCTTTCCAGTCAATCCAGAAGCCAAATTGAAAAAGAAGTTATCTGAGATGAATTTCATAATATCTCTTTATAAACTCTTAAGAAAAGTTCAACCTTCTTGGTTATCCTTATTCTTTAGGGTACTACCATTTTGTTGTTATGAAAAATACATTGTGTGTGTGTGTGTGTGTGTGTGTGTGTGTGTGTGTGTGTGTGTGTAGAAGGAGTTAAATCCCCTGCCATTGGATTTTCAGAAACTTGTCAGGCACCATGTGGGTGCTGGGAACTGAACTCTAGTCCTCTGCTGAGCCATCTCTCCAGCCTTTAGTCACCAGTTATGTGGTGCTAGGTATGGTGTGAAAAGGTCTTCCGGATTGGAGAGATGGCTCAGTGGTTAAGAGCACTGACTGCTCTTCCAAAGGTTCTGAGTTCAATTCATGGTGGCTCACAGCCATCTACAATGGGGTCTGATGCCCTCTTCTGGTGTGTCTGACGAGATCAATGGTGTACTCACATACATTAAATAAATAAATTTAAAAAAAAAAAAGAAAAAAAGGAAAAAGAAAAGGTCTTCTTTCATCCTGTAATCAGGGTGACTTAGCTTCTTCTCTGACTTTGGCAGTTACTAGGTATGTGCAGTCTTCAGCAAATTACTTACCCAAGCCTCAGTTTCCTCTCCTGCAAGGCACATGCAATCACATTGAGCATGCAACAGCTCCAAAGGAGCAGATGTGAGGATTATAGTAACTTGCTTGGAGCTACAGATAAGCAGCAACCAAACACATAGTAGGTCTGTCCGCTCCACTTTTTCAGATGTCTAATTTCCCACTTAGATTCAAATAACAGAGTCAATGACCTTCTCTGAGCCTGTCAAAGGCGAGGGTTGGCTGCCTTCTCTTTGTTTTCTTGCTGGTTTGATTCCAGGGTGTTTGCCAGAGGTCACAAAGAATAGACTTCCTTTCTCTCTTGAAGCCATGTGTGGTTTTCTCCATATTGATTGTTCTCATTGGTCTGTCTCTTTAAGGAAAAGACCCTGACCAGGCTACTCACCCCATCAATACTAAAGACTGTGAATTTTCCAGTTCTACTGAACTCTGTGTGACCCTTGCAGACAATAATTGCTTTAACATAGGGTTAGGCAACAGCGACAAACTTGTCTAAAAATAATCCAGGGCTTAAAATACAACTTAACCTGGGAGATTTAAGTAGGTAAAGAAGATGGCTTTTCTCTGGAATTGCTTCTTGATTAATCACTTCATCTGAGGTCATTGGAAAAAAAAATGACAGCCTTCAAATAGGGTTTTAAATGTCTCGCTCTCTACTTTCCCATACTGGCAGGAAGCCAGTCCCTGCCGGCCACTGGTTCTTAAAGGAACATGTTCCCTTGGATTTTCTCCACTGAAGTCTAGGGAAGTGTATAGTACTGGAGAGGCTAAAGAGATGGGCAAACAGTTCACTCACTTCACTTCAAGCATGCCTTCTTTCAAGATCACCTCCAGGAGCAGCTGTTTCCCAGAGGAATATCCCTCTGGTTTACCCCAGAGGAGAGGAAAAATGGTATCCTGCGAGAGGTGTAGATGACCAGCTCTGCTCAGGACTGAAGACAGATGAAGAAGCAGCAATCCATCACTAGTTTCTTTACAATCCTCCATCTGGGCATCTGCACCTGGGTACCAGCATCCTTTTGGCTTAAGCCTTGTCTCCTCTAAATTCTTCCCAATTACCAGAGCTCTAAATATTTACTCCTAGAGTTTACAACCTCCAATCAACAGTTGTTTCTCTCTCCAGGTAACCTGAACTATCTTCCTTCCCAACTGCACCTACCCTTTCCCTGAAGAGCCACTGGCTGTCTCCTCCTTTACTTCCTTGCTAAGGGGCAAGCTGATTCTTTCAGGTCACACATCATGTTGACCATAGACTCTGTGGTTCTTTTATCTGAATCCGGCTTTACTTTCTAGGCTAACATGAATCTCCAATACACAAGACTCTTGGATTACAATTAATGTAGGCGTTGAATATGTGATCTTGTATAGAGAATTATCTTTTTTTCTTGATCTCAAACAAAACCAAGTGACTGCTTGATTTGGTGGCTGTAATGATTAAGTGTGGCTGTCAATCTGACTGCTTTGAATGATGTCTTGAAATTGGTCAAGCATTTGCTGGGTATATCTGTGATTTTCCAGAGAAGATGGTACGTGAGTCCGCTAACTGATGTGGAGAGCCGGCCTGAATGAGGGCAGTACCAACCAGAAGAAGGGCCCTTATGAACAAGCATGGTTGCAGAACAGGACTTTTACTTTCCTGGATGCTTGCTTCTTCGGTAGGTGTTTTTTGTATTGCTGTCTCGTGTAGAAACCAGATTCTAGGCATCTCAGCCTTTGAGTGGGGACTCTCACCAGAGGTTCTCCAGGGGCCTTTCAGGGATTTCACCGTGGTCTGTGCAGCATCACTGGCCTTTCTTGTATTCTGGGGCCTCCTGCTTTTTGGAATGCTGGAAGTAGCTACTGATTGTTCTGACATTCCAGCCTACAAACGGCCATTGTGGGAGCTCTCCAACCTCCATGTGCATCCACCTAATGACTTCTCTTGTGTATCTTAATGAGTCTATCTTCCTGAAGAAGCTTGGCCAATACAGTGGATCCACATTATATTTCTTATCAAAAGGGTTCTCAAGGGATCTGCTGTTAGGTTTCAACAAGGCGCATGGGGCTTGTGTGGAGTTTTGAGTTTCAGCTAGCATTGCTTTAGTTCTTTATGTGCCTGCAGGTGTGGTGAATGCATTTGCCTGTGCATGTGTTGTGAAGGCCAAAGGTCCGCATCAGGCTGTTTTGCTCCATCACTTTCTGTTGTAGTTGCCGATTAATTCTACTCAATTGTTCTGCCGGCAGTGGCACATTCCTTGCTACCCACCTCAAATGAAACACACACACACACACACACACACACACACACACACACATGCACGCACGCGTGTGCACACGCACAGCCTTATATTTTAATATGCCTTAAATAGCTCCATGGTTGCACCATTCCCAAACCTACACATGGCTAACACCTCCCCTCTGATATTGCTGAGGTATTATTTACTAAAATCTATATTCCATCTTAGTTGCCCTAGACTCAGTCAGGGAACTCCCTGAGGCTGCTCTTCCCTGGATCTTACATGTTGTCTGTCTCTCTGTCCTGCTTCCTCAGACAAGGAAGCTACTCCCTTCCCTGGATGGTGGCTAACTTTCTTCCTCTCCTTCCTCTGTTCCTTGGTCCAGAATACTAAAAATCCCACCTCTGTCTCTCTGCCCAGCCATTGGTCTCTGGCAACTTTATTTACTAATCAAACCCGACTGGGAACATGGACCCTCAGCGCCTTACATGCAGACATGGGGATTCTTGTGCAATTCTGGGGACCCAATTAACATAATATAAGCAGCATTAGACCAAATCCACAACAACTTTGTACTTTGTTTCTTGAGCCAGAGTCTCTTATTGAACCTGGAGCTCAGCAGTTCAGCTAGGAGGGCTGGCCAGCACACCTCCGGACATCCCTTCCTTCCCAGGGCTGCAATAGATGCACACTGTTGCACCTGGCTTTCCTATGTGGGCGCTGTGGACCTGAATTCGTGCTGTTTACATAGCAAAGACTTTACCAAGTAAGCCATGTCTGCAGCCTCCCTCCCAGCACCTTCTACAATGTTTATCCTCGAGACATTTACAAACTTTGTCTTTTTTTGTGTCCATGGTTCAGCTGTTTTTGATGACCACCCTGTACATAATGGCAGCACAGCCTTCCACTCTCCATCATGCTCACCATAGCCTTTAGCTATCCGACACAGTATGATGCCCCTACATATGATGTCAGATCTCACCAGGGCTTATTATAACAAGACGACTTTCTTCATCTGAAACAACACGGGCACATAGGCAGTGCTCAAGAAATGTGTGGCCAATAAAAATAAATGTAGCTTTAGGTTATTGTATCTTATTTTTCACAATTAGAATGATTTTATTTTGAGAGAATCTGTTGCTAAAGTCCTTGGTTCTTTTGATTTTATTAACTTTATTAACATAGGGTATTGTATATGTTAATAGTTTACCCCTTTTAATTTCCAAGTAACATTCCACCATATGGATATACCACAGTTTATCTATCCATTCACCTCATAAAATAGACGTGGGCTGTGTTCTGGTGCTATGAATGAACATGCTATCCATATTTATATGTCTCTTTCTGTGTGAGCATAATGTCCTCATTTCTTTAGGGTGAATAGCCGAGAGTGGGATTGTTGCTGCGTATGGTAAATATATGTTTAAATGAATGGATAGAAAACCGCAAAATATTTTCAGGGACTTCTTTCTGTTACAAGCAGTAAAACGTGAGAAATCTCATGGTTATATTGTCTTGGTGTTGGCGGATTTTCTTTTTATTTTATTTATTTATTTTTTTTGTGCCAGTTGATTAACTAGTTAAGTAACCTTTGTTAGCTGACTGAATAGTCATATGGTGACATCTCACTATGGTTTGGATTTGCATTTGTATTTCTCTCAGACTGACAATGTTGAACAAAGCTGTCATTGATTTATCACCCACTTATCTTCTTCAGTAAAGTGCTTGTTAGTATCTTATTTATTTTGATTTGATTGAATTTTAAAACTCCTATAGATTACAGCCATAATATCCTTTTTGAACACATCATCCGATAATAGTTTTTTCCCCCGTTCATAGCTTGTCTTTTCATTTCTCGAAAAATATCTTTGATGCAACAGGTTTTTATTTTAATCAAATACAACTTAACTTTTTCTTTCATGGATTAAGTGTCACAGACCAGAACTCTGTCTCATTCTAGGGTATGAGACTCTTCTGCTATGTTCTTTTTTTTTTTTTTTTTTTTTTTTGTTTTGTTTTGTGTTTTTTTTTTGTTGTTTTTTTTTTTGTTTTTGTTTTTCGAGACAGGGTTTCTCTGTGTAGCCCGGGCTGTCCTGGAGCTCACTTTGTAGACCAGGCTGGCCTCGAACTCAGAAATCCACCTGCCTCTGCCTCCCAAGTGCTGGGATTAAAGGCGTGCGCCACCACCGCCCGGCTTTCTGCTATGTTCTTTATGAATGCTTTCTAGATTTATGATTGCGATTTAAGGAGATTCCTTTGGAGTTACATATTATATAAGCTGTACGGTTTGTTCAAAAAAATGCAATTATACACTGGCAGACACCTGTAATCCCAGTCCTCTGGAGACTGAAGCAGAAGAATGATTTTGAGTTTCTGGACTGTCTGGCTAGATACTAATAAGAGCCTGTCTCCAAAAGATGAAAAAGGAAAGAAAAGGAAAGGAAAAGAAAGAAAAGAAAGGAGGTGAATGAGAAGGACGCTGAGGAGATGGAGTAGGGAGAGGAGGAGAGAGAAAAGGTTAAGAGGGGCACAGAGGAGTGAAGAGTGGGGAGGAGAGAGATGAGGAAACGCAGGAATGTTCCTAACACGACTGTTGAAATGAGGAGCCTCTCTCCAGTGCCTATTTGTTATGTTTCCATAAATCAAGGCTGTGCTGGTGTTGCTCCGGTTTTGGCTTTTCTCTTCCACGCATGGCTTACATGCCCATCCATTCACCAGTGCCTCTCTACGGTGAATATTAAAAGCACATGAGTCTTCCGACTTTGGTCTGGAATTATTTTCTATTATCATCCCAGGCTATAAAATAGAAAGTGATAGGAAAAGGCTTGTTTTAAAGTTTCATTTATTTATTTTGTGTTGAGGTGGCTTGAGAGTGGATGTCAGAGAACAGCTTGAGAAGCAATTCTCCCTTTCTTCCATGTGGATCCTGGAGATCGACTAAGGTTATCAGGCTTGGCAGTAGGTGATTTACCCTACTGAGACATCTAGCTAGCTGAGACTGAACTTTTCTGAGCAGGGTCTGTGATTGACATGGACAAGGGGCATTTACATTATTATCGGATATTTTTTTTAAAGGACTCCAGTTTGTATTGTTTTCTCATTTCTGAAGATTAACACACCACACACACACATACACTGAAAGAGGGGGGGGAGGGAGGGAAGGAGGGAGGGAGGGAGAGAGACTCAGACAACTTTAACAACATGTCTACTGCTACCCAGTTAATAGAAGCCAGAGCTAGGTCTCAACCCCAGGCCAGGCCAGGCCAGCCCTTTGCCTCTTAGGTCAGCTTCTCTGACTTCTGACTTTTGGTGAAATCCTAACTGTACATAGATGCTTTGCTGGACTTAATTTAAAAAATCATTTCTAATTAAAATATCCACTTGTGGTTTTCCAATGACTGTTTTGTTCCCATGGTTGAGATGCAAACATATTCCTATTTATACAGTCTGAACAGACGGTTTAGTTTGGCTTCTTAGAAAAACAGTGACAATTTAATAATCTAGGAGTAGGTTGTCACACTGGCTACAAGAAGATAAATAATCAAGGATTATAAGTCCTTAACTTAATAGAACTTATTCTCATTAATTAAATGCCAATTACCTGCTTGTCTTTCCTGGGAACTGGCCCTTGCAATCAATCTTTTCAGAAATATTGTATACACATGCTTGCAGAGGTATTAATATCATCCTCAAGATTTACAGGCACCGGGCCTCTTTGACTTAAGCCGTCCTCAAACACTCTACACTGTAACCGCAGATAATCGCCATAAATTTCCTGATCTTTCACCTCACCGGTTCTTAAATTTCCATTCCTTGACCGGCTTGAGGAGTTCTTATTTATCATACTGAGACACTTCTTAGGGATCAGTGTGCTCCAGCAGGGCTCTGTGTTTCAGATCTCTGACCCAGCCTCCTATCTTGGGCATTGGCTATTCACGACAGATAGGAGTCCTTGGGGACTAAAAAGCTAACTTTGTCCTCTGCGTTCACTATGTAGGGACATAAAGCAAAATCATTGATTTGAAGACAATATAACCTTGTGAACTATCTGGAGTGGCTTGACCCTGCAGAAGCCCTTTGAACACTCCGACTGCTCTAATTCAGGCATTCTGTAGCAGCAAACACCAGCTGACAGAAGTATCCCCATCCAGGCCTTTAGCTGCTGGCAATAGGTATCTGCAACTTCCCTTGAATTTCTAATCCTCCACACTGCAAAGTCCTTCTACTCAGACATAATTATGTATTTTATGGTTGCTATAAACATAAGTCTTTTTTTTTTTTTTTTTTTTTTTTTTTTTTTGGTTTTTTGGACAGGGTTTCTCTGTGTAGCCCTGGCTGTCCTGGAACTCACTCTGTAGACCAGGCTGGCCTCGAACTCAGAAATCCGCCTGCCTCTGCCTCCCAAGTGCTGAGATTAAAGGCATGCACCACCACCGCGTCTTACAAATGGCTTCATAGAGTTTTTCTGGAGTAAGTGCCGTCTAACTTTTTAGCTAAAAACAACGAGACAGGAGGAAACCAAATTTACTGAAGTGTCAGGTTTTCTTCTAAGTTCAGAGTCACATGATAAAGTTACCCCCATCCTAGCCACTGCAGGAATGCTCTTTTCTGGTTGTTTATTTTTTGCATATTTATCCAAAGTGAAATTCAAAGATGATATAAATGTAGAAGAGAAAGGATTAATTCTTCGAGGCCCTTCCCAAGCTCAGGGTAAGTGTTTCAGCAGTGATTAAAGTTTAAAAGATAAGATCATGTGTTGGTGCTAGCTCCTTACTCTCCACAGAGGAAGATGAGACGTTCATGTACCCAATGTGCATCCTTTCCTTTTTCTCACCCTTAATTTTGTATTAACTCTGTTGTTCTACTCAGAGTGTCCTGTAACTGTAATGCTGTTTTTATGTGCAATTGGTAATACTGAGAACAGCTTTCTGTGCTGTAATTAAGAAAAGGCTGCTCACTATAGTATCAAGTAATGCAATTATTTAAGAAACATAGATATGAAACTTTCAAAAGAGAATAATATTTTCTTTTGGTCTCATGTAGCCCAGGCTAGCCTCAACCTCACTATGTGGTTGAGGGTGTCCTTGAATTCCTGATTTTTCTTTACCTTTTAAGTACTGGGACTACAGGTGTGCCCCACCATTTTGGGCTTTCAAAATAGATTTATTTTTTTTTAAAAAATCTAAGTGTACAGGTGTTTTATCTGAATGTATGTCTGTTTACTACATACATGCTTGGTGCCTGCAGAGATCAGAGGAAGGTGTAAGATTTCCCTGGAACCTGATTACAAATGATTGTGAGCTGCCATATGGGTGCCAGAGATCAAATCAGGTCCTCTAGAAGAGCAGGCTGTATTCTTAACTGCTGAGTCCTTTCTCCAAACTCAAGATATTTAAAAATGTCACAAATGAGACCTCTCTTTCCCCCTCTATCTTCCTTCCCATTTCAAACCCCTGTTTTTGTTCCCTGGATGATCCTCCACTTTGGATCCTTTCAGCAGTTTTTGGAGCATCTCCTGAAGTAACTTTCATATAGAGCACGTAGGTGGCATACACTTGAAAGTTCTTAATTAAAAAATCTATTTATGTATGCATATATTTTAGTCAGCATGTACAGAGCTAGGTTTCCATATGGCCTTCTAAAAGTCTTTAGTGTTCGTTATCTTTCCGATACTCCCCCATTTACCCTGCCCTCCCACCGCCATCCCAATTAACTCTTCATGTTCTACTACTCTGCTTCTCCGTATACCAGCATTCTATCCCAACTTCCTTGAAGTTCCACCACGGCCCCTGACAGGTTTCTTGACTTTTATGGGTATCCCAGTTTACACGCACGCATGCACACACACACACACACACACACTCACGCACATAAGCTAACATCCATCTATAAGAAACAACATGCAGCCTTTGTCTTTCTGTGCCTAGGTTTACTTACTCAGAAATGACTATTTCATCTTCCACCTATTTACCTGTGAACTTGACTTTTCTTTACAGTTGAATACTATTACATAGTATATATGCATTACATTCACAGTATGCACTGACCAGTTGATAGACACCTAAATTTTTTCTATTTGCTGGTTATTGTGAATGGAGCAGCAATGAACATGGAATAGCATGAAATCCCATTTGTCAATTGTTGGTCTTAATGCCTATACTCTCAAGGTCCAATTCAGAAAGGCCTTTCTTGTATCAGTGAGTTCAAGCATACTCTCTACTTTCCTGTCTATGAGATTCCGGATATCAGACCTAAAGTTGAAGTTCTTGATAGATTTAGAGTTGTACAGGGTAAGAGATGAGATGAGGATCAAGTTTTATTCTACACATAGCTAAGTAGGTTGACCAGCACTATTAGTTAAAGATGCTGTCTTTCTTCTAGTGTACATGTATGGCATCCCTTTCAAATATTAGGTAGTTATCCTGTGGGCTTATATGTGGCTCATCACTTCGATTCCATTGACTAATGCGTTTGTTTCTAGGCTAGTACCATGCTGTTTTGTTTTTATTACCATTGCTTTTTAATAGAACTGAAAACAGGCATGTTGATACCCTCAGCTGTGGTTTTATTGTTTACGATTGTTTTGGCTATCATCCTGGGTCTCTTATGTTTCCATATACATTTTGAGATGATATTTTCAATTTCTATGAAGAATTGCACTGGAATTTTGATGGGGATTGCACATTGAATTGTGGGCTGCTTTTGGTAGCATGACCATTTTCACAATATTAATCCTGCCAATCCATGAGGATGGGAGGTCTTTCCATCTTTTGGTATCATCTTCAATTTCTTCCTTCAGCCTCTTAAAGTTTAATTGTGCAAGTTATTTTACTTCCTCAGCTAGATTTCTTCTAAGGCCTTTCATTTTTTGAAGCATTTGTAGCTGCTGATGTTGTTCTCAATGTGTTTGTCCCGGGTATATGGCAAATTTGCTTACCTCTTTTTTGGTGTTAATTTTGTATCCTGCTATGTTGATGAATATATTGATGAGCTTTATGAGTTTTCTGGTTGAGTCCATAGGGTCTTTTACAATTCGAGTAAAATCGAGTGGGAGGTAATGCCTTTTCCAGATTACTTAAGCTATTAAATAAAAAAGCGTAATATTTTTGCCATGCTTGGTATGGCTTAACTCTTTTCAAGTTGTTGGTAAATGTCCCACAGATCACACCAAATGGGGAGAGGAGGGAACCTCAATTGAGAAAGTGCTTCCATCAGATTGTCACGTGAGCAAACATGTGGGCCACTTTCTTGATTGGTGACTTATGTGGAAGGGCCAAGGCAACTTTGGGCAGTGCAACCTCTTGGCAGGCAGTCCAAGGTTATATAAGAAATGTAGTTGAGTGAGCAGAGAGACCAAGTCAGTAAGCAGTATTCCTCTGTAGACTCTGCTTCAGTTCCTACCTCTAAGTTCTTGCCTTGAACTACTACTGCCCTGGCTTCTATGGATGATAAATTATGACCTGTGAGGAAAAATAAACCTATTTGTCTCCAACTTGCTTTTAGTCATGGTCTTTATCACAGCAACAGAGAAGCAAAGCAAGATACCATGGCTTTTGGTTATTTTTCAGAATATGATGGTAAGACTCTATTACTCAAGATACCACATTCCTGAGACACAGGACATATGCTGTAGTGACATAGAAGCTTCTTAACTGTCTGTGTTTCATAGTGGTGGAAAGTTCTATGCACACTACTGGAAGAGAAAAGTCTTATTGAGCTGTGACTCATGTGAAATATATATAATAATGACTGACATGACAAGATATGTCCACTGGTGTAATATTGGCATAAATGTCATGATGGAAGTAACTTACTACTTTCTGATTGGACTTAAGGCCTGATCCACAGATGGATCTCATGCCTAGTGCTATTAATTGGGCCCAAACCCTCTAACTGGCTCTCTTACAGGAAAGCCTAATAGTATCATTCTGCCAAGTGTATGTAATGATAAATTAACCCCTAATATCTTATCTTCATATCTCTAGGTTAGGGCACCTCACAAGCATCATCAGAGAAGTCTCTTTTTTTCAGTAGATGGTGATTAATACAGAGACTCATAGCCAGTCAATATGCAAAGAATTAAAAGACTGTGTTCTAAACAGGACAACTCTACCACAACCCTTCCCAATTGGCTTAGGAATTATCCCAGAAGAGGGGGCTGCAAGGTTATAAGAGCCAGAGATAATGAAAGTCTGCATCAAAACAGTATTTGTTCTATGTGAGGATACCATTGCACACATAGCACATGTGAATGAATGCACAAGACCTGCACAAGATCAAGCCAACCTACTCCCAGAACGAAGAGTGAAGGGCCTTGTAAAGTCATAGGCCTAACTAGGGAGTATTGAAATTGATGGGTGTTGGTGCAAGGATAGTCAGCTTTCTTGAGGGGCATGGTCCCCAAGAAGTTACTCATATTCCAGTAGACTGTCTTGTACCATATACATACAGGTAGAATTACATAATTACAGGAGGGAAAGGTGTTGGATGCAATAAAGAAGGAATTATAGGAGAAGAAATGGGGGTGGATTTAATCAAGACACATTATATGTGTGTATGAAAGTATCAAACCATAACAATAATGTACAGCACCTATTTATTTTTCTCTTATACTTGATTGATAACTATGGGTTGAATTTATAATATTAGCTATCAATTAATTCATTTGGGTGAAGAAACCATAATATTGCTTTAACTATTACACTAATCACTGTATGTTCATTAAACTGTTGTCTGAGTCAAGGAAGATTAATTCATGGAGAAGCAACTGGTATTAATAAAAAGTGTGAAGACATCTTTTCATAGTGGAAGTCCATATGTGCAAGCACTGTGCTGCTGTGTCCTAACATGGTTCCAGGGATGGACCTAACTGGACCAACGAGGGAATGAAAAAATTACAGACACAGAAGTTCTGATTAGGTAGTGTGTGCTTTCAGATGGAGAAGCCCAATGTGTTTATTAAATACAGTCAAACAGGAAAGTGGGGTTATTGAATGTAGTTGAACAAGGAGGCAGGGTTAATACACACAGCTTAAAAAGAAGGCAGGGTAATTATATTCAGCTGAACAAGGAGGTAGGTTTGTCAGATCTTGGTAGGTTTCTGTACTGGAACAAACTTCAGAACATAAGCATCTGAGGGAGAATGCTAGGTGGACATTTTCTGCACACACTGTCAGAATATGCACTCTGACCAGGGGAGGGCTTTCTCATCCCTCTGAGCCTTACCAGCAAAAGCTGTTACTCCCATGGGGCTGAGGTGTTGAAGTCCTTGATATAGTCATGCCCTTGTCAACAATACACTGTCACTCAGGACTTCATCTGCTCCTTACACTGTGCTAAGTTCTCCATCTATTTTCTCAACAGATATCTCCGTTTTAACAGTGGAGGAACTAAGGCTCAGACAACAACAAAATACACAATTTTGATCAAAACCTCACAGGCTGTGAGTGAACAATGGAGTTTTGCCTTGAACCAAGTCTGCCTGCTTGGTTCCAAATATGTTTCAGATATAAGGTTTAAACTGTGAACTATATACCACTGCAATCATCATCTCAGACTCACTCTTTTAACTATGTATGCTGTGACCTGCTCAACTATGTAATTAAAACCAGCCCACTGTGGTCTTTAATGTGAGCAAGTCAAACTGTGCAAGAGGCACTCCACAGCTTAACTGGACCAATTCTTTCTTTTAGTTTGACCCATTGCAGATCAGTATGGGACTAATGATGGCTGTCAGTACATCAAGGGTTATGAATGACGGTTTGTCCTCATTCTGTAAAAGAATAGATTTGCCTCCATCCATTCAGTCTTTCAATTCCTAAACCCATGCTGATGGTGGTTAAGTGGCAGGACTGAAATTGTGAGACCACAGACAGGAATAGTAATGGATGATCATCTTGAGGGTTATACTGCAAATGTATCTTCATCTGTACATTGCTCGGACCTAAATTTAACCTGCTCCATTCTGTCCCAGGAAGGAAGTTCTAGGCCTCCCATGACCTTGACAACTATGATTAAATCATTAATATACAGAGACTTGGGGGTACTTGTTGATTGAGTAGGAAGATGCTAATCAGATAAATTACTGATGGATTCAAATGCTAAGATGTCTCTAATTGAAATCTGTGAATAATTACTTAGGCTAGAGATCCCAGAGAACCTAGAGATCCATGGTTCTTTCCCTTCCTGATTTTGCTTGATTCATGTTATTGTGTTGGTGGGAATTTTGGCTCCTTGGAATCAATCAGCATCCAGCTGAGGGAGATGTTTTAAAGTTTCTTTCAAAAGAAGGAAGAAGTCTTTAGAAGTCCACCTGTATACATGTGTATATAGTGGTATATAGTTCACATGTGGAAGTATACAAGTACAGTCCCTTTGCTGAATATTATGTGATGGTATGAACCATCTAGAAATAGCTAACTTCCCCACAGTGGGCTAAGGGGCTGACCTCTCTTTAATATGGTGGCAATTCATTTTGATTAGTCACATGGTGTGCTTTCTGTTGTTGTTAGGGTTTTTGTTTGCTTGTTTTGTTTTCCAGGAGCCATAGAACAAATAAGATATGTTTGGGTGTTATTGTATGTCTTATAAAGTATTAATTGTTTGTTAAAGATGCAGTCTGATATGCCTTTGTGGCCATATCTTCTATAACAGTTTCATTAAACATTAACCCTTATATTACAATATACTGTGACAAGGTAGAGAGTGTTCTCTTTGCCCTTAGCAAGGTTTGGAAAGATTTTAAAAATTAAATAAACAATTTTATGAGGATATAATCATATTGTAAATTAAATTCAAGTCTAGAACATATAGGATGACAATTCTCATTAACATTCTTGTTTTTCATGCAGTGCCTTTATTTCTCCCATGTCTCACACAAACCACCTACTTTATTAGTTTAAGAACTGCCTAATTATACAGGTAAAGAAAAAAAATTCTATGATTCTCCTTTCTTCCAGATTTAGCATCCTTCCAGAGGAACTAGGAATCATTTCTCACCATCTTTTAAGTTGCTATGTTGTCAAATCTCTACCTTTGCAATGTTGGCAGGCATTGCCCAGAGCAGAATTAAATGAGCAATGAGTGTTGCCTATTTTGTAAAAGTATTTCTGTGTTTATCTTTAGAATTACGTTATCATTTTTTCATGTGTAAATGGAGAATGAAGAAAGAGTAGGGATGTTCCATTTCCATTGAAGACCTTATATAGAATCTAAATAAATATATAAATTGGTTGAATCACCAGCTAAATAGCACACTTTCTGGATAACAACTAAAGCCATAATCTTTAACAATTAAGATTTTGCTTTTGAACAGACAGAACACTTCTGAAAAATATACATGTTAGATATATATTTTGTGTGTCTAATTTAATAAAGCACAGGTCCCATGCACACTTATCCTGACAACTAAGGTTGACTTGAAACTCTTAACTGTATTAGAGAAATATTTAAAGTCTTGACCTTACAGCTATGTCCTTTAAAATTAATGAGAGGCATATGTGGGAGGAATTGCTCTGACTTTTGGGAAAGAGAGGGGCACACATTTCCAGAGTTCTAAGTCCTTTGACATTCCTTACTTGGGTGTGCTCCAACACCAGTTTACTGATGTTAATATTAGTATTAGTCAAAGACTTTGAAAACAGAGAGTGCTCTAATTAACTTGCTCTAATATAGTACTCAGTGGAATTTAAAGAGATGAAACTTCTACTTCTGATATTTAGCTTTAGCCAGATTTTATCTACATCCACCATCAACTGTGTTCCTGAAGTCGATCACTACATATTCTTTACCCAGCAAAACAGATCTTTCATCAAATCTTCTTCATGTAATTTATGACTTTTCCGTCATATAAGGCATAGTCTGCAAAAATCACTGGAGAATATTTGGACTGTGCACTACAGGAGGGCAGGTTGGGAAAGAACAATAGCACTGTTGAGTTTTATACTGGTGTCTTGGTATAAAACCAACTCATTTGTCTTGGTGCAGATTGGACCCCCATGGTTAGTTATGGTTATTGGATGAACATCTGGGTGGACTTTCTCTTCAGCCTAACTCTGGACTAAATCTTCTGCTAAGTAAGTACCTAGCATACAATGGCCACATGATAAATATTATTTATCTGTAGCAAGACTCTAGGGGTAGTTTTGCATCATTGACCTCAACAGAGCCTCTAAATGTGCATATTGGTGTGTCACCTCCACTCTAAACCTCATCCTTAGGATGAGGATCAAAACAGCACCTCTTTGAATGAGTGTGAATAGTAGAAACACTTTCTACTAAGCTAAAGGGATGGTATATGAGTTCAACTGAAGAATGATTATAATTTTTACAAAACTTTGTTGAAAGGAAATCATATAATATTAATACACATTTCCCTGCAGAATTGTCTCTATGTTAGCAATAATTATTTAGGAAGATGTGAGAGAGTGTTTCTGTTGAATTGTTTTTAGCATTCAAAGTAGTGGTCCAAAGTGGTGGTGATGGAGGGGTTCTTTAAATAGCCTCGAGAATGCTGAGCTTTAAAAAACAGTAGATGATGTTCTCAGCATCCCAGCCAAGCTATACAACCAACTGGCATGGGTATAAATATTCATGTCAATAAATAGGATACCGCTGAATCCACAGACAGCTAGAATCACCTGCACGTTGTCACTTCACTGGAGATATAATTTGTTGAGGAAAAGCTTTGAATATCCTCAAAGACAGCCTGTGCCCTTGTGTAGAAAAGCTCATCACAGATATTGTGGGGAGGGGGTCCAGTCCTTCTAGTCTCCCATAGAGCCAATAGATTCTATATTAATGATATAATCAGACTGCTCACCTGTCTCTTTGTTCAAGGATGTCCTGACATCATAGAAGATAAATTTATCAATTCATACTTTCAATAAAAACATGAATTCCTTATTGTTATTCCTGTATGCTATTCCCGCCAATGCCACCTTCCTTTGTGAAGATGATTTATTAAACAACAACAACCAATGTCAAGAGAAGAACACTCTGCCAATCTAACGGGATAAAGCCAGTGTATGGCTCCCACTCAGACTAGTGTCCTGGTGTTTTTAATATTGGTCATTTAGGCCTTTAGAAAACTAAGACAGTTCTTATCCTCAGAGCACTTTATTTCACTTTTATTAAGGGGTGAATGTGTTATCTATTAGCCATAGCATTATTGAGACATGTATGCCTACCAAGAATACTTTAATGCAAAGTCATGTGTGATGTATACTCATTTCTCGTGTCCCTGCACAGCCAATTTCAACAAATATTCTCAGTTGAAACTGTCCAAGTTACAGTTTATACAATTTTGAGACAAGAACCGAGAAGGTAAAAATATGGCACTTTAAAGATTGTTCCACTAAATTAATGCTACAGCCAGGAATGGTGTGTTTAATGGTGCAGATCTGTCATTTGACGCTTTGACCCTTTTATGTCCACTCTCATCTTTATCTGACTAGACAAAAACTATATAGACTGTTTCCTCCTAGAAACAGTGCTAGGTCCTACATAGAGGTACCATACTCTGCTCCCTTAAAGACCCTTTATTGATCTATGCAAAATCCTCAGGGACAGGAGCTAGATATCCCTACCACAGGGAGACAGAGGTCAAGGAAGCTGGTTGGTAAAGTGAAGAAAATAAATACATGCTCTTGTATATGCGATGAGTGTAATTTCAGGAAAGTATTTTGGGGGTGGAGGTGGGGTGAAGGGGGGGTGAGGAGGCATCTGACAGGTCAATCAATATTCACTCACAACAACAAAGGCTGATGCACTAGTTCTTGTGTCCAAGAGTCACAGCCAAAGTGGATAGACATCTGGACAAGTTTCCCCTGGAAACAGTCATGAGGAAAGTACCAAATGCAATCCCTGGCCAAAGACACCCTGTATGAGCTCAGAGCAGCACAAAGACAGGAGTGCTCAGGGCAGTATTTCTCCAGAGAGCTATTTCAGATTCCACATAAAAGTAACTGGTGGCCTTGGATAAATCATTCCTTTCATTTATGTGCTGAACGAGAGAAAACAAGTCAACAACTGATGCATGCAAAAGCATTTGGAGGTGATGGATGGGGACATTAGGGTGCATTTCGTCAATGGCATGCCATTAGAGAAAGCCATTTCATAGAGTAAATTAAGAAAACAAACCGGCTACGTGACACACTTGGAGTTGTTACTGGCCACCGTGCTTTTCCTCCTCCTGGAATGAAGCTGCATAGGTTTGATGTTAGCACTGTCACTAAGTCCCTTCTTTGGGTTAGCTACCTATGTAGCTCTGTCTCGGTCTGAGACTGGGACCTTCACCTTGTACTTCTCTATAACTATGGCCATTCATGCAACTGGGAAGCCTGTCTGACTAACCCTGATTTTCCTTCAATGTCTTGAACTGTGACTTAACCCTGTTCTTGCTGTTCACCTTCGTATGTCAGTAGCTTATTCTCTCCATCCAATTGTAAGATTCTTCTGAAGGGAGTACTGCATTGTACAAATAAATTTTATTAGCCTACAGCTGATTTATAGTGCTCAGTACATATTTGTTGATTTCATCTGCCATTAACTTTGCTCATTTTCCTTCCAGGCTGAGCTATTGTTTGCCAAACTGATGAATTCACTAAGAAATCTCCTTGACTGGAGGAGCTGGAAACACACACATGAAAGGAATGGATACTGGACCCAGCTCACAAGTACACAAGCAACACTCAGAGAGTGACACAGATGGGTGGATGTGTGGGTAGCTACTGCAGCATCACAGGGACTGAGGAAGCCGAGGGAAACAAGCAGAAAACATGAGTTCCTGAAAGAATCGCACGGTCGTCATGTGAGCATGATAGGGGGCTATAGCGGGTACATGTCCGTGAGCCCAGGCATGGGAGGAGCATCTGTGTCCCAAGTCACTTGCTATTTCAGGAGCTTCTCCTGAAAAGCTCAGCCTATCTCTAAGGTCATCCACTAACATCAATGTAGAAATGGGCCATGGAATCACAGACCCTTTCTCCTGGTGAGAAGGTGCTGAGTGCTTCGATGCACCTCATGATAACTGTGGCTTCATACAAATCCAAGCTGATGGATAGGGAGGAGATGCTCTGTGTCTCTCTGTTTAGTCTGTTCCCTCTTTTAGTGCCGCTGTGGCTGTGCCTCCTAATGGAAATACATTCCTCGCTCACCATCACGAAGACACAGATGCACTTGGATAGGAAAGTGCCTTTACCTCAAGATTTTTTTCTTGTAAGGCTTTTCTTCTCCCGGAAGGAAACAGGAGTCAAGGGAACCCGCCCCAATGTTTTGTCAGAGAGTTCAAAGACAGACAGGAATTTAAAAGCTCATTTTGGGTCGCCAGTGCGGGATTTTAGTTCCCTGACACGCCACACAGTTTCAAGGATTACCTTTCTCATCTGAAGGGTTGTGACTAACAGGAAGTTAAGATAGATGGTGGAGTTTTAATTTCCTTTTAAAAACAATTTTTCTTTAAAAAAAACTAGGATGAGCAGAATAATTAAATTCTCCTTGCAGGACCCCAATGGTATTACCTTCTGAGATATGCGTGGTGAGGGATGAATTTTACCCATTCTGCAGGGTGGATCTGGGGCTGGAGGAAGAAAAGCTTGTAGCCAAGGTCATTGGTATGTATCAGAAGTACATATCTTCTCGGAACCTGGCAGCTTCCAGAACTTGCACACACATGCATGTGTATGTCAAACAAATGAGAGAGCTAACTTTGTTCTGATGTAGACAGGATGGAACCCATGCAGTCTTCTCTCTCTTGACCAGGAGGAATTGGGTATTTGCAGAGTTGCCATAAGCAGGCTGTTTGACAGAGGGAAAGCTCCCTCTTTGAGGAACATCCAGAGGCCCTACACTCTGAGGTTTCTTTTGAACTACCCAGTTTGACCCTCACAGGCTAGTGATAGTCTACAACAAAATCTTCCTCTTTCTGGCCAGAGCTGAACTGACAATCCTGATTATTCCTGAATGCCAAGTTGAAAACTGCTCAAGTTCAACGTAAGAGTCCAATATCAGTGTGAGGTTCTATCTTTGATTAGCTTTGTGACCATGGTGAGGGCTAGAGGTCCTCTGTGAACCTCCTATCATATGCAGCAGTGAACTATATATAGGAACCAAGTAAGAGCGGGGGATTCTCATGGAGCTTAGGTAATGGTGCATTCCATCTTCTATGGAGAAGTGAGGCACATGCTCAGCAATTCTGCTAATGGTTACAAAGTGGGAGAAAAGCATTCTGTCTTAAGGCTGATTTCTAGCAAGAAATTGGGAACTTTCTATGAAAGCATGGACAAAGACTTCTGAACTGGGACCTTACTACCCAGGTACAGACAGCAGTGTTCAAAGATGCCTCAATCCAAAGACAAAGGATACCTCAGTTCACTGTCGCTTAGCTATTAAATAAATGAGGACAGGACAGGAAAAGACACAGGGAAGTAAACAAACAGAGGGATATCCCAGGTTTACCAGAGACAGGCATTTTCAGTGGACTTGGCGGGGGTGGCATCATTCTTGGGTACACAAGTGCTTGATCTGCAATTGATAAACCCAAATCCTCCAGCTGACCTGGGTCACAGTCTTATTTACTTATGCGATGTAGATGAAGGCAGATCTAATGCTGGCCATCTGTCAGAGTAATACTGACCTGTCCTGAAAGGATCTCAGCAATCTCCTAACATTTTTGTAAGACAAAATAATGTAATAGCGCAAGGGCAAATCGTGCACAAACAGAGCCAGAAGGAAACGGTGAGATTCAGGAGACAGATACTGCAAGAGACGGTGGTGAAACCAATATGTACCATGTTAGCAACCTGGTACTCAAAACCTCTCTCTAATCAGGGATTAGAAGAGATTTTTGCAAGCTAGAAACTAAGGCTCTCTGGTCTGCTTCTCATAAATGCCCATATTTCTTAAAAAGGGAGTTGGTTTCAGTTCACAAAGCATGAACACAAACACAGCTCCTCAGACACAAGGTTATTGAACTTCTCTGGGGAAAAGGGTCAACAGACAGAATCCTGACTGAGAATCTAGAGACAGGGCAGGGTGACCAAACTGAACACACACACACACACACACACACACACACACACACACACACACACACACACTATTTACCAGATGCCAGGCAGATATCACCATGTCAGAGTTCACATAACGTGCTTCTTCCTGAAGACATTATTGTCCAAGAGGAAGCCAGGATTTGAGTTGGCTTTGGAGCTTCGATGGCCATTGAGACGTCCTGGGCCTCCATCTTGATGTTGCCACTAAGCCACACTGAAAGGTGCTTCAGTAGGCTCTTACATGAGGAACAGACAATGTCTCAGGCCCTCCAATTTTCTGTTAGCTTGTAGGCATTAATTTTTCTGGCTAATAGGTAGAGTTAACAGTAAGGACATCATGATGGACTCATATAGAGCTGGATTAGAACCTTCCATTTCTAAGGAAACCTACTCTGTTGCCACTGGCATTACTTTTCTATAAACTGGGGCTTATGAGTGCTTAGAATTTGAGGACCAAGATAAAATATGAAACCTGTTCATCAGATTGCCTGGTAATGATATAGAAGGTGTTAGATTTATAGCCACCATTTTGAATGATGCCTTGATATATTATGCCAACAGGGAAGGCTTTTAAGGGCAGTCCTTATGGAAACCCCGGAAAACAGTTCATGCATGAAGAGTGTGGTCTGGTTGCACAGATTTCTGTGGACGGTCAGTCCAATGCTCTAGATATAGCAGAATGGGCCATTTCCTGAGAGTACACACTGCAAGGCAAGTTTAGCAAGCGTTTCACTTAATTAGCTTGTGTTCAAATGTGGTTTCAGGGGCTGTGCCACCCATACATGTCCTCAACATCATCCATCTATCCCTGGAGATCTTCCTTTGCATTTTAGAGATGTCTGAGCCATGTCTTGGTTAATTGCCCGGTGAAATGTCTGTTCAGTACTCTGCATCTCTGTCCGTCCCCTAGGAAAGGGCAGCAAGGCAACAATCTTCACACCAAATCATCAGATTAAGGGAGGATTGTCAGCTTCTCTCAGGACCTCAACCATCTCAGCTACCACAGTCATGGACTCTTCTTGTTGGGAAGCCTGCGCACCTGTCGTACAGTGTCAGATCAGAAACCGACCAGCCTATGAGATAGGACTTAAAATGGACGAAGATGATTATGAGAATTTGTGCTGTCATTTGAAGAAGACTGCTTCAGCTGGTGCTGAAATCAAGAATTCCTTCCGGGAATATCATCAGAGGAACTGCAATGGGTAGACCGAATGGAAACACAATGCAGTGACTGCAAAGTAGTCCATAGACGTACCACAGATTTAAGATCGTACTGAAGTTTGGGGTGTGGGAGTGTGCACTTGTAAACCCAGAAGTTAAAGAATGGAGACAGGGGGATCAAGGGTTCACGTCATCCTCTGTTACATAGAATTCTAGTCAGCTGGGTTATATGAGACACTATTCAGAAAATTGAAACAACGATAAAATAACCTTCTACAGACAAGCAAAACCCCTACAAACAACACTAGCAAGACCCTCTTGCTTTTCTCAATGGTTCTTTTAGACCAGTCATTCTCAGCCAGAGGGGCACGGCCACTATAAGGGTCAAGTATTAGACATCCTGAATATCATATATTTACATTATGATTCAGGACAGTGGTAAAATAATAGTAATGAAGTAACAACAAGATAATCGTATGGTTAGAGTTATTACAACATGAGGAACTATATTAAAGAGCTGCAGCATTAGGAAGGTTGAAAACCATTGTTCTAGACAAATAAAAGAGTATATACAATTATCCTCAGCCCACCAATGGCCTTGTCTTCTCACTGAAAGAACATTTAGTGGAATCTTTTTTCAAAACAGTGGGTGGGGGTGAGCCCTGTTTGAGGGGTTGTGATTGCCTGCCTCGTGGTCCCCTACTCTCCC